>OZ026591.1:2480411-3080411 GCA_964020215.1 Aurelia sp. 3 sensu Dawson et al. (2005)
TTATTTTGAGGCTCTACTCTCTACATGTTCTTCAACCTGCTAAGTGGAACATACCATTTTCGCGTAAATAATACATCTACCAGCTGAGTCAAAAAAGTTTACCCTTTTGGTGGGCTTTGGGATAAAGGGTATATGGCCTGTATTCAAATCTAAGATGCTAATCTATCAGTCAAAGGCTAACTTAGATGAGAAAATGGTGTTTGGTAAAATCATTCGTAACTACTAATGCTTATATAATCCGGGTGCAGTAGCCTTTCAGATTGCAAAAACAAGGCAACCATTTGCCTTCCTGGTATCAATCTACTATATCAAGCTCAAAATGGTGGGTCTGCGGTGATCTTGCTATAAATATCGTACATTCTTTGGCTCAACCGGTACATTAATACAAAGAAAGACAAAACTCTGCAAAACTTACAAATGGTTTCTTGGCCTTTGATGAGGAACTTTTTGATGATTCCATCATTGGTGGTAACGGGCCTATTATTTCATCATCATCGTCATCATCTTCTTCATCGCTTGACGAATCTAAAGAAAAGACAAGCAGAATACGGGGAAGTTCATTATTTAGCCAGGGATTGGTGCATAAGAGAGATTGATTTGATAGTCCAAATGTCTTTTACCTCAGCTGGAAGCTTGTGCAAGAATTTGTCGACCTGACTCCAAAATGCTCATCACGGGATAAAACATCACATAGCTGAAACCGTCCCGATTCGCGTAAAGGATCGTATATTCTTATTCAACACGATTCCAAAATTCTATTTAACTGAAGAGAATGATGAGGTTCATTATTAGCATTTCTTGAAATCAGGCAGAAAATCTTTGCATTATTGATTACCCAAAAAAGTTTTGCAGAGAACTATTCTATACCCAACCTCTCTGGCATTGGAAATATGTTTTCCCAATTACCGGCTGACTCAAAAATTACCTCCCCCCCCCTCCTCCCTGTTTGAAAGATCATTGCAGCACAACTAGCTGCTCCATTATAATAGAAACTGATTTTCCTAACAGCTAAACGATTGAAGTATTTTGGTAGCTTTTGGTGGCTTTCAAACATGCAATCTTTTGGTCGTGCAGAAAGAACCAAAAGACAAATACTCAGAGTTTGAATCCCTTGTCTTTTGGGTCTTTCTGCACGACTCTGTAAATCAGGCCTTAGGAAAAAGTGCTGTTTGCATGAAGTCCCATTGCAATAGAGCATTTATCTGCTTGAAAGAAACTTTTCGCAAGACAAAGAAGCACGCATTATTAATGTCTTTCAAACGTTTTCTTCAAGCAAGGCAAGTTATGATAAGACATCTCAAGGGAGAAAATACTACCTCCTAACAATTTCATTCTCGCCTGATAATACCACGTGTACCTGTAACATTTGCCAAGATAAAATGCGGAAAGGGCTCAGCGAAAGATCTCATCAGTTTGCAAGATTCCCGTACAAGGTCTTACAAAGAAAATGTATTTTAAAAAAATGCATCAAATGACTGATTTCGATGGGGAAAGGTTTATGATCTAAGTTAGACTCTTGGCTGCAAGGAGAAATTTAATTCATGACAGTCGGGTGGCTAAATTCGATGTCACAGTCCGCTAAACGCCCCACGTTTTTTCTGACTCACCCGGTAGACTTATGCCTTTTCGTCCCTTGTTTCCCTGCGTTCTTTGATTTGCTGATATCACTTGGTCAATAGGGACTCATAATATTACGCTTAAATAATGGGCCCACTTTTTCAAAATGGCCTAAAAAGGTGGGAGTTCTCGTACACTCAACAAAATCGCTTCAAAATCTGGTTTAAAGAGCTCGAACATTGAAAAGGAAACTTTTAGTACAAAGAATGATGTTGTCTTGACGTACAAAACGCAAAATGCCTACCTTTCAGACAGTAATCTTCCTCTGTAGAAGCAAAATAGATCCATCGAGGCTGCGAGAACTCCAGGCTTTTTCAACCGTTCTTTAAGAGCAACAACAACAACATTCTGAATAGCGGTCCCTGATTGGTTAAAAACTGAATTCTAGCGATTTGATTGGTGAATACGGAACCACCCTACGCGGGCCTAAAGTGGGCCCACTATTTAGGAGTAATGTTATTAGTCCCTCTTGACCAAGAAACGCAGGGAAACAAGGGACGAAAAGGCATCAGTCTAGGCAAGTGCATCTGGTGCAACAACTTTCCGGGAAAGGGGACATTTCTGCGAGTCACTCGGCAGTTTCTCCACGGTACCAACCCCGGTCTAAAAATGAATGAAGAAATGCAGCTAACGAGGTGGCTTATAATATGCACAAGGGACAGTGGAGTAGGGTAAAATGGGTCAGTGTGGGGCAAAGATGATCACAGCGTTTTGATAGTTTGCTTCTAAAAGTGAGGAAAATTGTCCTTGGCTGCATTCCATGAATAAAATTATCTACCTTCACAACAGAAACTTTATCAACCAAAGCGCAATTCCTGTTAAATCAATGAATTTGTCAATGACCCACTTTCCCCCACCCTGCCCCTCTAACTAAACTCGGTTCTCAAGGGAAGAGGGTTAACAACCATATGTGTGGGTAGGAACACCGCAAAACGACGCAAATGAAAGACGAATATGTTTTAGATTAAATGTTGATTATGTGTACGCGAACTGATACTTCGCCTCGGTATATGAGGCTTCTTCAGAGTCAAACTTCAGTTCAGTTTAGCTCTGAAGAGCCTCGTATGCCGAGGCGAAATATCAGCTCTCCTATAGACTACTAGAAGTAGCTATCGCTGGCTAATGCCCACGCTTCATCACGTGAGTGCAAGCCTGAATCACATTAGGAATAATTGGAACGGCTGCTAAAAACTTTGTTTTGAAATGTTCATGCGACCACAGACAGCGAAAAATACTCTCTTACTGTTAGCGACCTAGCTCCTCGTTTGATTCAACAGGGAAATGCCTCGAATTTTAGCCTAAATTAACCATCCTGCTCAATTTGCGGCGAGAACACTGGCTCTGTCCTAGCAGACCTAGGCGGACTTTCTGCCGGGGCTTTCTCACTGAAGCCTGCATGATAAACAAATCTGAATTGTTTTACGTCATAATACTGAGTGGTGGAAAATTTTGCTGACCCATTTTCATACTAATCTTTCAAACAGGCTTACTTTCCCGCGGCAGACTACAAACCCATATCGCGATTCCGCGTGGGCAATCAACATTTAATTTGAAAATAGTCCTCATTTTTTCTTTCGCATTTTTTTGCGGTGCTCCGGCCCTCACATTCAATTATCTTCTCTTCGCTGCAAGCATACTTGTCCGAGCAAGATCCACAGATCCGTGACAAGATCCGACACACCACCTGTCATCGTAGCTTTTTCTCGACACCGTTTATCTAACAACCACATGTTTTAGTACGGGGGCAACTTAAAAGCGACAAATCTCTATATGTTGGACTTTCTAACTTGGCATTCAAATAGCAAAGATATATTGCCACAGGTGGATTCGACCTTATTTTAGATGCGGAATACGGCTACTAGAAGGAAATCAGTGCCGTATACGGTTTTTCCATTACTGTGCGGTGGCGGAAAATTGAAATGTAAAACGAGCGGTTAACGGTTTTTCGCTTATTTTCTAGAACTTTTCACTGGATAACTGTCTCGATCTGTCAGATCTTTGGATAGCTGTAAAAGTACGGTCATCGCAATTTGTAGATTCACATCAATTTCCTTGGGATCCCTCCTTCATTTAAATAAAATAGCTACCCTGAAAAGAAAAGAATGTTCATCGTACTGAAGAAAACTGACGGTTGCGGTTTATGAGAGAAAACAGCTCGCGGTTGAAGGGTAAGAGAGCAAATTTTGGCGGTTTTCCGGCTTAAGGGCACCCTATAACAGATCCCTTCTGGAATCGGTATCATACTTCGAGTAACTATGGCCTCCACCTCAAGACTGAGTTTTGTTTTCGAAAATTCAAAGAAATAAATATGAAATATGACAAACAGTCAGGTAACTGCAACAAGTTCCCCAACCTTTTTTATCATCTTTGTCTTCTACGACAACTCTCTTTGCAGACTGCAAACCTTCTTCGTGCTCCTTTTTCTTTTTATCCGCCTTGCCTGTTGATAAAAGAAATCGTTGAAGTTTGAAGTTCCTCTTCGTGGTCTTTTGTGAAATAAACTTCCCTATATTTATTGTATTCCAACTTATGCATTCTGAGCAGATGACTTTGCTAGAACCATGGGTGTATAGACATCACAGTTGTGCTTAATTGCAACAGCTTTACCATTTTGCAGAGGAAAAATTTCTACACTGCTACGGAGAAGCTAATTTCACAACCTCCTCTGTAGAACAATAATAGGCTGTTTTAGCAAGAAGACGCGATTCAAGAAGACGCCAGCATAATTCTTTTGCTCGAGCATATAAATTACATGAAAGAGACTTATTGTACGTTCTATTCTGAAACTGAAAACTTGAAATGTATACTTTTGAAGGCCGCACTGCAAAAATAGGACATCGAGAAGGGGAGCATAATGCAATCTGAGCACATTCACGAATGATGGAAATGCGAGAATGCAAACGGTTCACTGGGAATTTATCTGTCCGTGAGCAGCTTTCTAGGAGGGAAAGGCTGGAAACTTAGAATGCTCTAAAAACATAAATATAAGTAACTGCGTTTTTTAAAGACATCCGTGTCTTGCTGACAAAAGAGTTTAACATGCCTTCACAGGAGCAAACAAGCTGAAGCTAAACTGCAGTGTCTAACTATCCATGCTAGAATTGCAAGTGAAACTTATGTTTTCTACATTGGCATTTCTTCTCTGTTTGTCTGTTCCTTTCAAGTAACCATCTTATACTGTTTTCTAAATGTTATAGACAGTGAAAAATTCAAAGACATCCTCCTCTATGGCTGCGTTCACATTGCACAATCTTTTGTAAGCGCGCATACGCACGTGCAACTTTCCGCCATACGGATCCTTTAGGGAGTTCAGACTGCAAAATATTTGCATGCGAGCAGAAGCTTGCTCATGCGAAAAAGCTTGTTGGTTAGCAAGCAGATTACTTACACGCGCGTGCAAGCGAAATCTATTGTGAGCTTTCCATTTCACAAGTAAAAAGCGACCTGCTATATGGGATCCCGGGGACATGTCAATCTGAACGGGAACAAGCAAGCAAAAGCGCGTTAACGCAAGCAAAAGCATGCACGCAAAAACAAGCTTTTAATGTGAACGCAGCCTATGAGTACCCACTGTCACACATTCTGAGCCTAGAAAATTAGCTACATGAGTTTTTTTCAATGAGGCCATTAAAACATGGACTTGTTTCAACAACACATTCAGTATCTCATGGGTACACAAACTATCAAATACTTTAAGCTTGGTAGATAACTAGATATTACCAAATCCAGCAAATCCCATCATGCTTTGCATCATAGCTGAGTCATCTGTATCCATTTCAACAAACTTGTCATATTCAGTTCTTCTATCTGAAAATGAAAGATTCAGAGATTATGGCTAATTCTGATGCTATGAGGATTCCTAGGATATTTCAGAGATTTCCTGAGAAAACAAAGGATCTCCATAGGAGGTAAATGAAATTTCTAGAGAGCTATTTGCCCCTCAAGTTCAGTGGTTTGGGCAGGCATGATTTGCGAACTCCCACCTAATGTATTATCTTTGTGAAATACAGGCTGCTATGGAACCTGCAACCAAAAAACAGTAAAGCATTGGTAAAAATGAGGTCAATGCTTCTTTTCCGTTTCATTGAAATAATTTTTTAAGGTATTCTGAAACTAAATGTTTTGACCATTCAATTTTGCATTGGATAGCAGCTTTAATTGACACATAGTTAGTGACAGAAAAGTGCAGACAAAAATGCACACACCACGGCTGAGGAAGGCAAGGGAGCTTTGTGTTCTGTGACCCATGCAGCTGAGAGACAAAACATTGAAGATCATTGGTCTGGAAAATCTATCCAAAAATGATGCATTTGTTCCATTGTTATCTTAATTCAAAACAGGGCTCCCACCTTTGTTATCATATTTGTCTTCCATGACAGCCCTCTTTGCAGACTGAAGTTCAATTTCATCATGATATCAAGTTTTTATCAAATTTTTGTTAGAAGCTTTTCAATACCAGAGCCATTTGTAGCACTCCAAAGGAGATAATCATTTGCAATAGGGTATTTTTGATGCTCCTCGAAAACAGAGATGGTGCCAGAAAAGAAATTCCGGGGGGACAAATAGCATCAGAGTGCCAACAGTGAGTGAAGCGAAAAAATTTCTATGGACCACACTACTCAGATTGGCTCAGGATGACACACACTTTATAAACATAACAAACGAGTTATGGAAATGCTGATAGTGCATAGAAATTTTCAAAAATTCATGTGCCTGTGGGGGGCTCAATGAAATTTTGGGTGGCTCCTGCCCCAAGCACCCCCACTGGCACCATCCCTGCTTGACAATGCTCTTTGAGAAGGTGCCTGCATAGACGTAGGAACCGGGGGCACTGGGGGCATGTGCCCCCCCAAGATTTTGCAACAAACAAAAAAGTGCCCTTTTTATTTTTAGAAAATGCCCCCTTTTCTTAAGGAAGAAGTGCCCTCCAGGTGTTGTGCCCCCCCCCCAAGTTTGAGATGGTTCCTACGTCCCTGAGTGCCTGCAGATTTTTTCACCGCAATCTTTTCTATTTTGGAGGAAAACTAGAATGGCTACATGTTGTAGTTGGCTCCTTGATAAACTGATAATCACTGGAAATCTCACTGTGCTTCATTACTTTCATTACCAGATGAAGCACAGTGGCGGCACCCGATTCAATGAATGAAGCGGAAACTGGGACTGAGGTAGTTAGTCTACAGGAAAACTGTGCTATACAAAAAACACAAGATGGCAATGATACGTACAATGGTTAGTAATGTCATATTTTGATGTTCTAGCTAATTTTGATACTTCCTGCTATAAAACTGCATGTTTTAATTTTCAAAATTGACACTCTTCACTTTCATCTTTCACTAGTCACATCAAATCATTGCCTCACTTCTTCCATTTCAAACTTTATTTCATGTACAAATTATCTTGCCAATAGTGTGTGAGGTGTACAAAGCCAAAAGACATAAGCAGAGCAAGAACTGCAGAGGGAAGACTACCCTCAATGTTGGTACCATGTCATTGACTCCTTTGTTCTCATTGCTGTACAAATGTTTCTTTTGAACACTTTACTTCTCACTTTACTCCTATCTTTTCTGATCTAAAGATCCTAAAGCAACATGATCTTTTCAGTTAAAATTGCAGCTGTGTTTGTATATGAATCTATTCATAAATCTCTACTATTTGCTTTCACTATTTCTTAAAATCTTTGGAATCTGTTCATCAGCATGGTACAAGGCAGGTTAGCAAAGGTGATATCTTTCTAATTCACAAAACGCCAGTCACCATTGTCTAACATCAGTAAGCTATAGAGCAAAGTGCAGGAATTAAATTCTTGTTGTCATATAATGGTCACCATAATTACTTTCATCTTAAGCCCTGGTCAAACTGATTTAACATTTCACAAAACATTTTATCGAAAATTCATATTTTGATTTTGCTTCATGTTGTGAGTTGGTGGTCAAACAGAACTAACATGTCACCAAACATTTCACCAAACAATTGGTTTGAAACCTGTGATCAGAAGGTACCTGTGCAGTCAACGAGACGCTGTGGAGCATTCACACAAAGGCTAATTGATGAAAACAAAAGAGAGTGTTTGGCAAAATGTTTGTTGGAGTGGTCAAACAGATCCAACATTTCACACAACAACAAAAAACAAAATTTGTTTTTGACCTAGATCAAACTTTATCCAACACTGCCAAACAAATGTTATGAGACCAAACAAGGTGGCCAAACTAGCCCAACATTTCATCACACATTTGTTTTTAAAAATGTTAGGTGAATTGTTTGATCTGTATGACCAGGGCTTTAAGCTCAAAACCTACTTTTATGGATATAATTATTGACATGAAAGTGTATCATAGACAGTTATAATATGCCCACAGACCTTTTCTTGAGGAAAGTTGCACGAGAGTGCCAAAACGCTCGCGTAATTTCGTTTGCGCGAGCGATCGCTCAGGTAAAGATTCACAAGCACTGTTTATTCCTTGGAAAAGATGAGAATGAGGATGATTCCTTGTCTTCTTGAAAGACTAGTATTTTAGGCCCTGTTCACAATGTTGAAGTTCTCTAAGTTATATTTCCGTTGCTCTTAGAACCAATGTTTGATTAAATCATCTCCCCTACCGATCCCAGTAAGATACTTTCCAGCTTTAACTCTGAGCTTATAATGTAGTTATTCTAATATCAGGTTTCTATCGCATGTTTATACTACTGTATTTCGTTTTCCCGAAAAAGATGTTTTCGTGAAGTATGATCATTTCCACCTGAAGTCAAATCCATTAATGCCGTTTTTCACAACTTAACAGAAGATTTGTTCATTGATCAAGGAGAATCTTATCCTATTGCAATTCACAAGAAATCGTTGAGAGCGATTTCCCCTAAAATTGCCAATTTTGCGAGAGCGATAAAGAGCTCGCGTGATCATGTTTGCGCGAGTGCTGACGCGATCGCGAGCGATCGCTCGCGTAAAACGAAAAGGCCTGATGCCCACATAGTTTCTAAACTTATTATCTAAAGAGGGAGTGCTCTTCCTTGATTAGGTTTGCTCCAGAGAGTTCCTCCTTGAGAATTTCCCTTCATAGAAATCCTCTAGTGTCATGTATCTCTGTTTTATTTTATGTGTATTTTCTGATGTATTTATTATAATAGTTGTAAGTAGATCAATTTAGAGTGTTTTTATGTAGTGGAATTTAAAATATGAACAAATGAAATGAACTGAAAAAGAGATGCTTCTATCAGATGAAAATGTTGATACAAAAACTTACTACATCTGTAATGTGAAAATTCCTTCTTTCCACGGGTGCATACATTTTGACCAAGAAATGTACCCTTATTCTCCTTTGCAAGGTAAAAAGCTGTGAATCATTTGTTCACTCATAAAATTTGGAAGAAACAATAAGACTTAAGTTTCATGCTGTTTCATTAACAGCCTTAGACACTCTACCATAAGTGACTGCATCAATATTTCATTGAAAATCCAAATTTTTGGGAAAGAAAGAAGAATTTCAAAAAATGTGCACTTTTCCCCATTTGATTTGACTTACTTTGGAACTTTATGTCCTCTTGTGGCTGTTGTAATGATCTCTGAAAGGCAGTGGATGATTTATACTTTGCAGCACCTGGTTGAAAAACAAAGGGATGGTTAAAAATAGAAACACTGGTTGGAAAGCCCAGCTTTAATGTAAACTTTAACACCAGGACCAGAACGAACATCATCTTAGGAGTCTTTTCAGAGAAAGGCAAATCAGTATTGCAGTTTATTGAATCAACTTTTCAATGTACTTAAGTCATTAAGACAAAACCACTTTTCGTTATTTATTTATTTATTTATCAATGTTATTATTTTTCATCTTTTCTCTGTTATACCAGCACCTCTAAGGGGGCCATTATGGAAGTAAGGTCAGCTTGACCCTTTAATGCTATCCCTGCCACTGTAAATTAGGGGCTTTTTCCTTTTTACGTTTTTAACCTAAAGTATTGTATTGTATCTATTTTTTATATTTATTATATAGCTTGTATATATATTTTATGTGGCAAATGATACATACATACATACTAGTTGTGATAGAGATATTAGACTAGGCCATGATTATTTATATGTTTCAAGCATAGTATGGAACAGTACACCTGATGTGATTAAAAACAGCAATACAGTCTCCGTTTTTGGCAAAAACATAAAAAATTGGACTGGGGAGGGTTGCAATTGTAATATTTGTAAATAGTGTTGCTGTAATTAGTTTAATTTAGTTGGTATTTATTAGTTTGTACGTTTTGCGCAAGCTACATTGTTATCCAACTGTAAATAAAGTGATTATTATTATTATTATTATTAATAAGATGAGCTTGTCTCATCTTTAGCTCAACCTATCAAAACTGATGTTACAACCAAAATAATTAATCTTTAAAATATCTCTAATATCGCCTTGAGATGGCCAAAACACAATTTGAGCAGAAAGGTTCTGATGGCCCTGATAGAAAATTGCTTAAACTTCTCGCACTGCCAATATCTCACACCTGGGATGCTGAAGCGATGGTAGGGCAAGGGGGTCGAAGGGGAATGCAAGGGCACCCAAGACAGAAGACGAGTGAAGCGAACCAAGCATTGGGTGGATCTGGGGGTCCTCCCCCAGGAGACTTTTTGCAGCCATGCCGTTTAGATTGGCTTAAAATACCATCATGAATATCCTAACTGATGTAAATCATGTTCTCTCTTAGATATTTGTGTGCGACTAATGCAAGTTACAATGATTACTCGATTTAAGAGTTGAATTCATTAATTTCATAATGTCATATTTAACGTTGTTAAAGAAACATACTGTTTCATTAGAAGGGCAATCTTGCCCCCTTGCTTCTCTAAGAAAAAGGAAGGATGGGCGCTTGCCCCCCTGCACCCCCCCTCTCTGGCGTTCCTGTCTCACACTGCCAATAGTATGAGGAAAGCTTCACTTATTTCTTTTCCAATGAAAGTGAATTTTTTTAGTTTTTTTTTAGCAAAAACGAGATATTACCTTTAGCTTACAACCCCAGAATAACTAAAGGGGCAAGATTGTCAACTTTGAGAGTACAATCATTTAACAGACATAGGGGTGTAATAAAGCCAAGGAAACCCAACCATTCCCCTCATTAGAAGCTCTCTGCTAGTTGTCTCCTTTTAATTAAAAGCGTCTGCAATGTGTCTGGATTTGGCTTCCTGCGACATCATCAAATTTCATCAAATTTCATTTCTAAATCAAATAAAATGAACAAAATGAATCATTAAAGTTAAGCAAAGAAAAATCAGCTGTGGTTTTGCAGTCAGTTACAATTGAATTATTTCCCTTGGAATGCAAGGATGAGGGAGGACCTACTATGCTACCTTCTCCATTGCCACTGCCTTGGCAGAAAAAGTTCAGTACCTCATAACATCCAGCTACAGCCTTGTTGATGTCTTTTCAATGATATTTAGAAAATTGAAAGATGAATTTACATCGTTCTGAAGGGTGACATTGCTATTGATCAAATCTTAAATGATGGGCCTTATCAAAAAGCCATTTTCTCTAGATTTACTGGTGAAGGTGAAGGTGAAGTTGCGTTTTTCAGCGCCAAGTGCTGGGATCGCAGAAATAGAGCAGACCTAATCAAGTCCGCGACCCCTTGTCATGACGCTCAAGTGATGGGGCCCTACCGGGACTCGAACCCACTCCGGCTGACTGTTCTGGCTGCAATGTCAGAGGATTACACCACGGCACCACAACACAACTGGTGCTTTATTTTAGAAAAACATGGAGGAAAAATTAACCACATCTAGCATTGAGATGAAAATTGAATCTGTCCTGACCTTTATATCCTTTACATACTGTATAGTGGCTTGCACAACTCGTCAAATGTTTTGAGTGAGGAGGGGCACTCTTCCCATTGACTCTCCAGATTGGAAAGCTTGAAAACTGTGCAGGGTATTTTCAAGCAAGGATGAAAATGGTGCAGATAGTATTTCAATTTGAATTGAAAATGCAAATGTCAGCATACAACTTCTACATACAATACAAGTAAATATGCAGTCCTGTTAGTACAAAGTTGCAAATGCATGGATGGCTGAGCAGATAACATAAAAGTGCACATGGGATTAATCTCCCACTTCTCTTTGTTAATTGTTTTTTTAATTTGCTTTGAGTGGGCTTGTCAGGGGTTCTAGCTACTGAAAGCTAATTTAGACCCCCTGTGCATTCAGGCATGGGACCCCTATTGACTCTGTATGGTCTGCAAAATACAACTCTGTATGGTCTGCAAACAATTCAGTACTTTGGCTCAAAACTTTGAAACACCCTTCCACTGTTCATACGTGTTGCTAAGCTCTACTGCGGTTTTTCGTTCAAAACTAAAAAGATACTTCCTTGATTCATATTCACAAAATAACTCTTAGTTTAACACACAAGACCTATCCCGTTGAGGTTCATCTGGTTCTTGGTTATTATCTGTCTTTGTTTTTTAAAATAATTTTTGGTTTCTTTGTGCTTTATGGGGGGGGGGCTCTCTCTCGATTAGTTTAGAGAGCTCCTCCTTAGTCAGTAAATCTTAAATACAATTGTGTAAAGTAATTTTTCTTCTTTTGTTTTTCAGTAGTGTTAGTTTTAGTTCTTATTGTTGTAATGTATCTTAGTTGTAGAGTTTTGTGTATGAATTGTATTTAGGATTTATTGACAATGAATGAAACTTGAAACTTGAAACCCTATTCAACATCCCTTCCGAAGGACGACGGGGTGAGTTGTGAGGTCAGGCATCCAATCACCCATCCGGAATCTGACCTCACTCGATCGAGCTTAACTTCAGTCACCTGACAAAAACTGTTTAAGCCATTCGGCCACTCACCCTGTAGATGTCAAACTTTCCAATGTGGTTGATTCTTTCGTTTGCGTGGCATCATGGTCAAATCTGATTGGCTGACGTGCAAGTGTAAACATCCGGTTCAGCTCTACTGAAAGATTATTTGCCCAGCTCGCCATTGGTAGCGCCAAAGGGGCACTGGGGGCTTGTCCCCCCATCCCAAAAGAAAAATGGCATCACCTTTGGCCTTCTTAGATGGAAAAGTTACGTCAAAATCCAAATCTCCCCCTCCCCTCTTTTGGATATTTCAGAGCTCATAGCCGTCACATTTTAGCCTTTGCGTTCACTGGGGATTCCCCGTTCGAAGCACCTGTGCAAATCGAAAACAGGCGCGACGTCAAGTTACTGCATTTTCGTGGTCGTTTATCTACAAAACCGAAAAAGATATTGCAACCATTTTTAGGGAGGTTGTTAAACAATGATTTACCTTTATGAACAAGGATTTTCAGTCACATTGAGCAATCTTCTCCGATTTCATTCGTCATAGCAAGCGCAGTGCTTTCCGTCGAACATGCGGCTAACTCGGAAATTTAGACCAAGCTAGCCAGCGACAATTCAGAGAGAAACCCCGAGATTTTGGAAAGAGCAAATCAGCCAGAGTTTTTTCTTATTTGAAGCCAATATCTTGAAGATTTATAAAAGGGTTGAGGCGTTTATTTTCTCTCGTCTACTTTCTTAATAAACAGTCTTTAGTCATTTTCTACCTCCAAATCTCTGTTTTTGTGATTATGAAGCTAGCTTGTGCCGCCGCACTGCAGCTCCTACCTTTAATTCTGTTTCACTTGCTACTCTGCATACAAATAACAGTACGCGTATGATGTACGATAAGATAACGGAAAAGTACCTCTCAGTGAACGCATCTCTTCCAGGTCGTCATCATCCATGACTTCAAGAACTCAACATCAGAAGTCGTCTTTTTCTGCGTTCTGCAAATGATTAGGCCCAAAATGCCCGCCAATTCTTACCCCTGTGTTCTTGCCTCGTTTTCATTCTGAAATTCCAAAAATCTAAAATCCAGAGAGTAAAAAAAAGTCAAAACTTTTTGCTTCCGTGTCATGGGCCATTCGCTGCCTTTATAGCGACAGACAAACAAACGGGCACCATTTCCATAAGCTGTGGACGCAAAACTTGACATTTATTCTCTTACAAAAATTTTCTCTTGTTGGGGGTGTCCCAAATTTCCCTTGTCCCAAATTGCCCCGGTTTACCCTACATGTATGCCCTAGGTAGTTTCAGCAGATTTCTGACGTTTTTTCCCCGGTAATAGATTTAATTGCGTTTCTCATAAAAATAACTCTGCTCCCAAAAATCAAATCACTCAATCACTATTCACTTCACTCTCTCTGCTGATACTCTGACCATCCCTGACCATCTCTGACCATACAGGGATGACATTTAGTGCCCAAAACTTTCTGGAAGAGGGGACACTGCACACAGGGGGTAAGGAGACACGTCGTCATCGACGACGGCCTAGCAGAAAGGGAGTAAAAAAAAAAGAAAGGGAGAAGAATGCATGGTGTTGTCGTTGCAGTGCAGTCCCCAAAAGCCACAGATTAGAAGGGTAAGAGATTCAATTTCATACCAGTAAGTAGCGAAACTACGACTACCCTACGCTGACTACTCTACTCTGACTAAGTCTACTCTGAGACGCTGACCCAGGGGGGATTTTGCATGCGTTTCTACAGGGATGACATTTAGTGCCCAAAACTTTCTGGAGGAGGGGACACTGCACACAGGGGGTAAGGAGACACGTCGTCATCGACGGCCTAGCAGAAAGGGAGAAGAATGCATGGTGTCGTCGTTGCAGTGCAGTCCCCAAAAGCCACAGATTAGAAGGGTAAGAGATTCAATTTCATACCAGTAAGAGAAATATGTCTATATATGAAATGATACAGCAACCGAGGGTACTTTTATCAAAGTGGGGGCTCACTGGGACACGGCTTAGGGCTATTTTCGTAGCCCTTTGCATCGTTGCAGTTGTGTTGATTTTGTATGCTACTGCACCTTTCAAGAAGCTGTTTAGAAACATGGAAGAAGAGCAAACGAGAATCCAGAGTGGCCTTTATTGTTTTAAGCCTGGAAGTGTCCAAGGCAAGGAAGGGCAGCTGCAAGTAGCCAGAACCAAGTCAAATTACACCTTAGAACAACTTTTTATGGTTATAAGACATGGGGACAGGGCCCCCATTGTCCTAGATACAATTCCAAACAGCAAACGTGTAGAAATTTCTTGCAAATTTAGCAGCCCATGGCCATTCCAGGACAGGCTTGCCAAAATGAAACAAGCAGCATCTAATTTTGAAATAACTGGCAACCCAAAAAGAACAGTCATAGAGGAACGTGATGTTTGTATAGGAGGGCAATTGACACCAATTGGGTACTTGCAGCATCTACTGAATGGTGAATTTTACAACAAGAAGTACAGTGGATTCATTAAAAACTTTAAAAGTCCTTCAGAGATCTTAATTATGAGCACAGATTACAGTCGCACTGTGCAAAGTGTAGCAGCACTTTTGACAGGAATGTTTGGAGGAACGTTTCAGCACCATGATGATAAAATAAAGATTCAAGTCCAACATGACAAATATCGAGAATCGCATTTCTTGAAAGATGACCGAGAAAACCAAATCTATTGTCCAGCATTAGGTTTAAAGCTCAAAGAAATTTGGAAGACAGAAAAGTTGCGTAGTTTAAAGAAAGTTATTGATCCTGTGCGAATGGAATATTCAGAGTTGTTTGGTATCAATATTGGGGAAGTTGCATCACTTGACAGGCTAATTGATATATTGTATGCAGACCTTTGCCACGGAAAGAACCTTCCTAAAGGACCCAATGGTAAAGTGTCTTATTCACTTGCTAGCAGATCTTTTCAGTTAGCAGATAGACTTATTACAGAAAAACATGCACCAATTGCAGAACTTCAAACTCTTGCCATTGTGTCTCGTATCATGCTTGAAATATCCAATCATATTGCCCAAAAGGGTAACAAAAGAAAATTGGTTGTTTTTAGTGGCCATGATACAGTGATACTGCCACTTTTGGTGTTATTAGGGGTGCATGATGATAAATGGCCCCCTTATGCATCAAGGGTAGTATTTGAGCTTTGGCGTAATGCCAATGGACCAAAAAGTCCAAATGAAGATGAAGTGTTTTCAACATTTCAAAATTATTACTTTAAAATCTTATACAATGGAAAGCCATTGACATCCAGTGTAAAGATATGCCAAGGAAAAATCGTTGATGACAATTTATGTCCCATTGGAGAATTTTTGAAATATGTATCTGAAGGTGAATTTGATGGAAGTAACTTCTTTGAAAGGATAAAGAATTTATGTATTTATACAGGAGCATAGCAATATTTATAAACTGATTAAACTTCCTTGGGGGCAGGGTAATCTCACGGGGCAGATGGCAGGGTATGCCATCTTGAATTTGTGAAATCACATCCGAGTACTTACAAATCTTCCAAATACCCTACCTCAAAGTTTATAGGCCATCCAAATTGCAGGCTTTAAAATTGTGACAAAAATCCAAAATGTTTACCTGTTATATGAAATTGGATCAAATTCAATTTGCTAAAAAGATTTATTTTTCAAAAAAGACACCCGAAATTAATAGCCAGTTGTGATCTTGCCAAAAAAGTAACATCCTCACGGTCATCTTTTGCCGGAAAATGGCACCCAACAAAATGCCATATTCAGCGCCAACGGTAGTTCAGTCCCCCCCCCCCCTCATCAAGTTTATTGAAGTTTAACAGAGTAGAGAATAATCTTACTAGTTTCAAAGATTTCTAATCATTTTTGTGGCATGGATTTTCGCTGCTTAAAGACAAGTGCAAAGCAAATGCCATGTTTTTTAGTCACAAAATGGTTTGAATTTGAAAGAGGGAGTAACTGTTTAAGGGTTTTAACAAAATGGATTTTTTGAACAAGATCTTAGTGTACAATATTGAAGGGAAAAATTTTGGAGGAACAGAGGTCCCATGAAACTTTGTTGGCAAAAATTTTTGGATTCTCTTAATGGAATTTTGAAAAATTTAGGGCAACTTCAGATGGCTATGAAGAGCACTCTAGTTATAATTTACTTTGCATGTTTGATACTACATGTTACAAGCAAACAGTTTGTGTGTTTTATTTTGTATTCTTAAGAGGTGCCTTTCATAAGTTTCCTGCGCATGATCATTTAAAGGGAATAGACATCGCTATATCTCGTAGCCGCTATGAATAGGCAAGAGAAATGCCCACAAATCCTTTGTTTCTTTAGCTACACAATGAAACTGGATGCGTCTAAGTTGTCGAGTACTATAGATTATATTTTTGACCTGGCTCAGGCCAGTTCTTAACCATGTTGATTCCATATAAGGATCATGAAGGTGATTGCTGAAGACTGAAGACTACGCACACCCCTACATAGAACACCCAAACCCCTTCTGTAAAAGTTTGTTTTAGTAGTTCTTTGTTTTGTAATCATGTAATGTCTCAAGGAAGCTTGCAACCAATTAATCGAGTTTGCAGAGATACCAACCCACCCATGCAATTACTTTATTTGGTTCTCTTGTATCCTTATTTTCAGTTTGTATTTTCATAATTCCTTTTTCTGTAATAGTTATATGTAGTTTTATGTAGCTTTTAATTACTTTTAGAATGGCGGCAGGGTAGACACAGTATTTCGTTCCCTGTGGCATCGTCTTAGTAGTATTGTAACGTAGTTTGTAGGAATTGTAATAAGTAATATGTCTGTAAAATTATCAATTGAACATAGAAAAAAACGATTGCTAAACACTACTGGAGTGAGCCCAAAATAAAGCAAAGTTTGATTGATAGTCTGTGGAAAATTGACTTTCTTGCTCTATAAATCAGCAACTATTTGCTAGATTTGCTCATACTCGGCGGGTGCCAAAGTCTAAGTTGAAGCCCCGAAGCCTCTTCCGTTCACAAGTCTGAAAAACAGGAAAATAGGTTTTATGGCTCCTTCACAGTAACCGTGCAAAATGGCAAACATGTTTTTTGGGACACCCTGAATTGCCATGCGCAATAAGAAACATATCATGTATACTGTATACTGCGAAGCACCATGCGCAATCAGTTAAGATGGCGCTAACATAAGATTTGACACAACAACACACATTCGGTGAGTATACGTTATATGTTTCTTATTGCGCATGGTATTGCTCAGCAGAATAGAACAGCAGCAACTAGAACCCTTCCAATTAAAGTTTTTGCTCTCACCAATATTGTGTTTTATGCTGCTTTGACTGCCAGGACTGTTTCAACACAGGGGTGAAGAGTAGCTTCTCCTTTGTCCCCCAGTGTTAAAGCAGTCCTCTGCAGAGGACCATGCGCAGTAAGTTAAGGGGGCAATCAAAACATTACAATGCTAAAAACGCACGGTTGGTTTTTCGTTTCTTTTTGTGTAAGGAATACTGTACATTGAGTGCTGTATTCCTGCTAAACGAATTTTTTAACAGCTGAGGTGCGTTTTGGTCCACCAAGTACAGTTTTAAAGGGCATATACAAATACCAATTTTCCCCGTGATTTTTCTGTACTGCAAACAAATTTGAACCACAGGTATTGTGAAACTCAAACATTTTGGATTTTCGAGCTTAGTTACGTTTAGTTTAGTTTAATTTAGTTTAGTTACATTTGATGTATGAAAGTGTCGAAATACAAAGCTTTTGCAATTTACCAACTAGCTCTGTTGTACTTGGGAATTTGGAGACCATTGGCATTCAAACGTGGTTTTGTTGTAGCGATGACCCCTGCATGGAGCACGCTGGACAGTAGCCCAACCGTAGGTAGGAGCCCAATCACATTGTATAGGCCACAACTTAAGTTCAAGAGATTTAGTACTTAGTATACTGTAGGTGATTGAGCTGGTAATATCAATTTTATACGGACCTAAAACTATTTAGGCCAAGAGATAAACGTTATGTTAGGGCATAGTCACTATGGTTATTTTGAATTTAGTTATTATCTGGTGACCCAGAGGGGGGGTACTTGACCTAACTTTGCACGGGGATGTGCCTACAAAAATTATTTTTCCACCCTGCTCCAGAATTTTTGCCTCCAAATGATACACTGTTCTAGAAAAAATCGGTGAAAAGTATACTCAAAAACACAAAAATTTGACTAGATAACCCGTCGTAACAAAATTTCCTCTTTTGACATGTTTTGACAACCTGCTCCAGAAAGTTTGCCTTCTTTTGATACCCTGTCCTAGAAAAAATAGGCGAAAACGATACCCTGAAAAATGGCACATCCCCGTCGGATAAATATAAAAAGTACCTCCCCCCCGGGTCTGTTGAGCCTGAAAAAGTTTCCCTTTTGAAAATTCATAGCACCAAGGAGGGGGTGACAGGGGGGTCTTTGGTACCGGTACCAACTCATAAGGTACCAGGTTCCACCCAAATTGAAGGTATTGGTATCACCAATTTTGTGGGAAGGAGCTATCATGAATATGACGAATTCTGAAAGGAGGTCTAGGTCAGTTCTGTGTCTTTGTCTGCACTGTAAAAGCTAAAAATTTGTTCTAGGAATTCCAAAATCATCCAAGGACGAAAGTTTTATTGGTACCGAGTCATATAAGCTTGGTACCGGTACCCTTATCTTTGGTACCAGGTTCCACCACATTTGCACAATGTTGTACCAGGTACCACCCCTCTGGTGCCATGGTACCACTACCCTATCACCCCCCTCACCAAGAGTATTAAAGGCTAAAGCTAAAAGACCAGATTGTTTTTTCTATTTTTCTTACCTTTCTATGAACATCAAAAACACATGTAAATGCCAGGAAATGGCCCGAGTGGGAGCCATTTACTACATTTCACTGACGGAATTTGCGCTCCTTCCCGGGTTTCGCTTTCGCCTCTTTTCTTTACGCCAGGTATGAGAAAACAATTTTTCTACAGCCGGTTGTCAAAAGGGATATTTTATAAGAGTGAGTCATAATTTCATTATTTCCCCGTGTAGTTTTTTCGTTTTAGGTATACTTTTTGCCGAGTTATTCTAAAACCGGATATCTTTGTGAGGGCAAATTTCTAAAACCAGGTGAAAAATCATTTCTTGGAGTGCACATCCCTGTGCAAATGAAGTCAAGTGTCTGCGGAGGAGATGCGCCTGAACCACATGATCAAAGAAACTCTGGTACTGAAAAATAAGAAGATATTTCTTTTCACGGGTAAGATTTAATCTGCACATTTATTTCCATAAGACTGAGAACTTCGTTATTTGTGTGAAAGCCTGTTTCCTGACTCTTGAGGTATGAAATGCTCTCGTCTGTATTCTTTGTGAAGAGATTGCTGTTGATTTGATCAAGTGCTTCAAGTTCAAGTGCTTTTCCAGGCATTTAGCATCCCAAGAAATTTCGCAGTTTCATTTACAAATGTTTGCAGTGCCATGATGAAAGTCACAAAAATGCCGGCTTTCGCAAAATGATATATTACACTTTTTTGTAAAAAACTAGTTTATAAGAAACGAGTACTAAGATGGCCGAAATCTTAACCCTAATCCATATGGGCTTTTTTCGAGCTACCATTTATGGGGGGGGGGGTTCTTTCCACCCCCCCCCCCTCTGAAAACTGCCTAAGACTCGTCAGAATTCAATACAACTTGGCACCGTTACAGATCAAGTTGTTTCTGGCAAGAAGCACAATTTGGGTGTGGCTGCCACACCTTATGACGTCACAGTGACGTCATGAAGTTAAAAATCAGTGAAAATCAGGTTTCCAAGCTAAATTTGAATTTAAAGAAGGTTTGGCATGAACATATTGCAGTTTTTGGTCCTAATTAGCCACAAATTTGATATGAAAATGTAATTTCATCGAAATTAATGATTTTGGAGTGATATTTTGGCAGAAATTAGCCAATTTGAATGACGTCATTGGTGCAATTAATTTTTTTCTGTAAAAATAGACAAAAAGAAGCTGCAAAGTGGTAATACTTTATTACAAACGTGTCATTGGAGTCTTTCCAATTGAAAAATTTCGAAAAAATTAAAAAATTTTGCTAATTAGCCCAAAATGGTGGCCATTATGACGTCATTATCAAAAAATGCTGACGTCATCAAATTCCAGAAATTCCGGTATCAAATAAAAGCTCTTCGTTTACTGATTCATTTGGTGTATAATACTTCATAATATTATCAAATCTTTCCATTGAAATCATCAAAAACAATGATTTGTTTGCTACCTGCTTCCAAATATGGGCATGTCACGTGACCTGTGAGCTCTATTGTTTGAAAATTTTTTAGTAAAAATGTGGCTAATAGATAATTAGTAAAAGTCAGGTAGGTTTGGGGGACATAGTTGATGTCTTTGAAAAACGCGGCGAGAAAAACCTCGAGGGGGGGGTGGAAAACACCCCCCCATGTGGATTAGGGTTAAGAAACTCTGTACTATGTCCGAGAAGTATTAAGAAACTTTTCAATATTGTAATGAAATCGATGGCCCACACGTGTTGGGAATAATTGATAGCTAAAGAAACAGTGCTGTGTTTGGGCATTTTCTTTGTTCTATTTATAGAGAAGCCTATTTACCATTGCACGCTCCCTTTACAGGCATGGATATTATAGCATCGTTGAACCTTTATTCTTTTGCAATATTAACTAACTATTTGTGTTTTCATCATGACAGAACACTGTTTATTCCTATGTGATGCTTTAAATGTCAGGAAACATTGTTCATGCGTTCTAAAGGACCAAATTGACAATTCATACATTCAAAAAACAAGAAATCAATTAAGAAACTTTTAGTACTAAAATAGACAAAACTTCGACAATTCATACATTCAAAAAACAAGAAATCAATTAAGAAACTTTTAGTACTAAAATAGACAAAATTTCACGTTAGATTAAGAAACTTTTAGTACTATGGACTACCCAAGTTTCTTATAAAAAACGTGTATCGTTTGATTGCTTAAATGTCAAGAACAAATGAACAGATTTTCAAAACTTTGTTTTATCCAATTGGCTAAATTGTATTGAAGGATGTTGGTTGTGGTTTTACGAAGATTTTCTCATGTTGAAAGCACGGGGGGTTCTCGGCTAAATTTCGGGTAGGGGGGTGCCGCCCACAGTTTGAAAATGTAACCGTTGGCTAGACCAATTTTTGTGAAAATGATACCCTTGGCTAGACTAATTTTTCCTTCAGAAGTGCTCTGAATTGGCATTTTCTAGGCAAAACTTGCCAAATTTTCGCATTTTCTAGACCAAAATTTTTAAGAAGTTGGGTTTTTTTTACAAAAATTACCGAATTTTGACATCTCTTTGACCAAAATTCCCAAAAAGCATACCCTTGCCTAGACCTAACTCGACTAAAATTGCCAAAAAGTACACCCTTGGCTAGACTAGAAATCCGAAAAAGTATACCCTCGCGGGCGGCACATCCCCAGGTACCTTTACTATGGAAGAACCCCCCCCCCCCCGTGGTCGAAAGGAAGATATATAAACCTGCTTATATTTAGGCCTAAGATGGCATGAGAAAAAAACAGGTTTGAAATATTCAATAGAAACCAGTAACTGATGGGGCATGGAGGAATTCACATGTAACTAGGAATTCTGCAGAATACTCAACAGAGATGTGTGTTGGAGCTCAAAGAATTTATATTCTCTGAGCGACATACAAGCTCAGCTTTCGTATCACAACTAAAATGCTGACTGGGAAAGTAGCCTGTTTCTTTCTGATGCCAGCTAAAGCTTGACTTTGAGCAGATTTATCGATCTTCGACATGCAAGAATCGTTGTAAAGCTAGACTTGCCCCAAGTCTATTTCGTCAACAAAAAAATGGGAAGGGGGAAAGGGAGAGGGAAAGGGTGTTCACTGTATCAAGCAGACTTATTACAGATGACGAAATAGGCTTGGGGCAAGTCTATTGTAAAGCCACAACCAACACATCCTCGCATACAATTTAGCCTTTTAGGCAATCAGATAAAACAAAGTTTTTGAAAATCTGTTCATTGGTTATGGACATATACTACACGTTATTTTTTACAAGAAACTGGTTTATGAGAAACTAGTACTAAGATGGCCAAAATTTTAAGAAACTCTTGTACTATGTCTGAGAAGTACTAAGAAACTTTTCAAAGTTAAAAGCATGAATTTTATAGCAAATAGATCGTTGAACCTTTATTATTGGGCAATATTATCTAACCATTTGTGTTTTCAACATAACAGAACACTGTTTATTCCTATATGATGTTTCAAATATCAAGAAACATATCTGCAGCAGTGCTAATGACCACATTGATAACTCTCCATTCAAAACACAAGAAACCAACTAAGAAACTTTTAGTACTAAAATGGACAAAATTTCATGTTGAATTAAGAAATTTTTAGTACCATGGCCTGATCCAAGTTTCTTATAAAAAAAGCGTGTAAGCAATCAATTGATAATACAGTGCATCATTTTGGGTGATTTTTGGACAGCCGGTAAGCTGAGTTTAATTCTTGGTGCCATGAATTTTCAAAAGTGGACACTTTTCCAGGCTCAGCCATGCGCAGAAAGAAACTTATAATTTACTCACCAAAGCGTGTTTTCTGCAATTTGCTGTTTGATAACACAGTCTGTGGCGAAGCACAATTCGCAGTCAGTTAAAGGCCCGGAGGGGGGGGGGTTCATGAATTGTGGATGGACAGGGATCTGCCGCCCGGTTCTCAGAAAGGCACCCGCTTCTAATTACCGAAAGTTGCCGTCATACCACCATTATGATGAATTTTGACGGAAAACTGCCCATTTTTGACTACTTTTCGCCAATTTCTGGATAACCCATCCATGTTTCAGGAAAATCTCCCGAAAAACGGGATCCTTGTTTAAAGAACTTTGGGCCCCAAAACCCACTCATTTGGGCGGCACATACCTGTACCCTCAACATGTTATGTATCCCCGCCCCAGAGTTAAGGGGCAGTCAGAACAGCGTATTGTACAAAAACACACTCTTGGTAAGTTGGGCATGGCCACCCCCAGCAGTCTATGTGACTTATTTAATGTTAAAACAGCATAACTGGCAATGTTTTCTTTGAATTAAATCGCTGAAATGGAGCTTTTAAAGTACTTTAGAGTTTTTTTCAGTTGATAAAAAGAATAAAGAAACCATGAGTTCGCAAACTGTGAAATTTGAAGAAACCTGCAGTCCTGACATAAATTTAATTTCTTATAAAAATACATGCATTATTGACGGGAAAAGCAGGGCCTCTCAATGTAGTTTGGCTGGATGGAAGTTTTACCACATTTTCACCTCAATAAATTGATGGAAAGATGTGTGACGCCATGTTTTGGACGAATGACGTATGTGAACGCTAAATCTTGTCTGCAGACAACCAGCAGACTCTGATGTCTGATCGTGACTGTCTGCCATGGAAAAATTATTCCGAAATTCGTTTTTCATACTCGGGGGGTGTTTTATCAATGTTGTGGCTGGCCTAGAATATCTACACTCTTGAACTAGGGGGACCTAGATTGTCGATTTGCTCTAAGTCTGTTCCGTGGTATACACGTTTTTTTTATAAGAAACTAGGATCAGGCCATAGTACTAAAAGTTTCTTAATTCAAGATGAAATTTTGTCCATTTTAGTACTAAAAGTTTCTTAATTGGTTTCTTATTTTTGAATGCATGAATTGTTAATGTGGTCGCTAACACTGCTACAGATATGTTTCTTGATATTGAAAACATCAGATAGGAATAAACAGTGTTCTGTTATGTTGAAAACACAAATGGTTAGATAATTTATGATTAGATAATCAAATGATTAGAGTATTGCCCAATGGTAAAGGTTCAACGATCTATTTGCCATAAAATTCATGCTTTTAACTTTGAAAAGTTTCTTAGCACTTCTCAGACATACCGGGTGAGCCAGAAAAAGTTCCCACTTTTGAAAATTCATAACACCAACGCTACTTCACAGATTTGAATCATTCAAATTCTAGTTAGAAGCCGAAAGATCAAAGTATTTTTGTGATTTTTCTCGCTGTCCTACCAGCACCACAAATATAGGTAAATTCAACTTTACAAAAGTTTCATGGTTGATTGATTATTGAAAAATGGCCAAAAACATCGATCAATTCATAAATGACCTCTCGCACAGCATAATGAAGGAAATGCAGCTTCTCATGGGTGAGAGATATCCTCTAGGCATTAATTTCCTTGGCATTGAAAATCTTTCATATTTGTTTGAAAATCAATGTCTTATAACTCTTGAGGGAGGTGAAACGCCCATGGCCTATTGCTCGATTTGAATAGAATCCTTAAGATTTGATCAATGTTTTAGGCCCTATTTCCGTGATTTTGCAACCATGAAATTTTTATAAAGTTGAATTTACCAATATTTGTAGTGCTGGTAGGACAGCGAAAAAAGTCACAAAAATGCTTTGATCTTTCGACTTTTAACTAAAATTTGTATGATTCAAATCCGTGTAGTAGTCTTGGTGTTATGAATTTTCAAAAGTGGGAACTTTTTTCTGGCTCACCCGGTAGTACTAGAGTTTCTTAAAATTTTGGCGATCTTAGCACTAGTTTCTTATAAACCAGTTTCTTGTAAAAAAAAAACGTGTATCAGCACTGAGGAAAATAATTACCTCTGTGGGAGCGTAAATTAAGAAGTGGACACTGCGAGGGAAATGCGAAGGAGAAGAAACGTAATTTACGCCCCCGCACGAGTACTGAGTGATCATTTTCCATCAGTGCTGCTATGATCACGCTAGCGAACCTATACGCACTACTGTGGTGGATACGCCATACAGAGGCGGGGTATTATGCTTGATGTGGTGGATACGCCATACAGAGGCGGGGTATTATGCTTACGTGGTGGGGCATTATGCGCCGCCTCTGTATGGCGTATCCACCACATCAAGCATAATACCCCACCACGTTAGCATAATACCCCGCCTCTGTATGGCGTATCCACCACATCAAGCATAATACCCCACCACGTTAGCATAATACCCCGCCTCCGTATGGCGTATCCACCACATCAAGCATAATACCCCGCCTCTGTATGGCGTATCCACCACAGTAGTGCGTACAGGTTCGCTAGCGTGATGATATACCACGGAATAGACTCGCAGCAAGTCTGGGGGAACCTTTACCAGATTTTGGTTAGGAATATGTGCCGCCGCCCATGCCTCAACTTTTCGAAAATTATTCTATATCTATCTAAATAATTAACCGATCTTGCACCAATTTTTCGAAAATGATTCGTTTGTTTTTGTATCTTGATATTCAGTTTCTCAGTTTGTTTCCTATTTTCTGAATGCATGAATTCCATTCCAAATGCACATAGTTTCGATCACTTTCTTCAAAGTATAGACTTTAGGGTTTCATATACGAGCAAAATTGAAGCGATGGATTTAGAATCGATGGAGCCCCCGTGAAACCGTGAAACTGACGGAGCCATTGCCCCAACAGGCTTGAATGAATGTACAATAGGAGCGCGGTGATTTCGGCCCCGTTTACACGATACCGTTTTCATTTCATATCGGCTTGGGTAAGGCAATCCGATATGAAAATTTCTCCTGTTTTCACGATGCCGTTTTCATTTCATAGCGGATTGGGGTTCTGTTTACACGATACCGTTTCGCCTTGCACTGTAATGGTTTCATCGCATTCGGTAATGGTTCCACTGCGCATTCTGCGCAGCTCCCTTAATGGATTCAAGGCTAGTAGAATTGATAATGAGGTTCCGTACTGAGTTGATATCGGATTCGACCGTTTACACGATATCGGATTGGTTTCATGCCACTTTCAGAGCGTTTTCATTTGAAAACGCGAAAACGGTATGAAGCATATCGGATTGGTGCGTTCTCGTGTAAATAGGAGGCCAATCCGACATGGAATGAAAACGGTATCGTGTAAACAGAAGGCCAATCCGATATGAAACCAATCCGATATAAAATGAAAACGGTATCGTGTAAACGGGGCCTTCAATCGCCATGGACAAAAGACGTTTTCAATGGCTTGAACATTGCTCGACATAGCCCTCGAGAGATGCTATTTTAACACCGACAACTAAGGCCTCGTCCACACGTATCCGGATATTTTTGAAAACGCATCTTTTTTTATCCGTTTTCAAAAAGATTCGCGTCCACACGAGGAGCTTTTTCGAAAATATCCCCGTCCACACGAAGACGCTGCTGCATTCAAACTTCGCTGTTCGAACTTCGACAAAAGAAAACAGACAATCAAAATGCCCTTTTGTTGTCCCCAAAGATCCGTGCGCATACTCTGATACGTCGTAAATCGATGCCTTGACGTTAGCGTTTTCGAAAAGCTTCGTTTTCGGTGACTGAAAACGCCGTCTCCGTGTGGACGGAAACCCAAAACGGATAAAAAAAGATGCGTTTTCAAAAATATCCGGATACGTGTGGACGGGGCCTAAGCTGCGCAAGGACATGCCATCAAGTCGTGCCGGATCCAAATCGGGGACTCGGGGAATATGGAAACTACTACCCTGGATCAGAGTATTTTTAGTACTGAAAAATTTCAGATTTTTTTCAAAAAAGTACTAAAAAATACTCTGATCCAGGGTAGTAGTTTCCATATTCCTCGATTCCCCGATTCGACTCCCCGATTCTGTTGCCCGATTGTGGAATCCATGTCTAACATATGAGTTAGGCCCCCTTTACACGGGATCGGATCCAAATGGGATCGGATCCAACCTCGATTCCGGGGCTATCATTGTACCGGATCCATTTGGATCCGATCTACTTTTTGAGGAGCGTTTACACGGGATCGGATCCATTTGGATTTTATGAACCCTTAGCAGCGCTCTATTAAACCTTTTCTCTTATTTTAATCAGATTCTTTGAAATTTTGCACTCTAGTAGACTCTGTCTCATCTCTGATTCCCCTCTTTGAAATACTCCCTATCCGTAGCAGTTTGAATCCGATGCCACCCGTTTACACGAGGCCTTTTTGGGATCGGATCCAAACGGGATCACCTTCGAAAGTGATCCCGTTTGGGTACGGATAGCAGATCCAAATGGGTTCGGATCCGTTGAGTCCCGTGTAAACGCAAGGCCTATCCGTTACAGTTTGGGTGCGGATCCATTTGGATCCGATACCGTGTAAACGGGGCCTTAGATTGTTGAAGTTTTGAAACCTGGAGACCAAGAGCTATCGATTGATATGCTTTTTTCCTCTGCAAAGCTTTTAGCTTTTATATTCCCTATTTTAGTAATTCAGAAACTGCACTTTTGACTGAGTATTCTGGCGGGATCCCATGAGGGATTCCCTTGATTTTTTGGAAATAGATTTGTATATGGTAGTTGTTTATCATACCACAAACTGCATACCGATATCTCTTACCGTTTCCATATTCCCCGATGCCCCGATGCCCCGATTCCCCGATTCCCTGATTCCCCGATTCCCTATTTAGAAATAGCCCATAGAAATCGAAGGGGCATTGAATCTTGAACCAAAGAAACTGCGTTGGAAGGAGACCGAAGGACAATGGCAAGAACAATTAGAAACGTAAAGATTTGGCATTCTGGGATCGTTCTTGTTTGTGGCCTCGGTGGCACAGTGGTAAGGCGTCGGGCTCACAATCCAAGGGTCGTGTGTTCGATACCGGCACTGGCCACATTTGAGGATAGCATCCTTGGGCAAGGTGTTAACACAAATTGTGCCTCTCTCCACCCAGGAGTATAAATGGGTACCTGGTCCGTAGTTATGAGCGCCGTCTGTGGCTGCACCCTGCTATATGCTACTAAGCATAGTGACCAGGGGGTAAGATGTAAAGTCGTTTGAGTAGCCTTGGGCTAGATAAAAGACTATAAAACTACTACTTACTTACTTACTTACTTACTTGTATTACTCCGGTCTCTATAGTGCAAGTAGCTTCGACCCCAGTATGACCAGCGAATATTTACTACGAAATTCAGCGATAGCGAGTTTGTTTATTTACATATGTACAAGTCTGTCCAAAGTAATAGTGTATCTCTTCATCAAATCTTAACAACTAATTTGAACGATAGGGAACTAGCCTCAAACCCAGCACAATCACATCTGGCCTAATTTCTGGCTAGCCCTACACAACCACGTCCGCATCTCAACATGTTCGCTCAACCACTACTGTCTCCTAAAAAGTCACGTAATATAATAGTCTGCACTACCGTCCAATCAAATACTAGCTGACAAATACTGTCCAATCAAATATATGATAAACAACAGCAATAGCTACAAAACCTAACACGTTAGGCAACCTACACAACACTTACAACAATCGCTATTGCTATTACTATTGTCTCTCACCCAGAATTTCTGAAGGTAGTGCCTCATCGGTTTTGGAAAGACCATAACTCAGAGAAACAATGAGATATCTTTACCAGCATTCAAATCTGGATACCCAAACATCTGATGAGTAGATTTCTTCAATGAATTCAGGAACTTTCCAGCAGTTTTTGTCCTGGTTGCGTTTTATGAAGGCAGGTAGTAAAATTTAGAAAAATCTTCACGCTTTTCTTCTGTCTTCTTTGCTTATTCGCGGTCTGATTGGTCCGTGAAAATGAGGCTTGGAAGGTTTCCGGCCATGGGCCACGAGCAAAAATCGGCTGAAACATTTGATTCCTATCTTATATTTGCTGGGTCACCAAATTTCGAAAATTTTATTATAAATATGTCATTGTATTGTTCGCGTGTAAATTTTTCATGTCGTTCTGCATTTTTTGGCATTGAGTACGGTGTCTTTGTGCCTCAGTGTTATGAAAAAGATAAGGTGTCAATCCAAATAATTGCATAAAGAAATTATTGAATTGGTTTTGAATGAGGCGACATCTTAGGAGACCACTTAACATGTTCTGGCAGACGTTGCCTATTGTTTCCCATGAATCGAAGATGTGCAGACGGTACCAGCAGCAAGTCGCCAAGCATTCATCAAAGTGTGGGAGTGAAAGCAACCATATATGATGCACAGGTTTCTATTGTCTTTTGTCTAGACCTCCTGACTCGAGAGCATGCAACAACCTACTGCTTTTCCAAATCCCCTTTTTGTACGCCCTGATAGAAAATTAGCATAGAGGGATTGATTCCATTGAGAAGATGTCATGGCCCCTAGCCGCCATTCTTTTTGCCCGCAATTCACTAGGCTAATCAAATGTAGACATTAATTTATCAAAACTTGCAACATTACAATCTTCTTCGACAATTGAACACAGACAGGAGAAACGAAATTAAAACTAACAATAATTGAAAACAACAACAAATGATGCGTGAGTGCAGCTGTGCTCAGGCCTTTTAAAGTAGGCAATGCGGCCACAGCTGTGGCCCCTGTGACAAGTGCTGTTGTTGTTGACCGGTTGTTGTGATGCAAAGACTGGAAGGAGGTCAAGCAAAATGAGTGAATGTGAAGTTAAAGAGCCATTGTAACCCAAGATCCTTTGTGGGCACAATGTGATTTTAGACGGTATGAAACAACCTCGTTCCCAAGGTTGTTCTTACGTCATACGCTGATCAAGCGAAAAAGATCTGCAGAAACCAAGAGGAGGGCAGAAAGTGACATGGATCAAATTAATTGAAAAAGACCTAGAAAACATTAAGATTAACCTAGTAATCAAAGATAGTGACAAAAATACTAAATGCATCGAAATAGGTGATCATGAAAAAATTGCAAAACACAGACACGTATGGAAGCTTGTGGTAGACCGCGCAGTGTCCACTACGGACGGAGGAGCGTAACAGAGAGAGAGATACGCTGATCACAGGAGAGCAACGAACTCACTCTGGGGACGAGATTGCGTATGAAATCAAATTTGGTCTTGGCCTGAGAAGAAAATATTAATGCACACAGCAGTAAGTGAAGGGATACTGAGGTTAACTTAAATCAAACTTGTCTATCATTACAATCTGAAATTACCGCAGGCCCAGAAGGACCCTTGTTGACAAATTTAAGCTTTTTCTTTCGTATTTCCTTGTTAATTTCATCAATGTGATGGCTAGAAATACTTTCAGACGATCCGATTCTTCAGTTCCTTTGTAGCAACGTTGCAAAATTCAATTAAATTCAAATGTTGTTGGAAATACATTTTTAACCAACTAGTAAAAATGTGGTGATTAAAGAAAAGCTTTCTTCACTGCAGTTTTTCAGTTTCTCATTGTTCATCATGTTCTCAGGCCTTCTCGGTACCAGATTTGTTGGGCATCCAATGTAACGTTTTAAAGGCGATCTTAAGTGAAAATTTTTATTGATGCAAGTGAATATTGAATGACTTCACTTCAGCTCTATTGAATGATTGAATGACTTCACTTCATTAGCATGCCTTTCTATAAATTTACGAGACAACTCAGTATTCAATTTGTATCGAAAATCTGGAAAGTTCTTCGCATCAGTAACCTTCCAAAGATATGATACAGCAAAGCTTCCCTTCGTATCCTGGTAATCAGCAAATAAAATGACGTCGTCAGTTGCCACCTGAAATCAGTGGATAACTTCAGAATGAAATGAGATATGAAAAAAATCTAAACGGAATCTTCTATCTTTCAACTGTCAATTCGTTTAGAAAAATAGCAATTTTTGCTTTAAGAAGGCAGGGAAGAACTTTCAGATACCACTGTACTAGCCTGCGCGCAAACTTTGCTGCACGCAGGCTACCACTGTACGGGATGAATGGCTGAGTGGCTTATACAGTCTTCGTCAGTTTCTGTTGGAGTGGTTTATTTGCTTGTTTTCAGCTTATTTTGAGTTGGCTTGCCAGGATTTCTAGCTAGCTATTGAAAGCTAATTTATGCACACTGTGCATGACGCATCCAGGCATGGAATCCCTACTTTAACTGTCGCAAAAAAATAGTTCGACGTTTGATTAAATATTGAAAAATAAGGACAACATGAACAGGCTCATGGAAAGATAACCCTGCTCCAAAGATTATGAAATAATTTTAGGGACTAAAATCGTGCAAATCGGTTGAAAATTCACTGAGTTACGAGCTCTCGAAGATCAAAAATATGCAATAGCTAGAGACCCCTCAGATTACTTGTATTGCAAAAAGCTCAAAGACGGAGGTAAGAGAGGCTTATCCAATGTCATACCTCTCGTTGATATCAGAGCAAACCAAATAGGACTTCTAAAGTAAATTATTTCTTGCGATCATTCTCAAAATTCCTTAACATTGCATAGGTCCAAAAACAGTGGTTCAAAACCAAATCAGCGAGAGAAGGAATCTGTTTCCTCAAAGCATCCATTTGCTGGACAGTTAGGTTATCGAATACCTGTTTGAATCCCACTTGGTTCGCCCTGAAACAATTGAGAAATAACAGAAACGACGGCCTTAAGGACTTTTACCAAAAATGCCATTTCAAGGCCTCTGGTTTCAGCTTTCGCACAAACTTGAACTTCAGAAGCTTGTAACCCCATGAATTTTTATCGGATTTGCAAGATTGTTGTGTCGAAAATGAATTTAAAATCTCAGGAAAAGGATGACTTGACCAAAGGCCATTCAGCGTTTCGTTATTTTTCAGTATAATGAAACATCAAGCAATTTCTTTGAGACATCCTATACAGGAAACATTCGATATGACTTTTGGGACCTATGTTATGGTAGAAACTGCACTCGGACATTAGAAATAGTAAAAATCTTGGGACATTCAAAAGAAACTTAAGAAAATTTTAAGATTTGTCAGCCATGACCAGCATGGAAAGCTGTAATTGCCATTTTTGCGAAAAATAACGTTTGAACTCGTGTACGTTTAACCACATAGATGTAAAATTTTGAACTGGTTTTATTCTTAGATTGTAAAAGTGATATTCTATTGTATATTAAATGTCCCCAATAGACGATAACGCTAAAGATGGCGGCGAGGAACTTTTTACCAAGATGCACTGCGTTCTTTAATCGAATTCCTATAGAATCGTTAAGGATTCGTAATTCGAACGCAATGCATCTTGGTAAAAAGTTCCTCGCCGCCATCTTTAGCGTAATCGTCTATTAGCAAGTATGCTAATTTTGTTTGACACAGAAATAAAGTTAATGAATGAATGAATGAATGAATGAATAAATGAATAAATGAATAAATGAATAAGTGAATAAATGAATAAATGAATAAATAAATGAATGAATGTATGAATGGATGAATGAATGAATGAATGAGCAGCCCACAGTTTCGCAATAGACTTATGACGATGAGTCTCTTATTGCCCTGTGCTCTTTGACTTGATGATGGCGCTTCGGACAATAGAGACTCACAGTATTACTCTGAAAAACCTGGCCCTGTTTAGGCCCAAACTTTGCAATTCCTCCAGTACCAATCAGATTGCGAGATTTGGCAAAGAACAATGCTGTCGAATTTTCAGTTCGAATGATGCAGTTGACTAGATTTTTGAACGAACATGCTGCGGCAGAAGTTGCAGATTTCTCTGGTTTGTTTAGGTCTTAGGGAGCTGTCATAAAGTATGGAACAGAGGGGGGCGGAAGGGATTTGACAGGGTCACCAAAATTAATGGAAAATGTTGGGCTAACAAACTACTGCCAGTGATAAACATGGGCCATTAAGCTGTACTTCTTCGGATTTGTTTTCAATATTTTACAGATGTTTTAAACATTGTCAGCGTCACTTTTTCTGTTCTCTTGATGATTGATGTTGTTCTCTATCTCAGTGTCTGATACAGTGGTATCTGCAGGTATCTCCGTGCCTTCTTAAAACGTTATACTGGATCCCACAAATACAATATTGGCAGAGTTCATTTTGAAGCCCTGGTGGGGTCATCAAATCATTTTGCAGATGTTTAAGGGGCTATCAAAACAGTTTCTGTTTCTTCCATCGGGCTATATGATTTTACAACAAATGTTGAAATCCCTTCCGCCCCCCTCTGTTTCATTCTTTATGACAGCTCCCTTAAAAACATGGAAAATGTAGCGCTGAGAGACTCATTTTGCACTGACGAAACTGAACTTCCTTCTTCAGATTTATACCACGCTTCGTTGATTAACTGTTTAACGTGGCTTTCATCGCATTTTCTTTCCGAGGAGTGACCGTTGAATAGACTGATGCCTTTTCGTCCCTTGTTTCCCTGCGTTCCTTGGTCAAGAGGGACTAATAACATTACTCTTAAAAAGTGGGCCCACTTTAGGCCCGCGTAGGGTGGTTCCGTATTCACCAATCAAATCGCTAGAATTCAGTTTCTAACCAATCAGGGGCCGCTATTCAGAATGTTGTTGTTGTTGCTCGTAAAGAACGGTTGAAGAAACCTGGAGTTATCGCAGCTTCGATGGATCTATTTTGCTTCTACAGAGGAAGATTACTGCCTGAAAGGTATGCATTTTGCGCAGGGGCGCACATTAGGGGGGGTGTGGGGGGGGGGGGGGGTGAGACACCCCCCCAATATTTTCAGAGTCGGTCCAAAATTAAACGAAAAGTCGGTCCACAATAAAGCTTGGATAGTGTGAATCCAAATTGGTCCGACTTCTGAATGTTTATGGCAAAGGTCGGTCCATGACGACAGTTAGCAATTTCACAAGAAATACTTGATACAGTGGTCGGGAGAGTCGTTCTAAGCCAAAGAGGCGGACGGAATTTAAAAAAATTTTCCCAGCCATGCTATTTTCCCAGCTGTTGCAAATAGTCAAAGTTTCCAGTCTAGTACTGGGGTGTCGGTAATGGCTGAGAGGGGAGCAGTATTCAATTTGCCCCTGGGGCGTCAGGGTCTAGGGGGCCTCGTATTTGAAGACTTGTTATCATTTTGACTGCAGGAAATGCTCTATAATGCATTTTAGGCCATTTTAAGCTAATCTAAGTAGCATGATGGCAAAAATTTTCAGCTCGCTTCGCTCGCAAGGGGCCTCATGTTTGGCAGGTTTGTTCCTGGGCCTCCAAAACTTCTCGGCGGCCCTTGTGTCGGTGGGAGCATAGGAAATCGGGCACTTCTAAATGAATCTCAAAAATAAAAGGAAAAATCGGTTATAAATGTTATCCATCAAACGTTGTATCTGTTTCAACTAAACGCTAGCATTGTAGAAACTAAAAGTCACGAGAGAATGCTTTCTTAAAGGAAAAAACATGCTAAAACCAGCGCTTTAGCTGTGCTTTGCAGCGAAGAAGTCGTTTTATTGAAGATCACACCGTTATTTGAAACTCCAAATCCATGACCAAATGATGCGAAAATCTCAACCAAACAAGTTTCATGAGTGACAAAAGATTGTGCTTAAGACAAAAAATTTTATTGAAATCTCCAAAACATATAACAAGAACTGCTATGCGGCACAAAATAGTCAGTTAAGTGAAGCAAAAGGGTTTGTAGACGGAACACATTACAGATTGCAAGTATACATGCTGTCCGAAAACCACCGTCTGGCCAGACAGGAAAAATGTCCACTGCAAAAGCAAAGCAGGCAAAGTCGAATAAAAAGCTTTGAGAAAATATGTAGGAGGCTCCTCTTTCACCCTGAAAGCGACCTTAGCTTTGTTTGCGATTAACTTTTTTTGCGAAAAAATCTGCTTATCTGAGCCAAAGAGAGTGGTGTCTACTTGAAATGTATCCGGAAGATGCCAATTTATGGAAAAGAACCTGTTACAAAACGGCAAAAATTATCTGTAAGAACCGGCAAACATCTGATCACTAGAGGTGTTCTAAGCCAAAGTAGAGGGCGTGTCCTAAAAAAATTTCCTGGGAGCTTTGCCCCCAGACCCCCTTCTTTTAGCACCGTCGTTAATCTCGACTGCTTGTAGCTATCAAAGTTCCCAATGATAACGAACAGCCCATATACGTTCAGTCGGTCCAGAAAAATTTAGTCGGTCCAAAGCATGCTGACACCCCCCCCCCAAATAAAATTTGAATGTGCGCCCCTGATTTTGCGCTTTGTAGGTCAACATAACATCATTATTTGTACTGAAACTTTGCTTTTCAATGTTCGAGCTCTTTAAACCAGATTTTGAAGCGATTTTGTTGGGTGTACGAGAACTCCCACCTTCTTAGGCCATTTCGAAAAAATGGGCCCATTGTATAAGCGTAATATTATGAGTCCCTATTGACCAATATGAATGGCAAAGGTAAGCTTCTGAAAATTGGCACCTGGAATGTGAGAACACTTTATAGAGCAGGAAAGCTTGATAACTGTATACAAGAAATGACAAGATTTGACATTGACATCTTAGGCATAGCAGAGACCAGATGGATAGACTCAGGTGTAATAGATAAAGATCAACATGTCATGTATTTCTCAGGAGGACAAAAACATGCAAACGGTGTAGGCATCATTATAAAGAAGAAATGGTCAAAATCAGTTCAAGGCTTTATTCCAATATCAGATAGGGTGATGATGTTAAAAATTGAAGGAAAACCTTTTAATGTTGTAATAGTACAGTGTTATGCACCAACACAAGATCACAGCGATGAAGAAATTGAAGAATATTACAATGAGATACAAGAATGTTTGAAACTCGTTAAAAGTACTGATGTACTTGTTGTGATGGGAGACTGGAATGCAAAAGTAGGGAAAGAGGAAACTGGTCATATAACTGGCAAATTTGGCCTTGGAGATAGAAATTTAAGAGGAGAGAGATTAATCCAGTTCTGTCAAGAAGAGAATTTGATTGTCACCAACACATTTTACCAGCACCACAAACGTAGGCTATACACATGGATGAGCCCTGGTGATCAACATCGTAATCAGATTGACTTTATTTTAGTAAAAAATCGTTTCAAAAATCACGTCAAAGATGTTCGTACATATCCAGGAGCAGATGTAATGTCCGACCATAATCTCCTTATCACAAAGCTAAAACTGAAGCTGAAATTACCAGAGAAGTCCCAGCGTCAGGATAGTTATGAAGTAAATTTGTTAAAACAAGATGAATATAGAGAGCAGTTTGCAATTGAAGTTCGAAATAGATTTGATGCTTTGATGATAGAAGAATTAGAACAATATGTAAAAGAAGAAGATAAAATAAATCAACAATGGGATAGTTTCAAAGCTAGTGTCATTGCAGCGCAAGATAAGGTACTTCCTAAGAAGAAAAGAAAGAAAGATAAGATGTGGATGACAGAGGATATATTAGAAATGATGAAAGAGAGAAGGGAAAAGAAAGGAACTTCAGAGTATAAGCAAATAGACAAGATGATAAAAAAGATATGTAAAGAACGCAAAGAGGAGTGGTACAATTCATTATGTAAAGAAGTAGAAGATCTTGAAAAGTCCCATAAAATGAGGGAAATGCATAAAAAAGTGAAAGAAATCACGGACAGGAAGAGAGGAATCAAAACGTCGAGTGGATGTATCAAGGACCGGAACGGTCGTGTTCTATTTGACAAAAAAGAAGTTGCAAAGCGATGGGTAGAATATATCAAAGAACTGTATGAAGACGAAAATAGATCAGATTCTTTAAATAGTCAAGTAGGCGAAGGGCTAGAATTACTTAAGGAGGAGATTATGTTGGCGATAAAAGACATAAAGACAGGAAAAGCAGCGGGGACAGATAGTGTGATGATAGAGCATTTAAAGGCGTTAGACGATACAACGATTAACATTGTAGTAAAAATATGTCAAGAAGTTTACAAATCGGGATTTATGCCTCATGATCTCACCCATGCTATTTTCATTAAACTACCAAAGAAGAAAAACACAATGGAATGCTCAGAACATAGAACAATTAGTTTGATAAGCCATGTCACCAAAGTTATACTTAAAGTGATCCTGAGAAGAAATGAGAAAGCAATAGATCAAGAGATTGAAGAGACACAATCGGGATTTAGCTCAGGTGTAGGAACGAGAGAAGGAATACTAAATCTAAGGCTGATTTTCGATAAATATTTAGAAGTAAAACAGAATGTATTTGTCTGCTACATTGACTACGAAAAAGCTTTTGACAGGGTCTACCATGACCAGCTAATGAGTAAGTTAAAATCATGTGACATAGACGCAATGGATCGGAGAATGATACAAAACCTTTACTGGAATCAAACAGCCAGCATAAAGTTAGAAGAAGGTGAATCAGACAGTTTTGCTATCAAAAGAGGAGTGAGGCAGGGATGCATTCTGTCACCAAAGTTATTTAATTTATATACAGAGGATATATTCAAGCAAGCCGACAAGTTACCTGGTGTGAACATAGGAGGGAAAAATATAACAAATCTTAGGTATGCAGATGACACTGCCCTAATCGCGGAGTCGGCACAGGGTCTGCAACTAATTGTAGATGTAGTCAAATCAGAAAGTTTAAAGCGAGGTTTAAAAATGAATATAAAGAAGACAAAAACAATGGTAATCAGTCGAGATCCAGAGAATCCTAAAGTCGATATAAAGGTGGATGGAAATACTCTAGAGCAAGTGGAAACTTTTAAGTACTTAGGACAAACGATAACATCTGATGGTAGATCAGATACTGCAATAAGACAACGTATAGAAATAGCAAGACAGACTTTCCTTAATATGAGTGATGTTTTAACAGCAAAAAACATTGAGATCGAGACAAGAAAACGCTTAGCCAGATGTTATGTTTTATCAACGCTTTTATATGCAAGCGAAACCTGGACGGTTAACGCTGATACATGTAAGAAAATAAACAGCTTTGAAATGTGGATGTATCGAAAAATGCTTAAGATCTCATACACAAGTCACACTACAAATGAGGAGGTGTTAAAACGTGTAAATGAAAAAGGTCTGTCACTAGAAAAGAACATAAAAATGAGAAAGACACAATATTTTGGACATTTAATAAGAAAAGACAAGATGCAAAAATCATTGTTGGAAGGAAGAGTATGTGCGAAAAGACCAAGGGGACGTCCCCGTAAATCGTGGATGAAAAACATCATTGAATGGACAAAGTTAAACTTTGAACAGTGCATAAGAGGAGCTGAAGATCGTGACTACTGGAGAGGAGTAACGACGAATCTTCTGAACTGAAGCAGTCACTGAATGATGATGATTGACCAAGTGATATCAGCAAGTCAAAGAACGCAGGGAAACAAGGGACGAAAAGGCATAAGTCTAACCGTTGAACAGAGCTACGGCAGTCGTTCGATCCTGATTCGATCGATCGAATGCAGGAGATAGGGCCGGGTTTTTTACTGTTTGATTATGAGTCCCTCTTGAGCAAGGTTTACCGTAGGGATACAAGGGACTCGTCGTCATAAGTCTAGTTTCGCAAACCAAAATTTAGATTAAGCCCATAGCAGTTTCTCAGTTTTTCAACAAAAAAAATTGCTGCAGCATGACATTGTTTCTGAAAATGTGACACATGTATTTCTTGAGATCTAAAACAACAGGTGGGAAGAAACAGTGTTCTTTTAATTTCGTTGATACTACGCAAGAAATAAGGCTTCAGTGACAGGGCAGTGAGAATGAGTAACGAGTCTTTCCGTTCCGCACGTACAGAAAAGCTGAAATCAGGTCACCTTTTGTCTTATTCTGAGAACCAAAACAGCTGCAAACACATTTCTTTTAGATCAGACTCAACCCTCAGATCCCCAGAAAATTAAGAAACTCCAGAACTGTAAAGGTATTATAATTCAAAAAACTTATTTTGATTTGCCTCTCCCATATTCCTCGGAAGGTACTTGAATTGTGTCTAAACATCGGGACGACTTCAAAAAACCTTTTTGACACTTCCATGAGAGTTGTTACGGAGGCTGTTACGCTTCACAAAGATTGTTATAGCACTCGAAATCTGATAATTTTAAGAAACTTTCAGTATTGGTCAAATTCATTAGTTTCTTATAAAAGAACTTTGTCACAGACGCTACCGAGTGAGTCAGTACATAGTTGCTGAAAAACCATTATTATCATTATCATTATCATTATCAGGGCCGAAGCCTAAAGGGGGCTGGGGCCGGAGTGCCCCCTTGGAGACCCTTTGTCGGAAAGTTTTGTGATTTAAATGACTAGTTTTCGAAGATTTTGGGACGAAATGATGCATAAAACATGAATTTATTAGCGTTAGAATATAAATTCTAACAGAAATTATTGAATTTACGGCATATTTTTTGTTGATATTCCCTCATTGTGTTGATTTCAAAGCTGGAATGCGAAATATGGCAAAACTTTAGTTACCGAGGAGTTAGATCTGTCATATAATGCATAAATTTCACGTATGTTACTACAACCGTTGTTGTTGCTGTTGTTGATCATGGTTTTATCGTCGGAAAACTTTGGTTCTTCGCCCCCCCCCCCCAGCCTCACAGATATCGCAAAAATAGCAACAACGACAACAACAAAAATAACAACAACAACACTATCAATAGCTATAACTACGAATATGCAGTCAGTCTACCCCCCCCCCCCGCAAGGCAGTCATGCCTGGTATCTGCCCTGATCATTATCATCATTATTATCATCATTTCATCTTATTCAAAGTTGCCAGCTTGCATAGCTACATAAAAAGATGCTGATTCAAGCCATGGCCAATGCTGCACCGTGTTTTTAGCTCAGAAATTAAAGTTTATTACCTCAAAGTTACCCATTCAATGATGTTACCATAGTTTTCTTCGTTGTTTTCCCTTCAGCCAGTGCTAGAAATAAAAAATTGGAATGGCCTCGGCGCTTCTAAACTGTTAGCTCCTACAGAACATTCATGCTCATTTCAAACTTTCTCTCATACTTGTAAGAAGAAGTTTGAAACGAGGACGAACGCTGTGTAGGAGCTAACCGTTCAAACTCACAGGAACCATTTGAATTTGATTTCTAGCACCGGTTATGCTTGGACCGAAGAGAAAACGACAAAAAGGCAGGAAATCGAAGTAATAAACTTTAATTTCTAAGCTATAAACACGATGCATTATTGCCCACGTTAAAGCCAAAAAGTGAACCTCGGCGTTACAAAGAAATACGGGGAGAGCCAGAAAAAAGTTCCAAATTTTGAAAATTCATTGCATCAAGAGTGTTTCACAGATTTGAATGATTCGAATTCTAGTTAAAAGATGTTAAAAGCGAAAAGATCAAAGTATTTTTGACTTTTTCTCGTTGTCTCGAGCACTAGAAGCACGGGTATATTCAACTTCATGAAAATTTCATGGTTGCAAAATGATTGAAAAGACCTAAAAAATTGATCAAATCAAAAAGGACTCCTCGCACAGATCAATAAAGAAAATCCAATTGCTCATGGGTAAGAGATTGCTCATGGGTAAGGGAGTCCTTACGATTTGATCAATGTTTTAGGCCCTTCTTCAGTCATTTTGCAACCATTAAATTCTCAGAAAGTAGAATTTGCCTGTACTGTAGTGCCAGAGAGACAGCGAGAAAATCACTCAGTCTTCCGGCTTTTAACTAGAATTTGAAACATCAAAATCTATGAAACACCCTTGGTGCTATTAATTATCGAAGATGGGAACCTTTTCTGCCTCACCTGGTATATTCAAGTAAAATTAGCATAGCCAATAAAATAACAAAAGTCATAAAATCTGTATCTAATATCACTATTGTGATGCATGCAAGATGGATAAAACCATAAAAAACCGAGTTGAGGTATGTACTGTTTGCAAATTTTGCAGTCACAGTCTACAATCGCATCTTTTTCAATAGCAAGCTTGTTATCTTGCAAGCAATGTAAAGAAATTGTGAACGTCGCAGTCCTCACTTGGTCTGCGTGTCTGTCTTCATAACGTTTCAGAGTAGACTGACGACGTGATTCCTTGCATTCGTAAAGTTTTTAATCAGATATTTCCTGAAGAATCATTCAATTCAATGCGAACACTGAGATTCATAATATAATAATAATATCAACTACCAAATCTCCATTTCGGAGCAGTTACAAAGTTTAAGCTAACTAGTAACACTGGTAAAACAAAACAACGAAAACTAAAGCAAATTAAACTAACAACAAGTACTAAACAACTGAACCTAACATATCTCAACACTATTTACAAAATCTTTTTACCTCCCTCATTATTCTCCTAAGAGCTTTAGGATCATTTGAAAAGAGCTTATCTTTGCTACAATTTTTCATGTCAAATTTCTTGCATTTCCAAAGATGTTCTACAATTTCTTTATGTTTTCCGCATCTTCTACAAGTATTGTCTTTATACTTAGCCATGTAGTTTGCTTTTAAATCTATCATATTTAACTTAAGCATCAGCAGATCTGATGCTTTTCTATCCTTCAGATAAACCTTGAGTCCAAAATTCGACTTTCTAATCAAGCGCAACTTAGTTTCTGAGTTTGTCTTATTTTTTTCATTTAGTCTGTCAACTATTATTGCCTTGACTAAATTTGACCATTCTTTTTTGTCATGATGCTTATATGGTTTTCACTTGTTGTTATCCCTAAGTTTTTAATAATGGTCCATACTTCCTTACACCAACACTTGGTCATTCCAAGTCTTTTCTGTTCGTTATATACTATTTTTACTAATCTACTGTCAGGCATGTTTAGTATCTTTTTCAGATACATTAGTTTTCGTATGATAATTCTGTGTTCGATCGGAAGGATTCCGCATCATGTAATGCTAATCATGTAATTAGCCTAGTTTCCGAGGAGATCGTATAGGCCCGAGGGGGTGCTTGGTCTACGAAAATACGGCGCGGTGCCGCTGGAAAATCCAATAAGCGATTCAAATTCCTGAAAATGATACCTTCTTTTGACAAGAGGCGAAGAGACTATTCAATTTCTCACACTAAACCTTTTTCTCTTTGTCGAAAATTAATGTCTCGCCAATGCAGACGAAATATTTCTCTTGAACAAGGAGGTAATGCTATTATTAGTGTTTCCGATCGGATTGAATACATTTCTGTCTGCATGTGACAATTTTGACACGTTTTTGCAACATTTCTCACCATCTATTTCCAGATAGTCTCATAGACGGACTAACAACCAGTCAATCTTGTTGAAGGCCAAGGGGTCCATGAGTTATTTGGAACAGGGGGTACTGGTGGTCTTCACGCCACTTTTCAGGGATCTGACGAGCCCTCACCATGGAGGTCAGGCTCAAGTTTGTGTCAGTTGTGCAGCACTGGGTCTGTTTTGAGGATACATGCATTTTTTGTAAGAGACTAAGAATTTAAGCCATCTGGGACTTCTCATCATTTGAGCTTTGAAAGTTTGTTATTTTGTTATAAGTTTCTTGGGTGTTTTAGCAAAGTCTTATTGTTTACATCCTGTGTCTCCTAACCACCTCCGAACCCCCTCCCCGCCCCCTCTGTGCCTTCATATTTCACATCGAAATTCGTGTCCAAAAGATTTGACAAGAAAATGTCTGATGCTCTGATGGATTTCCTTGATTGATTGATTGATTGATTGATTGGTTGGTTTTCAAGGATATTCCTTCAAAATTGTTAAACCTTCAATTAGAGCTCGTTTCTGCACCTTTGCAATGATAACAGAAAAAGGAGGTAAAAACATTCAAGGATGATTTAGACAGAATCGGCTAAGGTTTGTTTACACCCATTTCAAGTTATGTGATGAATCTCTTGATAAAACTTCTTTTGATTTCACTGACATATTTGGTACCATGCAAAGTTGTGCCATAAATGCAAAAGTAGAATAACACTAAAACGTCCCAATCACATGACTTGAACTGCAAGATAAAAAAATTGTCATTTCGAGTCCTTGAAATCTCATAAGGTTACAATTCCCTTAATTTCTCCTTGTTTGCCTTGGGTGAAGGAGAAAGGACCATGCAAATGATATGATTTCACAATTTTCCAGACATTAGAAGAATGGAGTTGCAGCAACCTTGTCCTCATTTGTCCCCAGAGCTATTTGTCATATGACAAAAGGCCCTGGGGACGAGATTGAAGCAACTAAAATTTTTTTCAGTCGCTCTTCCAATATATTTCTTTTTGGTGATCTGTGAAAGTTTTTAAGTGCTATTTCACGAAACTTTTATCTGTCCGCATCATGGTCTGCACCAGCAACCTGAGAAACCTAAACCCCCTTGTTTGTGGTTTCTTGTGGTTGTTGGAGCTGTACGGATGCCGCTGGATCGTAACAGTGGCTGGCGGGTGAGGGCCGCTAATCCTGCTTTCAGTCTGATTGGTATCTTGAAGAGGTATCCCGCTAATTTCTGCTTTGTTTCGGTGATTCGCTTGACCAATCGACAAGGGGCGGCCAGAATTTTACAAAGGCCCTGCTGAGTCGTCTCACCAACTGATTTTCAAAGCTCAATTGAGAAGACCAGGAATCTTGCCAAGTTTTGATCGCTTGGCTACGATTTCAGCTTGAAAATACTTCGATCGAAGCAAATTCTGCACAGTTTAGTCGTTTCTTAAATCTTAAATGCGATTCTTGTTCAATCGTGTCTTATATTTGGGATAAAAATTGCTTGGGGACGTACTTTTGATTATGCTCTGGATGATTCATATGAGTGTGGATTTTCGTGACGCCGTTTGTCTGCGACATTCACTAACTATTTTGTCTGACGGATGGTGTCTGCTGGTGCAGACTGCTTTGTTGAATAACTTGTAAACATGCTTGCCCAAGGCTGACTCACACTTGGCTATTGGCAGATCACAGAGTTCAGACGCATGACCCTCGCCACAGACTACAGATCTCGCCCATGCTGCCTGATGTGGTATCTCAAAGGAGTTTAGGCACCTACATTCAGTTTGTTCGCCAACGTTTTGTTCTCAGTACGCGTTTGTAATTACAGCTCTAACTTTGTTTTGGTCGGTAATGCTGATAGACTCGCTTCACATTGCGGATTTCAACACGCTGATTGCAAGTGATCGTCGTTAGTACATGTTGCAAGTGGCGATATGATAATCAACATTACTTCGCTTACTTTTTCATCCCGCAAAACGCCACAGTTTTGTCGAGTTTTCATGTCAGACATTTGGTGACTCCATTTTGAAAGGATTCGCAAACCAGTAATTTGAACGGCCGCAAAGATTTCAGCTGGAAGCCCAACACTTTGCCTGAAAGGAGGATTCACTCGTCAGTTTAACCGTCATACATTGGTTTATTTACCTTCATCATCATTCTTTGCTACAAAATATACTCAAGATTGTGGCCATATTTGTTGTGCTAGCAAAGGAGAGCCGCCTAATCGTTCAAGGATATTTAGCGAAGGAGAACGAAAGGGAAGGTCTTGCTCGAAGCACACCACGTTGTTGTTGATCGTTGTTTGGCGAAGCGAATAAAACTTGTCTCGTGCAACTATCAAGCCTTATTACTGTTCGTGTGAATAACATAATTGTTTATAAAAGACATTGCTACGATGGAAGCTTATATATTCGCTGAGAACTTCCCTGAATGGAATGAGGATTTGTTGGTGTTGAAGAGTTAGGCTAGCCGCGAAGCTTTGCGACAGCCGAGAAGAGAAGCCTGCACACAGCCGTGAAGCCATTGTGCTGCTCGTGTCGGCATGAGTTGATCGTGGGAAAACTCGTCAGATATTTGCACAAATGTGCTGAAATTTTGAGAGGGGAGAGTTTAATTTACCGTGATTACCATTCATTAGCGTTTTTGACTCGCCAATTTGTGCGGACGCCAAGAATTTGTACACAGTACTTGTTAGTTTGCTCTGAGTGATTCAATAAGCGTGGCGGTAGTGTCAGCTTTCGGCCTGCTGTTTGATTGTTGTATCGTGCACAGAAACTCAAGTGAAAATGTCCTTGTTTCACTCAGCAATCGATCTCAGAATGCATCATCGGGAGCCTATTAGAGACCCTTTACTTGACTTGATTTTAAAGAAGTACAATCAGGCCTCGAGAGACTCGATCAGAGGACCAGTTGCTACGAAATCTGACATGAAGGCCTTCAAAACCGTAAGGCAGGCCAATCTTAGGGCGGAATCGAAGGATTATAAATTCAAAAAAGAACCCGATCCAAACAAACTGCGTGAATCAAATTTGGATGGCTTTGGTGTCGGCTGCTTCAGTTGGGGTGGGGAGAAAAGATTGTGTTTTACAGAGCTCGTTCAAAACGTCCTGAAGGAGTATAATGTTCATGAGATTTTTAGTCGCAGAGATGAGTTGCTTATTTATTGCTCAAAGTGCACGCCCCAGCAACTTGATGCTTTGAAATTAGCTGGGATTTTGCCATGGACCTCGACTTCAAGTAATCTTATTACCAAGAGTGATGCCTACAGATTATGGGGAAGTTTATATGGTGCACGCGCCCCGAAAACTGATCCCAAAGCACGCGGACGGGGAACACTAAATTTTGAGGTTTATCACGAGTGCTTTGGAGGATGTGTCGGTTTGTTTGAGCCAGAAATGTACACAGAGCCGACATCTCAATGCATACGTTGTACCGAGTGTAATGGCCTGTTTTCACCAAAGAAATTCGTATCACATAATCATACCTCTTTTGATGAAGTTCACACATGTCATTGGGGATTTGAAAGTTCCAGATGGAGGTGCTATTTGATGCTGGTAGAGCAGAAACCAACACGTGAGTTACTCATACTTTGGGATAGCATCAAGAATAAATTTAATGCAAGCCGTGTCAAAAAATCCGCCTCTGCAGATACTGTTGAAAAGCAGGATCCTGACTTTGTTGCTTTTATCAAGTCTCCTGAAAGAAAGAAGGCCACGTTTTCACCTATTGAAACTTTGAGAATTGATCGTGAGGCACGATTGTCCTCCTCAGACACTGATTCTTCTGAGGGGCGTCCATCATCTGCCAATGAAATAAAAGACACTGCAAGACACTCTGCCTTTCATCCATGGTCTCCAACCCACAAATTGCCTTCTCAAAGGAGAGAGATTGAAACCCCAAGTCAGTCACATTTTATCTTCCCTTCTGGGAGTAAAGAAAGAGACATTAGCACCACCCCTAAGCCCCATAGTTATCAAAGTCGTGGATTTCAGCACACATCAAATCTAGCTGTTGTGCATGCACAATGTGGATGCCCTGCACCCCTTGGTTCTTCACCCCTCTATTTGTCATGTCAACAGTGCAAAAATGCTGCTGCAGCATCATGCAGTGGCCTGCAGCTCTTGGCACAGAAGGCATCAGAAAGACCTGGAGAGGCTGATAAGCATCGGCTTGATGGGAGTTCTGAAGGGGGCTGTGCTTCAGGATGTGAAGTCTGTCAGTCACACAGATCTGGGAGCAGTGATTCTTTGGAGAACACAGTTGAAAACATTTTGCGGAAGTATATGTCATCAGAAGTGAAGCAGCCAAATATTAGTGATGTCAGTCGATTGTTGGCAAGCGAACTGAAAAGGCTACATCTCAGTGAAGAGGATAAAGTAAAAGAGCTTACTTTACAGAACCAGAGAATGCAAGCTGAACTCCATTTGATGAAAATGAACTATGAGAAAAAGTTCACTGAATCAATGGAGACAAAACGCAGAGTTGAGCAAGAATTAGAAATTGTTCAAAGAGAGCACCAAAAAGATATTGCAAGGTTCAATCGCATAACATGGGAGTTTCAACAGGAGGTGAACCGGCACAAAGCAGCCAGTGAAGCAGGAGACACTAGAGAAGCCATTGAAGCTGCAAGAAAGGAAGCAAAGTTGCTCAGAGTACAGCTTGAGCAAAGCCAAATTGAGCAAGAGAACCTGCGTAAGCAAGTGCAAAACCTATTGCAAAGCAGCTCGTATCAAAAATCTGCCCATCGACATAGTGCCAACATGGATATTGATTATCCTGCTGCCCAGAGCGTTGTACGCCACTTTCCACTGCATTTAAAAAGAGAAGCTGAGGAAGAGCCAATGGAAGGCTGGAGAGGAGGGAAGTCACCATATGCATCAGGCATAGCAACCCAAAGTGCACCACCTTCAATGCACCAAAGAGATTACTCAAGGGACAGTCAAGTTATTGTTGGGCCATCAATGGCCAAAAATGAAAAATTGCAGAGAACAGTTGATGTTGTAGAGACCTCCGATGAGAGTGATGTGGAAATCGAAACATGAGGTATTTTTTCTTTTATTCAGGGTTGGTGCTTTTATTTATGGGCATGTCAGGAAGTGGCCAGCAAAGTGTGGTTTGTTGATTATGTGTAAGATCTGCTGCAAAATTTTCCCTTGTTATGACACCAAAAATACGCTGATGCAGTTCCCTCATTACAGGAGATTGGTGAATTTTTACAAATTTTGTAAGAATTCTTATGAATTAGCAAGAATTCTTTCAAAACAATCTTTGTCAAAATTGAAAATTCTTTAGAGAACTTGTAAGAATTCTTGTGACTGACACTTCCTGATCAGTTTTGATTACGCTGCATATACATTATACATGGATGAACTAAACTATAGTACAGACCATGTGCACATGAGCGTAAGTTTCAAGAAGTCTCAAGAATTTTTCATTCAAGGAGAAGTCTTGAGTGAGTGGTATAAAGACTGGGTTCTCACAGTGCTGGCACATTTTGAAAACGGTGACAGATATGATGGATAGGCTTGCCTCCCGAATGAAAAAGGGTAGATTTTGAAATGGAACTCTAAGCAAATTTTGAAAACAAACATTGTGCGATAGACTTGAAAACAATGTAAATGGAACAATCTTTGATGATTTCAAAGTGAGGCTGATTGATTCATGGTACAGGTAGCGCCGGGGGTACATGACTTGTGGATGGACAGGGGTCTGCTGCTGCCCGGTTTTCAGTAAGGTACCCTCTTCTTGTTACTGAAACTTGCTGCCATACCCACTTTTATGATGAATTTTGGTGGAAAACGACCCATTTTGCGCCACTTTTTGCTAACTTCTGGATAACCCACCCATGTTTATGGAAAATCTGCCAAAAAAGGGACCCTTGTCTAGAGAATTTTGGCCCAAAAATCCACCCATATGGGAGGCACATACCCTTGCCCTCAACATGTTAAGGAACCCCCCCCCCCTCCCAGGACAGGTAGCTACATCCTATTTTTTTTTATATATCAATATAAAATATTACAATATATGCTACATTCTACTATACTTTAAAGGGTCTGTTTCATCCAGCATTCCTTGCACGTGTTGTCTCTTGGTTTCCCTTTGTTGTCACCATTTTCATGGGCCATGAAAATGGCGGCAAACAAAGGTTAGCCAAGAGACGACACGTGCAAGGAATGCTGGATGAAACAGACCCTTTAACTACTATGCAACACTACAAGGACGATGCCAAGAGGAGCAAAAGACTATGTCTACCCCATGGCCAACACATGATAATACACAACTAAATCAACAACTAAATAAACACCTATAAAATGGTACACATACAATACGATACTGATGGATACTGGAATCTATTTCGCATTGGCATGCAAGGTCATCGACGGAGGCGCCGGATGCCGAACAATACTGTTCAAGACATTGCGCCTTTAAGTTGTTGGGGTTTATGGATCACAACATCGTAGATGCTAAAAAAAAGTTAAAAAAAAAGATTGTGACATCCTATCCTATCCTATCCTATCTACATCCTATTGGGAAGACTGCTGAGTTTGTGACTGTAAAATTTCATACAGTTTTCATATTTTGCTGGTATTGCGTGAGGGCTAATTCAAATTTTGCTACCACCACATTTTTTACCCTTTTCAAAATATGCTGGCTGATTACAATTTTTGTGGAAACAATGTCACAGCAGATTTTAGAGAAAATAGTAGTGATGTGATCAAGGCATCTCTGTGTGAACAAGTTTGAATTTTGGCCCCACATGATGCCCTGAGAATATTACTAATCTTGCGTGCTTCCAACCTAGGTCACCAACAGTAAAAGTTCATGACGGTTCAAATTCATTTTAACTGATCTTGTGCTTCGTGATTTTGTACAATTATCAAGTTCGGATGGTTTTCAAAAATTTCAATTTTCTTGCTCTCTTGGCACAAAGATACTCAACAAACCTTTTGTCAACACACTCTTGTTAAGATTCAAGCACACAACCCTGGCATTGTTTCATTTTTACTATGGGGTAATAATTATTAGTAGTCTATGCTTAAATCTTTAAAATGGTGGGTGTAAAATTCTTTTACATTCTACTTGAAATTAAAGTACTTGAAAGAAACTTTGGGTAGTTTGCTGTAAATCTATGTTCAAAATGGTGGTATTTATTAATCTTGAGGCTGAGACATCATCAAATTTCTAAATCCTTAACCAGAAGAGCAGCAGATTTCTACTTGCAACCAAGTCTGGACGTGTTCACAAACTGTGGTTTTTTAAGATTGTATTAATTTTTCTCAAGTAATTGAAGATTTACAATGATTTTAACTTTTTCAAAATTTTTGATGAATTCTTACAGAAATAATCAAAATGCTGCCATTGGAAAATGATCAAGATACCATGCCATGGCAGATTTACAGCACGTGAAAGTTTCTTTCAAGTCATTCAGTTTGTAGACAAATGTGATACAATTTTGCACCCTCCTTTTTAAAGGTTCGTGCCCTGTGCTTAGTAGTCTAATTTTGTGTTTCTGTGCCATTTTTTTGGAGTTATTGTTGCTGCATTATTAGCCTGTGGTGCATTATTAAAGTAGAATTTTTGTGATTGTTATATGGTCGGTTGAGTTATTGCATGGTGCATGCAGTGCTTTCAATTTTGAGGTTTTGAAAAACAAAGAACAAAACATGTATCTGTAGTAACATGGAAACTGGTTTTTCAATTTTCAGATTAACACTGTGGTATTGGTGAAAATTAGTTGTTGAAGAGCTAACCTTGACTTTATACAGTGACATACTGCCCGCCAACAGGGATGGGACCATTGTTTGGATTTGATGTAACATTAGATTATGTTTGTTTGCTCTAAGATTACCCTGCTTGGGTCAAATTCATACAGCAAAGTTCTTTTGTAATTTGGGATTGATGTCATCCGTAAGCAGAGTTAAAGGGGCTGCATTTCCAAACTTCGTTCAAAACGATGATGTTGAAGTTTTTGAAAGGTAAAGGCATGACCGATAGGACACCCAGTGTGTAGCATTTTGAAATTTATATCAGTAGCGAGCCACCTTAAGTTATTTTTTGTGTTCTGAAATTATTTTTACTTTGTATACTGCCACTTTTCACTGCTGATCTAGGTCCCGAGGTAAAACTCAATCGTTTTAACGTCGTCAAAGAAAGGCATTTCTGAGTAATAGGGAGGCCCCCTAAGGGATCTCGGGCTCCGAGTCTCCACGGCGTATTTTAATGGGCTCCGGGCTCCAAAAGACAAAATTGCTGTGCTCCAGGGCTCCATTGCATGCTCTTCTGGGCTCCAGGGGCTCTGTTTCTTGAAATTCGTGAAAATTGCCAAGGGAAATGTCTGGGCTCCAGGGCTCCAAGCTTTCAAAATGATGGGCTCCAGGGCTCCAGCGACCCCCCCTTTGGGGGCCTCAATAGGAGGCCTCATTTTGGCCTTTGGATGATACATTAAAGGAAGCGTCCGGAAAAAATACTTGCTGTGCGGAATATCAGATGACGTTCTGGCTAGCGTTGCCGTCCTTGTTTTGAAAAGCGCGAGTACCTAGGCAACCTATATTTTTGACTGATTGACTGATAACCCCGGATGTTTGCAAGCAGCCCCATGCAAGTGCTTCCTCAAGTTTTCATTTTCGAGGCTACATCTTTACCCACAAGTCATATGTGTTATATCTTCGAAGGGGGGGGGGGGAGCGTAGCAACCATCTTAAAACCTAATGAGTCCAAGCAGTGGTTCCTCTTTCCTTGGTATTGCTTTATTAACGGTATGTCACTGAAGGTAGTTTATGCAGTTTAAGGATATCTTGTAAATTATGTAGTAATGCTTGACACCTGCATTTGCACGCAGTGAGAACTTGGGTTTAACGATGATTAGAAAATTTCTGCCTTGTACCAAAAAACTATGTGCTATCAGCTTTTTTCATCTACGCATTTTGGGATTTTGACATTCTAAGATGTCTTGCTTTTTTCCTTCATGATTGGAATCATGATTCGTGATCCACCTTTTCATTGTAAGAGAAGCCAAAGAGGAAGTCTTTTGTTGTTAGAGATTTTGCACTTTTGAGGCAAAAGTCTTGTTACTTTCACTTTCATATCTTCGTTTTGAAATTGTGGCAGTTTCAACTATTGAAAGTTGCAAGGGCTTTGACCGTGAAATGAAACTTGGGACAAATATTTGTCCAATCCTCTGATTTCACGGTGAAACCCTTGTAAATTTAAATTCTTAGAATGGCCGTAATTTCTGAACGAAGACAGACATGAAAGTGAAAATTTGGTTCTGCACTAAACTTTGTACGCAGAACAAGATTTTAGCCCTAAGAAATGCTAAATCTGTGACAACAAAAGACGTCCGGTCTGGCGCCTCTTACCTTGGAAAGGTGGAATACTTAAATCTATCCCACCCCAGCCCACATCTCCACATCCCCAATAATTTAGGTGCATAGAGACATTGCCTTATTACGCGATGGGTGATTTTTAGGGGGATTTCTCTCCATTGTAATTTTTTACCTAGGTCCATTTCCTTGCAATAGTTAAGACAGTGGAGGGGGTTTGGTCGTGTTCAGATTTGACAGCATGGTATCAGGACAATCTCCAAGGCTGCATTCACATTAAAGGTTTCTGCGTCCGTTCTTGCGTAAACGCGCTTTTGTTTGCGTTTTCCCGTTCAGATTGATATGTCCCTTGGATCGCATATAGCAGGTCGCTTTTAAAGGACATATGTCACGTTGATACAACAAAGAAGTGTGGAGTGAAATTCCATTGTTTGCGATCTCTCATTTCTGTTTCACGAATTTTCATTGGAATGAAAATGCAGCCGCGATCTTTTGCTTTGCTTTGAAATAAACGATAGAGGGAATTGTACCGTGTGAACCAATCAGGTTCATGACATACCTACTTTAACCTCTGAAATGAAACGCTCAGAATCCATCTCGCTTGCATGCGCGTGTAAGTAATCTGCTTGCTAACCAACAACCTTTTTCGCATCTGCACGAGCGTTGAAGCGCTTACAATAGATTGCAATGTGAACGCAGCCTAATGCAACAAAATGGTGTAAGGTTTATTTTTACTTTGTTCGGGCGCCTATTTCTCTGATGTGCATTTGTTATGATTGAGGCATTGTTTTATTGTCTATTGCATAAAAGACTAAGTGGTATTGTAGCTATCTTTATTTGTTGTGAGTAAACGGTGATTGAAAGAGAGGCAGGCAAAAGGTAACTTTGGTACCCTTGTGTGGGGACGTGCGGTGGATCAAAAGCGTTTCAAGATTGTTTATTTTACTTTTATACCAAAAGCTATGGTCAGTAGCGTTAAAGCTCATATATGTGGGCCCCAGAAACAATCACACATGGCACTTCTTGTTTTATGGTGCACCATTGCCTAACGCCCATTGCGTACTTTTTGCCTGCCAAGGTGAATGTCTGACTTATGCTAGAGTTTGAAAATACAGAAACAAACAAGTAGGAATGAACCAAGTGACAGTATGACAGAATTTCAGTCTGATTTTATTAATTCTTAGGGATACAGGATACGCTGAAATTTCAACGAATTGATTTCCTCAGCTCGTCATTGGTCATTTTTTCGTGTAAAATACTTAAGGCCGCTAGACAACGTTCAGGGAGTGTCTTGTGCATGTTCATGTCAGGGGCAGAGTTCCTCTCACTTCTCGAAAACAGATAATCTTTCTGGTTTTTTTTTCGAAAAAACAAATGTACTCCGCCAGAATTGCTGCCTTAAGAATTGGTTTGTCACAGATTAATCTGAAAGGCTTTCAGATAATTTTTTGTCTAAAATTTAGCTGTATTAGGGTATTAAGTTCTGTTCGAAGAACGACTTGTCGGGTGTGTCCCAATTTTCTAGTTTTTCTACCAGTTTTTCTAGGCGATAATGAAAGATTATTTCAGCAACGGAAATCGAATAAAGCGAATAAAGCTTTCCAAACTTTGCGATTTAGACAACGTGCACACGATTCCGGCATGTTGTAAAAACCGGACCCTAGGACCCTAGGACCTCTGAGACCCCTAGGACCATTAAGTACTGAAGATGAAAAGGACCCTTAACACCAGAGGGTCATCACCACACTTAAACAATAGGCCAATGTCATCAAGCAATCAATTAATAGATTGCGTATCGTAAACTTCCCCTCTTCCATCCAATGAACTTCCGCTCCTATGAATCAATGCAGGAACCATGCAGAGAGTTCTCAAAATAGTACGACGGGGGAGCAAAACATATTATAGAAGATACCTATGTTTGCCATTATATTTTTAGGGCAAATTTCCGCAAGCTTTTCATTCTGTGTAGACTCTGGCCCGTCATTCCCTTTGAGCATTGCCAAGTACCTTGCAGCAATTTGATTTTTAGGTTTGGGTGGTTTGCTTACAGTTTTTTTCGAAGTGGAATCATGTGATGAAATACAGAGGATTTCAGATTATTTTTCGTACCTTCTTCGCCAAGAAAGATGAAACAATGAGTTGAAGAAGAGCTTGATATGTGCTTAATTTAGAGTTTTTCCGGTATATGAAGTACATCAAGATTTGCAGTTGAAAGGGATTTGACCGCGAACTTCGTTTGGGGTGGACACTCATTTGCTTTATAAGAAACAGCCTATGAGAGCTGCCGTAGCCGCTACCAAAATTATTTTAAAAGTCGCGATCTGATGTTGATTCGACGTAAAGAGACGTCAAGTTTTGGATATGAGATGCAAAGTGTTTCAAGCAAAATTGTAAAATTCAAACGAATGAAACTAAAACTTATGTCATTGCAATGAGTGATCTTGTCATCCTCCTTAGTTTCACATGAAAACAGAACGTTAACCCTCGGCCTCCGGTGTTTTTTACAAAGTTTCCGTCTTTGACGACCCTCAGCACTCAATCTGTTAACTAGCTTTTAGAATATTTGGAGCATCCCCTGTCGTGCTATATTGCGAGCTGTCTGCTTGATTCTTGGGATTGCTTTATAGGAGCGGAAGTTCATGGGATACAAGAGTTAAGGAAGTTTACGATAGGTGACCTCTTGTTTGACACTTGATGACATTGGTCTATTGTTTGTGTGTGGTGATGGCCCTCTGGTGTTAAGGGTCCTTTTCATCTTCAGTACTTAATGGTCCTAGGGGTCTCAGGGGTCCTAGGGTCCTAGGGTCCGGTTTTTACAACATGCCCACGATGCCGGCACAATTTTGAAAAGGGTGAAAAATGTGATTGTAGCAAAATTTTTATAAGCGTCCACGCGATGCCGGAAGTATGGTAAAAACGGTATGAAATTTGACGGTAAAAAACACGTTGGAAGACTTTGATGCCAAGGAAATGTACCTACAACCTAAGAATCGATCAGTCTCGTTCCAAAAGCGTCGAATCTTCAAAATAACACTTTCATTTTGAGAAAAGTAGTTGAAAATCACTGTGATATGGCCTATCAAAAATACTGCCAGATAGTCGTTTCGAAAGAAGTTTGTTCACATTGCGTGACCCAGCCCCTGTAATAGGAAACTGTTAGACTTATGACGATGAGTCCCTTGTATCCCCGCGGTAAGCCTTGCTCAACAGGGACTCATAATGAAATAGTGAAAAAGCTGAACCTATTTTCTGCATTCGATCGATTGAATCATGATCGAACGAATCCTTTAGCTCTGTTCTCTGTTCAGAAAGAAAGCGCGATAAAGACCACGCTAAGGAGACGTTTACTCAACGAAACTTGGTAAAAATCTGAAGAAGGAAGTTTATCTGTTGAATGCAAAAGAAGTCCTTCAACGGTACATTTTCCATGGTTTTAAGACCAAAACAAACCAAGAGAAATCTTCAACTACCTGCGGCAGCAACTTTGTTCAAAATCCAATCAACTGCATCATTCGCATTGAAAATTTCGACAGCATTGTTTTTGCCAAGTCTTGCAATCTGATTGCTACTCTAGGAATCGCAGAGTTTGAGCCTAAATAGGGTTGACCGAAATGACCGAGCACCATCATCAAGCAAAGAACACAGGGAAACAAGAGATTCTAGGTCAAAAGTCTAGGAAGCCGGGAACCCACATAGCAGTTTTGATTAAAAGTAGTTGCAAACTAGATATGGCCCGATTGGAAACCGTGGATCCACACAACAGTGGAAACTAGATGCGGGCATAATTTTTATTGAGAGGTTCTATATAGTCAGGCAATCAGATTAGTTTTGAACTCTTGCACAAGTTAGGCCCAATCGTATGAAAGTTAATGTGTCGTAGCATAAGTAATCATATAGTTGATCCTAGTAAAAGGCATAGAATCTTAGTAATTAATCTACATGGTATCATGGTTATATTCAGGAAAATGAATATGCTTTCAACTTTTTGTTTTATTTTGTCTTATTATGCTTCGTGCGGGATTCGTATCTGTAGCCTCTGCGACAGTGCAGGCGCGAGGTGGCGCATTGTCGGGATACTAATTTCTGCAGCTGATGAAAATATCTATCGTATTTGATAATTTCTTCCATTCGTGTCTTCTCACCTTCTGCGGTGTCAGAGAATTTTGCTCACTGCCTTGGGTGCACACTTGTTCATGTTGCCATGGTATCGACCATAGGTTACAACAAGATGGGGGCTCAAAGTGTTAACACGTGTGCACCCAAGGCAGTGAGCAAAATTCTCAGTGACACCGCAGACGGTGAGAATTTTGGCACGAATGGCAGAAATTATCAAACACGATAGATATTTTCCTCAGCTGCAGAAATGAGTATTTCGTAGCAAAAATTACCTGCACACAGCGAGAATTTTGCTGAGCAAAATGACATTCATGCCACTTTGCTGAGCATTTTCACACCCCCCAGTAACGACCCCGCTGAAAAATTGCCCCGCCAAGGTTGAAGGATGACCCGCCAAGAAAACTCGTTTCCCCGATAAGTTTTGAATGTAAAGAGTCTCCCCGCCTTGTTTTTGTTGTTTCCCTGCTGAAATTTTTTGCTTCCCTGTCAAAATTATGCAAGTTCCATCATGGATAACAGCCTAAAATTTCATTTCCCCGTCATGATATTTCTAAACCGCTGGAAATGCATGTTTTCATAATTTCCCCGCTGCATTTACAAGGTCCGGCAGGGTCGTTACTTGGGGGTGTATTTTCCTCTCCGTGTGCGGCGGGCTTTGGTAACGCAGCAAGGCAGCCTCCAAAACCATTATAGGTTTGCCTTTCAAACACAATGGCGCTGTTTACACGGGACGAGCATGGACGAGCATATGGGGTTCGGATATTTGGAAAACGTTGAAATCAAATGTGTAAAATGTGATTGCCTAATTCTTTCAATTGATCGAAAAGAACTTTAGGTCGTTTGCTATGATTTCCGACAAAGCAGTTTTTTATGTGATCATTATTTTTGGAATCATATCATTTTTAAGTTTTATGAATGGTTGCACCAGAGGAGGTGTCTCAAGCTTTGAAAAACAGTAAAAGCCCCATAAAAAATCTAAACTGCTTGAGGAATGTCAAAATGACCAATACCAGAAATACTCAGTTTTTGAAGATCTACAAAACGGTAGAAAGCAGAAGTTTGTAGCTTTTATGGTTTACGATTTAGCAATTTGATGACGTCACAACTTAAAAACTAGCAAAAACCTTTAAAAATGCTCTAACGCTTAAAATATTGATGATTATCAAAAATGCTCTTTCTGGAGTTATAGCAAACGACCTAAACTTCCTCTCGATCAATTCAGTTGAAAGAATTAGGCAAAAACATTTCACACTTTTGATTTCAAAGTTTTCCAAAGATGCGAGCCCTATGCTCACGGGACGTGGCCTTGGCCTGATCAGGTTTTGTCCGCACGCATGATTTTATGGAACTTTCTCATTCTTTGAATTTTTATTCGGCAATCAGTATAAAAACCAAAAACCAACCGACAGTGAAGGACGGACTTGCTTGAAAGGAACTTCCAGTGCTTCACTATAACTCAACGGTTAAGTATTTTGAAATCTTTGTTGTTTAAGAAAAGTTCAGAAAGAGTTGAAGCTATTTATGCAAAAAGCAAATGCGTTGGTATTCCCAAATTAATGGAAAGGCTTGCGGCTTTCAGGGCCCGGGGGGGGGGGGTACTTCACTTTGGGTAAGACGGGGATGTGCGCCAGTTTTGGGTAGTTTTTGGCCTGAAAATTCTGGGATTGGGGTATCCTTTTACTGGAAAATTTCTGTGATTGGGGTATACTTTCACTCGGAATTTTCTGGGATTGGGGATTACTCAAAATTCTGTAATGGGTGTTGAATGAAAGTACAACTGGATAAATTTTCAAGCAACACGTTGTCAGTTTCAAGTGAACTGATTTCAAGTATTTTTGTGTTGAAAAACGTCCTCAGATCAGAACCTCGTTCCAATGGCCACTTGGAACCAAAATAATCGTTCCCAGCCCTCTCTCCCTTATCCTTTTGACGTCGAATTGCTTTTGTTACGTCTTCGATTGGGTGTCAATATCTGACATATATTCTGGGATTGGGTATCAATATCGGACCAAAATTTCTGGGATTGGGTCGTAACAGAAATCCTTGCGGCGCACACCCCCGTATGAATTTATAGTGAAGTACCCCCCCCCCCGGGTTTCAGGGACTGCGTAGTGGTAGTCATTGGGCTAGCAGGAGTTGATGCCCTCCCCTCCCCCCATTTTCATCAAAAGATATGCATTTAAATTTTGACGAATATGCTTCGTGATGTGAGTCGAGAACACACAAACATGTTTAGCGGCCTGTTGAATAAAACGTATGCGACTAACATCCAAAACCGAAATGGTAATCTATCAGTCAAAGGCTGTTAATCTATCAGAAAATTTCGTTTGGCAAAATCAAATCACATAGTTTTCAACCCCAGAAAGTATGAAGGTGTTGGTAAGCGGTTTCTTTGAGAACGAGAATTCCATATTCAATCCTGGTTCCATGATTTATTTGTCACTGAATTTACATTCACTTTATGAAACTGACAGTTGCATCTAATTTGAATCTCAATGGGAAGTAAGTTATGGACCAGAATCAAACATGGAATTCTCGTCCTCTACATTTTCAAGTGGGCTGCAGGTGCAAAGGAAATGCGAAATGGACAAAAATGGCCATTTTGATGAAATATGCCTTTATCCACAATATTGTCACTCATTTGTGTATCTTTTGCGCAATTGCTGAACAGCATAGACTTTTGCAGATTGAGGGTGAATTTTGCAAAACAAAAAGCTAAGCCATCCGACAGTACAAAGGGATGTCGCTTCACACCTTTATTGTAGTGTAGCCAATCATTATGTCTTGTATTACCGTCTATTTTATTTGATTGGGTGCGCTTCGAGGTGTGAAATCTATTCTTTAGGAAAACTAACTGCTTTGTGATATCGGTGAGGTGAACCTTTTGTCCTTCTGCAAAAGGAGAAAGCAACGTCACAAACCAAGGCTGTCAAATAAGGGAGACGGACTAATTTTAAACAAAGCGATATTTGTCAGCATCAAGAATAAGATTCACGCCTTCAACGCAGTCAACCATGATGTTCTGCTTTTTAATTTTGAATTGTTTGGGAGCAGTAAGTAAGAGTAAGTAAGAAGCAGTAAGAGGCCTAACTCGGGCCTAAGATCATTTCTTCAGAAAGGCAAATCGCTTTGTAAATCCTCTATTTTACAAGATTTGCCCATGCTCTAAGAAAAATCGAAGAAAGAAGAATGAAATGGCTGGGACACATGCTAAGACTCCCTGAAAACACACCAGCAAAGCTAGCCCTCAAGGAATCACTGAGACCTGTTAAGAGACCCAGGGGTAGACAAAAAGACACCTGGAATCTATATATATAAGCGATGAAGAGTTTTGTTACGCACATTCCTGTTTGTGACACTTTCCCGCACGCAGCTTCTCACGCCCGCTGCTTACCTCCAAAAATTCCAGAAAAACGATGAAAAATAGCTGACGATAAAGGCTTGCCTGTGGTCCAATACTTTTCTTCGTACGATATCTTGGGGTAATGTGAAGAGGGGTTTTGTACCCAAATTTTAGCAATTCAATTCAACAATAGGCCTTAACCTTCGACCTTTCTTTGTGGATGCTGATGGCAGCCATAGAAATGTGATGGCAGCGTTCAATCTGAGCTAAAATCAAGTTTTGCAGCTGCTTTTTCCAGACACCGAGGGAGTAAAAGCTTGCAAATAGTTGATATTATGTTAGCTGCTGTATCTATCTAGGTTGTAGTAAAGTATTTTGATGCTCACGTTGGATACAACGAAGTTATTGCCCTATTTTGGAGAGGCTCTCCTCCTGGTTTTGTCGCGGTGCTACAAATTGAGAGTCTGCCCTTGTAGTTTTTTAGGTCTTCTGCTTATAAACTTACTGATTACAACGCATAAAACCTTTACTCGATTGTTAGTGAAGATTTAGCCAAAGTTATAAAGTGATTACTCTTGAAGCTGACTTTTGACGCATTTATTAAAGGTCATACGCATAGCATGAGTTTCTCTGCTTGGGCCAAAATGGCATACAGTACAAATCAGACCTGTGACCCTACGAACACAGAGTCGTCATTTCCAAATGTTGACGGGATGACTAGCTCAAGGCCAAATCCAAAAAAAATCCGGTTTACCCGTATAAAGAATGTTGATTGCAACCTGTTCCTTAACCAAGCTTTTAAACCAAAGTAGAGTATGATTAAAGTTTCACAGCGAGGGAGAGTCCTCGGTTATTACAAAAGGGGTGACTTGGAAATAACCTCAATAACAGTTCAGCAATTCAGTCATCGCTGGGGCTAAGCTAAGTAGCATAACTGAGGTATGCAGAGTCTGAATTTGGCAAAACTATTTTCTTACTTGATGACGAAATAGCTATTTCTTGGGTTCTGCTGTTGAATGAAAATAATGCAAGTTTGGTAATGAATTAAGCAAAGCTTACTTTTGAGTCCAGTAACTGCCTTTGATGCTCCCTTGATTCATCGCTTTTCCATGATTTCAAAATTATGTAATGTCCGTAAATAATGATGAAAGGTCCTTGGTCTATTTTTCAATGAGTTAGTAAATGACCTCATCACTATTTTCCTTCTATCAGTATCATCTTTTGTACTACTTGTTTATGAACTCTGAAAGAGAAGTCAGCACAAAAGGTCCAACAATGGACAGATTTTCTGCTTTCAGATCATTTCTACAGTCTTTTTACTTGTATCATGCATGCAGCCGTTAGCTTGCCAACTCGCAATTCGCACAAAAAACTGAGACGTTCTTTTGACCGGACCCGAGGACTCTGCGACCCGGGACTTACAACCCCAGATCATACGACAATACTACCCCAGGCCCAGGCCAAAGTTTTATGCATTTGGTTAACAAGACTTTGTTACGATGTATTGATACTTCCATTATTTTCAATGTCAACAGAGGTGCTCCTGAGTGACAGGGGATCTGGATGAGAATGAAGAGATGTTTGCATTTAAGTTATAACTTTCTCACTTCTTTGTTATTGTTCTAAAAAAATTAGAGAGGCAAGAAAGACTGGAGAAACCCTAACGGTCGAAATGCTTTATAGCCCTCTATTCTGAGTCTGTTACTTTCATTGCCTATCAACTGAAACATGGAAAATTTGCTTTCCCTGATTAGAATCAAGCAAAGAAGTGGATATTCTGCATAGATATTCATCCATTCTAATTGTATTCAGAGGGTCCGGTTTTGTTTACAACAACTCGCTAGCTCAGTATGAATACACGGAATTCTACGTGACCAAGAAAACCTTGACACGTACTAATGCCTTACGTGTTCACTAAACCATCGGTGGAGCAAAAATTTAGTAAGCTTATATATATCAAACTTTGGACCGGGGTCGTATGGTTGAATGGTCGCATGATCGTATGGTCCACACTTCAATAAAATCGCAGTTTATTCATATGAAAAGCTGAATTCTAACATACCATAGTATTTTCTCACAGAGCACCCTTATTTCTAATTCCTTACATATCAATGCACACATCTATTTTATGAAAGTACAGTTGTACAAAAAATTTCTTTCGTAAAAAACTGCTTATAAGAAACTCTATTCTTAGATCATCAAAAATTAAGAATCTCCGGTGCTAGGACTTAGCAGCTATTAATTTCATTCAAGGAAAGCCTTGGCATAATTTGACTTATTTTCACTTATTTCCTGTATCATACTATACAGGAAATAAGTATTACTACTGCCTTCGCAGTTTCCTGTATTGCTGCGAAGGCACTAGAGCAATTTTAAATATTGGTAGGCTTCTGTAACAGTGGCAGAAATTGTAGGGATTGGGGACATTGCCCCCAAATTCCGAGGGGCATTTCAAACCTCTTCTACATCTTCCGCAAAAGTCCTTTTGTTTCCACGAATGTTCCACCAAAATCCGTAAAAATTCTTCCGTCCTGAGAAAATCTTGCACGCTTTTTCGAACGAGTGAAATGCCATTTACCAAATTCGAAAAAATTGGGAAACTTTATTGAAAAGTCAGAAATCCTTAGGTAAGATCGAAACTGCAATGAAAAGACGATTCACCGTGGAGAAAAAGAAGAGCTCCTATTTGCAAAAAGCAAATAAAGAGGATATGCTCAAAAGCATATTGTTCAGCTTTTATTTACACTTTCATTTCTTTCAAATTTTTGAGAAGAAAGTGGTCGTGTCTGTTAGCAATCTTACCAAGCAACGTTGGAGCGTGGAAGGGAACTAAAGATAAATAAGCTTTTTATTTGGTTTGGCGCTATAAAAGTTTTAATGTTTTAGTAGTAAGGGAGAGGCTTTCTTCTCAAAATCTGACCATTCATCAAAGATTAACCCTGGGTGCCAACTTTTTTTAGATATTTGAAACGAATCTATGCATGACATGTCTTTATCAATAGGCTCCAGGTTTGAACTAAACTGTATGAAGGGAAACAACCATCCAACCCCCCCTTTCGAATTCCTGGGTACGTCGCTGGCTCAGAGACAGATGTACCATCTATCTATAGTAGATTTAGAGCATCAATGGTCGGCAGCAATTAAAGAGCAATCGTCACCCAGGGTCCTTTGCAGGCATGTTGCAATGTCAGACTATTTGAAAATAAAACTTGCCCTACGTAAGCGGAAATATGTATTCACTTTGCAGCAGATGAACTGATGCAAAAGTCATCTAAAGTCAAATTTTCATCATCAGTTCAACTATTACCGTGGAGACTCCTACCTTTTACTAGGCCAAATTTGATTTACAGACTTTCTGAAGATGCAGCCTGTACACAAAAACTCTAGGTGACAATAGCTCCTTAGGAACTCAGAAAAAAATTGAGGGGAACAACTTTAACATTTGAATGAAGCTAAGAGACTCGAGGGAACTCTAAAGCATCTGCTACTGGATTCATGTGCTGAAAACGTAACAATTTTGTTGAGATTTATGTGAGGCTTATTTGGGAGTAAAGGGATGTTATAGAAAGGGGTATGTATGGTTTTCTCATTTTCTGGCGTATAGCATACCATTCTTACTTAGTTATTTGAATTCTTATGAATGACCATCACTGCTCTGATTTCATGCAAGGTTGGTAACATGGCTTTTTCAGCCAAATTTTGGAAATTTGACTCGTTTCTCTTATTGTTGGCTTCAAAAGTTAAGTTTGGCTGTTTGGCTCAATTTTGCCTTCTTTTGAGATTTTTGGTCAATTTTCATTCAATTCTCTTCAAACTGGAGTACAGCAGACCATCACAATCTAGGACATTTTTCGTTGCAAGGCAACGTCAAAGATCTAGGGTTTTCATCGGAGCTACACAATATAGTATGTGAAAACAATGAAATGCAAGTGTCCATTGCTAGAAATAACAATGGAACAATGGTTTGTACAACAATAGGTCATTGTTTAGAAAGGTTTGGCTTTATCTGGCCATTTTCCGACCCATGGCTTGGCTTCGGGGCGGTCCGGGGATCTACCAACCCTGATTTCATGCTGAATTTAAATGGCGGTCACTGATGGAGTATGGTAACCATAGAAAGCACTCCGCAGGAGCTAGGAATGTTAAAGCGCGAGCGAAGCGAGCGCTTTTACTTCCTAGTCTATATATATAAGGCAGGTAAACGATTATCCAATTAGCTTTGTTTCTTTTGTTTTCCATTGTAAATTTAACAATTAACACAATAGGAAGACAAAGGCGGCATTCGATGTAATGACAAAGGGACCATTCGATGTATATCCTTGTTTATTCATTTTTTGATTGGTTCTAAAAACAATAGCTTTGGGGCTCACCACGGCTCACGATGTCATGCGCGTCCACGCTATTATTTCTTGCACTTGTTCTCAATAGCCACTCTAATTTGCATATTACGTCACTGACATAAATTGTGAATGCGCATGCGATATGGTGCCTTTTGGGGATTCCTGGAAGGTCATCAAAGGTCACAACTTTCCATGCCGTGTCCTAAGCAAATGAAGAGCAAGTTGACGGGGCAAATGGCTGCCGAGTGCTGCCCAGAAGATCACTGCTACGTCGGCCTTTTTAGCTGGCCTAACTCAGATGAGAGCATTATCAGATCTAACGAAATTCGTAAACATTGCAGATTAAAGGTAATGTCTGCCAACATTTTCATAGCTAAACGCCTCTTGAATCCTGAATGATTTGAATCCTTTGCTTAGCTTAGGCCCCATGCGATGTATCTTCTTGCTTGGAGCCTCATTTGATTGACCTCATGGAATAGGGGCCTCAAAGCAGTGGTGGCGCAAGGGGACACCTAGAGGAAGCTACAGCCCCCCCCCCCCGTGGGAAGCCACTTACCCCACTTAACTTACCCTCCTTTGGAAGAAATTTTTCGGTTTCTGTCCGAGAAAATTTGGCAAAATGATGTACAAAAATTGCATTTGTTAGCCATTCAGCCTCCCTGTCAGAACCTCCTGCCTCAAAGTAGATTTATCCCTAAAATTTCAAGAAATGTTTACAACACAGGTTCCTCATCGAAATTTCAAACAAAGCTGTTGATGGTATGGTATCATAAAATTGTTCTAAACTAGCGCTAAGCTGCAAGTAAACGTTCAAAGACTGTAAGAGTAAACATAGGTCCTCTGTCATTAGATGCAAGAACAAATTGTTGTAGCGGCAAGCTGCAAAAAGTTGTACACTTTCATTAATGGAAGTCTTCTATGTTGACCTGGAGCAAGGGGGGGGGGAACTACCATAGGGGGTCTGGTATATATGTGCCTTTGAGAATTCAGAGAAAGGACCCATAACCAGGGTCAAATTTTGAAGGGCAATCCCATAAACAGGGCAAAATTCTGGAAATGTGACCTCATAAACGGGCCAAAATTTTCCAGAAGTATCATGAGAAGACTATGCTTTGTATCATATCAAGAGCTAAATTCCTTTTTACGAAAGTTTTGGTCATAATAGTTAGAAATAGCTATAAAATGCTAGCATTTAACCATAACTAAGGAAAATTTCTGTAAATCAGACCCCATAACGAGGGCCACATTCACAAAACATGACCTATCACAAAACCTCCTATAACCCTGGCAAAATATTGCAAACTGACCCATAAGCTGGGCAGGCACATGTATACCAAGCCCCCTATAGGAGTTACTCCCCCCTCGATCCGGGGTAACCTGAGCAGTATTACAACTTGCCAAATTCAACAATATCTAATTTGTACCTTCTTTGGCATAACATCCACTTTGAACAAACAGTTGGTTTCATATTCTAAAGATTAAGATGACCCCAATGCAAAATAGTATTTTGATGTCAAAAGAATTAAGTGGGGTATATTGCAATTAGATTTGGAATTCTACAAATAGGGTACAGCTGATAAACAAACAGTTATCATTGAGATGGGATGGTTGGTGGCTCAGGAGATCATATAGGTCCATTTTCATTATCAGTTTTCTATATGCGATCCGATGCGATCTTGGTAGTCTAATGTGAATACATCATTTGCAGTTTACGCTATATGTAATATAACAATGTATTGTGCTTCTTGCTGATGGACATGAAAATTGATGTCAAAAGTTATGCTCCATACATAGTGCTTCCTTTTGTTCATTGTTGAAACTTATTAAACAAATATTTCCAGATCAGTCTAACAAAGAACATATTGCAAGGGTTTGCTTTATACCCTATGTATTTAGGATTTTACTTTCTTCATGTCCTTTAGGTTCCTGGAGACCAGATTGGAATGCATGCATGATTTGGCCTCAGTGTAGTGGTGAGTGAAAGAAAGGGAAAGATGCAAGTGCAAGTAAAGTTTAAAGGATGTGAGGGTAAAAATAGATCCCTATCAGATGCAAAGAACCATTTGCTGTAGCTGCAAAAGTTGTACACCTTATGAATGAAAGTTTTCTAAGCTGGCCAGCAGAGCAGACTGTTACAACCTTGCCAAGATTTCAGGGCAACCAATTTCTAGACTATTTCACATTAGGAAACTTTAAGGAACATTGACTTCTATTTTTCAAAAGATTAACATGGGATCATTTAATGCAAAATAAAGTATTTTGGTGACAAAAGCATTATGTGGGGCTTATTGCTATTGAATTAGCAAGATTTTGATATTAAAGATAAGGTGAAGATGATAAACAAGCTATTGAGAAGGAGTGTTTCTTGGTCATAGATATGATCATACTTGGGTGCAGATCTTGGCCATCTGATGGGAGTCCACAGCTGCACCGCATATTGATTGCAGTCATGAGTCAAAAACAATGTATTTACCTTTGATTCATTGGTAAAATTTATGTAGCAGTCATTTAAGGACCAGCCTTACAAAAATATGCTATGAAGAACTTCTACAGATAATCTGAAACATGATACACATTCCAGAACTCAGTGCATTTCTTTTATTGTTTGAGGCAAATACTGTATATTCAGGTCAAGAATGAACAAATATAATGTGAGGTGTAAGCTCATATTACCAAGCCACTAGCACATTGATCAAAATGATTGTCAAAAATTCTTTGAGTTCTTGATATTTTTCAAGAATCCTGCACTTTCTGAAGGAATTCTTGAGTCAAATGAAGAGACATGCTGGAATTTTTAACAGGAATTCACAGGAAATTAAGAATATTCATAAGAATTCACTCAAGGCAAAAGGATTATGATACTGCGCACCTGCCTACGGTCTTTCTTTTGCAACACTTATATTATATAGATTTCAAGAACTGGACAGTTCTGTGCATCACAAAGAGGTTTACTTTATGCCTGGTGCAGCAAAATGAAATCAATTAAAGTAATCTGGAAGACTGCATGCAGGGTAGCGCAGCTGATGTTCATAGTCCGCTATAGGCAGTTGAGGTTAATCACAGCCATTTTTTGCGAGTGAAATGTGGCAAGGAAATATTTTTGCTCTGTGAATGAACTTAATAACATGAAATTAATTTTACAAACAGAAGGGGCTGTCACAATCTACCTGCTTAACAACAGACTGCACAAAACTTTCCACTTTAGCACTTTGATGGGTGCATAACTAGAATCTACAACCACAACTACTTATCACGCTAGCGAACCTATACACACTACTGTGGTGGATACACCATACGGAGGTGGGGTATTATGCTAACTTGATGGGGTATGAAGCTTGATGTGGTGGGTATGTTATACAGAGGTTACTTTTATTTTGCTTACTTGGTGGGGCCTTATGCTCCGCCTCTGTATGGCGTATCCACCACGTCCAGCATAATACCCCACCACGTTAGCATTATGCCTTGCCTTCATATGGCGTATCCACCACATCAAGCACAATACCCCACCATGTTAGCATAATACCCTGCCTTTGGATGGCGTATCCATCACATCAAGCGTAATACCCCACCTTTGTATGGTGATCCAAAACAGCAGTGCATATAGGTTCACTAGCGTGCTTATTGTGCGTTCAAGGTGGATCATCAGATATTCTTTGAAAGCTCTCCGCAGGAGCTAGGAATGTTGAAGCGCGAGCGAAGCGAGCGCTTAACTTCCTAGTACTATCATAAATAGGCAATTAAAGGAAATTGGACTTAGCCTTGGAGATCCCAGAATAGAGGAAATTGCGCAGGACAGGAAGCAGTGGAGGTTTCTTACGAACGGAGGAGGCGCAGTGCCGACCAACGGCGGAAACGCGTGACAGAAGAAGAGCCCATGCTCTATGCTCTTTGCTCCAAAGAACATCTGTACCACACAGCAGGATTAAGACCCACACCACTATGCTATGGTCGTCAACTCTACCGGCTAGAAGTTTTAGACGTTCGCAATCGCATCGGCGGATTCAGCCCAAAATTGAAGGAGAGGCAGCTTGCAGGGAGGGCGGCGCCCCAAGTATCCCAGAATACAAGCGTGCCTTAAGCGAGCGAAAATTCGAAATTTTTGGGCTCCTGATTGAGAAATTCCATTGTTTTTTTTTACTGAATAACGTCTTGATTTGTATGTTTGCCCCACCTTCTGATCGAAAGATTAAAAAAGTGTGTCTCAGGGTCACCACAAGGGGTGCTCTTCTCGCCAAAAGGGGCTGACGCCAAGCTGAGTAGTTGAGTTATGGATTTTTGGGAGACAAAGCCTATTGAACATCACAGAAATCAAGTTTAATATGAAGGTAAAGTTGCAACGAACCACATTTCATAGCTATAACGATAAAAATCCAACTTTGCAATTGCTAAACTCGACTATCCTTTTCATTGCAGGTCAAAAAGGCATCCATTTCTAGTCGAAAATTTAAATTCCGAAAACCATATTCAAGGATATTCGAGGTTCTAAGCCCATCCTTATGGCGAAACGTACCCGTTGCTCCATATATGGAAGTTACCCCCCCTGGGGTGCACGATACCGGTCAGCCTAGGGATGGTGAGCCCCCGGGGGGTACTTGACTAGGGAAGTGACGGGGGTGTGTGGCAAACCGCTCAACACCCTATACCCTGTCGCATAAAAAATTGCCCAAAAGTATACCCTGTCGCATAAAAATTTTACCAAATTCCATTGTTTCATGATAACTCTAAAAGGTGTGCTTCCACGTGATACCCTGTCGCATAATTTTCTTATCAATTGTAATACCCTGTCGCATAATTTTTATCAAAAAAGGACCCCTGTCGCATAATTTTTACCGTAAAAGGACACCCTGTTGAGCGGCACATCCCGTCAAGTCAAGTGTGGGAGTACCCCCCCCCCCCCGGGGGTGAGCCTGATCTCAGACAATATCTTTGCAATCTTATAGAATTTGAATGTCTCGTTTGTTTCTCCGCGAAATTAAAAAGCAGTCTTCAAAATGATCCTTTCATTTTGAGAAGGACTAAGTAAAGAAAAATCTGCATGAAACATGGTGTATGTACCAAAATACTGCAAAATCGTCGTTTCGAAAGAAATTTGTATGCTTTGCTTTACATGACCCAGCCCGTAGAGCAGAAAGCTTTTCTTGCTTATAAGTATTAAAATTGTGCGGTTAACTCATTGCAGATGAAGAGAAACAGCGAGTGAACGAGGTTTAATTGCGTCATAACGGTAGTGGTAACAACCGCGTCCCAAGATATATGAAAGAAATGAGGCATTTTGGTTGCAAGCATTTTGGAGCAAATTGGATCCAAAACCTCGAAGAAAACTAAACTAAAATACGTCTGCCAAATTGTCTGCGGAACAACGTCAACGAAATTAAGACCAAGGTTTTATTGCAAATGTCGAGATATTGTTTCTCTTAGAAATCGAACCAATAGACGATTACGCTAAAGATGGCGGCGAGGAACTTTTTACCAACATGCATTGCGTTCGAATTAGGATCATTAACGAATCTATAGGGATTCAATTATAGAACGCAATGCATTTTGGTACAAAGTTGCTCGCCGCCAGCTTTAGCGTAGTGGTCTATTATTGAAAGCTCATTTTACACCAGGCGGAATTCTTTGGCGGAAGCGGAGTATTCTGTCCAAACGCATGCGCAGATAGATTTCGAAGATGAATTTTAGCGGAATGTTTCAGTGGCGGAAAAGTAGAAACCATTTCAACTTTTCCGTGGCGAAAAATTCCGCTTCATCTTTTCCACCAATCAAATCAAAGAATGATGATTGCGTGTCAGTTCAATAAACACTATGCGTAGCGACTTCGTAGCGACATCGTCGCGAAACCTTGATTCCGTGCGGAAAATTCCTTCTGGTGTAAAATAAGCCAAACGTTCCTTCAATAATTCTGCTCATAAACTGGATCCTAACTCATTCTGCTCATCAATACTTTGTTGCAAAGACAAAGCGAATTTTTGTGCCACGACATGAATAGTAGGCTGCAGCAAGTTTTATGACTATTTCTTTGTCTTTTTTATCCATATTACTACATAGGCTACATTCTACTGTACTTTAAATAACCATGGGAGTTGTGGACACAATTTGGGTGTTGATCGGGTCCACAATACCTGGCCTAAATGATATTTAATTAATAAATGTATTTCGTTACCTTGCTTGTCTTCAAATCACTGTTTACCTTCTCGTTCTTGCCTGGGATGCTATCAACAGTTGAGCATGGCCTAAACGTTTTGAACTGCGCTGCGCTTGTGCTGCGATTTGAAAGCCGTGACCTGAGAACTAGTTCCCAGATCGACGCGGCCATCTAACGACCCATCCCGTAAATGAAAATAGATGGGATGGCCATCGACCGCAAATCTCAATTCGTTAGATGGCCGCGTCGATCTGGGAACCAGTTCTCAGGTCACGGCTTTCAAATCGCAGCGCAAGCGCAGTGCAGTTCAATATATTTAGGCCATGCTGAACGGTTGATAGCATCCCAAGCAAGAACGAGAAGATAAACAGTGAACTGAAGACAAGCAAGGTAAGGTAACGAAATACATTTATTAATTAGATATCATTTAGGCCAGGTATTGTGGACCCCATCAACACCCAAATTGTGTCCACAACTCCCATGAAATATGCAACACTACAGGACGATGCCATGGGAGCAAAAATGAATGACAGCACCGTGACCATAACAAAGAGACATGGAACTAGCCTAACAACTACAATACTACAATATCTAAGACAAAGACGAAAAAAATGAAAATGAAGTTGAAAACAATGGTTACCAAAACAACGCTACGATTGGATGGCTTATGGAAGGGTGGGGTAAAAGACTTCAATCGAATCGACCAGTTTTATGGATAAGATTTAATGTAAGCTTAAGAATATGCCTGTTCACTGAGTCAGGAAAATCTTTATTACCATACAATACACGTTTTTTTTATAAGAAACTAGGATCAGGCCATAGTACTAAAAGTTTCTTAATTTAACATGAAATTTCGTCCATTTTAGTACTAAAAGTTTCTTAATTGGTTTCTTATTTTTTGAATGCATAAATTGTCAATGAGGTCGCTAAAATTGCTGCAGATATGTTTCTTGATATTTAAAACATCATATAGGAATAAACAGTGTTCTGTTATGTTGAAGACACAAATGGTTAGATAATATTGCCCAATAGTAAAGGTTCAACGATCTATTTGCTATAAAATTCATGCTTTTAGCTTTGAAAAGTTTCTTAGTACTTCTCAGACATAGTACTAGAGTTTCTTAAAAAGTTGGCCATCTTAGTACTAGTTTCTTATAAAACAAACGTGTAACAGTTGTAACAAAAATTCATTTGCAAGATCTACATATCCAAGTGGTCGCAATGATTCATCGATTCCAGCGAGGAGGTCTCGTCTATGTACATCAAAGCAAGGGCAGAGCAACAAGAAGTGTTCCGTATCTTCAATGCCATCATTCGTCAGACGCATTGGGCTTGTTGTATCTCTAAAATTATGTTTAAATTTGTGATAGTTTAACTTGCTGATGTCTTTGTCTCTGTCATCTCAGACCATGGAGCTTTGTGGGCACGTTAATTTTGAACGAAATTTTGCATACTTAAGGGGGCTTTAGTATCTTGGGAGCCTTCAGAAGATTTTTGTTTCTCAAATTTTACCTTCTTTACATACATAATTCAAAAGTGCAGATCTCCGCAAAGATCAATATGCAAGTAAATTTTGCAGAAAGTGACTGGTTTCACCATCATCTGTCAAAACTGACTGTCAAAAATTTCTGTAAAAACATTGTAAAAATTTGTATATATGTATTATGCCGGATTATTCTTTATGTTAGAATAAAGAATATTCTTTGATTAAAGATTATTCTTTATATATATATACAGGGTGTCTCAAAAAAATTGTTCGACGTTTGATTAAATACTAAAAAATAACGATACGCTGAATGGACCTTTGGTCAAGTGACCCTTTTGCTGACATTTTAAAATAATTTTTGACACAAGAATCTTGCAAATCCGATAAAAATTCATGGGGTTACAAGCTTTTGAAGTTCAAGTTTGTGCGAAAGCTGAAACCAGAGGCCTTGAAATGGCATTTTTGGTAAAAGTCCCATAGGCCGTCGTTTCTGTTATTTCTCAATTGTTTCAGGGCGAACCAAGTGGGATTCAAACAGGTATTCGATAGCCCAACTGTCAAGCGTATGGATGCTTTGAGGAAACACAGATTCAGTCTCTCGCCGATTTTGTTTTGAACCATTGTTTTTGGACATTTGCAATGTTAAGGAATTTTGAGAATGATCGTAAGAAATAATTTACTTTAGAAGTCGTATTTGGTTTGCTCTCATATCAACGAGAGGTATGACATTGGATAAGCTTCTCTTACCTCCGTCTTCGAGCTTTTTGCAAGACAAGTAATCTGGGGGGTCTCTGGTTTCAGCTATCGCATATTTTTGATCTTCGAGAGCTCGTAACTCAGTGAATTTTCAACCGATTTGCTTGATTCTGGTCTCTAAAATTATTTCACAATCTTAGGAACAGGGTTATCTTTCCACGAACCTGTTCATGTTGTCGTTATTTTGCAATATTTAATCAAACGTCGAACAATTTTTTTGAGACACCCTGTATATATATAGCTATTTAGCATAGAGCTCAAATCTTTAAAAAGACGGGTGTAAAATTCTTCTACATTTTTCTTTGAATCAAAGTGCTAGAAAGGAACTTTGGGCAATTTGCTGTAAATCTGCCGTGGCAATTTTTTGATATCGTGATTAGCTTTAAAATGGCGGCATTCATTGATTTCGAGGTTGTGACGTCATCAAATTTTGAAATCCGTAACCAGAAGAGCTAGCCTGAATTCAAGTCTAGCTTCTATCCCAACTGTTTATCCAAATGGAATAAGCTTCAGCCTGAATTAAGACATGCACCTTCTGTTGCTGTTTTCAAGAAGAAGCTCTTGTCGATAATCCGTCCCCCTGCAAAATCTGTGTTTGGAATTCACGATCCAAAAGGATTATCCTATCTTACTCAACTGAGGGTTGGTCTCAGCAAATTAAATTTCCACAAATTCAAGCACAATTTTAGGGATACCATAAACCCAATGTGCCCAACAAGTGATGAGATTGAGGATACGGAGCACTATTTGTTGCTCTGCCCTTCATTTGATGTTCAACGACAGGATCTTCTCGCTAGAGTTGCTGAATTATTACGATCACTTGTACAAATCACCGATCTTTCAAATGATGCTTTGACCCAGCTTTTGTTATATGGTAATCAAGACCTTTCCAATGACTTGAATAGAAACATACTCGAATTGACCTTACGTTTTATCCATGAAACTGGTCGGTTTGATTGAGATCTATTGCAACCTATGCAACCACTAAGTCCTTTAAAGTAAATGCTATTTTTCCTTGTAAATTCTTTTTCACATCAGACCTCAGGTATTTTACCTTTACTACTGAATGAGTTGCACGTGCAACATCATCCAAAGTCATCGAAACCCTGACCTGACATCTGGTGTGGAAAAGAATCCTAGTACGTGATCCAATAGTTTTAGTCGATTGTAGCGTAGTTGTAGTTAGTTTAATGTTACGTGTCTTTTTACGCAGGCCATGGGGTAGTCATTGTCTTTCGCGCCCCATGGTATCGTACCTGTAGTGTTGTAGAGTAATTAGATAAGTATAGTTAAACGTAAAACTCATTGTAAATTTTTATATTTGAATAAAAAAAAAGAAGAGCTACAAATTTCTGCTTGCAATCATGTTGAGGACCTTCATAAACTATGGTTTTCTTGAAGATTGTGACAATTTTCCTTAAGTAATCTAAGGGTTGCGATGATTTTAATTTTATCAAAATTTTTGATGGATTTTTACAAAAATAATCCAAATGCCGCCATTTTGAAAATAATCAAGATATTAAGGAATTGCCACGGCAGATTTACAGCAAATTACATTCAATTCATGGAAACATTTGATACAATTTGACACCCACCTATTTTAAGATTTGAAAGATTTGAGCTCTACGCTTAGCTATTTTTTCTTTTATTTTGAAACAAATTTACTTTATAGTAGGCTTGAATTAGCTTTTATTTTATGCTATCTATTATACGCCTACTTTAAATAAATAGATAACAATAATAATGATAATAATAATAATAATAATAATAATAATAATAATAATAATAATAATAATAATAATAATAATAATAATAATAATGATAAAGGATGCAGTGTCCAGTGTGGTCAGTCTTTGCTCCGATACTTTCTTAACAAAATTTGACAGAAATAACCTTGACCAGGGGCCATTCTGGAGCTTATTGTTACATAAGGAACGACTTTTTCCGTATCTGCTTGCAGATTCCTAATCAGAAGGCATCGCCGTTTCATGAGATACCAAATTTGTTTTGCAAGCAAGAATAACACAAGCTTTTCTTAAAATTCCCAAGAGAGTAAGTCCCCTCAAGTAAACAAAATTTTGCAACGCGATTACAAGAATCAAGGTCCGCTTGCTAAACTCTTTCGAATGACATCTAGTCTGCATTATTTTGGAAAATATTGGTAATACTATGGCCAAAAACCTTTTGACTTTTCATAAGTTTTGGTTGTAGTCCGTTGTAGTTTAGTCCCGGAGGGGGGGGGAGGGGGGGTACTCATATATTTTTCTGTACGGGGACGTGCCGATGAACAGGGTATCATTTTCAGAATTCCGACTCCGGGACAGGGTATCATTTTTGTAAAAATCGGCTCCAAGAACAGGGTCAATATTGGCATTTTTTTACTCCAAAAGGTCGTTCTAGGCCATTTACACTCGGCAAATGTGATCCAAATTGCTTGCACGGCAATACGTTCACATTGTTCGATAGATTTCGTTCAAATTTCATTGCAGTGCACAATTTCGTTTGAAGAAACGAAAAGACAGGGTATTGTTTAAGAAAATTTTATTCCGGGACAGGGTATCATTTTCAGGAATTTGACTCCGGGACAGGGTAGCTTTTCAGATTTTCCAGCGGCACCTACCCGGATGTTGGAAGACCAAGTACCTCCCCCCCCCCCCCCCCGAGTTTAGTTTTCATCAGGGCAACTACCTACAAACCAGATCGCCAAGAAGTTAAGAAACTCCAGTACTGGAAAAATAAAACTTAAGTAACAAATTTTTTCGACAAACGACACCTTACAACATAGTTTACTTTTCCTTCGCTTGTTTCCTGTAGAGCATTTGTCGGAAGGTACTTGAGTATTATCTGCACATTGGAAAAGCTTGAGACAACATTATTTTGAACTGTTAACAAGGGCCAGGCAGTGAACGCGAAGATTGGTACGAAACCTTTGGGAAGCTCGTAAGAAACTCCGAGTACTCAAAGTCCGGTACACGTTTTCTTATAAGAAACTGGTTTATAAGAAGCTAGTACTAAGATGGCCAAACTTTTAAGAAACTCTAGTACTATGTCTGAGAAGTACTAAGAAACTTTTAAAAGTTAAAAGCATAGATATTATAGCAAATAGATCGCTGCTTTATTTTTGAGCAATATTTACTAAACATTTCTGTTTTTAACTTATATAACAATTTGTGTTTAGTCATGTGACCGTGCCCGGGGGGGGGGGGTACTCCCATACTTGACTTGACGGGATGTGCCGCTCAACAGGGTGTCCTTTTACGGTAAAAATTATGCGACAGGGTGTCCTTTTCTGATAAAAATTATGCGAAAGGGTATTACGATTGATAAGAAAATTATGCGACAGGGTATCATGTGGAAGGACACCTTTTAGATTTCTCATGAAACAATGGATTTTGGCAAAATTTTTAAGCGACAGGGTATACTTTTGGGCAATTTTTTATGCGACAGGGTACAGGGTGTTGAGCGGTTTGCCACACACCCCCGTCACTTCCCTAGTCAAGTACCCCCCCCCCCGGGTGACCGTGTAACCTCAATGTTAAGAAACATATCTGTAGCAGTGTCAGCAACCACATCGATAATTCTGCATTCAGAAAACTAAGAAACCAATTCAGAAACTTTAAGTACTATGGCCTGATCCAAGTTTCTTGCAAAAAAACCTGCAGCTTTGAGAAACTTTCAGTGGTGGGCCAAATTCGAAGTTTCTTATTAAAAGATACGTGTACACCATGGAGATTGTTGTTATGCTGCCTCAAAGAAAGTTGTGAGAAACTCTTAGTATTCTAAATCCAATAATTAAAAAGAACTTTCAGTACTGGCCCAAATTCTTAGTTTCTTATATAAGGGATACTGTATTCTATAGATAAAAATGTTTTTATTCTTCAAACATGAAACTATGAACTGTTGCATACAGCATAATCTCATTTTATACCAGCTATCTTTGAATGTCGACCTGACTTTTGCATCATGTTCTGTTCTGAGGCAATAACAATCAATTGTCTCAAATTACAACAAAGGGGATATGAAACAAGTGATTAGTGTAGGTATTTTGTGGTTTTATAGGATTGAACAGGGCAGGAAAACCTTAATTTTTACTGCTTCCCGTTGTTCTGCTATTTGTGGCTATGGATTGCCTTGCAAGTTGCTATAAATGGCATCATATTAGTGACTTAATTACATTTATACAATTCCATTGATATTGTATTGAATATACCTGAAGGTTCTGCAGAGTTAACCGTATCCCTTTAGGGGGGGGGGAGGAGATTTTCCCCACCCTCAAAACTTTTTCAGTTTTGATATACAAGGCAATTTTTTATTGCTAAATCCTCATAGATATGTGACTAAAATTTATCGGTCCTCATTATTATGGCCAGAAGAAAAAATTTTTTGACACGTGACATAAATATGACGTCATCGCTCAAGGGACCCAATTTTTCGAAAAAATCTTTTTTTTGATTCCGTTGTGTCGTATAGCATTCGAAAGCTAATAGAAAGAGGACTAAGATAAGCTAAAAATGTAGCCTCAGCAGCAGTGGCGTGCTGGCCGGGGGGGCAGGGGGCAACTGCCCCCCTCCTGCGAGTGAAATATGAGGGGCGCCAAAACGAAAATCTAAAACTTCTTCAAACTTGAAAGGTTCTCAGGAACACACCAACAGAAACGTGGAGATGCCTGGAAGTATCAAACTTAGGGTATAGAACAAGAATAGAGGCACATGAGCAACTTTAGTTTGACTGTGAGTGATTTTCTGCTACCGTTCAAAACTTCGAAACGAAAATCAAACGGGGGATAGACCTTTTTCCGGTCGTGGAAAAAGGAAAAAGAAAAGGAAACCATTTCCTTGATTGGAGGAGAAGCGATAAATGTCAACCCGATGCTTGAAAACAAAATCATAGCTCTTTTCAGCTTCGTAAATTGTGCTAAGTTTCTTATCATTTGTAAACGATACCAGAAACAGCTTCCGCGACGAAAAGCTCACACGTTTTGACCATGTGTTAGAATTTAACTCAAAAACTTCTTGATGATGCTAAACGGTATTAAAAAATTGTTACAAAAATATATTTTAGCACTGGAATACATGTTCATAGTTTAGAGACGTTTTGAGAAAGAGTAGAAGATGAGTCCTCCAAAATTTTCCTGGGGGCTTCGCCCCCAGACCCCTTCATTTTACATTTCCGTTGCCTTTTCCCTGCAAATTTATCAGCATCTTATAACATGAATTTTAACTAAATGTATCTCTACTGCAGTAAAGAGCATTGAAAGCCACTAAATCCACGGAAAACATGCGGTAGGAGAGCTATGCAGCATGCATCAAAGTGGGAACATTTTGAGCATGTTTTAAGCAATAACTAATGTGGGGGCGCCATTTTCCCATTTTGCCCCCCTTGCTGCATGAGCCCCAGCACGCCACTGCTCAGCAGTTGTTTTTACCGAGGTTGAGTCCATTTTTGTCACGTGTGACTGAATCATGAGACCATTGAATTACATCACAGGTAGCGGGGGAAATTAGTGTACAATGGAATTAGTGTAAAATCAGTACGAATACCTCTCTTTCTTGGTTCAATTTCTGCCAAGTTCGTCTGCCATGAAAACAGTAGGCCAACCGCCATTTCTTCTTGCACGCAACGAGATCCTGGATCTAGTTGCATGCAAGAAGAAATGGCGGTTGGCCTACTGTTTTCATGGCAGACGAACTTGGCAGAAATTGAACCAAGAAAGAGAGGTATTCGTACTGATTTTACACTAATTCCATTATACACTAATTTCCCGTTCCCCCACATTAGGCTCTGGTACCCAGGGTATAATTTCCCCCGCTACCTGTGATACATGCGGAAAATTTGGTTAAACATGAGGTAAAGTGCAAATAGTACTAATATTTCAACTAGATGCGACGTGATTTCATCAATAACTTAGCCATTACCCAAACATTTATTGAATTACAGCATGATTGACTGTGGGGAAAAATTCCCCCCCCCCTACAGGAATGTGAGCTACCGATTGACCCTGCAGTGATACGGTTATCCAGATGAGATGCGATGAAATGACAGTCGCATACGACTAGTGGTGTTGAGGACTAGACTCACGATATAGTCCCAGTCATCGCAACAATAGCAACAACAGCAACATCATTTTTATTTTTGCTCAAACTGGGACTTATGGACTTCATTTAAAAATTTGAGATTGAAATGAATACGTTTACGCGTGCCCTCTGGAACGAGGCTGCAGAGTAGCTAAGGCTCCAGTTTCCAAAACTTAAAAAAGAACGGTTTTAAAAAATGCAAGAAGCATCTGTAATTTGGAACTGTTAATTTCCAAGGTCACTTTAAAATCTTTTAAATTGCACAGCATTGATTAACGTTTTGACGTTGTTTCAAGTACGATTTCTGCTTAAAAGTTGTTTCGAGATGTTCCATTTGGAAGCGCTAGCCCTTTCGCTTAAAATAAATTTGCTCTACGGTAAATGAGAGAAGGAAATTGAGAAATTCACAGAAAATTCAGGGGGTATACATGTCAGACTGAGAATTGTCCTACATTTGTCCAAAAACCGGTAGTAGTCCACGAAAACTTTTTAGCGCTACTTTTTCCCCACAAACTGGTCGTTTTTATGACAAAATTTCCGCTGTTATTTCTCTTCATTTTCACCCAAAGCTTTTGCATGATTTATCACTGACTATGTTTTCTAGACCGAATAAGAATTTCCAGATCTCCAAATAATCAAGAGTGGAAGTGGTTATAACTATTTTCTTCAAATGACTATTTTGTCTGAAAGGGCCTTCCAGCAATGTTTTTCGTGTAATTATCCCGAAATGTTTATTGAAAGTTTGGGGTGGAAAACAATATAGCAGTTGATAAATACACAGTCAAAGGTTGTAACTTTCAAGTCTCTGAAGAATCTTGCCCCATAATACCTTCGTAAACTTTTCAATAAAAGTAATGCATGTTGTACCCGCAACCTCCACAACACAAAAACTGATGTCAAGTTGCCCAAGAAAAACACAGCGCAAGGACAAGAAGCCTTTTCCTTTCGAGGTGCCAATATATGGAACAACCTCTCTACTGAGGCCTTAAACTGGCACCCTCCCTACACGAATTCAAAAAACATTTGGGTAGATATTGTTTCTCGGATGACCTGGGTCTGCCTGGCCTTTGGTTTTGGGCTTGATTTCTACTGAGTCGGCCATCGGGATTTTGAGTGGGCCTGGTTGCATGTGGTGGAGTATGGTGATGCTGCTGGGTCTGTTCTGGGTCTCTGTGGTCGATTTGGCGGGGACCGGGCTTGGGGTGGATGGATGGGGTGGACGTCTGAGAAGCCTCCTTGCCCAAGGAAAAACAAAAATTAACATATTTCTATTTTAACCTGAACATATTTTAAATATTGTATTTGATAACCATATTAGCATTTATTTTCTTTTTAAGTATTTATTTCTATGATATATTGTATTTTTAAATCGAGGGCCCCTTGAAAAACAACCCTTGTTGAAGGTTCAGCCTCCCTAAATGATTGAAAATGAAAATGAAAAATGAAAAAACGAAATCATTTGCAATCTTAGACCAAGTTTCATAGTCTTCAAGACTTTATTGCCAGCATCACAGACCAAACGAAAAGGAAATCGTAGGCTTTTTTAACTTTCCAAGTTATATATCAGAAGAGAACAGACTTGAGCTGACAACCATATCGTTAACCTCCTTAAAAAACAATTTCGTTCAAAATCTACCATTTTACATCCATTAATTTTAGAAATTGTATTATCATTCATAACCCAACACAAATTCCGTTCTGGCGGTTGAGTTTCTGTAAATTACCTAAATTTTAAGTCTTGTAGATGAGAAGGTTGATAACCTTGGAACATCACTACAAAATGAATTATAGTTCGCAATACGTGGACGATTTCTTTGCTGTTTTTGATGGTAGATTACTCAGCTACCAGATCCCTTTTAATTAAGTCGTTTCACACAAGCATCTAGACAATGGCTGCGGTCACACTTGGTGCTTTATCCCGTTGTTTCCTTCCAACACAACGGGCTTACAACGCTGTTGTATGTGACCGCTCTTTCTGTTGACATACAACGCTGCTACAACGTTTCGTTCTTCAGGCAAGAATCCTTAGAAAGACTATAGTATCCAAAACAACGGGATAATTAAGGTGCTGACCTAAATTACAGCGTTGTTAAAGCAAAATGAACCAATCATGATAAACCAAGATAATCACGTGACGACTACTTTCTCGCCAAAACATTAGCCAACGCACAGGCAGCTTTGCAAATGACAAGAAGGGAAGAGTGTGACCGAGTTTTTTGTATCGTTATAATGCCGTACCTTCTGACGACAAAGATAAATTTCAGGAACGTGAAACAAATCAGATTATTAACGGGACTGGATTCTAGTGTGACCGCAGCCAATAACGTCAATGAAAATATAACTGTAAGACAAACGGGACCACTGTTGAAATGTGCCAGGAAAGAGTTCCCACTTTTAAAAATTCATAAAGCAAAGAGTACTTCACAGACTTGAATGATCCAAATTTCAGTTAAAAGATGAAAGATCAAAGTATTTTTGTGATTTTTCTCACTGTCTTTACCAGTAGTAGAAGTATAAGTAAATTCAATCTTGTAAAGATTTCATGGTTGCAAAATGACTGAAAAAGGGCCTAAAACATTGATAAAATCATAAAGGACTCCTCGCACAGATATAAAAAAAGATTCTCATTGGTGACAAGACAATTTCATTTTCATTATTTATCTGTGCTGGGAGTCCTTTATCATTTGATCATTGTTTTAGGCCATTTTTCAGTCATCTTACAAACATGAAATTTTCATAATGTTAAATTTACCTATACTTCTAATACTGGTAAGACAGCGAGAAAAATCACAAAAATACTTCCATCTTTTGGCTTTTAACTGGAATTCGAATCATTTAAATATGTGAAGTACTTTTGGTGCTATGAATATTTTAAAGAAGGAATTTTTTTCTGGCTCACCCGGTATTGGTCAATTTGTTATCGTTTTTAATGGTAATGATACCGGGTGAATCAGAAAAAACGCCCGGCGTTTGAAAGGCTAATGCTCCCTGAATATATAAGCAACGATATTTTGCAATATCTGATTAAATAGCTACCATGTTCAATTATTTTTAGAAATTTTTGTGGCTACAATCGTCCACTCCGTTCAGATTCTGCAGGCAAATTTCGACGGGAAGGAATGACCTATTAAAGCCGGCTGAAATACTGAACCTAATTTGACATATCGGGGATAAAACAAGACAGTTTTGATATTCAGGGATCAGGATTGTTTCAAACGCCGGGCGTTTTTATTTACTCACCCGGTATAAAACAGAACTTTCTGGCTCATACCATCATCTCTGTGTGATATTTTCTAATGTATTTTACTTGGATAATTTTGTTGTCGTTTTTAATGGTAACCATATGACATTGAACGTCATGAACCATATGACATTGCCTTGCCATCACCTATATATGATATAATCTGGTTTTATTTTACTTGGACGACTTCGTTATCGTTGTTAACGGTCATCAAATGATACAGAACGCCCCCCCCCCCAATCCTGATCTATATATGATATATTTCGCTTTACATCATACTTGGGACGATATCATTATCCTTTTTATTGGTAATCATATATAACAAAACTTGCTCGCCACGGTTGCATTCACTCAACTCCTGTTTTTACGTGGACGATTTTGTTATCATCTTTAATTGGGCAACATCTGTCTACGCCAACAAAAACACATCTTTAGAGCGTCAAGATGATGTGCAGTCGAGACATGTGTCGCGCTATTATCGATGTTAAACAACAGCCAACTTAATCTCTGTCTAGAAATTTAATTAATCGTATAGATAAGATAAATTGCTTTTGAATTGCTCAAGACTTCTAATCACGTGTTTTTCCTTGCTGGTGGTACATTCGTGGAATGTCTTTCTCGCTTACTTTAAGCTTGTCTTGACGTGCATGTTTAGGTTCTCGCAAACAAATGTTCGATCTACGGTTTTAATAGCATGCGCACAGACCCATCGTCTAAAGGCGGAAAGACATTCAAGTGATTTCTTGCCTTCTTTGGAAAATGGGTCTGTGCGCAGGCAAGGCAAGCCCTAAAATAAGCGTGGTTCGGACTAATTTGATGGTTTTGTAATTAAAACTGTGGTTCTGTAATTGGGGAAAGTGTGGATTTGAAAAAAAGGCAAAATTTGTGGACAGTGCAGGGGAGTAAGAAAATAAAATTCACTGATAATGTGATAACAAAAAATAAGATTAGTGGACATTGCAGGGGAGTAAAAAACTACAATTTACTGATAATGTGATGATGAAAAATAAGATTAAAGTCATACAAATTGAAAGAAAGAGTAACATAACCGAGGAAAAGTTTTGGAAATAATCCTTGTTTTAGCCGCTCGTTCGGTCTCAGTGCTAAGTAAGTTGTGTCGTTATGGTAAGGTTAGTTGTTTATGCTGTATATATACTTTCAAATAACGCCAAATTTTCAACCTTAAGCGCAGACCACACCCAACTTTCAAAAATGTGCACTTGTAAAAATTTGTTATTTTACGGCCTGAGGCTAGGGTTTTCAACGATAAACGTAGCCTGTGTCCCAGATCCAAGTTCTGAAAGTTTCTTTTTTGAGGTTCTGGAACACAGGCAAGGCTCAACGCAGAGATATCAGTGAAATGTTAAGTTCGCTTGACCTAGCTTTGTTGAGTCAAGTTTGAAGGGAATGGATATGGTTAAAAGCTGTCTAGGACCAAGTTGGAAATATATCCTAATGTATTTGATAACTTTTACACGTGACGTTCATTGTATAACTAGATTAGACTTATTATCTCGAGTCCCTCGTTTGTGGCCAAAACTTCTCCTCGGTTGAGACTCATAGGTTGTGTTTTATTGGTGCCAATTCTGAAAACGGTAGAGTTGGAAGACTCTGAATTTGTGTTTGATTGACTCCTAAATTCTGAAAAAGGCAGGTTTGGCAGGTTTGGAAGCCCTGCCGAGCCTTCTGCTCCAGCAGGGGGAAGGCTCGGCAGACTTTGGAGAGATTCTCGTTTTCATTTGCGAAACTCTGCAAACGAGGCGAATTTGCTCGTGCTGCTATGGTAATCGAGTCATACACTTGATCAACTTTATAAGTTGCATGTTCGTCCCCACCTAGACTACGGAGATGTCATCTTCCACACTCCAGCAAAATTATGCGAATTTACAAGTTCTATGGAAAAGCTAGAGTCCGTCCAGTATTCCGCTGCCCTGGCTGTAACAGGAACATGGAGAGGAACTTCGCGAGCGAATCTGTACGCAGAGCTTGGCTGGGAGTCATTGAATTTACGAAGGTGGAGCAGACGTCTCACGCTGCTCTACAAAATTGTGAATAATCTAACACCTTCTTATATGACAGAACCAATCCCCCTTCTTCAGCAGTCGCATTACACTCTTCGCAATCCGGATGTCATAGGGCGAATAAGGGCAAGAACAGAAAAATTCAAGTCTAGTTTCTATCCTAGTTGCCTTACTGAATGGAATGAACTTGACCCAGAGATTAGACTTGCACCGTCTGTCACTGTTTTTAAGAAAAAACTTTTGTCGATTATCCGCCCCCCTGCAAAATCTGTTTTTGGGATTCATGACCCAATGGGATTATCACACCTTACTCAGCTTAGAGTGGGTCTCAGCAAATTGAATTTTCACAAATTCAGGCATAATTTTAAGGACACTATAAACCCAATGTGCCCTACGAACGATGGTGTTGAGGATACGGAGCACTTTTTGTTGCTTTGCCCATCTTTTGTGGTTCAACGACAAAACCTTCTTGCTGAAATTCTTCCACTGTTACGACCATTTGGATATGCTAATCTTTCAAATGAGGTTCTAGCGCAGCTCTTATTGTATGGTGATGAAAACCTCCCTAATGATGTTAACAGGAATATACTCGAGCTAACGTTAAGATTCATCAAGGAAACCGGTCGTCTAGATTAAGCTCTTTCCAAACTCTGCTACAAACCACGCAGCCACCATAGCACTCCTTCTTTGCAACACCCTTTCCCCCCCTTTTTTTTGTTTTTGTTATCCATATCCTTCTTAATAATTATGTCTGGTTTTCGTTTAAATGTTTTTCTTTTTAATTTTTCTTTTTTTAAGGCCTCGGGGTTGTCATTGTATTTTGCTCCTCTTGGTATCGTCGTCGTAGTATTGTAAAGTAGTTTAAGTAGTGTATAAAGTAATTTGTAACGTAAATTTTTGGATTGAATATATATATAAAAAAAAAAAAAAAAAGTTCAATCTTTGTTGCCAACCACCGGACTCGTATTTGTGTTTTTTTTTCAACAGGAAACCTCGTTTTCGCAAGGATGAATCTGAAACCTGTTGTTTTAAAGACTTTTGTGTTTGATTGGGCACTGTGTTTCCGTCTCTCTGAGAAGTCTACCGTTTTCAGAATTTGGTAGATTTGGAACTACCAATCAAACAAGCCGATAATATTACTCTGAAAAACCTGGGCCTATATTTAGGCCTAAAAATTTGCGATTTGGGACACCGCCTCATCAGATGGGCTGAATCTTGCGATCCTTCCTCTTAAGATGGGCTGACTTTACCAATTAAAGCGCAATTGGCACGCCCCGTAAAAGCGGGAAGGACTTTGTTGTCTTGTTAAGAACTTTAGGCGCCAAAGACGATGGATTTTCGTTCTTTAGGATTTCAAAAGATAAATCATCTGCCCGTGCTGGTTGCTCGCCTAAAAATTCTCGTATAAACTGAGGCTGGCAGGCAAGAGTGCTAGTTTACAACCAGGCCGGCAATCACTATTTTCATTCTCCAACTAAAAAATTGACATTTTCATCTTCATTTCAGTTCTATTTTAAAATCTTTTACAGGGCCGTAGGAGCGTTTTTCAGGTTGGAGGGGCACCAATTCGCGGCGAAGGCATGGAGCAGTTGGGGGTCCGGGGGCGGAGCCCCCGGAAGAAATTTTCGGGTGTCATGCCCTTTTTTCTTTTGGAAACGCCCTTCTGTGAATGCTGAAAGGTAATTTTATATGGTCAGATGTCCGCAGGTGAAATAGGAAATTTATAAATCCAACTGTATTTCAAACAGGCTAGCTGAAACTAAACTGCAACACAAGAATACTTGGTCAAAAGCATCGCAAGTTTTCCCAGTTTAGATGCGTGTGATTTAGATTATTGAGGTCTTGGTACTTTTTGGGCCTTCTGATGCCAACTGAGCTGAACTTTCTAAATTATATTTTGTTGCATTGGAGTCTACAACGAATTCTTTTGTTGTTGTTGTAGGTCTTGACTCGCAATACACACTTCACAAGACACTTGGTGATTGCTTGAACTGTTTAATTAGGAAAGGAAAGTGGAGAGAGGCTCCCATTTCTAGATTCCCAGTTAGAGTGGCTTATATTTATCTTCCTATCTCACCTAGGGAGGGCACGAGGGAACACTTTTTGGAGAGTAACTTCACCGTTGGTTCAATCAGTTTTCTACGTTATACATGATGAATGAAACAATGCAACTTTTGGAAATTATGGGGGGGGCACCGGCCTGACCGGCCCCAATAGCTGCTACGGGCCTGTCTTTTATGTACGGTTTTTTCCGTTAGACATAAAAATAAACGGATCCAAGAAAGCATAGGTCAATGCCTAAATGCCTAAGCAAATAATCTTGAAGGACAAGTCCGGGGTTGGTATAATTGTTGATCATTTAAAAGATTACAATGTTGTGAATGGTGTGTAGTACTTTGTTTCAATTATTTTTCTTTTAATCTGCGAAACTACATATTTCAATCTGCTAAGAAGTGCGGAATGACGTCATTTTCTATGGCGTCATTTCATGTTCACCTGAACGAAGCTGCCAAATGTTGTTTTACCGTCGTGAGACAGGTTAGTTTTACCCTACTGATGAAGTGTTGTTGCAATAGTAATTCTGCTCAGTACGAGAGGCAATGGCCCGAAGCTACCATCTGTTGGATTATGACTGAACGCCTCTAAGTCAGAATCCGTGCTAGAAAGCAACGATAACTACCTCTGGGTAGTCTTAGGCGAGCAAGAATAGGGCACTGCTCTCGAGTGGTGCTCCTACGTCCCAATGCACCGAGGCAGAGACTAACTGCCGAAGTGCTAAGCGAATCAAAATCTAAAACTTCCAGAGATAAATCCTTTGCAGACGACTTAGATAAGGAACGGGGTATTGTAAAAAGTAGAGTAGCCTTGTTGCTACGATCTTCTGAGATTAAGCCCTTCGTTCTAAAGATTTGTTTGCAGGCCTTAATTAGCAGTAATGTTGCTATTTTAAAACTTTTTAGCCTACTGTAAATAAATTAATGATGATGATGATGATGATGATGTGTTCATATTATACTACTCACATTTCTAGCCGCCTTATCGCGCCTTCGCACTCTCGTACCAACTACAAAATGGCGAAGATTTTGGCCTAACTTACGAAGATCCATTACGAAGATTATGAAAGCTGGAGGCATCAAAACTAGGAAAGAACTCACGATTGGTGTTCAGCAGTTGGTAAGGTTGCTTTTTAACAATAACTTTATCAATCCCGGACTTGTCCTTTAAAGATATCATACAAAAATCAAGTAGCAAATACTTTATTATTGCAGAGAGCAAATACCAAAGAACGGCGATAGCAACATTAAATGAAAGAAAGCTCAAATTCCTGGGGCACTGCAGCTTGCCGCGGAAACGTAGTAGAGAAATGAACGCATAATGTGCACTGATAATGTTAAAGAAATTGCGAACCGCAGACTAAATACCCCAACTGTTTCTAAACGTAACATATTTGATGCTGCTGGAAATCGTTCCTTACGGTCATTCCTGACTACCAAAGCGTGATTCATGCAAAGCAATCGAAGAAGAAGAAGCAAAATGGTAAAGGGTGTCCCAAAAAGTAATCCTGTTGCAAAAAATCAGCAAAATTTGATTACAAGGCTTATCTTCAAATTTCTTTTCTGAGCAAGTAGATCAAAGATCAATTTTTTTCCAGGTAAAGCTGATCTTATTGTTTTTAGAATCAGTAAACTTAGCTCTTTCTTGGGCAACCAGGTTTTGAAGCATAATTGGAAAACCAGATCTAATTATTTTTCTGTACAAAGCCTCTAGTTTGGTCACAAATGTCAGACAGAAATGCAGGCTATCGTTGTAGACTTGATGAGGTAGACTTATGCCTTTTCGTCCCTTGTTTCCCTGTGTTCTTTGATTTGCTGATATCGCTTGGTCAACCGGGACTCATAATATTACGCTTAAAAAGTGGGCCCACTTTTTTAAAATGGCCTAAACAAGTCAGAGTTCTCGTACACTCAATAAAATCGCTTCAAAATCTGGTTTGAAAGAGCTCGAATATTGAAAAGCTAACTTTTAGTACAAAGAATGATATTGTCTTGACCTACAAATCGCAAAATGAATACCTTTCAGGTTGTAATCTTCCTCTGTAGAAGCAAAAAAGATCCATCAAAGTTGCGAGAACTCCAGGCTTCATCAACGGTTCTTTTTGAATAGCGCCTCCTGATTGGTTAAAATTGAATTCTAGCAATTTGATTGGAGAATACGGAATCACTCTACGCGGGCTTAAAGTGGGCCCACTTTTCAAACGTAATATTATGAGTTCCTGTTTACCTAGTGATATCAGCAAATCAGGGAAACAAGGGACGAAAAGGCATAAATCTAGACATGAGGCATAATGAAAAATCACAATGTCACAGCTCTTACGCAAGATTCACAATGCTGCTAATAGAGTATACAGTGAAGCCCGAAATAATTCAAACCTACATCAGATACTGAGTATTTTGCATTGTTCTGTTTGAGAGCCAATTTTAGTGTGGCTAAAGTTTCGCAAGAATGTAATAAAAGCCCGAAAGAAGCACAACAAGAGACATTTAAAGGAATGAAATTTCGTGCAAACTGGTCCAAAATGTAACGATTCGAAATACTTCAAAATGTGTCATGGGTATGAATAATTTCGGGCTTAACTATAGCTCTGAATAATTTTTCAGGGTGTCATTTTGTACCATTGAAATTAGGGAAACGAACATTTCATTACCTTAAAAATATTTGTTGATCATTGAAAAAAGAGATCAAAAAGGAAATTTTTAGATAAGTTCAATGATTGGATTTTTGTGATTTTTAAACGGGAGTAAGTGTTTTGGACACCAGGTAGGACGGAAAATCTTTTTATGATCTATAAATTTGATGTCATAACATCAAAACAAGCAACAATAATTCTGAACCCACAGAAGATATCAAAATATGCTTCCATTTCACTGTGATCATGGCAAATGGACAAGATTTGCCAAGGTTTGTTTACACCCATTTCAAGTCATGTCATCAACAAGGGCAGATTTTGTAATAAAATAGCATCAGTCGCTTTGGTTCACACCTCAATTCAAAGCGATTAGCGAATGGAGACAAAAGAAATTCTCTCAAGCAGAAATTCAAAACTGATGAAGCCGCAAAGTTGCCCTGAAACCAGTACGGCAAACTCTCGTTTGGTGCGGGCGAGGGGAGGTTTTTAAGAGTAGTTATGTGCTTATAACGAAAGAAGATGGGTAAATCTAAAGTTGTTTCTCGCGGATTTTGTTTAATTGATTCAGGAGCTGCGGAGTGACTGCGTACATCTGGGCAATAAATATGCAAAAATTGTAATTCCCTCTGCTCGGTTTCTGAATCAAATAAACAAAATCCGCGAGACAGAACTTTAGATTTACCCTTCTTCTTTCGTTATAAGCACATTCCTTCTCTTACAAACCTCCCATCACCTGCACCAAACGAGTTTGCCGTACTGGTTTCAGGGCAACTTTGCCGCTTCGTTTGTTTTGAATTTCTGCTTGAGAGAATTTCTTTTGTCTGCAGACGCTAATCTCGTTGAATTGAGGTATGAACCAAAGCAACTGATGCTATTGTATTACAAAATCTGCCCTTGTTCATGTCATCAATTTCTTGATAAAACATCTTTTGATTTCTCCAACATATTTCGTACGATGCAATTATGCCATGAATGCAACCGTAGCAAAATACTAAAATTTCCCAAGAGTATGTATGGTCATCATAATTCGCCTTCTCCGCCTTCGGCAGATTGCGCATCAACATGTGCGAACTGTCTCCATTGATTTCGGCCTTTGACAGCAGTGTTCAGCGACATCAGGTTTCGTCCTGTCCAATGGCTAATGTTGTCACGCCAACGTTTGGTTGCCTTCCTCTACTTCTCCTTCCTTCTATCATTCCTTGTAGGCAGATTTTGCTTACGCCTTGCGTAGAGCGTTTGATGTGACCGTAGAGCATCAAGACCATAGATTTAATTGTGGATGTGATGGGAGTGAGCTTTGCTGTATGAAGAAGGTCTTCGATTCGCGTATGATCAGACAGTCTTTTGTTTGTCATGAATCTCATCATATGATTTTGGAAAACGACAAGAGTATGGTCACATAACTCGAAATGGGTAAAACAAACCTTAGCCTACTTGGTCTACAAAACTTGAAAGAAAGGGGCAATAGTACCAGGTGAGCCACAAAAAAGTTCCCACTTTCAAAAATTCGTAGCACCAAGAGTACTTCACATATTTGAATGATTCAAATTCTAGTTAAAAGCCGAAATATTGAAGTATTTTTGTGATTTTTCTCGCTGTCTTACCAGCACTAGATGTATCGGTAAATTTAACTTTATAAAAATTTCATGGTTGCAAAATCACTGAAAAAGGGCCTAAAACATTGATCAAATTGTAAGGACTCCCAGTACACACAACAACACGCAATGGGCGTTTCACCTTTCTCAATAGATATACAACATCTTTTCAAAGAAATACTAAAGATTTTCAGTCCCATGGCAATGAATGTGGAGTAGATAGCTCTCATCTATGAACAATCGCATTTTCTTTATTGATCTGTGCGAGGAGTCCTCTATGATTTGATCAACTTTTTAGGCAATTTTTCAGTCATTGTGCAAACATAAAATTTTTGTAAAGTTTAATTTACCTATATTTGAAGTGCTCGTGAGACAGCGAGAAAAATCACAAAAATTCTTCGACCTTTCGGCTTTAACTAAATTTAAATCATTCAAATCTGTGAAGTACTCTTAATGCTATGAATATTCAATAATGGGAATTTTTTCTGGCTCATCCGGCATTTTCAACAAATAACCCTAAAGTTGGGTGAAGATTCTATGCCTATGTAGACTTATGCCTTTTCGTCCCTTGTTTCCCTGCGTTCTTTGATTTGCTGATATCACTTGGTCAATAGGGACTCATGATATTACGCTTATGTAATGGGCCCACTTTGTCAAAATGGCCTAAATAGGTGGGAGTTCTCGTACACCCAACAAAATCGCTTCAAAATCTGGTTTAAAGAGCTCGAACATTGGAAAGGAAACTTTTAGTACAAAGAATGATGTTGTGTTGACCTTCAAAGCGCAAAATGCATACGTTTCAAGCAGTAATCTTCCTCTGTAGGAGCAAAATAGATCCATCGAAGCTGCGAGAACTCCAGGCTTCTTCAACCGTTCTTTAAGAGCAACAACGACAACATTCTGAATAGCGGCCCCTGATTGGTTAAAAACTGAATTCTAGCGATTTGATTGGTGAATACGGAACCACCCTACGCGGGCCTAAAGTGGGCCTACTATTTAAGAGTAATGTTATTAGTCCCTCTTGACCAAGGAACGCAGGGAAACAAGGGACGAAAAGGCATCAGTCTAATGCCTATGCTGATAAAGAAATCAAAGCATAAAGACTGCGCAAATAACAACAAGTATTCTACAATATGCCACAGGAGGCAGGTCAATATCATTACCCTTTTATAATCTTAACAAATTAACAGTCTTCACAGAAATACTGAATCTTTTACCGGGTGACCAAAAAAAAGTGACCCGACGCAATCTGTTATTGAAAAATAAGTAAGAAACCGATCGGAATGTTTCAAACGTTGGTCTGTTGCTAAAGGACTAGCCTACATTATGAGTATTTTTTGCAATATTTTCAGGCTCGGTAAATTTTACAAATTAAGGATTTTGAGGAAAAGAGCATGCCAGAAATCCTTAAAAAGTCGTCAAAAACATGGGATCGATTTACAGCCATTTTAGATCGTCAAAACAATGAGGAGCATGTTTTATTTCGGGCTGGGAATAGGCAACTCAGTCAAAAGTTTCCAGAGCAAGTTTATAGTCCCCAGGTTCCTAAAAATTGGGAATAAATTCCCTGTAAACTCGGTGAATTTCAAAGGAATTCAACTTTCCATACAATTCAAGGATTCTTTAGAGAAAAGCAGCAGTATCCTCGTCCCTTGAGGCTAGAATACTTTAGGTATCTAGGGACTATAAACTTGCTCTGGAAACTTTCGACTGAGTTGCCTATTCCCAACCTGAAGTAAAACACGCCACTCATTGTTTTGAAGATCTGAAATGGCTGTAAATCGATCCCCTGTTTTGACGACTTTTCGAGGATTTCTGGCATGCTCTTTCCCTCAAAATCCTTGACTTGCAAAATTTGCCGAGCTGAAAAATAATGCAAAAAATACTCACAATGTAGGCTGGTCTTTTAGTGACAGAACTACGTTTCAAGCATTCCCATCGGCTTCTTACTTATTTTGCTATAACAGATAGCGTCGGGTCACTTTTTTTTGGGTCACCCGGTACAACATAATGAATAAATTATAAATAAATGCGTCAAACTTGGATGCAACGGGCAATGCTTATTTTGAAAATTCACTTTTACAACTACAACAGTGAAACCTAAACAGTGATTTATGAAGTATTTCAACGGGCGACTTGTGAAAAACCTTCAGACGTTTGAGAGCTTGCGTCTTTAAAACCATTCTTCAGATTACAATACATTCCATACATTCCATTACAAGAGGTGAGTCGTACATCTACATCTACATAACAAGGGCAGATTGTGTAATACAAGAGCATCAGTCGATTTGGTTCACACCACAATTCAAAGCGATTAGAGAATGCAGACAAAAGAAATTCTCTCAAGCAGAAATTCAAAACAAATGAAGCCGCGAAGTTGCCCTGAAACCAGTACGGCGAACTCTCTTTTGGTTCCGGCGAAGGAAGGTTTTTAAGAGAAGGTATGCTCTTATAGCGAAAGAAGATGGGTAAATCTAAAGTTCTGTCTCGCGGATTTCGTTTATTTGATTCAGGAACTGAGGAGTGACTGCGTACATCTGAGCAATAAATATGCAAAAAATGTAATGCCCTCTGCTCGGTTTCTGAATAAAATAAACAAAATCCATTACAAGACAAAATCCAAATCTTGTTGATCCATTACAAGAGGTGAGTCATATCACACTCCCTAGCCTTATTGAGGTATCTCTCTTGAATTAGCTTTAAAGTGCATATGAAGCGAAATTTTTTATTCTCGAATTTGGTAAATTCGAGGTCGCTGATCACGAATATAGCGATGAAATCTTCGAGAAACTTCTGAAAGTGACGAAATAACCTCTCGAAAGTCCGATTCAAGTGGTTCAGGGGTCTGGGCCGGGCGTTGCGTTTTGACGTAATAGGTTTGACAGTCCACAAAAGCAAATCGCGAAACAAAGGCATTCCGCAGCATTGCCGGTCAATGGCCTGTTGCACCTCTTGTGACTATGGTTGCACTTCGACGTTCTCAAGAAGGCTTCTGAGGCTTTTAGAGGGAACTTTTCGACATCAAGAGCATCAATACAATGGTACTTCATGGAAGATTCGCCTTCGACTCTTTATGGTTGGCTTTAGAGTCTTTTAACATGAGCTATTGGCTTCATTAACTGGATATTCATCCATTGAAGTGGCTGGTCATAACAACACATGTAGGCCAATGTGACCAAAATGTCGAAATGACTTGCTGCAGGAACTTAGCAAAAGGGTAAGTTTATTTTAGTGTATAGTTTGATTGCTAAAATGTAGAACAGTGAATGAGACTGTCATCCAACTAATGTAGAATTGCCCAATAAGAGTTTCGTAACACAGTTATTTGCGTGAGATGGTCGATTTGTTTACGTAAACACCTCTCGTTCTGGAAGACTTCCCTTCTTCTGGGAATGTTTCCTTGTTCAAATTGCAGTGAAGGATAAGGCTCAACTTAGACTATTATCACCTTTAGTTTCTTGATTTGAATCGTGCAATCGCATAATTTTTCCCATGAGAAAGGACTGAGAAAGGTTGTTATTTCGAAATTTGATGATCCACAGGAGACAGGCAGAATTACGTGAGGAAAGAGACAACAGTTTGCAATAAAATATTGTCATCAGTATAATGTCGCATTCAAACACATTAGGCAACCGAAACAAATTATGTGTAACTTACTTATAAATATCATTTTCATTCCAATTCCCTCTAGAACACTCGAAGGTATCCCAGACTCCGACCATTGAAGAAATTGTAGATGTTTGCATGTCAAAATACGATACAAATTGCGAAGGCAGGCTGCAAGGAATTTCCTGGTGGATGTGCAACACTAACAGAGCTTTCTAGACATTTCTTTTTGTAATAGTATCATCAGATGCAGATAATTTTCATCCCTCTCTTTGACTGGATTCTATTTGTTGTCATCTGTTGAATACACTATAAACTAGAAGAGTACTGTTGACGACAATGATGGTTTCAAATTTATTCCAAGCTCATACTTTCATCACTTATTTCAAGATAAAGAGACGGTTTCAACTATTGTGAAAACCTTGGCCAAACATTATTAGAATAGGCCTAAAGTCTTTGCTAAGTGCGGCTAAGTGTGTAAGTTTTCAAGTGTGTGATCCTCAAAATGCAACAGCAACGAATGTCTCGTTTCTTTGTTAGTAGTTTCTGCATATATGTCCCGAAGATTTCACAACTGAGCAGTTCTCTGGTCAGTCTTCATGGGTTCATGATTATGTCCTGAAAGAAAATAGTTTCTTTTTGAGTCTGATTTTCAATGAATTTTGAAGGCATTGAGCTTTAAATGAAACATTGAACAGAATGTCAGTTTACCGCAGGGCTGCGGGAGTTTAGTACAGATTTGACCCAATTCCCTATATCGGTTACTCCTGTATCATCTTCCTTGTCAGAACCGATACAAGCATGCTACAACCACTGATTAGGGAAATATAGTTGGCTGAACGAATTCCATCTATTTCTATGATGAATTCCGAAAATCAACGCCTTAGAAACGTGAAGGCGTGGTGGGTATTACAATGTTTTGGTCGGTTTTGATATTCATTCAGGCTTGTATTTTAAACTTCCCTTCATCTTCAGAATGGAGATCAGGGAATTTAGAGATCGATGGAATTTCGAAATAAAGGAAAAACAGTTTCTTACAGCTCTCTAAATCTAACCATGGATATATAGTGCTTAGGCAAAACGTGTGTCTTGTCTTCAGGTCAGTCTCAATGCTCAGTCCAAATTTTTGTTTATCGAGTTCATCGAGGCCAACTCGCTTTCTCCAAAAACATGATAAAACGATACTTGGATGCAAAAATGGTTACCTGAAGGACTCAAGTTCTTCACCAACAAATGCATTGATTTATTGCGTGGACCATCATTGATATCAGTTGCTTTAATTTGCCTTTCAATCGAAACCTCTCTTCTCCCAACTCAGCTTCGATGCTTCCGTTTAGACGCCTCTGGCCAGGCCTAACAATTCAAGGCCGGAATCTCTCGTTTGCCATTTTCATGTACACCAAACGACAAGTTTCGCATCCAAAGTCCAATTCATAATCACTGAGAAAAACTGAATTCCATCTTCAGTTGCAAAAACTTGATATAAAGAGCCTGTAAACCCGACCAGAAGTCGAGTTTCATGAAGCGATTTGCACTGCGTCCATTGCAATCACTACAGGATCCTTTGTCCTCTAAATGAGGCCTTTGAGAACTGTCAAACCTATAACGTCACGGGGGTCTGGTACGCGACGGTCTGACCGCGTTTTGGTGGAACCACTTTTTGACTACCTTTGGAGCTTCATATCTCCAAAATTATAAGGCGGATGAAAAAACCGATTGCACCATTGAAATCAGGACGAAAAGTTCTATCAATACCGAAAATAAAAAATTTCGCTTCATATGCACTTTAAAGGACAAGTCTGGGGTTGATTAGCCTGCGCACAGACCATTGTCTATAGGAGGAAAGGGTCTGTGTAACTACGAGCCAAAGCTTGCCGATCGTTCTAGATTTCTTTTTTTTTATATCTTCATCTAAAATTTACAATATACTAACGAACAATTTACATTACAAGACGATACTGCAAGCAGCATGAAAAACATTGCAACCCTGCACTATTACACTTAACATCACATTACGTTGTTACTCTACTCACTAATTGCATATTTACACTTGACATAAATACTACTTAACATAGATACTAATACTAATACCAATACAAATGCTTAAGATACTAAGACAAATACAGGAAAATAATCTAACAGGAACTACATGAAGAAAAAAAAACCGCCACAGTGGCCAATCCACAAAACGAAACCGTCAGAGAACCCATGAATGATTCTAGATCATCGTTAAACAAGGGGTCTGTAGAACTGAGAATTAGGTAACAATACCTGTGCAGCCCACTGGTATCGCTATAGCATGTCAACTGAGGCTACGTTCACACTGCTCCGTTTTTGTTTCTATCCGTTTTTGTTCATGAAAAAGCTGCCCATTCACATTGCTCCGTTTTCAAATAAAAACGCTATGAAAACGATAGGCGTACACATTACTCCAGAAAAACGGTGTTGTTAATCACTTTTTCAAAACAAAGCCTTTTGTTGATATCTGTCAAAAAGGCGTCAATCGTGACTTTCAATACCATTGTAATCAACAGCATAATAACAAAGGAATGTCAAGCGTTTTCAAATGTCTCCGTTTTTGGAGTTCACACTGAAAAAGTATCGTTTTCAAAACGCACCGTTTTCAAATTCATGCTCTTTCATTAGTGTTTTCGAAAAGCTCCGTTTTACAGAGGAGCAATGTGAACGCAATGCAAAAACGGGTATGTTTTCCTCCGTTTTCATATGAAAACGGAGCAGTGAGAACGGGGCCTGAGATACCGGGAGAGTAAAAAAGTAGTTTACGCATTTGGCGGTCTGTGAAATAAAAAATATGAGGTCTACATGGTGAGACTAAGACTGCGTTCACACGATGCCGGCAGATTTTGAAAACGGTGAAAAATGTGACGGATAGGCCTCCTGTTCACATGAAAACGGCACATTTTTTGCCGGTAGATTTCGAAAACGGTAGATTTTGAAAACGGAACTCTAACCGGTATAAATTTGAAACAGCATCGTAAACAGATCATTTTTCAACGCTTTTGGATCGAGACTGGTCGATTCTTAGTGTGTAGGTACTTTTCTTCAGCATCAAAGTCCAGGAACGAGTTTTTACTGTCAATTTTCCTACCGTTTTCAAAATGTGCCGGCATCGTGTGAACGCTAGCTTAAATTTTGCTGCCGTCACATTTTTCACCGTTTTCAAAATGTGCCGGCATCGTGTGAAAGCAGTCTAAAAAACGCCCGGCGTACGAAAGGCTACTGCTCCCTGAATATATAAGCAACGGTATTTTGCAATATCTAATTGAATAGCTAACAAGTTCAATTATTTTTAGAAATTTTCCTCGCTAAAATCGGTCACTCCGTTCAGATTCTGTAAGCGATTTTCCAAAATAAGTCCCTTCGAGAAACCTTAAAAAACATGTTAAAATTACAAGCAAAAGTTTTAAAATAGCAACATTACTGCTAATTAAGGCCTACTACTTAACTTAAAATTAAAAGAAAATATATTACAAATCGTTTAAAAAATTTAATTACAACATATCGAATCATGTTAGGTACCCAACCTGTGGTATATATGTTTTGCAAAGTCTACAATGGCAGTTCTCGCCCTTCCAACATTTAATATGGTTTTTGAAAATAGGAAGTGTGCTTGCTTGTTTGACTATATTTGGTAAAGTCGACCAAAGTCTATTTCCAAGGAATGATATAGTCTCAATTCCATGTGTTGTTATACAAACTTTTGGAATCAGCGAGTCGTTACCGTGCCTTAGATTGTAACTAGTATTGCGCTCAGTGAAAATATCCTTCATAAAAGGAGGACTTAAGCCAGACTTTGTTTTATAAATTTCGGTCATAAGCAACTGTAGATTCTTTACGTGAATAGATACCAAATTCCTTTGCCCCAGAAGAGACTCAAAATCTGTTTGATAGTCTTTTCATGGATATGATTTATTCTATGATTTGAAGTTCGATCATAGAACATCCAAACAAGGGGGCAGTAGCCAAAGTGAGATAAGACAAACGCTTGCATTACCTGCTTCAATGTGTTTACCCCACAGCTATGACTTTCAGCAAGCTTTAGTACGTGCTTTCGTTTTGGCTGGTTGAAAAGTCTTCCCCCTAGTGTGAATAACTTATTTTTCAGGGGAATTCCATTTTCCCATGAGGACAAAATACACGTCCAGGACTCATTTTTGCTAGGAAGGGGGACAAAGGGAAATTTTGCTGGCTGTTTTCGCTCGTTTTTGCTGGTTTTCGAGAGGGGCTTTCTGCAGAAAATCTCCTATGTCGACAGGAAGGAATGAAGATTAAATTACTGAACCTAATTTGACATATCGGGGACGAAACAAGACAATTTTTAATATCATTGCTTTGATATTGAGGGAGCAGGATTATTTCGAACGCCGGGCGTTTTTATTGACTCACCCGGTATATTTGCAGATATCATCGTCTTGATATCCAGGGAGCCGTGGCCTTTCAACCGGAGACTGTTCTTTTACTCACCCGATACAGAAAGCAGTCTTTTCAACCCTAAAATTCCCAAATTTTAAAATTCTAAATCAGATTCTTCAGAATCCCAACCTGACTCTATTTTATTACCTGCATTTTCTTCAAAATCTACCTCAATATCGTATTTCCAGTCTTTATCACCCGGTTTCACTCGATGCTCTTCAAATGATTCTGACATTTTTTCTTTTACTTTATCAAGCTCTGCGTCATCCAGTTTGTTTAAATCTTTGTTTCCATCTACAATTTGATTTTGCAATGAATCTGAAGCCTTCTTAAAGCTGTAAATTTGTTCGTGAAGCTTCGTCAGCAACCGTTCCAGCTAAAAAAGAAATGAAGTTTAACTTACTTTCAGTTTTTCCTTAGCATCTTTATTATGGACTTAATACAAGTCTCATCCTTTGACGGGGACTTTCCTCGGGAGGATCAGAGAATGAGGCTTGTAGCAAGTCCACTTTTATTATTACCAATTGCTTTAAAGTTGGCTACCAACAGTATCAAATATAGTGTAGGGTTATCTTATATACTATACCATACTATACTATACTATACTATACCATACTATACTATACTATACTATACTTTACTATAATATACTATACCATACTATACTATACTAAACTATACTATACTATACTATACTATACTATACTAAACCATACTATACTATACTAAACTATACTATACTATACTATACTATACTATACTATACTATACCCAATATGATCATCTTGTATTACTCAGCTAAGGGTTGGCCTCAGGAAATTAAACTTTCACATATTCAAGAATAATTTTAGGGATAGAATAAATGCAATGTGCCCCATAAATAATGGCGCTGAGGATATGGAACACTGTTCATTGCACTGTCCTTCTTTTGATGAGGAACAACGTGGTCTTCTCGCTGGTGCCTTTGCGCTACTGAGCCTATTTGGATATACTAATCCTTTAAACAAGTTTCGAATGGAACCTCTATGCTATGGTGATTAACAGTGGCGTGGCCACGGGAGGAATGGGGGCAATGACCCCCTACCATCGTCCAAAGATGGTTCTAGAGATTCCTTCAAAACCAATGAAGAAACAGCGGCGCGTAGGTTTATTTCTATATCGCCACTGTCAAGCATGGTTTTGAGAGATCCATTCTAAGCCAAAGTAAAAGATGATTCTTCAAAAACTTTTGCCGCCCCTTCCTTCATTGAATAACGGTCACGGTGTTATGGCCGATGGCCGATGGCGGGCATGATCTTGGGAGATACATCCTTTACCAAAGTAAAGGCGCGGCCCCAAAAGATTTCCCTGAGAGCGTCACCCCCAGACCCCCTCACGTCATTGCCCCCACCTATCTTACCCTTGCCACGCCGCTGGTGACAAAGACTTTTCCAATGACCTCAACAGAAATATGTCACTATCAACTTTGATTGATTAGCAAACTTTGTTATGCCACACGTTATCCCTTTCAGTAGCAATCTATGAATGTTTTGTATGTAGTTGTGGTTCATTTCACGAAATTTTTCTCTGCTTTTGTTCATGTCATGTACCGGGTGAGTCAAAAAAATGTTTAGGCGTTTGGGGGGCTGTGGAATAAAAAGTATGTGACCGATATTCAAAACTGAAATGTTCTCCTATCAGTCAAAGGTCAACTAAGATGAGAAAATTTTATTTGGTAGTATCCCTCATCTTACAGACCCAGAAATTGGGAAAATGCTGGTACAGGGTATGTTTGGGAACAAAAATTTCATATTCCATTCTGGTCCATGATTTACCATCTATCGAAATTGGAATTCAGTATCTCAAACTGGCAATATAAACTTCAATGCCACATAAATCATGGATCAGAATGGAAAGTAGAATTCTCGATTCCCATACAAACTCCTTACAAGCATTTTGATTATTGTTGGGTCTTAAAGATATTTGATTTACCAAACAAAATTTTGTCATCTAAGTTAGCCCTTGAGTGATAGATTAACACTCAAGTTTTGAATATCGGTCACATACTTCCTATTCCACAGCCCTCCCAACGCATATACTTTTTTTGACTCACCCGGTACTGTTCTAGTCATGTAGGTACCTACCTCTAAAAATTGCCTTCTTTGATACCCAGCGTTGCAATGTTAAAAGGTAGACAAATGAAACACGAAACCAAGTCTACATGAAGCATTTGAATGAAAAACGAAAGAAATAAAGGACAATGTGGAGAGTTGGACGTGGTTGAAGAAAGGATACCTAAAAAAGGACACAGAAGGGATGATAATGGCGGCCAAGGATCAGGCAATTAGGACAAGATGGGTTCAGCAGAATATCGATAAGATGGATGTCACTGAAACTTGTAAGATGTGCGGAGACAAAGAAGAAACCATCAGCCACATTGTATCTGAATGTAAACAATTAGGTTGCTGCCATACTACCGGGTGAGTCAATAAAAACGCCCGGCGTTTGAAAAATCTTGCCCCCCTGAATATCAACGCAATGATATTGAAAAATGTCTTCTTTTATCCCCGACATGTCAAATTAGGTTCAGTAACTTACCCGGCATTAATGAGTCATTCCTTCCTGTCGAAATAGGAGATTTTATGCAGAAAGCCCCTTTCCAAACCTGCAAAAACGAGTGAAAACACCTAGCAAGATTTCTCTCTGTTTTCCTTCCTAGCAATAATGACTCTTGGATGTGTTCATGTATTTTGTCCTCATGGGAGAATGGAATCCCCCTGAATAACTTATTCACACTAGGGGGAAGACTTTGCAACCCGCCATGACGAAAGCACGTGCTAAAGCGTGCTGAAAGTCATCGCTGAGGGGTAAACACATTCACATCGCTCAGGGGTAAACACATTCGCTGAGGGGTAAACACATTGGCTAATTCCTTGTAATTTTAGCACGTTTTTAAAGGTTTCTCAAAGGGATTCTTTCTAGAAAATCGCTTACAGAATCTGAGCGGAGTGATCGATTTTAGCCAGAAAAAATCTAAAAATAATTGAACATGTTAGCTGTTCAATCAGTTATTGCAAAATATCGTTTCTTATATACTCAGGGAGTAGTAGCCTTTCAAACGCCCGGCGTTTTTTCTGACTCACCCGGTACATTCGGATATAAGTAAGAAACATGGATTTAAATGCAATGATAAAAGTTGTGAGCACGTCATTGATAGTGAGGAAATGGTTTTGGAGAATGAACATGTTAAAGTTTTGTGGGATTTTTCAATTCAAACCGACAAGAAATTGGATCATAACAGGCCAGATATCACAATGATTGGCAAGAGAAACAAAGTATGTTGGCTAATTGATGTCGCATGTACATTTGACACAAGAATAGACAGGAAAGAGAATGAAAGATAGAAGCGTATACAGAGCTGAAATATGAAGTTCTGAAAGTATGGCTAACGAAAGTGCAGAGAGTCTTCATATTCCAATCATCATTGGAGCACTAGGATTAGTCACAAAAAAAACTTGGAAAGAACTTAGAAATAATCAATTTTGGCAAAGGAGTGGAGCAATTGCAGAAAGCTTGTCTACTGGGAACAGCTAAAATAGACCTGTTAGCTATTAAGCAAAAGGGCCTGAATCGAGCGTTATTTTTATACATTTTTATACGCGAGGCTGCCCCGTTCACACGGGAACGCAATCGTTCCGTTCCATCTCCGTTCCACTTTCTGGAACGCAAAAATTGACTGTTCACACGGGAACGGAACGATTGCGTATCGGTTTTTGTTTCTGTTCACACGGGAACGCAATCGTTCCGTTCCACAGTTTTCTTTTTAGTCCTTGCCAGTTTTTCCAGCAACAACAACATCCACGCATGCGTTTAGGGCAAAAATCTTATCGTTCCGTTTTTGGACCAGTCTTGCACCTCATTACCTGTTCACACGGGAACGGAACGGAACGATTGCGTATCGTTCCACTTTTCGTATCACTTATTTTATTGTTCCACTTTTTGGAACGGAACGATGTTATTTCGAGCGTTCCCGTGTGAACGCAACCCCTGAGCGTTCCACTTTTCGGAACGGAACGATATGGAACGGAACGATTGCGTTCCCGTGTGAACGGGGCCTTAGAGCTTCTATCACAATTGTGTACATTCGAAAATTCTACAAAATGTAGCCAAGTGTCGTTCGATTGAGATTCTTTTTCAGAATAGCTAAAAGGTCTATTGTCAGAAGAGTGTTGGACTGTGGGAACTAAAGAGACAAATGACTTGCTATCTAAAAATGCGGGAGGTGGCCTGATACTAGACTTATGACGATGAGTCTCTCGTTTCCCTGTGCTCTTTGACTTGATGATGGCGCTTCGGTCAATAGAGACTCATAGTATTACTATGAAAAACCTGGCCCTATTTAGGCCCAAACTGAGCAATTTCTTCAGTACCAATCAGATTGCGAGATTTGTGAATTACTATTGTTCACATGTAAATGTGATAGAATTTTCGATTCGATTGAAGAATTGAAAACACTCCCATGGGATAGAGATTCGAAGCCGTTATTCTTTCGTAATTCCATTGATGATGGAAGAAAATAGGGCCAAGTTTTTTACTATTTCATGATGAGTCCCTCTGAGCAAGGTTTACCGCAGGGATACAAGGGACTCATCGTCATCAGTCTAGCCTGATAGTAAGATGAACCCAGTTGAATTGTATGAACTGTGAAATTGCAAAAATAATAATAATAATAATTCACCCCATACGCTTGGTCTAGCCAATATGACTCTTTCCTAGACTTGCTCCAAGTCTATTCCGTGGTATATCAGCACTAAGGAAAATAATTACCTCTTCGGGGGTGTAAGGTTATTATTTTCCTCAGTGCTGATGTACAACGGAATAGACTTGAAGCAAGTCTACTCTTTCCAGACCACCCAAGTCATAAATATTCCTTCATACAGCTTATCTTTAAACATATTGTTTGTTGCAATCTTATCTTAAAATCAGATAATCTAAATTTAATCACAATTGCTCTTCACGTTTTTAGACCTCAACATTATCAGTAACGTATACTGTAGTCTTTTTATCTAACTGAAAACAGATTACAGTATACTGTAAAAGCTCTGTTAAGCACCCCTCTCTATTAAGCCCCCCACTCATACAAAATTCTAGATTCTACCAAATATTTTCCATTTATTTAGCTACACAACCTTGCATGTTAATTTAAGTATGGTTTGGGATAAAAACTTTGTCGAATTCATGTATTTGAGCCGTAAAATTGTATGTTGATTCCGCAAAATATGAGATAAAGGAAGAGGGTGGTAAGGGGGGATCAGAATCAAGAATCACGGAAAAAAGTTTGTGGATTTCAAGTTTCACGTTAAAAAATAGAGCATTTTCACGTTTCCCGGAAAAAGATGCCATTGTCAGATATAAGGAACGATACTCTAGACAGAGGCGTTACGTAAAAGATAATACTGGTTTAAAACTAAAGAAAAAAGATACTTTTGATCCTCGGGGAAAATGATACCGATCACATCAGGTTGTAATTGACCGAAGAGATTTAAGACAGAATTTGCAGAAAAAGTTTCGATGGAATAATTTTGCGTTGTCAATGAAAAAGACCTAAGATTATTCGAGCCTACTTCAATTTTTGGACTGAGGCCGGCGTAGAAGGAATCGAGAAGGTTAAATTAGTCTTGTGGCTCGTCTATTTTTATCGGTCTAATGAGATGTTGTTTTGTTTTAAAATGGAGGTCCAATAAGATGGCGTATGATCTATTCGTCCTTAACGCTTTTGTCTTTGCAGTGTCGATTTCTTTTTTAATACTCGATAAAGTATGCATGCGGTATGCATTTTTCCACTCTTTTCACTTTTCAGAGCATTATGGGTAAATAATGGTCTGAAAATAGAATGCTCTGAAAAATGACAATAGAAGGATGTCCTGTTCCCCAAACTGCGTTTGAAGTTCTTTCCTGAAATATACAGGGTGTCTCAAAAAAATTGTTTGACGCTTGATTAAATATTGAAAAATAAAGACGACATGAACAGGCTCATGGAAAGATAACCCTGTTCCTGCGATTATGAAATAATTTTAGAGACTAAAATCGTGCAAATCGGTCGAAAATTCACTGAGCTACGAGCTCTCTAAGATAAAAAATATGCGGTAGCTGAAACCAGAGACCCCCCCCCCCCCAGATTATTTGTATTGCAAAAAGCTCGAAGACGGAGGTAAGAGAAGCTTATCCAATGTCATACCTCTCGTTGATATCAGAGCAAACCAATACGACTTCTGAAGTAAATTATTTCTTGCGATCATTCTCAAAATTCCTTAAGGTCCAAAGACAGTCCAAAAACAGTGGTTCAAAACAAAATCGGCAAGAGGCTGAATCTGTTTCCTCAAAGCATTCATATATACTTGACAGTTAGGTTATCGAATACCTGTTTGAATCCCACTTGGTTCGCCCTGAAACAATTGAGAAATAACAGAAACGACGGCCTATGGGACTTTTACCAAAAATGCCATTTCGAGGCCTCTAGTTTCAGCTTTCGCACAAATTTGAACTTCAAAAGCTTGTAACCCCATGAATTTTTATCTGATTTGCAAGATTCTTGTGTCACAAATTAATTTGAAATCTCAGGACAAAGGTAGCTTGACCAAAGGTCCATTCAGCGTATCGTTATTTTTTAGTATTTAATCAAACGTCGAACAATTTTTTTGAGACACCCTGTAGTATAGTGTAATACCATGCAAGGTTCCCTGGCAGGCAGAACCTTCCCAAAATTGCACAATGTTTCTCAATTGGTTAACTAGGGATTTTTCACATCCATAATAATTCTTTTGATGAAGTCTTAACAAGACGTCCAGGCCTTGATCTACTGGTGGTAAAGAGAAATTTTAATTCTGTAGCTGTCATAGTTTGGGCCATTGCAGATTCTTCGTCTTCTAGCTGAATGTCGTTAACTTCATCTATATCCAGGTCGTCCACACTTGAATCAGTGTCATATTCAGATTCCTGTTGAAAATATTCTGGGGCATCATTTAGCTCTCTTCCCTCATATGATTCATCTTCTCACAGCAAGAAATATCTAAATTTCCCTATAGTTTTTTCATGGAAATTTAGGGGAAACGGACAGTTTTCTCTGGGAAATTGAAGGGAAACGGAAATTTCCATTTCCCTCTCTGGAAACTGTTAGAAAAATGTCCGTTTCCCCAAAATTTCCAACGAAAAAACATGGGGAAATTTCACCATTTTTTGCAGTGTTCGATGCGGGGCCACTGAAATTTTTCAATTGTAATTTCATTCTATTCGTACATGTTCAAGGGAAGCGTGCCAGCCTTGAATTTCGTTGTCTCTTGCCTCACGGGCCTCTGTCGGACACATTTTCCATTATCTCTGGCCCATCATGATCGTATGAACTCTTTGTCTGACTTCGACATTGATGGATGACTTTGTTGCCTCATCTTAGGAAACTCAGATAAATGCATTTGGGTAGCTGGTACGGGGTAATAAGAATCTCTGTACGTGTAATAGCGAGCGGGCTGACCATATGGTCATTCTCTTCGCTGATTCTAACACAGTGGCTCCCAAGTCTCGTGCATGTTGCAATTGTAGACAAGTAGGATAATTGAAATGCTATACGGCATGAAAGTTTTCAACCTTTATGGTTAAAAGAGAGACCTGTGCACACCATCAGTTAGTTGTTGGAGCGATTTCAACGTTTTGTTAGAAATAGTTCCTTCTCTTCCATTTTTATCATTTTCAATGCAAGTTAGATTCTTCACTACCATTGATGTGTGCTGAAGAAAGGTGAAGACGTTCTTCACAATATCACCTGCTTCAGAAATGGGTAAACATTGCTCTGCTTGCGCTTATGATGAATTGAGAATGCTTGGTAAAGCTCACCTAAATTCTCCAAAAAGCGCATCCCACCTAGATACTTTGAAGAGTGCGGGGAAAAGGGGGCGTAGGTAACAAGTCAATGTTTGTCAACATCTGTGTGCAATATCTGATTAGAAGTGAAACAAAAGCAATAAGCGATCGCATTTAAAATCTCGCGCGTGATCACAGGGGTACCAGTATTCTCTTTTCTTTTTATATCTTTTTATCTTTTGGACGGTGTGCAGCTTCTGTGGCACTGCGGTGGTGTAATTGTACATGCGAGGAGAAATACGAAGGGACACGCATGTACAATGCTACCATCGCAGAGCCAAAGAAGCTACGTAACGTCGAAAAGATGAAAAGCAACAAATAGAAAGGAGAACACTGGTTTTCCTGTGGCCTGATTATCTCTCATACTCATTTTTCAAAAATTCTGCTTGCAATACTACCGGGTGAGCCAGAAAAAAGTTCCCAGTTTTGAAAATTCATCAGGGCCTCTTTTAAGGAATCATAACTTGGGGGGCAAGTTTCAAAAAGGGGACCTCATTTTTGATACAAGAAATATTTCTCTTTATGAACTCCTTAGCAAAGCATGTATTACTTACAAGACATAAATTGTGCTAGAAGGCCCCTCACCACTATTTTGCCGTTCATCTTTGTGTTCAGCATGGGGAGAGGATTTATGGACGGTCCAGGGTCAGAAAAAACATGGGCCTTTTGCAAAGTGAGTTTTGAAAGGTACGCCAAAGGCGCGTCAATCTAGAGGGTCCGGGGGCATGCCCCCCTGGGAAAAATTTTAAAATCTTGGATGCTACAATCGCTCTGGTAGCTATTTTTCTCATCTAACCCAGTTATCAAATCAGACTGGCCATCCATCATGCACAAACTGTAGCAACAGTCAATCAAATGTCACATATAGGCCAAGAAAGGCATTTCTTGAATAGAAACATAGACCAGCCAACCGGGTGAGCCAGAAAAGATTCCCCACATTTGATAATTCATAGCATCAAGATTGTCTGATTAATCGATATTTGCTTGATAGCCGAGAGTCGAGAAATTGAAGCATTTCTATAAGTTTCTTCTATTTTATGGGCACTGCACTGGAAAGATAAGCAAATGCGACTTCACAAAAACGTTGCGAAAGGGCCTGAGAAGGGGCCTAAGAGCAGCAAAAAGAAAAAAGGGACCATATCCTAGGGGGGCAAAACACTGTAAAAAACTGTAACTGTGGGGGCAAGCAAGGGGGACTGGGGGGGCTTTTGCCCCCTAGTTTGTATGTTAAAAGAGGCCCTGAAATTCATAACAGCAAGGTATTTCACGATTTGAATGATTCTACTTCTAGCTAGAAGCCAAAAGATTGAAGTATTTTTGTGATTTTTCTCGTTGTCTCACGAGAATTACAAATATAGGTAAATTCAACTTTACAAAAAATTCCTGGTTGCAAAATGACCGAAAAATGGCCTAAAACATCGATCAAAGCATAAATGACTCCTCGCACAAAATAATAATGAAGGAAATGCAACTTCTTCAGGACATTAATTGTGATGGGATTGAAAATCTTCTGTATATGTTTGAAAATCGATGTCTTATAACTCTTGAGGGAGGTGAAATGCTCATTGCCTATTGCTCGGTGTGAATAGAGTCCTTATGACTAGATCAATGTTTTAGGCCCTTCTTCCGTCATTTTGCAACCATGAAATTTTCATAAAGTTGAATTTACCAATACTTCTAGTGCTGGTAGGACAGCGAGAAAAATCATAAAAATACTTTGATCTTTCGGTTTTTAACTGGGATTTAAATGATTCAAATCTCTGATGTAATCTTGGTGCTATGAATCTTCAAAAGTAGGAACTTTTTTCTGGCTCAGCCGGTATATGGCTAACAAATGCTCAAATGCCGTGGAGAGAGATTTTGGATAGCCGCGAGGCCAAGTAAGCTCCCCTTTATTTAAGAACATTTTAAAGAACTGTCACTGTAAATAATTTCGTTTTCGATTAGAGGATTTTTACTTCCTAAAGTATTTTGGCATTGACTAGGCTACCATGGAAAAAGAATTTTGAAATAAGAAATTTGAAAATAAATGTCCATTGACAAAAGCTAGATTTTATTTGTCTCAATTAGCTACTAGCCAGAACAAGTTATTCGAGTGCTGCTCGGTTTTCGATTGCAAATTCCACTCTCTGCTATGATAACCACAACAGAGCCTAGGCATGCCACCTAAGACATAGACATAGGAACCAGGGGCACTGGGGGCACGTGCCCCCAAGATTCTGCCGGATTTCGCAGTAAACAAAGAATTGACCCTTTTTTAGCAAATGCCCCTTTTTCTAAAGGAAAAAGGGTCCTCGTAGGGTCGGCCCCCCCAAGTTTGAGATGCTTCCTACGTCCCTGACCTCAGAGAACAGTAGTTATAGTTGTAACGATTGATCAGTGAAAGGCGGGCAGTGAAGCCACGATGAATAAAGTATGTTTGAATCACGTACATTAATCTGTGGCGACCACCAGCTACGCAAATTATTGATTGGAAAACGCACAATTTTCAATGGAAAGCACAGTTATCTCATACCGCGAAAATTCAAAATATCTAAAGAAATGTACGTTCATTGTCTTGAATTACGTCAAGATATGAATAATCCATGGTCGCATCTGACTGAGATGTTGTTTAATACCGCCTAGGGGCTGGAGACTCGGACGTCAATGGAATCACCGGGAGCGCAAATATACCGGATAAATAAAAAAAATAGTTCCGTGTATGCAGCCGGTGATAAATCAAGACATGTGCTTCAACTGTGTTAAACAAACTTCCAGCTGTAGCTGTAAAGTGCAAAAATACCTCATAAGGGAAAGCTAGCATTGCAGAAATCAACGCCAGTATTTTTAAAAACCAGTGCTGATTTCCCAGGCTCCCAGGGGGGGACTTGGTAGTTCAAGGTGATGTTGACAATCTGGAACTTACTTGGTTTACGTCTTATCTTACTAACAGAAAGCAATTTTGCAAGGTTAACGGGATATGTTCCAAAACTAAAGATATTCACTGTGGTGTGCCCCAGGGTTCTTGTTTTGGCCCTCTTTTGTTTCTGATCTTAACAACATAGATGACTGGTATGTGAACACTGCAAATTTGTAAACGAACTAGGGATTCACATCTTGGCCTTAAATGAGACTAAGCTTGACGATACTAGGAAGATCTTTGAGGTCACTCTTCTTCCGCAGCATGATCAACCCACGGCTCCGCAAACTGGATCAGCTTCTAAAAGGGTAACTGCACTGGGGCATAGGACGGGAATGACTATTGCATCTTTGGACTGATGGGGCTACCGTGCCTAAATAAATAAAAATGAATGAAATGAATGAATGAATGAATGAATGAATGAATGAATGAATGAATGAATGAATGAATGAATGTACCTGTTGCAAAATGTTGCGAAACCCCTTAAACCCTCAGCGGTAGCAGCTTTTAGCCAAAGCGGTAATAACTTCTTGCCTAGGCGGCTAGCCTAAGCGTGTAAGAGTGAAGATAGGATGGGGAGAACTCTTTATATATATCTAATATAAAAGTTTACAATAACGAAATTAACTACACACACCACCTACGAACTACTACACAACGCTACAAAGACGGTACCAGGAGGGGCAATATATCATGACTAGCCCCTGCCATGAACATAAGGTCCCGTTCACACTGCACCGTTTTTGTACAAAAACGGAGAGAAAAGCCTCCGTTTTTGTGAAAGTGCTCACATTGATCTGCACAAAAATCGCCACAAAACGGAGGTTTTCGAAAACGCTATCGAAAGTGGATATCCAGAAAAACGGAGGTTTTTGAGAACGCTCTGAATCAATGTGAACGCACAAAAACGGAGGTTTTTGAAAACGCTTTAATACTCAACAATGGGTTTCACAGAACCGGAGCAATGTGAACGCATAAAAACGGATATCTTGGGCTCCGAATTTGTTATCAGAAGGATCAATGTGAACGGACAAAAATGGATGTTTTCCCCTCCGTTTTTGTACAGAAACGGAATAATGTGAACGGGTAGCATCTATGTAACAAAAACGGATCATAACAGAAACGGAGCAGTGTGAACGGGGCCTAAGAAAAACAACTATATATAATGTGAACGGGTAGCATCTATGTAACAAAAACGGATCATAACAGAAACGGAACAGTGTGAACGGGGCCTAAGAAAAACAACTATATATAATGTGAACGGGTAGCATCTATGTAACAAAAACGGATCATAACAGAAACGGAGCAGTGTGAACGGGGCCTAAGAAATACTACTAAACATACCCTTAAATACAAAGTGCAGAAAACACCTTAGGAATAAATACTTATGCCGGTTTCACACTGGACGTCAGGCTAACATGGGTGATGATAGTGGAAATATTTGGACGTTGATTTTGCAGATACATTTTGTAATTAAGATTGATAAGTGGGATAACTTTCTACTAGTGTGAGCATATGATAGTATGGTCAATGGTCAATCACTGACTTCTGTCGTTACAGAGTCCTACTACGAGCAATTCAATTCATCACACTGTGTTAAAATTCCGCGAGCTAAGCACATCAATTTACACGACCCTAAGTCACCTTGAACTACCAAGTCTTTCCCTTGGCACCGTGAGAAAATGAAAGGAGAACGCAGCACTATGATCCGTCCCAGGCATTCGATGCCAAGACACCAGCAGAAGAAGTTTATTTAAGTCACGCATGTTTTGCTAGGTTCAACAAGAGCAAATTTTGCAAGACAAAGGACAAAGGTCCCGGGGGGGTTACTCCCATACTTGACTTAACGGGATGTGCCGTTCAACAGGTTGTCCTTTTACGATAAAAACTATGCGACAGGGTGTCCTTTTCTGATAAAAATTATGCGACAGGGTATTACAATTGATAAGAAAATTATGCGACAGGGTATCATGTGGAAGGAAATTTTTTAGATTTCTCTTGAAACAATGGATTTTGGCAAAATTTTTATGCGACAGGGTATCCTTTTGGGCCATTTTTTATGCGACAGGGTACAGGGTGTGGAGAGCTTTGCCACACACCCCCGTCACTTCCCTAGTCAAGTACCCCCCCCCCCGGGACAAAGGTCTGATTAACACAAAGTGTTAGAATCATAACACATAGCAGCTTTGATATCCCAAGCAATTTTCAGCGTTTTGATAATATTTAGGACCTAAAATATGGAACAGCCTACTTGTTGGGGATACGAATCATCAATGTTCAAAGCAACAGTTATCCCCCAAAAAGGAAACCTGTGATCATGCGCAGAAAGCATGTTTGTTCTGTGGAAAGAATGTGGGTGGAGAACCCAACCACAATCCAAACAAGGATTAGCAAGGAAACAAAGAGATTCTCGCGCATGGTAAGAGGTTCCTCGGCTGTTGGTCTGCTTTGAACATTGCCAACAAAACAAAAGGTTCAGACAAAAGGGGCAGTCCTCGGTGTCCTCAACAACTACCCTCAGAACTAAATCTGAAACAAACATCAACAGCTTCAAACACTAGATCAAAGACAAATTCTTTTCTATCATTGCTGACTTACTGTCGCAAAAATCCTTCAAGTTATTTTTCGACATCATTTCAAAATCTTTCAAATCATTATGGTAGTCAATATCTGGCACAAACTGGTTGGGTTCTTCATGACCAGAAATGATAACATCTGCAGGTATGCAGCAATAATGAATTTGTATACAGATGGTGCAGATTTCGCTTGGTTAACTTAAATCTTATTTTGCCCATCATCTCTGTATGTTACTTAGCTAATACTCACTAATGAGCAAATACGCTAAGGGTAATTATTGTTGATTCCTGATTTCCACTGAACGCCTCTATTCATGCGAAGCTGTCTCGAACATAATTACAAAATTTGTAGCAAAATGAAGTTCGGCCACTTGCAAGAAGTTAGATTTACGAACTTAGATTTACAGCTTAATGATGAAACTAGCACATAACGGGGTTAGTTGCAAAAACAGTTTGCTAATAGGCATCATCACTTAGTATTAACATGAATTTAGCTAGAGAACAGTTGCTTCACATGAAAAGTCCGCCCAGTGGAAATCAGGCTTTAGACTACTTTCAGAAAATTTGTCAATGCAGCTTTAAAGTCTCAAATTCAGTTTTCTTACCTGTTTTTCAGGTATCTTCTTGAGGTATTTTCCATGATGTGTTTTGTTCAAATCCATGATGATATCATCAATTCTACAAAAAATAAGTAAACCTAACAATAATTCGCGAAGAAACACTGCATCAAGCTACAATAGCTAATCAAGAATTGTATCAGTGGCAAAGGGTTGCGAAATTCTTCCGTGACTTTCGTTCCGTATTTCCGACGTTTATTTTCTTTGAATTGCAGTTTGTGACAAACCAGTATATTGGCTTTTAGGCAAATAACAACAGGAGTTATTGACTATGATGCAATAACCCCCTAGTTGACAATGGGCACCTGACATAGATACTGGGTCCAGACATAATGCCTGCGAATTCATGATCACCTGATATCGTTTCCACCAAAAGGATTGGCTAATTTTGAATACTGCCGCTGCACAAAGCATTATGGTTGGCGGAAATGAGGCTAACTTTGCCTGCAGGAAATTTTCCCCAACACAACCTCATTGATTTCGCTTGGCGAATCAAAAACGATTTGGGGTGTTGAAAAGTCCAGCTCAAAAGGTGTGTTAAGGATAAAAAGCTCAGGCATTTAGCTAGTTTCAGTTAATGAGACGTTGGGTGAAATTTGAGCTGAAACGAAAATTTTGTCAAAATTCTGGTGTTATTGTAGATTCAAAGGTTTGATGATATTTTGTGTTCAGTGATCTTTTCATTGCAAAAAATTCTCTTTTTTTGAAGTTTATTTTCAGTTATATATGATCAAAACCATCAAAAGCAGTTCAGCAACATTTTAGTAATATCTTTGATAAAAGTACCGGGTGTCCCAAAAGTATTGTGTGCCCCATTTGCGTAGCTGCTGCGGAGGAGCTGTAGGTTTAGTTATCTCGGTTTTTGCATAGCTGCATAGGTAAAGCTTCAACTTGAGTCAGTCTGACTCATGGTTGCTGATTTATGGTAGAAAAAAGGCAAAATAAATGGTTGATTCAAAAAGTAAAATTTTCCTAAAATCTTTAAAGAGTCAGCAGTATTTTCTGTTCACAAGAGAGCACTTTCAGCCTTTTGAAAAACGTGGTGAAACTTTCAATACAATGCCAGAGCCCTGGTTTTGAAAAGTTTCATTATTTTGACATTGCTGGAGAACAATAGATGTGCTGTTCTTGAAGCAACCACTTAATTTGCCCTTTCTCTACCGTAAATCAACAACCAAGTGTCAAATTGACTCAAACAAGGTCTCAAACTCTCTCAAACTCTAAGTTGAAGCCTGACGTATGCAACTGTGTAAAAACTAAGATAACTGAATTTACAACTCCTCCACAGTAGCCACACAATGGGCACAATTATTTTCGGGCCACCCTATAGTTCAAGAGGCTTGTGACTAATTGATAAAATTACAGACATATTTCACTTCAACATGTGACTGAAACTGAAAAATTATCATTTTATTCACCTTGAAGATTCTTTCATATCTCTGATTGGAATTGATCTTCTATGGATCTTCCCTATAAAAGAAACATGGAGAACTACTGGGTGACCCAAAAAGTTCCAGGCATTTGAAAAGTTGCAGTACCAAGAACGCACAGAAAGCCTGTGGACAAAAACCAAAAACTGAAAAAAGGTAAAATGCATGACTTATCAATGGAATTTGATATCATATGCTTCAAACAGCAAGGAAATCACATTTGAAAGTTATTCAAAAAATTCTTTTCTATTGATAAGTCAATCAAAGTATTTGTTGTATGCTATGTTTTAAAGCCACATTCAAAATCTTGCTTGCAATAAGGCTGTTTCCGATAAGAATTTTTTTGAAGACTTTCCCAGCACCTGTGCACAGAACTATGCAAAGAAATTTTGTCTAATGAAATATGACTGTTTCCAGCTTTTGCAGCATCCTGTGCCTTTATGCCTTGTATGATTTTGTCCAAGAAAATCGCCAAGCTGGCCCACTGGGGAATGGCTAGATTTGAATGAATCAAATGAATCAATGGCCAATGCCATTTCATTGACAAAACTATTTTTGCCGTTTTTCTTCAGTTCTTATGAGCAAAGAAAATGTCAGTAAGTTCAACTTTACCAAAAATCCTTGTTTGTGAAACACCTTAAAGAGCCCAAGAAATCTTATCAAATTAGCAAAAATCTCTGCAGGCAGAGTGATACCACATATATGGAGTAATCATTTTTCCTTTAATTAGATTTTATGGACTTCATTAGACTTCAAAATTACACACAGGATCAGGAAAGCCCAAGGCAAGGAGAGTTAAAATTCTAATTCATTGACCTAGTGTGTCTTGAAGTAGGGTTGTAGGCTTGCTGCAAACCTGTTGTGTTTATTGAACCTGGTCATGTCCCAGTCATGTATTGCCAAACGAATCATTGTATTCATAACTTTTCACCTGTATGGAACGTGTGGCACACACCCATGAAAAATAATAGAGTATTAGTATTCAAAAGAGACAATAGGTAAGGGTGAGGTAAGGGTGAAGTTTTGTTTTGCAGTGCCAAGCGCTGGGGTCGCAGAAATTGAGCAGACCTAGTTGAGTTTGAGACCCCTTGTGATTACACTCAAGTGGTACCAGGTATCAAACCCACTCTGCCTGACTCTTCTGGCTGCAAAACAGAAGATTACACCACAGAGCAACACCTTCAGATAAACAACAGAGGACCCTTCTTGCACATCTTAGAGATCTTTGCAAAAATTGCCCAACTTTCCATAATGAATTTTTCAACTGCTCAATATGCCACAAAGATTCAAAGAATCAGGCTATCCACACCAAACTAGCACAGCGTGTCCAAATAAAATGTTTGAGAAGTTTGGCTATTTGGCACCAAGACTGCCAATTATGTCATGCATGCGGAAGATCTTCCACGTGCAATTCCAGGAAGAACAATATTCTGATTGTTGAAAACAATGGCCAGGCAAGCATCTTCCATGCGCACCAGGCCAAGGTGCATTCCATGTAAACCTACGCCGAAGGTACACTGAGTGCAAAGCTTTCATACACCAAGTATTTTCAGAGAGAGAGAGAAGCTGCTAAAACATCTGAGTACTCAAAATCTGATGATTTTAAGAAACTTTCACTACTGTCCAAAATTCAAAGTTTCTTGTGAAAGAAATGCATGTATTATCAAAAGAAACTGCTAAAAGACAGAGGACAATTTCACATTCAAGCCAAGGTAGGAAGTCACAGATCGTCAAACGCTGTCACACCAAAAACCAAATTTATTGAAAAAATGACACGATTACGCTGACAAAGAAGTGAAGTCAATGCCAAAGATCTTCAGGCCTAAGTGCATGGAATGCACCCTGGCACTATGCAAAACTAATAATATCAGTCAGTTTCAGTTCAGTTTCATATTATTTAAATTCTCTACATACAATTTATAGTTCTAACAATACGAACAAATAACTAAACTACAAAGATAATGATGTTACAAAAACTTAATACAATTGATACAGAAAACTTAATACAATATACAAATACAAATAAAAGAAGAACTAAATAAATTGTATGCAGGGAATTACTTAAAGGAGGAGCTCTCTCAATAGGTAAACTAATCGAGGAGAGAGCCCCCCCTTGCTATCCTAAGATGTTATCAGGTAAATTTAGTTGCATTTAAATCATTGTGCATTTTCAGTATCAAAAAAATTTTTAATTCATCGGTCAACATTGTTTAATAAGCAAGTTTTCAGTTTTGCTTTGAACAATGCTTTTGATGGAGCATTTCGGAGTTCAGTGGGTAATGTATTCCAAAATTTAGCACCAAGGTATCGAATCGATTTAAGACCATACTGAAGACTGTTTCTTCGAGACATATATACATCACCTTGACTAGCCTGTCTAGTGGAATACTGATGAACAGATGAATTGAATAAGAAAAAGTCATGAAAGCAACTAGGTGAAGTCTTTTTAACAGAATCAAAAACGAAAGTTAAGAGTTGGAGTTCAAAGATTTCAGACAGTTTCAGAAGCTTAAGGTTACGGTAAACGTTTTTTGGGTGAAAATATCCATTTTTCGATTTCGTCATATTCTATTAGCGCAACTCTCAAGGCGCACAATGATACCTTGTTTGAAGCCAACAGTAGTTTCGAAAATGGAAGAAATTTAATGTGAACGAAGGTTTCAACAATATTTTGATCAAACTCTTCGTCTGCGGTCTTCAAAATCCATGCCTAACCACTTGACCTGTTAAGCTGATAGTCTCTAATTCCTTGTGGTTTATGCAGAAGCGTCGTGGCTGGGGGGGCAGGGGGGGCAATTGCCCTGCCCCCCCTAGCGTCGAAAATGCGGAAATTTTCGGAAATTCAGAAATTTTTCGGAAATTCTTTATCTCTTTGGCTTTTGGCACAAAGCACAAACTAGGTGTTTGTCGTTCCACTCTTTCAAACTTCATTCATACATCGTAGAAACGAATCATTCCATCTGGGATACTGACTGGACGGTATTACTTATTTGGACGATTCATTGATATTTTTGTCTGCGGAAGTTTTGTAGGTTGGTGGTGTATGACTTTTTTCCTAGCAAGGAGGAGATTGCGTACTGTTGTAGAATTTCGTGATGACATTTTGTAACGCTCCATTTGATTCGAATAATTGTAATGTGATCTAAATATGGAATCAGGGGATGCCTTCTACGCCAACGTAAAAGACGTTTCTTCAAAAATTTTCCTCGCACTCTTGTTCATTGAATAAGTATCACAAACAAATTATCATTGTCGCCAATGGCAAGCATGATGTTGGGAGATGCATTCTAAGGCAAAGTAAATAAAGTATTTTCAAAAATTTTTCTCGCACTCTCATTTACCGAATAACAGTCACAAAATTATCAAAATTTTCTTGTACATCACTAATGGCAAGCATGATGTTCGGAGATGTCTTCTGCGTCAAAAGGCAAGCATGATATTGGGACATGCTCTGAAAGCCAAAGCAAAGGATGTTTCTTCAAAGATTTTCCTCGCACTCTGAATTACCGAATAACTGTCACAAAATTATCAAAATTTCCTCATCCCCATTGGCAAGTATTATTTTTGGGAGATGCATTTTAAGCCAAAGTAAAGGGCGTGGCCCCAAAAATTTTCTGGGGGCTTCGCCCCCAAACCCCCACAGCTCGCTGTCTCCACTTAATTTACCCTGACCACGACGCCACGCCACTGTTGCAGTTATGACTGAATTATCTGTAAATGATTTCTCGGTCAGCAAATAATTTGTTGAAACTCTTTTATGATATGATGAATGCACAACAGATGACGTCAAACGGAACGTTTCCTCCTAAGAATACTGCGCATGCGCATGATGACGTCATTAGTTTTGACGTCATTGTTCGTCGGAAAATCAGCAAGTTATGCCCTCCCTGTCAATAGGTACCCACGACGCCCCTGGGTTTATGTGAAATAGCATCACGTGTTCTTTTATGGTTGTGTTTATTGGGTAATTATTTGAAGACTCTAACTGATTTTTAAGCCTAAATGGCTTGATCCGGATTAGTGTGGTTTATGTGATTCTGATGTTTACTTTACCATGCCTTTTAGTAAAATCCGTATTTCTCAGGACTCACAAATTCACGAGGTACAGGTACGAAAAAGCTATTTTGTACCCTTTGAGCCAATTGAATCGCTCAAAAATTTGCACATGGCCAGGACAGAAATGGAGCTTGTAAAGTGTGTCCCAAATTCTTTGTATGTGTCCTGGTCCGTCTTTTATAGAAGAATATAACTGTGGGAGGGTAGAAAAATCATTTGCCAATTTTTGAGGGCATGTTGTCTCAAATGGAAAAGGAATTTGAAAAATTCCAGACACACTTTAAAAGCTTAGGATCTGCACTTCCTGTTGATGTAAGTCAGACTCTGTTACCTCAAACGCAAGGGTACAAAATAGCTTTTGAAGGTAGTACGCTCTTTTAAGCAATAAATTTGGCTGGAAAATGTCATTTTACAATATTTGCCAACAATTTTGATATGGTTAGAATCCCCACATTTTTGTGCATCGAATGATGTATAATTTACCTAGATTCCGTTGATAGTTCGGCTTTTAGGGAGCGAAGATCAAATTTTGTGTCACAAACATTTACCGTAACCTTAAGATCATTAAAGATTGGAAGAGCGGGGCTGAAAGGAGATAGCTCTGATTGCTTTTTTCTGCAACTTGAAAATTGGATCAATGTATGATGCATATGCTTGACCCCAAACAATAAGGCCATATTGTAAGAAAGACAACAAGAACAAAAAGCATTGTACAAACAAATTAGGCACATACCATTTCCATCCATCTTGTAAAAGATGACCAGTGTAGGCGGGTCAACTTTGATAAAACATGTTTTAGGAGTAAAACTTTCCATCTTTCGTTTCTATTGCTGTTGGCTTGACAGGGCTTGACTTGTGCTTGATTTCTGTAGCTACTATTTGTGTAAAAGGGCCTAAAAGACCTCAACTCTTCTTTTTCACACTAGATCATTTGCACAGCTCCATTCGGATATGGTATCATTTGTAACTGCTCCTTGATAAGAGATTGTAACTGCTCTGATTACACACACCTGGCGTGCCCGGCTTACAAATCGTTCAGATTTGGTTTTTTGTCAATTTTTGTTGATTCCACAGCAACCTCAGTTTTGCCGCCATTAAATTTCAAAGAAGCAGAGCTTTGGACGATAAGTTCAGACTCATTACAAATGTTTCATATTTCCGTTTCCTGAGCTGCACCCTCTCTACGATACAAGGAGGGCAACAACAGCAACAATGTCCTTGAGTTTAGTGAATGTAATGAATCTGGCAATTCTTTTTTAAATGTCATGGCTATTTCAGTGGCAATCTGCACCTGCTGCAGGAGACGTCAGAGCTATGACTGTCCCTCTCCGAAACCTTTTAAACGATAGAAATAGTAATCACGATGGCGATTGTCGTAAGAACGGTCCCAATGCGCCAAATATCAGCGTTTTCTATCGTTCTTGCCATTGACCTTCCACCTTTATACACATGGCAATACTGGGAAATTTCTGTATTATGTCTGGTGTCTCAAAAAAGTACCTGGCATAGACGTAGGAACCGGGGGCACTGGGGGCACGTGCCCCCCAAGATTTTGAAATAAACAAAGGAGTGCCTTCTTTATTTTTAGAAAATGCCCCCTTTTCTTAGGAAAAAGTGCCCTCGAAGTGTCGTGCCCCCAAGTTTGAGATGCTTCCTACCTCCCTGGTACCTGGCCGGCCACGAGTCTTTTAATTTTCAAAAGCAAACACTGAAATTAAAGTCTGCTGGTGCTTTGGTCAATTTCCATGATACAAATCCCCGGGGGGGGGGGGTACTTCACTATAAATTCATACGGGGGTGTGCGCCGCAAGGATTTCTGTTACGACCCAATCCCAGAAATTTGGTCCGATATTGATACCCAATCCCAGAAAATATGTCAGATATTGATACCCAATCGAAGAAGTAACAAAAGCAATTCGACGTCAAAAGGATAAGGGATAGAGGGCTGGGAACGGTTATTTTGGTTCCAAGTGGCCATTGGAACGAGGTTCTGATCTGAGGACGTTTTTCAACACAAAAATACTTGAAATCAGTTCACCTGAAACTGACCACGTGTTGCTCGAAAATTTATCCAGTTGTACTTTCATTCAACACCCATTACAGAATTTTGAGTAACCCCCAATCCCAGAAAATTCCGAGTGAAAGTATACCCCAATCACAGAAATTTTCCAGTAAAAGGATACCCCAATCCCAGAATTTTCAGGCCAAAAACTACCCAAAACTGGCGCACATCCCCGTACAAATCATGGCTAAGCCCTATTTTCAAAATCTCTTGTTTGGGGTGCATTGTAAATCTTGACTTTGTGAGCATGTATCTCTGGTGTTTGATGGACGATGTTATATACAAGGATCTGCAACAAGGCTAAAGCTGCATTCACACTGACACGGTTAAACAAGCTTTATTTACACTCGTGTAATTTCAACCAATTCAAGGCCTGGGGCCTCCCCATTGGTTGATGCAAAGGATCAGATGCATTGAGGTTTAACTTGCAAATGTGAATGGGGTATAAGATCGATACATTTAGCTGTGCATTCGGAGAATAATGATATCTTAACGTTTTGTTCCCATTTCCTATCAAAAGAGGGTTCTTTTTTTAGACAAGTGGTACTACTTTTTGCTCTCATAGCAAAAGTTTTCAAGGTGACAAATAAGTTATAATTCACTCAAAGGTGTTATTAAGGAGCTTTATCATCTAAATTGAAGTGGCGTAAAACAAGGCTCGACAAGCCTGAGCCAATTTTCTCTATCGGAAACGCTATATTGTATCTCCAAGAAACCGTAAGGTATTTAAATCGGCATCCAAACTTGGATACACCCATAGAAACCCCCAAACATCTGGAGAGTAGATTATGTCTTCCAAAAAATTCCGGAAACTTTCAACATATTTTTGTCCTGGTATTGTTTTATGAACGGTACGTAAGAACAATCTTCACGGATTTCTTTTGTCTTCTTCGCATATTCGCCGTCTTATTGGTCCGTAAAAGTGAGGGAATGGAGGATTCTGGCCACGAGCAAAAGAATCGGCTGAAACATTTGATTGTTTATCTTGGCGCGGGATGATTGTTTTGTCACAATTCTGCGTGACCCGGAAGATTTTGCGTGACCTTTGGCCGAAGCCCTTGACAAACATGACATTTTGATATTTTAAAGACTTTTATGCCGCGCTCCTCCGCATTTGAGGTCACTTCCACTCAGTCAGGTGATTTCTGGAGAATAATTTCATGAATGGCGCGCGATTTCGTCACTGCAACAAGCTGAAAGGGGAAGATAAGAGAAGCAAAGTTTCTTGGTTCAGTTTTTGGTAAGACTTTGATTTAATCACAATTTAATGGAAGTCTACTGGAAGCCTGATCCATTCCTATCGTGTGTCAAGCCAGTTTTAGGCACATTATTGTTTGCAGGCCTTATAGCTACCTGCAATGCCTGCCAAAAGTCCTTGGAACACTTAGGCCATTTCTTCATAATCCGGATTTCTAACCAGCCATCAGGTTCAAATACCCCCTCGCCCCCGAAACAATGTTGATTTCGAAGGTTATTGTCCCAGCATTCCAGCAGAGTCGCGGATCGTCCTATCATGCCGATTTTTTGACCACAACACAACTTTTGAAATAGGGGGAAATCGCAACGCAAGGCAAAATTTGCAGAGCCTCTGCAAATTTTGCCTTGCTTTGCGATTTCCCCCTATTTCAAAAGTTGTGTTGTGGTCAAAAAATCGGCATGATAGGACGATCCAGAGGTGTTCCAAGACTTTTGGCAGGCATTGTAGCTAGGCCGGCTCCTTATTTCTACAAGTGTTATTCAAGGCCTAGGGAAGAATTTACATTTGGCAGCGTCTGTGTATAAATGAAGGTATGTGCCTGATTTTAATAGAATCCAGGTACCACTGCTACATTTGCCTGTTAATTCAATGATCATTTGCTGTTTGTTAATGGTATTATTGCCCTTCATTGTGCCAAGTAGTAGGGGGCTGTCCAACAAAAATCCATTTCATCATGGATAGCGGAATTTGGCCGCTAACTTTAGATACCTCTCCCCCCTCCCCCCTCTGCTTAACGGACATACAAAATTTAGTGTTTTATCTCACTAACTGTTTCATCACGATAGTTAGAAAGCTTCAACTGTTTACAACAAGGAGAACCTCTTCTTACAGGCCGCTTCTGTCTCTGCTTTACATTATTTAGCATCAAAACTTTGCAAAATGTGATTGAAAACATTGTTAGGTTCCATTCCCTCATGCTTAAACGGATTAGTAATAAACCCCCTCACCCCGTAACGGCCAAATTATGCTATCAGTGATAAAATTGATTTTTGGATGGCCCCTAGGTCCTGCAGGGCCCTATAATTGATCTGTCCAGATTGAAAGCCACATAGTACATTCCTGCGCATGCAAGATACTGCACGTACACCATACAAACTTTCCAGTCTATCAGTTTTGCATCCAGATTGGTACTTTAGAAAATTGCACTGGGAAGTTTATTTTCAAGCAGAGGTAAAAATTACGTTGACAGTATGCCAAGTTGAATTGAAAGTGCGCATAACGATATAGCTCAACTTACAAACAATGCAAGTATATAAATGTATTGGTGTTACTCAGAAGGTGATATTATGATAGTGAATTAGGATGACAAAGGGAAACAAAACTAGTGGAGGTTCTATTGATAGTAAAAAGACAGCAAGAAGCAAGACAAGAGGAGAAATCGTTAGCAACCAAAGGAAGGCATTAAGAGGACTAAGAAAAAGTTGACGAAAAAGCAGAAGTAAGCAATGTGTAATAAAATGTACCGGATGAGTAAATAGGAGTTTACCTGTGTAGTGGGCTGTGGAATAGGAAGTATTGAAATTATGATTCTGTTTCTGAAGCTGATGATTGCATTGAATGGAATTCTTTATTCCCATATAAACTTCTTGCAAGAATGTGAATATGAGAATATGAGAATCTTTATTCCCATATAAACTTCTTGCAAGTATTTTTCTAATTTTTAGGCTTTAAAGATCAGTGATTTAGGCAAACAAAATTTTCTCATCTAAGTTGGCCTTTGGCTGATATAGATCAACATTTTGGATATGAATATTGGCCACATACTTTTAGTCCAGAGCCTACTAAACTGGTAATTTTTTTTTATTTACACTACCCGGTATACTCGCAAATTTCATGCAGGTTGAATTCTTACTGGCAGCTGAGGCAAGCTAAAATCATTCAATTTTACGCTAATCAGCCAATGAAATTGCCCCTTTCTATGAAGCTAATTTTATAGTGCAGTACCCTTAACAATAATGAAATGGCTCTGAATCACAGTACTTACATTGATTTCTTTAATTTGTTGCAGTATTACAGGGATTCCCCTCCACAGTTGTTTACATTTGTAGGCAATATCTCAACTTAGGGCTGAATTAAAGTCATTATCTGGCCTCCGTCAAAACAGTGATAGGAAAAAATGTCAGTGACCATATTTTCATACAGTAAAAACCCTCATAAAGGAACCTGTAATTTTCTGTAACCCGTTGAAATGGTTCTTATACCCGGTGAGCCAGAAAAAAGTTCCCACATTTGAAAATTCACAGCACCAAGACTACTCCACAGATTTTAATGCTTCAAATTTTAGTTAAAAGCCAAAAAATTGTAGTTATTTTGTGACTTTCATTGCTGTCTTTCCGGCACTAGAAGTATTGGTATGAATCTAATTTTATAAAAATTTCTTTTACCTTAGTTCAAAATCGCCAGTGATTCTTAGTGACCTTTTGGCGGAGACTTCATCTCGCTTCATCTGCACCAAAACACTTTACCAATTAAAGCCCATTCCATCGCCTTCAAATGCCTTTGTCAAATCGGGCGCAAATGGAACATTCGCCTACAACTGTGGAGGTAGATCCCCTACCACTGATACATTATGGGTAATCACTATTACTTGGTTGGTAGCCATTTCACTATTTGCGAAGGTACGAGAAAATTCACCGCAAATGACTGATTCTTATCAGTAGCAAGAGGCAAGAAAGAAGCGATTTGATTGTCTCAATGGCGTGGAATTGGACCCAATTCTATGTGCTTCAGCAGTCAGTAAGGATTTGACCAAGCTTGCTGTCGCAGAAGGGAAACAGAAATGTAGAGGCCCTGGTACATTAATATAGCTTTATATGAAAGTTTTTTATCAAATTTTACATTCTATGCTTTGCGAGAAACTTTCTATGAATGATTTCCCTTGTGAAGTTTGTGTTGTAACTGGCGATGGATACGATGATACTGTCAAATACACCTGTATGAGGAAACTTACAAGTTAGCAGAACGGAGTGAGTTTGAGTTTGATTTGTTCAGATTTCTCTAAAATGTTAAGTGGCGCTATGTTCGATGAACATTGTCGTGCAGCTAAATAGTAAGCAAATTCCAGTAACAGTTCATCACATAATAAGGCATAATGGTTGTATTCTTTGCCCGAGATTTCAATGTATCATGCTGAAATACCCCGACGCCACCATTTCCATGATTTCCTATTAAAGCGTAAAACGCGTTGTTGTTGTTGTCTTTGCTGTTGTTGTCGTGCTAGTTGTGAAAATGTGTTGAGTGGACAATTTTGAGTGTACGATCATACTCCCTGCCTTTTTTCAGCTGGCAAGCTTCATTTCGAAGCAATGTGTTTTAATGATCCACGTCTTCGCTTAAAGGGAGTATATTGACCAGCATGCTTTGCGATCGTTTGTTTATGTTTTGGTTTCATCAGCCTTGACTCGTACTCCTTGGTACCCTGTGGCTCACCCGTTTTCTTGGCGTTCAGCAACCATGTCAAAGCTCAAAGTCTACAAGCAGGAAGAACTCTCATCGATGATGGCGAGAGCGATGGTTGAGCTGCGTTAAAAGCAAACCCAGTGGAGCCTTGTTCACATAGTCAGGTAGGAGACCAAATTAACATCAGTGCTAATTTCTGACTGCACTGCTTTCATGTGAAATAGCTGTCCCAAAGGCACTAGGCCAACCAAAATTACGACGATAAGTCTAACTAAGGCCAACCGAAGAAGGAAGATTCATATTTGATTTTGTAACAAACAAGACTAATTATTTTGACGTCGGTTATTAGGTCCTAATCAGCCTAAGTGTAAATTCAAGGAGGTCACTCACAGGTCATATCGCATTTCAACACTTGAAAGGAAGATTCAGTTCTTAGGGCAATTGGATTTATTATTGCATAGGTAGGCTAGCCCTGAATTGATCTTTCTTTTTCCATGTTTGTTGTCTTTGTTGACCCGTCCTTTGAGCATTTATCCGGTTGGTTAGGGTAGAATGAATTGGAGGAAAATGGCAAATTTCAAAAAATTTGCATGCAATAAATTTAGATCCATTAGCACATAAATAAACATTTTGCTTTTGCTAGCAATGATTATCACACCATGCAGTTAATAATGTCTAAATTGTTGATTTGCAGTTCTTGACTTGTGCAAAAGCTGGTTCTCTCCACAAAGTAAATGGCAGTCTGGTTGATATAAAGAATTAGAAGATGGCAAGGAACTTTTTCTCATACTCCTGCTCATTACAGTTGTTTGAAGAACTTTAAAATGAAAGATAGTTGTGATACAGTATTGATATTGAGAGTCATCTTGGTAAAAACTCAATGGTCACAAGGCTTTCATAGATATGTTCTTTGTATTCTGTGATTTTCACTTTGAATCCACACTCTTTTATGGTAAAATGAACTGTCAGATGAAAACTTCAGCACAGAGCCATTTCCTTAATCAAGAAAATCCATAGCATCTTTCCACAACATTTTGGTTTGTTTCTTGTCTTTAAACCTGGAATGTTGTCCATACAGTAGCACAGCTTCAAATAACTTTCCATAGTGCTGCTATCAATTTATTGCCCTAACCCCCACCCTGGATTTGGCAGGGCTGGTTCATCTAAAATTTTCTGTTGACAGGAGGTAAATAGCCCTACAACAACTCCCCCATTCCAAGGGTGGGAGGTCAGAACATAAAATGATAGCTGCATAATATTTTAATGAGGAAACAGGAAGTAGACATGAAGAACACAATGACATTTTTGAGAAACTCATATGCAACTCTAATTTATATACTAAAATGTAATGATCAGTCAGGTCTACAGGGGGTAGAATGGGTAAGCATGTGGTCAAATGGGTGTTGTAAAGATGTGGATAAGTTACGCTATCAGAGGTTTCCTTCAGCTGTTTGAAAGTCCTTCTCTTTGACATCCTGAGTGCTGATTTATCAGTTTTTCAGTAGGCAACACTGTTGCCCTTACTTCCTGGCAACCCACTTCACCCCTGTAGACCCTACAAGTTCTCAATAAGAAAACGAGGTCATGACTTGGCAGCTGTTTTTAAATTTAAGGCCATTTTGCCTCCACATTTTCTGAGGAGTCATTAAATTTCAAAGTAACAGTAAGATTATCTAGTTTCTTACTTCAAATTTAATGTTCCAAGAAAGCACTAACTGATTTTTGTCAGGGGGATTCAACAGAACCTATCAAGATCAGAACAAGTATTAACAGAAATCATGCTCAATACATTTTCAAAATATTTGTCACTACTGCACAGTGTGAAAACATTTTGCGCAAGTGGAGAAAGCTGAAGTTAAAAATTACAAAGGTTTCCTAATTTTTTCAAACTGTGTGACCTGGTTTCTAAGTTTGGAAACATTGAGCTGATGTCTCTGGCAGCGAATACAGAAGAAACTCACATAAAAGAACCTGCTTTTTAATGAGAACCTTGTGGCTGAAATTCAATCTTTTTTAAACCCCGTATATAAAACCCATTTGAGCCTGAGACTGGGAGAGGTTCTTATACAATACGTTTCATGTCTTCAGAATTCCTCAGAATTTCAAGAATTCTTGACATTCTGATCAGAAATCTTCAGTGGTACAACCAACTATCAGATTTTTAAACAAGACTTATAGCCTAGAAATTCTATCAAGAACTCTTCATAATTCTCAAAAAACTCTTCAGAAATCTGAAAAATATTAATGTAAGCAAGGTGTGTACTTGTAAGAATCTTTTAAGAACCTTGTAGGCTGGAATTTAGAATAACAGCAACTTAATTAAGAAACCTACTCAGGCTGCCCGAGAAAAACCTAGGTACTTTTATGTGGGTTTCTACTGTACTCATCAAAAAGTGAACTGGGTCAAATCCTTAGATTCTTATCGAAACTACATTTAGTCATTGCATGGAAAATATCCACCAAAGTTTTGAGCTGCCAATAGTCATATTGTCTTCTTGCTGCTTGTGATCATCAACTGAACTACTCCAACTTCCAAGTTGCATAAATAAACTTTCAAGAGTGAGATGGCAAAATCTGATCCCATTCCAACTGTTTGTGAACTGCAAGAGGAATGAATTTTTCAAACTGAAGTCAGGATATGATAAAAATGCTGTTTGGGACCAATCATAAACTGGAGCTGAGCAGGGGTCTCGCTTGCCTTATATTCTCCAATGTTTGCTAACAAGTACTATTAATTTCTTATCTGCATATACAGTGTTGCAGAGGAAGGCAGCTCTCATTTGCATTGGGGGGGGGGGGGGGGTTACAGCTCTCTTAAGGGCTAGTTTTTAAAAGGGCTGAGGAAAAGGGCACTTTGAGGTTAAACTATTGAGGTATAGTGCTGTATTCATAAAATAGTGCTCATTTTAAAGTCTTCACTTCCCCATGCCCCACTGGCTCCTTCATCTAATGGGGATTATTGGGCAACAAATCACTACACGAATACTTCCAAAATCTATCCACCACATGAGTCTTCAGTGGGGTTTTGGATTTATGGCCTACATATCCATCAGTTTCATGGAATGCGCCTAATTCATTTCTTGACCTCACGTAGCAGGAAGGTTTATAATTTCTAAAGCGTTGGGATATATCATATATGAGATATATCAATATTGTGAATTAGCTAATTTTGTAATCAAAAGCTGAAAACTGTGAAACCAAATGTCAAGAATTTGCAGAATGTTAAGTTGAGGCTCATCCAATATTTAGAGCAAAGTAAATAGGCTTAGACCGCTCTGAACCGTGGGCAACTAAGGTGAGCTGAGGATAGCAAAAACCAACCTGTCGGCATGGCACTGGTCCCCCATTACATCGAGTATCTCTCTTACAACTTCTGAGCAACTCCTTGTGTCCATCTGCAATTGACATTTGAAGGTTTCCTGGCGTTGAACTTGGCTTCTTTCGAGAGGCTTTCCAGCTTGAAGTATCCAACTTCCAGGTGTCCAAAAAAAGCGAATAACAATGCCTTTGCGTGAAATAAGTAGCCACGATACCAAAGCGATACATTAATTTGCCAAAAAAGACATCCTGGTTGCATTAATCGTAGAAATTGCCGAAGATTTCGTGGATTTAAACTGCCACTGAATTTCTGACTGTCAGAAATTATGGAGCTGTGGAGAGCGAGAGAGCGCACTTCGCGCAAAGCATGCTGGTCAATATACTCCCTTTAAAGGTGACAAGGAATCTTGAATGACCTCAACGTTTGACTCTGGTTTGACAGATGTCATTGATGTGAGATTTAAGTGAGTTGTAATTTGGCACGTGGGATTAATCGTGTAAGTCTGTGACAAATTTTGATTGGGTTCTTTGCACAGAAAGTATTGACTGACCACCTGTATAGAGAGTTGTGCAATGGCACGTGAGCTTCCACAACTCATACAGCTAAATTTGCGAAAGGTGCACACATTTTATGTGTTAAATCTTCGCAAAACATTAAGGCCAATCGTGTAAAATGTGAATGGATTACTTTAAAGGGAATCAACTCCGTTTGGCCTTGTGCCGCCTCCTCTTTCTTTTTGTCTAATGAGGTTAAGTTTTAAAAGCGAAGTCCGATCTGAAGTCCCGATCAGAAGGTATAGCATCCTTTTCTTTCTTAAATCGCATGTATTACCGGGGTCGATTCCCTTTAAGAAAGCTGTAAGCATTTTGCCATACTGCCGGAATTTTTGAAGTCATCGTTATTCTTCTATGTTTCATGAAAGAAAGCATGTAACAAACTATCGCATGCTTTGAAAAACATTAGAGGCACTAGCGTCATCGATAACTGTAGCTAGGCTCATGATTGAGCGACCGTGAACCTCTCCACCATCCTCCGCCACTTGACTCTATCTTGCGCTTTCCTTTCCACTTGTACCATTGTCAGCCCGCAAATATGTTTGATGTTGTCGCCCAGTCTTGTCTTCGGTTTGCCTCGTCCTCTTTTTCCTACGACCATCCCTGTCAGCAAGTCCTTCTCAAGACTTTCACTGCTCATCACATGACCAATAAACTTTAGGTTTCTTCTGTTCAAGATGCCCAATAGCCGGTCTTTACAATTTATTCTTCTCAGCACTTCACCATACCATTCGTTTTCTTTTCTGTCCAGCTAATGCGCAGTACTCGTCTGCAACATCACAGCTCAAAACTATTGACCCTGTTATTGTCTTTCTTCTTCAGCACCAACCATGAGCCACAGGACACACAGATTTGGTGATCGGGCCTAAGCTACTCTCGCATTAGTGATTACTTAGAACAACATAATTAATTCAGTTTGCAATCAATATCTAAAGATGTAACTAAGGAATACTTACTCGTGTTCTTCTCTGTCATTTCATAACCTTGCAATTACTGCCAAATACAGCCAGCACCGGAGCTAGATTCCCCTTCCACAACAGACGACGACTTTCCTCCTTTCCTGTGAACGTTTGCAAAATGTGTTTTCGCTTCTCCGCACTGAGTGGAAGGGGAATCTAGTCTGCATTTTGCAAACGTTCACAGGAAAGGAGGAAAGTCGTCGTCTGTTGTGGAAGGGGAATCTAGCTCCGGTGCTGGCTGTATTTGGCAGTAATTGCAAGGTTATGAAATGACAGAGAAGAACACGAGTAAGTATTCCTTAGTTACATCTTTAGATATTGATTGCAAACTGAATTAATTATGTTGTTCTAAGTAATCACTACTGCGAGAGTAGCTTAGGCCCGATCACCAAATCTGTGTGTCCTGTGGCTCATGCACCAACACTCAGACCCATATGACGCCACTGGGAAAATTAACGAGTTCAATAACCTCAGCTTTGTTCTTAAGGTATATGGATTTTGGACATGTTTTTTCTTGGACATGTTTTTGGTTGACTGGCAGGAAATCTGCCATTTTGAAAGTTGAAAAGTCACAAAAATGGCACTATCGGAACAAAACGTAATGAACTTGCATGAACCTTTGGTCAAATATGTATTCTAACAGATTCAACCAGATAAAAGTAGTTGAGAATGTGATTTTAGAGTACTTTGTGAGGTATGAGTCATTTTAGGATTTCGCTCACAAGGTACTCTTTCTCGAGCAAAGATTAGTAAAACTGAATTCAGTACTTAATATGATACCTTCGTTAACTCTGAAGGCCCAGAAGAGCAGTTTTTAGTTAGAAATGAGCATCTTTGTTACTCAGGCTGGAAAACAAAATTCTAAGATGATTTTTAAAAGTAATGCACACTGGAAAACAAGTTCGCAGCTTTCATGTACCCACAATAGTTTGTCAATTGTTTCTCACATCCAAGGGACAAGAGGTGAGTAGCTCGAGAGCAAATAGTTCCTAGAGCACAAAAAGCTACCAGCGTTCTCAAAGTTTTTAAGACACTCGTAGCTCAAAATTTGTGCGTAGCTTCAAAGGTGACCTACAAATGTGTCTTTAATATGGTGTCCTTCAAAGGTGTTATTCAAATGTTTCTAGCAGCTTCGACTAGGAATGAAACTTTCAGGTCAAAAGTATACTTTAAAATCAATTAGATTAGAAGATGAGCGAACAGTTATCACACACTCTTTGTGCTTTGAGCCAAGTGGGAATGTCTCTTAGGTCTTAAGGATCCTTTGCTCTAGAGTTCATTCATTTTATTAATTTTACTTTTTAAGCACGGTAGCCCCGTCAGTCCTAAAGAACTGTTCATTGTTTAAGGCCCCGTTTACACGAGATCGGATCCAAATGGATCCGTACCCAAACTGTAACGGATAGGCCTTGCGTTTACACGGGACTCGACGGATCCGAACCCATTTGGATCTGCTATCCGCACCCAAACGGGATCACTTTCGAAAGTGATCCCGTTTGGATCCGATCCCAAAAAGGTCTCGTGTAAACGGGTGGGATCGGATCCAAACTGGTACGGATAGGAAGTTACACTATTAAACTGAAAATCCTTTGTTGACATTTCAAAGAGGGGAATCAGAGATGTAACAGAGTCTATTAGAGTGCAAAATTTCAAAGGATCGGACTAAAATAAGAGACAACGTTTACTAGAGCGCTGCTAAGAGTTCATAAAATCTAAATGGATCCGATCCCGTGTAAACGCCAACAGTTCTGGATCCGATCCCGTGTAAACGCCCCTCAAAAAGTGGATCGGATCCAAATGGATCCGACCCCATTTTGATCCGATCCCGTGTAAACGGGGCCTAAGTCTTCTGTAAATAGATCCAGTAAAACACTTGTTAAAACCCCCGGGGGGGGGGGGGGGGGTACTTCACTATAAGTTCATACGGGGGTGTGCGCCGCAAGGATTTCTGTTACGACCCAATCCCAGAAATTTGGTTCGATATTGATACCCAATCCCAGAATATATGTCAGATATTGATACCCAATCGAAGACGTAACAAAAGCAATTCGACGTCAAAAGGATAAGGGATAGAGGGCTGGAAACGATTATTTTGGTTCCAAGTGGCCATTGGAACGAGGTTCTGATCTGAGGACGTTTTTCAACACAAAAATACTTGAAATCAGTTCACTTGAAACTGACAACGTGTTGCTTGAAAATTTATCCAGTTGTACTTTCATTCAACACCCATTACAGAATTTTGAGTAATCCCCAATCCCAGAAAATTCCGAGTGAAAGTATACCCCAATCACAGAAATTTTCCAGTAAGAGGATACCCCAATCCCAGAATTTTCAGGCCAAAAACTACCCAAAACTGGCGCACATCCCCGTCTTACCCAAAGTGAAGTACCCCCCGGGGTTAAAACTACCTTTCCCAAGGATTGAGAAATTCACCAGGTACAAGTACGAAAAGAGCTATTTTGCATTATAAGCTTTTTAAGTCATAATTTCTTGACCCGGATTATCTTGTGGCTGCTTTCGTTTTGATCTTTGCATATGAAGTGTTATCTGTTAAATATACTTTTTCCAAGGATTGAGAAATTCACCAGGTACAAGTACGAAAAAAGCTATTTTTGCATTATAAGCTTTTTAAGTCATAATTTCTTGACCCGGATTATCTTGTTGCTGCTTTGGTTTTGATGTTTGCATATGAAGTGTTATCAGTTAAAACTACCTTTCCCAAGGATTGAGAAATTCACCAGGTACAAGTACGAAAAAAGCTATTTTGCATTATAAGCTTTCTAAGTCATAATTTCTTGACCCGGATTATCTTGTGGCTGCTTTGGTTTTGATGTTTGCATATGAAGTGTTATCAGTTAACAGTACTTTTTCCAAGGATTGAGAAATTCACCAGGTACAAGTACGAAAAAAGCTATTTTGCATTATAAGCTTTTTAAGTCATAATTTCTTGACCCGGATTATCTTGTGGCTGCTTTGGTTTTGATGTTTGCATATGAAGTGTTATCAGTTAACAGTACTTTTTCCAAGGATTGAGAAATTCACCAGGTACAAGTACGAAAAAAGCTATTTTGCATTATAAGCTTTTTAAGTCATAATTTCTTGACCCGGATTATCTTGTGGCTGCTTTGGTTTTTTTATGTTTGCATATGAAGTGTTATCAGTTAACAGTACTTTTTCCAAGGATTGAGAAATTCACCAGGTACAAGTACGAAAAAAGCTATTTTGCATTATAAGCTTTTTAAGTCATAATTTCTTGACCCGGATTATCTTGTGGCTGCTTTGGTTTTTTTATGTTTGCATATGAAGTGTTATCAGTTAACAGTACTTTTTCCAAGGATTGAGAAATTCACCAGGTACAAGTACGAAAAAACTATTTTGCATTATAAGCTTTCTAAGTCATAATTTCTTGACCCGGATTATCTTGTGGCTGCTTTGGTTTTTTTATGTTTGCATATGAAGTGTTATCAGTTAACAGTACTTTTTCCAAGGATTGAGAAATTCACCAGGTACAAGTACGAAAAAAGCTATTTTGCATTATAAGCTTTCTAAGTCATAATTTCTTGACCCGGATTATCTTGTGGCTGCTTTCGTTTTGATGTTTGCATATGAAGTGTTATCTGTTAAATATACCTTTTCCAAGGATTGAGAAATTCACCAGGTACAAGTACGAAAAGAGCTATTTTGCATTATAAGCTTTTTAAGTCATAATTTCTTGACCCGGATTATCTTGTGGCTGCTTTCGTTTTGATGTTTGCATATGAAGTGTTATCTGTTAAATATACCTTTTCCAAGGATTGAGAAATTCACCAGGTACAAGTACGAAAAGAGCTATTTTGCATTATAAGCTTTTTAAGTCATAATTTCTTGACCCGGATTATCTTGATGGCTACTTTCGTTTTGATGTTTGCATATGAAGTGTTATCAGTAAAAGTACTTTTTCCAAGGATAGAGAAAATCACCAGGGCTAAGGTTGGGATTCCTATTCAGATATTTTCCTCAGCACAAAGATTTATGCTCGTATTTTGCGGTCATTCCGGCGATTCCCCAAACGGCGCGTTCGCAGTTTAGGCCAAAACCCACAAGCTCTGGTTTTGAAGTGGAGGCAAAATTTTAATTTCAACATTAATATTCCTACTGTCAATGCACCAGCACCAACCAATAAGGTATTCATCTTCAATTTTGCTATCGAGGATTAATTTAACAACCATTTTGAATTAATTGGATCTAAATTCTTGCCGGTAGCCCCCCGCGGAGGGGAAGGGGGGTACTTGACCAGGGAAGTGACGGGGGTGTGTGGCAAACTGCTCAACACCTTGTACCCTGTCGCATAAAAAATTGCCCAAAAGTATACCCTGTCGCACAAATACTTTACCAAAATCCATTGTTTCACGATAACTCTAAAAGGTGTGCTTCGACATGATACCCTGTCGCATAATAATTGTCTTATCAATTGTAATACCCTGTCGCATAATTTTTACCAAAAAAGGACACCCTGTCGCATAATTTTTACCGTAAAAGGGCATCCTGTTGAGCAGCACATCCCGTCAAGTCAAGTATGGGAGTACCCCATCCCCCGGGCGCTAGCCCCGATCAAATCTGTTGCGTTTTTTTCTGGGACACCCGGTATTGGTGTTATCAACAAGAAGTATAAAGGCAAGTTACTGTTGTCGTCATTTTCTAATATTTAAAGGCTTCTTTGCCCATCCAGGTTGATAAAATTTCTTATCCGATGAATTTTTAGATTTTTAGGTATTTTTACAGAACGCAGTATTTCAGTATTTCAGCATTTAATTCATTCATCGGAGGGTAACCCTTCACCAGTGCTTTATAAACGAGGGTCCCTTCGTCAGAACTCTTGCAATCTAATCAAAATATGCTACTGCGTGTATTTTGTTTCATAAGAAACAGCTTATAAGAAGAGGTAGGCTCAATACTTCGAACGATAAGAAACAACGCTACCTGATTTTAAAATCTTAGAAACTCATATATATCCACAATTTTTGACAAAGTCAAGGAATTTTCCTATCTCTTTCATGGAAGTCTAAGCAATTTAAAGCGACGTCTCCCCAGTACGGAAACTGCTGTTTACATATGGAGGAAGATTTGACGACCATAGGTTCACCTAAGCATTTTTAAGCCCTTGATGAAAATAGCCGAGCAAAGACAATAGGGCTTCACATGTGCCGCACCATATTTGGGTAAATAATTACATCAACCGAGGATACTGATATCTGATAGGCTGAAACTTGACCGCAAGTTGCTTGAGCCATTTTTATGTGTCGTGTCTGATTACAGACGTTGACGATCAGTATCTTGCAGTTTTCCCTGTCATCAGCTTTTTGAAGCAAAGTTCCAGCGTTCTTCTCACTGGTCAGCAGCTTCAAAATATCCTTGTATGTTGTTTTTTGCCTCCCCCTGTCTCTTTTACCTTCAATTTTTCCCGTCAACAGCTGATGTTCCAAACCTTTCTTTCTCCACAAATGTCCCAAAATCTCAAGTTGTTTTTTTCTCATTGTTTCTATCAATATTCTTCTACTTTTTGCTCTGATCAGTACATCTTTATTGCTGACTTTATGCGGCCAGGATAACTTCAAAATTCTTCTCCAGAACCACATTTCTGCAGCTTTTAGTTTGTTCTGCAGTTCTTTCGTAATTTTCCAGCATTCCGATCCATATAAAAGTGTTGACCACACAAAGCACCTTAACACATGTGACTTTGTCTCCCAGCTAATACTGTTATTTGTAAGTAGTGGAGACATCTTTCTAAAGGCATTTTTTGCTAATGCTATACGTTTGATGATTTCAGTATGCCATTTACCATCTGATGTTATTTCACATCCTAGATATTTTAATTTATGGACTTGTTTGATTTCAAGCCCCCTTTAGAAAGAGAAAGAAGATTCTGCAGATCCTGCCAAAACACAGTTGAAAACGAAACACACTTCATCCTTTCATGCCAAAAATATATCACTGAATGCACAATGTTCTTAAATAGAACCCAGAATCTCTGCCCCAATTTTAGTAATATACCAACTGATGAACAGAAACTTATATACTTCCCTTAATGTCCAACGAAGATGAACTTCTTCTGCAAACATTTTCTGAATTTCTTCATGATATATATACCAAACGCTTGGCTTTAGAAAACGGTAATCAATAGGCTTTCTCCAATTTATTGTAGTTTTGAACAATGTAGCTGTAACCTCTTAATTTTGTACTCTTTGTTTTATATTCAATCTTTTTTTCGTTTTCTGTAGCTGTAGTCGACCATGTATCGAATGATATAGTGTCTATGATGAAAAAAAAAATTGATTTATGTACTTACATTCCCTTTAAGGGTGCCCTTGATTTCCTGTTAGATCAAGGGTGTTAGGACACGGATGCTTTGCTTGATCATTTATTTACCTTGTTTTGATCCCTGTGTCTTGTTTTGTTGTCTTGTTTTCTGTTCTGTTTCGTCTTCAACTGAGCGCGGGATTAGGCCCAACCGCTCTCAAGTTGTTCGAATAGAGCTCCCTTGTATTTCTGTGCCTTAGTGCGCCTTCGCACAAGATAGGTTTTAAAAACCGCACTAAGACACAGAAATACAAGGGAGCTCTATTCAAACGACTTGAGAACGGTTTGGCCTAAACACGGTCAGTTGAAGACGAAACAGAACAGAAAACAAGACACACGGATCGAAACAAGGTAAATAAATAATCAAGCAAAACATCCTTGTCCTAACACCCTTGGTTAGATTTTGCAATTTTGATACCCATTTTATCATTATGGACTTTGCGCTAAATAAATTCAAGATTACTGTGTTTAATCTGCAGCCAGATCAACGTCAATTATTTACAACAATAGAGTTTTACAATGACAAACTATTACAGCCCTTTGCTCAAAATCAAATTTTCGGCAACCGATGGGCATTTGCACAGTTTATTATCTGCCTTTTGCTATGTCATGTAGTTTGATGTGCTTAAATTCCCTTTACAGGTGCCCTCGATTTCCTGTTTAATAGATTTTGCAGTTTTGATACCCATTACATTAATGATATGAATTCTTCGCTAAATACATTTCGGATTACTACTGTGTTTAATATGCAGCCAGATTGCAGCCCTTTGCTCAACATCAAATTTATGGCCGGGGGGTAGTCATGGTCTTCTGCTCCTCATGGCATCGTAATGTATTAAAGTAGTTTGTAAGTGCTGTTCTAGGTAATTTCGTTATTGTAATTTTTTATGTTGGATCAAAATAATCAAATTTTCGGCAACCGATGGGCATTTGCATAGTTTACTTTCTGCCTTTTGGTATGTCATGTATATACCTAGCAAGTCAATGAAAGGTCCGGCGTTTGAAAAGTGCTGCTCCCAGAGTATCAATGCAATAATATTGAAAACTGCCTTGTTGAAAACTGCCAATAATATTGAAAACTGCCATGATGTGTCCAGTTAGGCTAAGTAACTTACCCGGCATAATCTGCCATTTCTTCACGTCAATATGAGAGATTTACTGCAGAAAGCCCCGGCGGGTGCAACGTTAATGAAAATACCTCATCACACTCATCCATTATTTCGCTGAGAAAGGGGTATATTTGAAGCAAAATCGTAGGACCTACAGTAGAATCTCAAAATAAGGGATGATTTACTTCAGAAAATGTCCAAAAGAATGCTTAAATGCTGATGAAACCGAATCCTAGAATGTAATGAATTTTACCCTCCTCTTAGGACCACTATTTTTACTGTACAAATCTCTTCGGAGTTCAGTGATACTTCTTTAAAAGTGGGTTATCTTCAAAACTCCTCATTGATAAGGTTTTTTTTCGCCAACTAGAAAGTCAGAGAGAAGGGTATTCCATGAATTAGTATGGACAAGCGTGGTGTACCTTCTACTACTGAATTTCACCCAGCGGGCAGAAAGCCTTTTTCGAGAAACAACAAAAACGAATGACAACGTCGAGCCAGTATCATGCGTCCATATATTTCGCCCTCTTTGGAGAATGGAATTCCTCTGAATTAGTTATTGATATTTGGAGAAAGACTCTTTATTCCCACATGCTAATGCTTGCCCATGTCATTGCTGTGAGGTAAGCATATTAGGAACACTAATGCTTGTGATTTTAGCACCTTTTTACAGTTTCTGGAAAGCGCGCGTCGCTTTCGATCTCTCTCTTAATGCAATAAGTCATAGCTTCGCAATCACAAAGGAGGCTACAGAATTGGGCCTCTTTATCATTGGAGGGGAGGATTTACACAATTTTCTGGGGTCCCTGTGGCTGCTCATTGGAAATTTCATTGCATTTGGTATGTGTAAACACAGAATCACATCAATAATCCACAAAGTTGCAAAAAAAGTTGACAATTTAGGTTAAAAACAACCCTATTGATAAGCTGTCATCTATCTATTTCTGCAGAAAGAGTTTTGCGATCAAAATTTTCCTGCAGAAAGGCTACCTAGCTAAATGTTGAAATTTTCTTGAAGATGGCGTTGCAGATGAGTTTACTGCCCATAGAAAAATTAAAGAGACCATACTTATTACTACATAGATAGAAACTGAACGTCAGAAAAAATTAGCTGGTTCAATGTACAAATTGGGAACAGTAATCCATTAAGTAGGTGGGAAGCCCCCCCCCCCAGTCTTAATAGGTTTGAAGAGCATACTAAGTGCAACAGTTCTCTTTGAGTCATAGATTTTATTGTTCACTTGGATCTCAACCAACGAGGCAACCAACATATCAATCCGTACTGAAATTTTGCCTTCGGCAGCAACGAATTCTTGCAAGCAGTTTCCGTATGACCTCGAGTACCCTTGCTCGAATGTCTTTTTTGCGATAGCCGTAGAGAAATGGGTTTATGACACTATTGAGGAATCCAAAAAGAGCAGTGATTCTCGTTGAGTGGTAAAATGCTGTTGACTCACTATTCTGTTTAAGTTGGAAATGAATGACTCTTGGTAAGTAGCAGAGGTAGAAAATTCCAACAATTGTCAAGAGAGTTACTGCCGAACGTTTCTGCTGTCTCTTTCGTTGTGACTGTATTTGTTGCGATACCATGTTGCCAATTGTTAGATTCGAAGAACAAATCTCGTAGAAGACCATAATATTCGGTACAACAACGCTTATCAACACGATACTTAACATAACAGATAAAGCAGGTCTTAGAATTGTAAGTTGAACAATGTCAAGTACCCAAAGACTCATTGCCATGATAGAACAAAGCCAAAAAACAATGTAGACTATTTTGTATGCCTTCATTACGTTCATTGATTTGTATTTGGTGAAATTTATTATGGCGAAGCATCGATCAATGCTTAGAAGGGAAATCATCAACACTGACACAGCTACTAACACATGAACTATTATCCTATGCGAAAGTATCAAGTAACATGGTATCTGGATGTGTTTCACCTCCATTGTTCGCAATACAATGTTAAGTGGCAGTGACACCATTCCAGTTAGTACATCTGTGACTGCAAGAAAGGCTAGAAGATTATTCGATGGCTTTTGCAGTGAAATACTGGTGGAGATGCTGTAAAGAACTAAACCATTTCCGAGTGTAGCCAGTATTGAGAATGGTATTGAAAGATATATTGAAAATGCTGCCATTATCATTGCTTCCTCATTCAACTTGAAATTCATTGACTTTAAACTAAAACAGCTTGGGGTCACTGTGTGGTTCATCTTGAGGCAAACTTAAACTGACTCGCAATGTCTCAACTCTTAGTTTTCTGATCCAAGTAAAATTCCAGATTATTACTGCGTATTTGTGCAATAGCAAAATTGCAATCACAGATTGTTAGCAGCAATTGGCAGTGCCAAAATCAACAATGAATCAATTTGAAATTTCTTTGTTTCAAAAACGAATCTTTTTCCCCTCGTGAGAACCTCGTGATCGTGCGAATCTTTTTCCCCTCGTGAAATCGTGCAGCTTTAAAGACCGATCTGTTCTTTCCTATGAGATTCTTGTAACAATGATATAAATGGTTGAAGTCTTGCTGCATTAAAGATCAATCTTCCTATCTTCTTTCCCCGAGTTTTTTTATGATGATGATATAAATTGTTGAAATCTTGCTGCCTTAAAGATCAATCTTCAATCTTCCTATCTCCTTTCCCCGAGCTTTTCATGATGACGATATAAATTGTTGAAATCTTGCTGCTTTAAAGACCGATCTGTTCTTTCCTATGAGATTCTTGTAACAATGATATAAATTGTTGAAATCTTGCTGCCTTAAAGATCAATCTTCCTATCTCCTTTCCCCGAGTTTTTTTTATGATGATGATATAAATTGTTGAAATCTTGCTGCTTTAAAAACCGATCTGTTCTTTCCTATGAGATTCTTGTAACAATCATATAAATGGTTGAAATCTTGCTGCCTTAAAGATCAATCTTCCTATCTCCTTTCCCACGAATTTCTTATGATGATGATATAAATTGTTGAAATCTTGCAGCTTTTAAGACCAATCTGTTCTTCCCTATGAGATTCTTGTAAAACGATGATATAAATGGTCGAAATCTTGTTGCCTTAAAGATCAATCTTCGTATCTCCTTTCCCCCGAGTTTCTTATGATGATGATATAAATTGTTGAAATCTTGCAGCTTTAAAGATCAATCTCTTATTCCCTTTGAGATTCTTGTAACGATGATATAAATCGTTGAAATCTTGCTGCCTTAAAGATCAATCTTTCTATCTCCTTTCCCCCGAGTTTCTTGTGATTAGGATTAAACCGTTGGAGTCCTCTTAAAGACGAAGCTTCGTATCGCAAAAGATGTTGTTGAAATGCTATGAATCGCTGAAGCCGTCTTTCTGCAATGTCGCAATTTTGTTTTCTGCAAAGACAAATTACCTTTAGTTTCAAGTTGTTTTGAAGATGAGCTATTAGCTGAGATCGTCTATTGGCTAATGTACTTGCCTTTAAAATGTTTCATTTTTTATATTGTTTCACTCCCGACAGCTGTAGTGCTTTGCTGCGCTCTGATGATTCAAACTTTGCGCATCGCCAAAGTCATCAGCTGCTCCTCTTCAACTGCCCTTCATTTAGTCTGCACTGAAAAGACCTTCTGCAGATTCTTGTATTGGCGCGTTTACATGAGGAACTCAAGCCGGTTTGAAATTTCGCCCCGATCTGAGTTGAACTCGGTGTCTGGTCAAAGCCCTTGAAGTGTTTACATTTACATGGAAAATGATGTTCCTAAGTCAAACCGGGGTGAAACAGGTCCCGTTTACATGAGGAACTCAAACCGGTTTGAAATTTCGCCCCGATCTCAGTTGAACTCGGTGTCTGGTCAAAGCCCTTAACCCTATTTTAACCGGTTTTCGCCCCCCCCTTCCCGAACGTTTTTTATAGCTCCCAAATGATGATAGCTATGGCACTGAAACTTGCTGACTTTTCCTAAAATTTAACTGGCAATCAGAAAATAAAAATTTCAATGCCTATTGTTGGACCGCGTGACCACCAGATGCCTATATTTGGAGAGTGGTCACAAAGAAAATCGTGAAAACTACTCTAGTTTCTTTATTTTGTGCCGAATCTCGTCATTATATATACCATTCAATTTGTCTCGATGAGTACTTTCATTTGATGTATGATTTATCTATATTTGCTCACGTCAGCAATTTATAATTTCGATGACGTCATACATCTTTATGACGTCATATTTCTAATGAATTAGCAATTTTTATATGAAAAATCATGTAATGACTTGAAATATTGATAAAGATATTTGATTTCATTCAAATTATGTGAAATTGATGATGTTTCGGCATTATTATTGAGGAAACAATTTTGCATTGAATCAAATTACCGTTATTTAATTAGTTAATTAATTAGGAACCACAAATATTCATACAAAACTGAATGAAATCTCATTCTAAGGCTATCAAGTAAGTATTTGGATAGTTTTTAGCCTATTTTAGCTAGTTATTTAATGTGAATCTACTTGTTTTTCCCGATAGCTCAATTTCGTCAAAATTTGCCCTATTTTTGGTTGCCTAGCAACCAATCACGTGATTAAAAATTAGCTGATGCTATTTTTGAATTCTCCTTTGTTTAATTATAACACATTGCAAGTTTCATTGTCATAGCTATTATAGTTCCGAAGAAAATTAGGGGGCGAAAAACGCCCCCCCCCCGGTAGAAAATCACTTTTTTCACCTGGTTAAAATAGGGTTAAAGTGTTTTCATGGACAATGTTGTTCCTAAGTCAAACCGGGATGAAACAGGGCCCGTTTACATGAGGAACTCAAACCGGTTTGAAATTTCACCCGGATCTGAGTTGAACTTGTTGTCTGGTCAAAGCTGTTACAGTATTTACATGGGAAATGCGATTTCTAACTCAAACCGCGGTGAAACTCAGCGCCCATTTACATGAGAAAGTCAACCGGTTTGCAATTTTAATTCGATGTGAATGTTGGCCAGACAGCGTATTTCCCATTGCGTTCACATGCCCGGGGGAGGGGGTACATGACTTGCGGAGGGACGGGGGTCTGCTGCCCGGCTTTCAAAAAGCGAACCTCTTCTAATTACCGACAGTTGCTGTCATAGCCACTGTTGTGATGAATTTTGGGGGAAAACTGCCCATTTTTGATAATTTTTCGCCAATTTCTGGAAACCCCACCCATGTTTAAGGAAAATTTGCCGAAAAAGGGACCCTTGTTTAGAGACTTTCTGACCCAAAACCCACCCATATGGGCAGCACATACCCGTACCCGCAACATGTCATGTTACACCCCCCCCCCCCGGGTTCACTTAAAGTTTTGGCCCGGTCTGTGATTGATTGTGTTCTTTTGGTGCCAATCAAAACAATATGCTAATGTGACCTTTGGACCCGAGACCACTGCATCTCATACCGATTTGAGAATTGTTTGCGTTTACGTGGTGCTTTGAGTCTCACCCCGGTTTGAGTTAGAAATCGTATTTTTCATGTAAACACTGTAAGGACAAACTTTTTTCAGTGGTAGAAAAATACGATTCTTCACTATCTACACTATATTTGATGTGTGAAATCGTGGCTCCTTTTTCAAGTTTCAGGGCGGTTACCGTTCAAACGAGAAAAGATTCAATTTCTAGATCCTTTTTTCTCCATGATTCTATTACACTTTGTTCTTGAGCTATAAATGGTCAAAGTTAGTAGTAGTTGATAAGCTATTGAATCCTTGGACCGAATGAGCCAAAAAGTCTTTGAGCCATAAATGAATCTTCAATTATGATGTTGTTTGCGAGACATTGCAGGTTGTTGAAGGAAGACTGTATTGTTAGTGCTTTTGCTATGTGAGATGTGAGCACAACAGCCCTTGAAATTGGAACATCATTTGGGAACCGCAGCTTGATGATAAATCTTAGGGCGAGTACGACGACAAAAAACATGTTCTTTTGCATATTTCAATGATGCTATATTGACAAATCCATTTTAGTAATAAAATAAAGATGACAAGTCCATTTTAATTATTGACAGAAGACAAGTCCATGATGACAAAATCGAGTGGCTAAGCCATAATAATTATTTAGAACGTTTCGAACCTTCCTAGGTCCATCCTCAGCAAGTAACTGGGTGGAAACAACGATTAAATACTAGACGAGCTACACGTTAGTGGGACTTGGGAATAGTCCAAAAAAGGGCAAAATGTAAAAACAGCCCTTGAAATGTAAAATCTTCTTCCTGCCACGCATAGATTTCAATATGGTTGTTTACTGGGATGCACTGTGATCCAGAGCATCGAATTTAGCCAAAATTTGAAGTTTTAGATTCTTGCTCGATTTTGCACTTGAGACTTGCACCATAACCTATGAGTTCATGTGCTGCAAAAATTTTCAAGATCAGTCAATCGAAAGCAAAGATATTGATTTTTGATGTTGGGCCTAAATCAGATCTTTGTTTACATGACTGGCCGAGGCATAGAACTGTTTTCACAGCAAATTACAATTCCTTGTATTTAGGCTCAAACTTCACCGATTTCTTTCAATTTAGTCTCATTCTGATCCTCGAAATGTGTGCTTTGAGGAAATGTAAAGCATGCTAAAAGATGTTGCCTTGTTAGGACCATTTGTAGACAATTTCACAATGGTACTTCTCTAAAAATTCTAGTCTTCAAAAATCAATTGTAAAATTAAAGTTACAGACAAAAAAGTATGTTTTGCTATGCTCTTCAAAATAATTTAAACAATTAGAAACGCCTTTCTAACAAGTTTCTACCAAGGGCTGATGCCATACAGAGGCTTCGGCCCTGTGTATAGCTGCAAGTGCGTAGATGTTTCCATTCTAAACTATTCACTGCATGCAAGAAGAATGCTTTCATAGATGTAGCTTCTTGGTCTGAACAGTTTCAGGTTGTCTCCATAGAAACCTACGTCGCCACACTTTCTGCACTAAATATTGAAGTGACCAATGTGCCGATTGAAACATCTTGGGCCTTCTGTGAAAGCCAAAACTTTTCACACTAGGTTTAATTGACTCATGGTGCTCTCCTTGCCTATGTATATCTAATGCGTTTTCGATGAAACAAAATTTCTAAATGACCTTCTCCAAAAAGAGAAGTCCAGTAAGTCACCCTACCATATTTTTTAATGAAGTCCCAGTAAAAAATGTTCCGGAACAAAGACACCTTGGTATCATATTGGACTCCAAATTGTCGTTTGCTAGCCACATCAAAACTGTTATTTCCAAATCCAGGCAAGGAATAGGAATGTTGAGATTTCTCTCTAAGTACCTACCGCGACACACCCTCAACGAAATGTACAAACTCTATGTTCGACCGCATATAGATTATGGTGACGTCATATATCACATCCCACATAATATTTGCGAATGTAGTCACAGTGTTGTTTTAACCAACCAGATGGAAAAGCTTGAATCTGTCCAATACTCCGCTGAATTAGCAATAACAGGCGCTTGGAAGGGTACTTCTCGTGATAAGCTGTATGATGAGCTTGGATGGGAATCATTAAACCTCCGACGATGGAGCAGACGCCTTATCCTCTTCTATAAAATAGTCAACAATCTGACTTCAGACTACACCAGACATCCAATTCCTCACATTCAAGAAACCAACTACGATCTTCGCAGACGCGCTACAATAGGGCAAATATGTGCAAGAACGCAAGGTTTCAAATCAAGTTTCTATCCTAATTGCTTATCGGAATGGGAAAAACTCGACCCTGAGATTAGACTTTCCAGCTCCGTAAATGTTTTCAAGAAAAAATTATTGTCAATTATTCGTCCACCTCCGAAGTTGGTTTACCGACTTTCATGATCCAAAAGGCTTATCCATCCTAACGCAGCTACGTGTTGGACTCAGTAAGCTAAATTTTCACAAATTTAAGCATAACTTCAGGGATACTTTGAACCCTTTGTGCCCAACAAATGATGATGTTGAGGATACGGAGCACTATTTCCTGCTCTGCCATACTTAGGGCCTGTTCATATGGAGGCGAGCCAGCCCGCTTACCGGGCTGGCCCGGTAGGCGAGACAGTTTTCATCTTGTGTTCATTTGGAGAAATTCCAGCCAGCTTGCCAACACAGAAATTTGACACGTGTCCAAAATGAGACACGTGCCCAATTGTTTAGAGCCGCAGCGCATGAGCAATGGCGACATTTTCGTCTCGGTAGCCGGGGTGTTCATATGGGAAAAATTTCATCCCGCCTACCGAGATCTCGCCACTACACTAGTGAGATCTCGCTAAGCGGGCCAGCCCGCCTACTCATATGAACAGAAATAAAGTTTTGTATTGGAATTAGGGATGAGGTGAGATCTCGGCAAAGAACTCCAGCCCGGTAGGCGGGCTGGCTCGCCTCCATATGAACAGGCCCTTACGCTGCAGATAGACTTGATCTTCTCAGCAGTGTTAACGCGATATTGTTGCCTCATGGTATGATAAATCTTTCAAATGAAGAGTTGTTAAAAATTATCCTATATGGCCATGAACAGTTACCGTTTGATTCAAATGCGACAATTCTCACAGCAACACTAGAATATATCCAGGCCTCAAAGCGTTTTGAATAAGTTGGTAATGAAAACTTGTTAACTCTCCTCTCTCCTTAAAAATGTTTCTTTTCGTTTATTTGTAAGATCGTTTTTGTGTGTCGTATGATTAGTCGTATTTTAGATCTTCTATGTTAAATGCCAGGGGGTAGTCATGATATCTTGCTCCTCCTGGTATCGTCCTTGTAGTGTGGTACAGTAGTTCGTAGTTAGTGTCTTAGGTAATTTCGTTATTGTAAACTTTTTAAATTGAATATAAGAAAAAGATTTCTAAATGTCTGCAGAAAGTTTCTTCTCTAAAGTGTAAATGGGTTAGGTTAAGGGTATGGCCTAATAGTTGGGTTTTTACAGCCATATTTTTACCATTTTTATGGTTTTCTGCAGAATTGAATGTATACTTCAGGAGCAAGGAGCATAAATGATGATAAAGAAAAGAAGAAGACTATTTTTGATACCAAAATTAGTAAGTCTCATTTGCAGTTGCGTTGTTTATTCCATACCATTTAAGGCCCCGTTCACACTGTTCCGTTTTCATATGAACACGGAGCAAAACTTATCCGTTTTTGCCTTTCGTTCACACTGCTCCACTGTAAAACACCTTTTTGAAGTGCAAGTAAATTCTTCCATCTCAAATCAGGACTCTCAAATTGCAGAAATTTTCAACCAGTATTTCGCAAACATCACAGATAGTTTAGGGATCACTGTAAATGACTCAATGTTGTTACCAACAAGTGATATACTAGATCCAATTGACAAATCTGTTAAGAAATACGAAGCTCATCCAAGTATTTGCAAAATCAAAAACACTATGAAGTTTTCAGACAAATTTGAATTCACAAAGGTAACCACCGAAGAGGTTGCTATAAAGATCAGGCAACTTAATCCGAGAAAAGCCTCTCCAGCTGACTGCATACCTGCAAAAATTTTAATGGAAAATTCTGACGTATTTTCTGTTGCCATACGGAATTTGTTCAACTCTGGTTTATCCAAGAGTACTTTCCCCAAAGAATTGAAAGCAGGAGATATAAGCTCGCTCTTCAAAAAGGAGGATGCCTTTACGAAAATGAACTACCAACCAATTACAGTTTTACCATCGGTATCAAAAATTTATGAAAGATTGGTGCAAGATCAAATGCTACCTTTCGTCCAAAGTTTCCTATCATCACTCCTTTGTGGATTTCGAGAGGGCTATGGTACACAGCATGCATTGCTACGTTTTGTGGAAGCCTGCAAGAAGACAATGGACAACAGGGGCGTCGCATGGGCTGTCTTGACAGACCTTTCGAAGGCCTTTGATTGTCTAAATCATGAACTATTAATTGCAAAATTGAATGCATATGGCTTCAGTAGATCTGCCTTGCTGTTTATCCATAGCTATCTCACCGACAGGGAGCAGCGGGTAAAGGTCAATGGTTCATTCAGCACATGGACAGAAACCGTCCTGGGAGTACCACAAGGTTCGGTCTTGGGGCCCCTTTTGTTTAACATATACTTGAATGACCTTCTTATGTTCCTGGAGGATACCGAAATCTGTAATTATGCCGACGACACAACTATTTAAGCGTGTGGTCCTAACATCGAAAATGTCATAATGCATTTAGAGAATGATGCCCTTAAGATAACTGAATGGTTTCCAAACAATTGCATGAAGCTAAATGAAGACAAATGCCACTTATTAATTTTTGGTGCGAAGGGGAGTAATGAAACAACAATCAAAATAGGCGAGGCCTGTGTGAAAGAAAGTACAGAGGAGAATCTTCTCGGTATCAGGTTTGATCAATCACTTTCTTTCAAGCAACACGTCAAGGCTCTTTGTAAAAAGGCCAGCCAAAAGCTCCATGCTCTCGCTCGAATATCACGATACATGGACACAGAAAAACTCCAGTGGTTAATGACGGCTTTCGTTATGTCTCATTCAGCTACTGTCCGCTTGTTTGGATGTTCTATGATAGAACTTTGAATCATAGAATAAATCATATTCATGAAAGGGCATTGCGCATTGCATACAAAGATTACGAGAACGATTTTGGTTTTCTCTTGGAGCAATCTAAGTCGGTGCCAATCCATGTAAGAAATCTACAGTTGCTCATGACCGAAATTTATAAAACAAAATGCGGTCTGAATCCACCATTCATGAAGGAAATTTTCATGCAGCGAAATATTGGTTACAGTCTAAGGCATGGCGATGACGCTCAACTGCCAAAGGTACCAACAACATCATTTGGAGTTGAGTCCATTGCTTACCTTGGAAATAAACTGTGGCAGATTTTACCGCAAAGAAATAAAACAATCAAACAGCCTTCCCATTTTCAAAAAACAAATTAGATGTTGGAATAGTGGAAAATGCAACTGTAGGCTTTGCACAGTGTATATCCCGAAAGTTGGGTTTCTAACAGGATAGTTCCTTTTTAGCATCTTTTATCCTGTAATATATATATATATATACATATATTTTTGATAGTTTTATTGTTAATGATGTATATTGTAAATAGTAGGCTTTAATTAGCTGTAATTTAGCTATTCTGTTTTCCTAACCTACTTTAAATAGATAATTAATAATAATAATAAAAACAATAATAATAATAATAATAGTAATAATAATAATGAAAACGCTAATGAAAACCATAAATTGGATACTGGTGCGTTTTGAAAGCGATCCGTTTTCAGTGTGAACGCCAAAAACAGGGACATTAGAAAACGCCGGACATTCCTTTATTGATAGGCTGTTGATTACGATGGCATTCAAAGTCGCTATTGGCCCTTTTTGACAACTATAAACAAAAGGCTTTGTTTTGAAAAGGGGGAGTAACAACACCGTTTTGCTGCAGTTTTGCTGGAGCAGTGTGAACGGCTTTCGTTTTCATGGTGTATTTATTTGAGAACGGAGCAATGTGAACAGCGGCTGTTACATTAGCCTGCGCGCAGACTTTACACTGCGTGGGAGAAATCGAAAGAAAAGGAAAAGTTTTCCTTTTCTTTCGATTTCTCCTGCGCAGTAGTAAAGTCTGCTCGCAGGCTACTTTTACATCAACAAAAACGGATAGAAACGAAAACGGAGCAGTGTGAATGTAGCGTAAGAACATGGGTTTTATGAGCCATTTTTAGGCCTGGTTTAAAGGCTGCATTTCTGCCACGTCGAATTAATTCAAGCAGCCTAAAAAACTAAGTTTCAGTTTAGTTCGACACAAATGCAACGTTTAAATCTGTTGTCATATTCAGTAATTAAATGCGGCAGTAGATCACCAGGCATGTCGCATGAAACTGCACAAATGTGATTATAAATATGAAACTGAAACTGATTGGATTTAAAGGTAGCATCTCTGTCAGGTCAAATTTAATTGTTTGGAACAGGGTTCGTAGATTAGTTGTGGTTATGTCAAAACAATCTAATCGTACAAAATGGTACCATGTCTTCAACCTTCAAAGCTGTCCCACGGGGGGGGGTTCTTCCATAGTAAAGGTACCTGGGGATGTGCCGCCCGCAAGGCTATACTTTTTCGGATTTCTTGTCTAGCCAAGGGTGTACTTTTTAGCAATTTTAGTCGAGTTAAGTCTAGGCAAGGGCATGCTTTTTGGCAATTTTGGTCAAAGAAATGTCGAAATTCGGTAATGTTTGTAAAAAAATCCAACTTCTTAAAAATTTTGGTCCAGAAAATGCGAAAATTTGGCAAGTTTTGTCTAGAAAACGCCAATTCAGAGCACTTTTGAAGGGAAAATTAGTCTAGCCAAGGGTATCATTTTCACAAAAATTGGTCTAGCCAACGGTCACATTTTGGAACTGTGGGCGGCGCCCCTACCCGAAATTTAGCCGAGAACCCCCCCCCCCGTGAGGTGTTCACATTCGTGTCAGTAAGAAAAGAAAAAAGAAGTAGGAACAGTTACAATTCGTGATGCTAGTGAAGGTTGTACAACAGTGAAAATTACTTCTTTCGGCAGGTTTATTGCCGCTGTTTTCTTATATCTACTCAACGTCGTTATTATTGTAACCCTTTGAACTCATTCCTGCTTTGAATGTTATATTATTAGAAGCAAGAACAGAAGTAGGAAAGGTAGAAAAAAGACAGGAGAACATTTAGAAAGGGCGTCAAAAAACACAGCAACAAAGCTGTACAATAAATGCTTAAAGGGTCTGTTTCATCCAGCATACATTGCACATGCCGTCTTCTAGTTGGCCTTTGTTGTCGCCATTTTCATGTGCCATGAAAATGGTGAAAATGAAGGCCAACCACGAGACGGCACGTACAAAGCATGCTGTTGAAATAGACCCTTTAAAGCGCATTCATGAGAATAATTGACGCTACATTTGATTTTATGCAACATAATTTATTTGACCTTAGATCCACCAGTGGCGGATTTAGGGGGGCAAATGGGGGCAACTGCCCCCCTTCACGATGAAAATTCAGCTTTGGCGCCCCCTTTTTGGCAAGAAAAGCGCCCCTTATCCTGACCCGAATGCACTCTTTTTTCAGTGATTCGTTCTGAATGCGGCGAAACATATTAACTAGGCGTTATTCAGTAGAAAGACCAGAGAATTTTCTCGAAGAAAGCCCCAAAAATTTTCGCTGTGTTTTTGGCGCCCCCTCACCAAGTTGCCCCCCCCCCCCTTCAACTTCGGTCTGGATCCGCCCCTGAGATCCACTGCCACATTTTGCCGTGTTACTGTTGAATTAGATTTAATTTAATTTGACGTTGCAGAAGTGCTACCTGGCCTTAGGCCTACAATTTTTGGTCTTAAACAGCCTGGTGTCCGAATGCTGTAGAATTCGAGCTCAAAATGTTATTAGATCATTAACTGGAAAATTATAGTTGGCAGACTTGCGATGAAAATGTAAATGTTTTCTCCAGATTTTTCGATCTTATGGTTTTGTTTCATCTGAAGAGTTTCAAGAACTGCAAAACAAATTCTTTTTTGAAAACCTTTCATGACAATGAGGTGGCTTCACTTTCACATCCAAAACAAATGGAGGGTTCTTCGGAGCATAGCTGGAAACCAAAATTGTAATTTCACCTCTTGATTGTTGTTATAGAGTCAAATACTTGGAAAATATTCTCAGATTACTCAGTTTAATTTTCATTTTTTTCAATTTGTTTTGAGTGGGCTTGTCAGGATTTCTAGCTGCAATTTAGGCCCACTGTGCATGCCGCATCCAAGCATGGGACCCCTAGTTTAACGTCCCTTCCGAAGGACGACGAGGTGAGTTCAGGCCTCCGGGGTCACCCATCCGGAGTTTGACCTCACTCGACCGAGCTTAACTTCAGTCACCTGACGAAGACTGTATAAGCCACTCGGCCACTCACCCCGTAAAGATTTATCTTTTAAAGATATGATTACACACATTTTTATTAAAAAGTGCTTGTAAGAGATACTAATCTCAGATCACCCAAAAATAAAAAAACTTCACAAAGCTAATTCTTGACAAATTTCTACTTTTATTTTCACTTTTCACTTAGACTGAAATTCTTCATAATGAGGCTATGTCCTTGGGTTCTGTAAAATACAGATAAAGTTTTTTTTCAGACAGACAGATCTGATTCCTGTGATTGGTTCTGTGGCTCTTGTGCTGATGCATACTCTCGAGTACCGAATAAACAGGGGGGAGAATAATCGAGGGGGGTTTGGAAATGGTTCGATATAACAATAATCGGGGGGTTGGAATAATCAGGGGGGGTGCTTGGAGAAATAGAAAATAGTCGTTTTCTTAGGGAACACGTATCTTTTATATATTTATGTGAACAGTGATGTTACTGAAACATTTACTTTTGAACACTGGTTCTGTTGAATGCACTTTTTGAGACTTTTTCTTGCGTTTATTCAGAAATTATGTTTACTATCATTTCATTTTCCAAAAATTAATAAAAGGGGGGGTTGATAGAAAATTTTTCAAAAATTAAGAAGTGGGAGGGGACGATTATTCGGTACTCGAGAGTAAAGTTATTTGCTAAAACTGTTCAAGTTAGATAAATACAATGTTGTTAAATTCTTCACGTAGGCGATCTAACAGATGACCTTCCAACTTTCATTGCAACTCCAAAGCAGAATAATGCAGAATACGTAGCAGGTAAGGAAGTTAGAATGGACGCGAAAGAAGAAAACATAGATCATCTATATGACCCAGTTTGCTCTGAAGATACAGAAGAGAATTTAGAGACAGTTGGTGGTGAAGTGATTGAACCAGACTCACATACATTGGTGAGAAATCCAAAAGGAGAAGAATTCAAGCGTGGTGGATTGCTTAGAGATAGCATGGTTGCTATGAAGGAGGGTGTGCCTGGAATTTACAGTGGATATGAAAGAGAAACTAGAAGATACAGCAAACTGAACAGAACAGGTGAGACAGGTCTCAACTGTTTGCCGTGAAGAAGCTATGTCTTCTTAGGCTCTCCTCTGAATCACTGATAATATTATTAACTTGCATCAAAATTAGGCATGTCAATATTTATACCACAGTGTTGTCCAGAAAATACTTTGCCATATTTGTGGGCATTTTTATATTCAATATGAAACTTTGCAAAAACGAAGTTACTAACGACAACACTTACGAACCACGTTACAACAACATAAGGATGATGCCGTGAGGAACAGAAGGCCATGACTACCCCATGGCTATAACATAAAGACAGGCAACTAAATTGAACCTGAATAAGCAACTATTTCTATTTTACAATACTGGAGTTAGTTTCATATTTGGATTTTGGACAATCATAGATGATAACAGATGATTGCATTAGAGATGGCGGCAAGGAATTTTTACCAAGATCCACTACGTTCTAATTACGAATCCTTAATGATTCTATAGGAATTCATCAAAGAATGCATTGCATTTTGGTAGCATAAGTTCCAAATCTTTAATTCACTGCAAAAGGCGGATGTAAAATTCAATGACCTATTTCTTTATATTGAATGACTTGAAAGAAACTTTAGCCACTTTCTATGGTTCTACCGTTGGATTTTTCAGAAATTTTGAATATTTGTCGAAATTACAGCCTATTTTATATTTCAGCTCATTTTATGATGTAGCGTCATCAAATTTCTAAATTACAAACCAGAAAAGCGAAAGAAGTTTGCTTGATACCATATTGTAGGCATCCTTAAACTATGGAGTTCTTGAAAATTATTTGATCTTTCTTCAAAAGGTTTAGAACTTACGATAGTTTTAAGTTGTTTTTCGAAAATTTTCTTGAATTCTTAAAAAAGAAGAAAAACACTGTCATTCTGAAAATACTGAAGATTTCAGGAAACTTCAACGGCAGATTCACTGTAAAATATTTCAAGCTTCTTTCAAGCCGTTCAGTTCAAAGAAATAGGTCATAGAATTTTACACCCAGCTTTTTAAAGATTTGAAACGTATGCTCATCTTGCCAAAAATTCCTCGCTACCATCTTTAGCACAATCGTCTATTGGTGGGGCTGCACCAGAGGAGCTGCACATTCTGTTGTTTTGTCGTTGATACAGTTGCATAGGATAGGCATCAACCTAGATTTGAGACCTTGCTTCAACCCGTCTGATGGGTGATTGCTGATTAATAGCGTACAAAAGTAAAGTAAGTGGTTACTTCAAATACGGCAATTTCTTTGTTCTCCAAAACTGCCAAAATCCAGGAAATAGTGCAACAAAGGGTCTCACCGTAAAAGCTATATTAAGCCCCCTCTCTCTCTATTAATCCCCCTCTCTAAAAAGCCCCTCCCCACTGAGTCAAAATTTGAAATAAGCCCCCCTCTCTTTTAAGCCCCCCCCCACTTATGCAAAGGTCTAGATTTACCAAATATTTCGATTTACTTAGCGACACAACCTTGCATGTTACTTTTGATATTGTTTGGGATAAAAACTGTCTTGAATTTATGTATTTGAGTAGAAAAATTGTATGTTGATTCCGCAAAATATGGGATAAAAGAACTGAAAAGCTATCAAATATATCCTTGTCATTTGATTTTGTGAATAAGCCCCCCTCTCTATTAGGCCCCCTCTGCAAGGTCCAAAATTAAATAAGCCCCCCCCCCGGGCTTAACAGAGCATTTACGGTATTACTGTGTTGGGATTCTTTCTACTGTGCAGAAAGGGCTAATAGACCTAACCGGCTAAGGTTTGTTTTATCCATTTCAAGTCATGCGACTATATTTGGTAAGTCGTAGAGTCGTAGTATTGTTATACTTTTTGCATTCCTGGCACAACTTTGGATGGCACGAAATATGTTAGAGGAGTCAGAAGAAGTTTTGTAAAGAGACTAATCACATAACTTGAAATGCGTGTAATCAAACCGCAGCCGATTTTGTCTAAAGTAGTGTTTACTATCGGGACTACAGCAAATTTAGCGCCGTGGACTTCAATTCTCATCTTGCATATGTGCTCGCATGTGGGCTGGGTGGGAGTGGGGACTATGGTGCTTTTGAAGCTGTCGTTATGAATGTGCTGAATGAACATGCACCTGATAAAAAGAAATATATTCGTGCAAACGATGGGCCTTTTATGACGAAAGCTTTGCGCAAAGAACACATGCACAGAACCAAGCTTCGTAATAAGTATAATGACGATAAAACTGAGGAAAACCTCAAAGCATTTAAAAAGCAGAGGAACAAATGCGTGAAATTGCTACGTAAGGCCAAATTTGATTACTATAAAAACATCGACCTCGGTAACCTTACCGGTAATCATAAATTTTGGAAAACTGTAAAGCCACTATTTTCAGACAAGGTGCAGGTGAATTCAGCTATAACCTTGATTGAAGACGGAAAAATGGTAAGTGAAGACTCTGAAATTGCAGAGATCTTCAACCACTTTTTCGCAAACATCACAGAAAGTTTAGGGATTTCTGCTAATGAATCATTAATGCTGCCAGCAGATGATATACAAGATCCAATCGATAGAGCTATAAGGAAATTTGATTCACATCCAAGTATTTGCAAAATCAAAGAGAACACTACGTTTTCCGAAAGATTTGAACTTAGAGAGGTTGCTGTTGAAGATGTTGCCGTTCAAATCAGAAAACTTAATACAAATAAGGCTTCTCCGGTTAATAGCATACCTGCAAGAATTCTGAAGGAAAATTTTGACGTATTTTCGGTTACAATTCAAAATATGTTCAACTCTGGTTTATCCGAGGGTACTTTTCCTAAAGAATTGAAAGCTGGAGATATAAGTTCGCTCTTTAAAAAAGAGGATGCCTTTACGAAAAAGAACTACCGACCCATCACAGTCTTGCCATCGGTATCAAAAATCTACGAAAGATTGATGCAAGATCAAATGCTACCTTTCGTCCAAAGTTTCTTGTCCTCACTCCTTTGTGGGTTTCGAGAAGGCTATGGTACACAGCATGCACTTCTACGTCTAGTGGAAGCCTGCAAGAAGACAATCGACAGCGGAGGCGTCGCAGGGGCTATCTTGACGGACCTTTCGAAGGCCTTCAATTGTCTAAATCATGAATTACTAATTGCAACATTGAATGCATATGGTTTCAGTAGATCTGCTTTGCTGCTTGTCCATAGCTATCTCACGGACAGGAAGCAGAGGGTAAAGGTTAATGGTTCATTCAGCACATGGACAGAAACCGTTCGAGGAGTACCGCAGGGTTCAGTCTTGGGACCCCTTTTGTTTAACATATACCTGAACGACCTTTTTATGTTCCTGGAGGAGACCAACATCTGTAATTATGCTGACGACACAACTATTTATGCGTGTGGTCCTAACATTGAAAATGTCATCGTGCATTTAGAGAATGATGCCCTTAGAATAACTGAATGGTTCCCGAACAATTTTATGAAACTAAATGAAGACAAATGCCACTTAATGAGTTTCGGTGCAAAAGGAAATAATGAAATATCAATCAGAATAGGCGAGGCCTGCGTGAAAGAAAGTACAGAGGAGAATCTTCTCGGCATAACCTTCGATCAATCACTTTCTTTCAAACATCATGTGAAGGCTCTTTGTAAAAAGGCTGGCCAAAAACTTCATGCACTCGCTCGAATATCACGTTACATGGACACTGAAAAACTACAGCAGTTAATGAGGGCGTTCATCTTATCACATTTCAGTTACTGTCCACTTGTTTGGATGTTTTATGATAGAACTTTGGATCATAGAATAAATCGAGTTCAAGAAAGGGCATTACGTATAGCATATAAAGATTGCGGAAGTGATTTTGGTCTTCTCTTGGAACGGACCAAATCGGTGCGAATCCATGTAAGGAACCTACGGTTGTTAATGACAGAAATGTATAAAACCAAATCTGATCTAAATCCACCTTTCATGAAGGATATTTTCATGGAACGAAATATTAGCTACAATCTAAGGCATGGCAGTGACGCTCAACTTCCAAAGGTACGGACAACGTCCTTTGGAATTGAGACCACAGTCTACCTTGGAAATTAACTGTGGCAGCTTATACCTCAAGAAATGAAAGAGTCAAGCACCCTTCCTATTTTCAAAAAACGAATTAGGTGCTGGAATGGTGATGAATGCAACTGTAGGCTCTGCAAAACATATATTCCGAAAGTTGGGTTCCTAACAGCTTAGACGTTTGACAGGCCTTCTCGTGGGGGCCGGGGGCGGCTCGCGGCTGTTCTGGGGGTGGTGGGCTCGCTGTGCGGGTTCCTCCTCGTGTTGCGGATGCTGGGTGGCGGTTGTGGTGGGGGTTGTCCTCGGTGTTTCGCGCTTGGCGTCCGCTGGTGGGCCTATGGGGGACTTTCATTTCATTTTTTCATTTTTAAATATTTATACAGGTTACAAAATTTCAGTAAAAGATAACTGCTTTACAAATTGACCTGTGCAAAAACAGAAAGCCTAAATTAAAGAGAATTATATATATATATAATGTACAAACGAGCATAATAGAACTAAAAATGAAAATATAATGTACCTCTCATATGAATTTTTTAAAGGTAGCCAGGGACGATGCCAATTTAGTTTCCCTATTCAGCTCATTCCATAATTTTGCTCCACGATACGAAAATGCTTTTTGGCCTGTGCTTGTTCTTAGCAGGGGTATCTGCAAGTTTGTTTCGGTAGAGCGAAGAATGCGATCACTGCCCTCTGAGCATTTACTGAAAAGTTCCCCTAAATATTGAGGAGCAAGTGAATTCAATGCCTTATAGGTCAACGTTGCTGTTTCTTTTCTGATAAGATCTTTGATTGATGGCCAGCCAAGATTTTGGAGCAGAGGGGCAGCAGAAGCATCGTATGGACTATTTGTAGTTATTCTTGCAGCTCTATTCTGGATCTTTTGGAGAGAATTGAGTTTGGTTTCACTACAACAACCCCAAACCGAGCAGCAATAACTGAAATGTGGCTCAACAATTCCTCTATACATTTTCTGCAGATCACCTGATGAAAGAAATTTCTTGGCATGCTTAATAAGACCGAGAGCTCGCAGTGCCTTAGCCTTAACATGTTCAATGTGGCGATCCCATTGGAGTTTGTCATCAATTTGAACTCCCAGATACTTAGTATCGGTTATCATATTGATCTTTTGATCACCTATTTCGAAACTAGGCTTAGCTTCAGTCTGCTTTTCGATTTTCTGAATATTTGGTCTGGAACCAATAATCAAAGACTGTGTTTTTACAACGTTTAGGGACAATTCATTGCCATGTAGCCAGTTCTGTAAATTGACAAGATCCTGGTTTAGATCATCCTGCAATTTAGAAAGGCATCTCGAGGAGTGTGAAATCGCAGTATCATCAGCGTACATGGTGACCTTTCCTTTGTTTAGGCAGAATGGTAGATCATTTATGTAAACAAGGAAGAGAAGTGGGCCAAGACAGGAACCCTGGGGGACACCACAACCTATAGCGTTAATACTAGAAGAGGTGGAATTTACCTTGCAGAACTGCTTTCTCTCATGCAAATAGGAAGTAAACCAGTCAAGCTCTAGTCCGCTTATTCCGTATTTTTCTAGCTTCTTTAGTAAGATATCATGATTTACTGTATCAAACGCCTTTTTTAGGTCAATGAAAATCAAACCAGTGTACTTGCCCCTATCTATATTCACATACCAGTCATTAGTGCCAGCCATAAGGCTGGTGACGACTGAGTGTAAAGATCGAAAACCAGACTGATGCTTGTATATGAGCCTATTACTATCTAAGTAGTCATACAGTTGATTATAAACTACTTTTTCGAAAGCACGAGACAATACAGGCAACACAGAAATCGGTCTGTAGTTAGAACAATCATCTCTCGCTCCGCTCTTGTAAATAGGGGCAACACGCGCTATTTTCCAATCTGTTGGAAATTTTCCACAGAACAAAGACAAATTAAAGAGATCGCACAATGAACCAGAGATTAGAGGCAGAGCAATCTTTATAAAAAAGCTTGCGATACCATCACAACCAGAGCCGTGCGATGTCTTCATTTTCTTCATAACTTTCGTTACGTCATTCTCTGAAACAGCTTTGAAAGAGAAATTTCTCACAGCGTTACCCAACTCATACTCATTGGATAAAAGCGGGTTGGGTTTTTCTGGAATTTTGTCACTCAGTTTATTTCCAATGGTACAGAAAAAATTATTCATTGATGAGGCAATTGTTTTATTGTCTTTAATCGACACACCTTCAACATTAAGGGATGGGATGGAAGTGGTCTTGCAGGGGGGCTTGCAGCATGGAGACTTTCATGCTGTGGGCCTTCTTGGTCCTCCGTGTGCTCGCTGGTTGGTGCTGGTTGGTGATCTGAGGTTGCCGAAGAAAAATTCTGCAAATGGGCAAAAATGCTTTTCTTTCCGGGGAGTTAAACTATGGAATAGCCTTCCTGCTGAGTCTAAAACGGCATCCTCCCTAAATGGTTTTAAGAAATCAATAAAGGGTTAACCTAATCTTTCTATTGTATATATTTTATCATTGTAAATAGGCTTTTAAATTATGGTTTTTTATATTCTAGTGTCACTTTATTTTTAATTGTATATTGTAATTAAGTTTTTATCGGAGGGCCCCTTGAAAAAACGGCTTCTGCCGAAGGGCCACCCTCCTTAAATGATATGAAATGAAATGAAATGAAAAATGAAAATGGGTGCGGTGGTTCATCGGTGGCTTCTCTCGCTGCGGCCGCCGTGGTCGGTGTTTGCGTCGGGGGGGGGGGGGCTCGGGCGGCGCGTGGGCTGTCTCCCGGGGCTGGTTGCCGTCCTGGGCCTCTATGGGGGGGTGGGCTTTTCTGCTTTTATCTTGTAAAATATATGTATAGTACTTTTATGAAATCGAAAATTTATTATGGACATTATAAAAAGTTTTTTTTTTAAGTAGGCCTTAATTAGCTTTAATTTGGCTATTTCTGATTTAAGCCTACTGTAAATAAATAAATGATGATGATGATGATGATTACTGACAAGAAGTAACATTCAGCCATTTTCAAATGCAGGAAAAGTGCTACAATCCTTTCTTTGAAAATCACGTTGACCATAAAAAACTTTTGCGAGAAGACTTTGATTGATCTTACCCTATATCTATCCAGACTGTATAAAATTTCGGAAGCAAAATTTTTGACAGCTCCAATTGTCCTAAAATAGTAATGTCTGAAATTTTTGACATTTAAAGCATATCTGTTCTCTTTCAGCAAGCGATACTGCACTTGAAAATGAGGCAACACCAACTAGGCCACCAAGGAAGGCCAGAGGGAAAAGTGACACATCTCCGAATAGCAGTGATAGCACATACGATAAACTATGGATGCCTCGACGCGATGATAACGTTGATGAAAGTCTTCATGAATACTCGCTGTTAGGCGGAAATGAACCGCAGATATATGATGAATTCAATGAAGGCAATGGTAAATTCCAACAAGGAAGACGAAGCATTGTCTTGAACAGTAGTCCCGTGAAAGATATGGAGTGGGTTGAAGAAGGCCAACGATTTGATACACCAGGTAGGATCATGGGCGACAGGACACGAAAAGATAGGGTCGGGCCTAAGCTACTCTCGCAGTGATTACTGAGACCAACGTTATGAATTCAGTTTGCAATCAATATGTAATGATGTAAGGAATACTTACTCGTGTTCTTGTTCTTCTCTATCATTTCCTTGCCTTGCAATTTCTGCCAAATGCAGCCAGCATCGGAGCTAGATTCCCCTTCCACGACAGAACTAACATGGGGAATATATTTTCGCTCCTCCGCGCATAGTTTTGAAAAGGTGAGTGCGGAGGAGCGAAAATATATTCGCAATGTTAGTTCTGTCGTGGAAGGGGAATCTAGCTCCGATGCTGGTTGACCTGTATTTGGCAGAAATTGCAAGGCAAGGAAATGACAGAGAAGAACAAGAACACGAGTAAGTATTCCTTACATCATTATATATTGATTGCAAACTGAATTCATAACGTTAGTCTCAGCAATCACTGCGAGAGTAGCTTAGGCCCGACCCTATCTTTTTGTGTCCTGTCGCTCATGGTAGGATGCCTGTTCTTGAACATGAAATAAACGGGATAAGGGTTGAAATACAGTAGAAACCCGCATAAAAGAACCTAGGTTTTTCTTGGGCAGCCTGAATAGGTTCTTAATTAAATGGCCGTTATCCTAAATTCCAGCCTGCAAGGTTTTAAAAAGGTTCTCATATGCAGTGCACACCTTACAAGCTTTAATGCTGTTTTTTAACACAAGAATCCGAAGAATTCCCTTGACTTCATGAGAACAGTTTTAGGTTAGAATTCTTGTTTAAAAATCATGCAGTCTTTTGTACCACAGAAGAATTCTGATCAGAATTTAAGAATTCTTGAAAATTCTGAGGAATTCTGAACAAATGAAACCTATTATATAAGAACCTCTCCCAGTTTCAGCCTCTGGAGGAGGAGGTTTAAAAGATTAAATTTCAGTCTCAAGGTTCTCATTAAAACAGGCTTTTTATGCGGACTTCTACTGTAAGTTTTTGGGCGGGACTACAAGGAATCCTGACTCAAAAGGTGCCAGAATAAATTTTGTTCACTTTTGTGACAGATATTGAAGTGGTTAAAGACGGGCGACATTTTAAGGGTTTTCATACCTTTGCCTGATGCCTGAAAAACCGGCTTTCGCGACTATTGCCAAAAAAGCCTTCTCCACAATGGACAAAATATATTACGGACGTCTCATGCAAATCGATGGACTCGTGAAAGGATCTCAGATTTATGTACTCTCCTTTTTAATTTTGCCCAGCAATTTACTTCTGCGTCTTGATGACGTGTAAAGGTTTTACCGTTGATATATCGACAAAACTAGAATATATACCCCTGGATAGCCATCTGTGAGTAAAAAATAAGCAAGGGAGGGGTTTGATTTAGCGGGGTACTGGTCAGAAAAATCCTAATGATCAGTTTGTCTAAAGATTAGGAAATAGTAGCGAATGAAATTTGTCTCATATTGGCAAAAGTTTGTTCTTCAGATATTCAAATAGAATCGGGTACAATACACGTAAGAGTTCGCGAGAAGCTGGCCGTGTTTTGACCTTAACGAGCTCAAATCTTCCCAACGACTGTAGCCAATGGGACAGCTTCGTTTGTCATTATTTTGAGGCAAGTAGTAGCTTCAAAGATGGAAGAAATAGTCTGTCTGTCAAATGAAATAGGAGGCTGTCCATACGAGTCAACAGTGTGAAAAGTTAGGCAAGTCTTCGATACTAGAAATTAATTTGAGACACGTTCAAACCCAAAATTGTTAACGGTATGAATTTGTACACAACTTGAAAATTGCTATAAAATATGAAACTATTCCTCGAATGTGAACAGTTTAGAGCCTGCGTACAGAATTTACAGATTTTTTTCAGAGTAGCCTGCACGCAGACTCAACTAACCTCCAATGCGGAGGCGCCGGTAGACAAATTTCATCGTCGGACATGGCAATACGCCAGCTGAAGACAATGAAAAATTCCAAAACGATGTCGGTCAGCTGCTGACAAATGAGACGGTAACGTGTGCTTCGCATCTCAGCTAAAGACCAGACAATATTGTGAATTAACTGCCCAGTATATGCGTGGAAGTAATTGCCTGCCTGCTGCGTTTGAGACAGATTCTGTGAATACTCCAATCAGGATATTGTTACGAATAATTTTTGTTGGCTAAAAATTCATTTTTCTAATTTCTTCAAAGCGCAGCAGCCCAAGTTGTTAAGAGCACAAAGATACCATCTTTCATCTTTGGAAGTAACTGATATTTTGAAAAAGCAGAAATCTCAATCAGAGGAAGGAAACTACCATTTTCAGACAAAGTTCTTGTGTGTGGTTTTGTACGGAAGGAACGAATCGAATGTCTCAACATTTCGCACACTGTCAGAGCATGCATCAGGCAAGCACAGTGTGCATCAGAATTTTGAACTCTGGTCCGTTTCTGTAGCAGTGATAACTTTGGAGGGCAGAGAGATTAATTGCAAAGTTTGAAAGCGTACGTTTTCAAAGGAAGCAGGATTTTGAAGAGTGTGAGACACATTTTGGTAGCTTTGAATCTACACTTCCTGTTGATGTAAAGTATCTCTTGAAGGCAGTGCACTCTTATAAGCAATAAATTTGCTCGGAAAATATTATTCTATGTTATTTGTCAATTATTTTGTTATGGATAGAATCTCTACGTTCTTACGCATCGACGGATAGTTTACCTAGATTTCGCTAATATGTTGTGGTTAGGGGAGAGAAAATCCAGTCTTGCTTTACAAACGCTCACTTTAATTAGCACTCGGGCGGTTATTTTTCAAATGTAACGTCAAAGCATTTATTGTATTTTCTCAAGCGAGCTCCTTTCCTGATTGGGAACTTTCCTCTTGAGCACCCAGAACTTACCTCTCGGAATTAATATATACACTTGTTTGACTCCTTTGGCATTTTTGTGCATCAGAAAGATGTACCAGGTGGGCTGAAAAGAACTTCAATTGTTTAGAAATTCGTTACCTAGACTTATGCCTTTTTCCCTTGTTTTCCTGCGTTCTTTGACTTGCTGATATCATTTGGTCAATGGGGACTCATAATATTACTCTTAAAAAGTGGGCCCACTTTTTCAAAATGGCCTTTAAACTAGCCAGAGTTCTCTTACATTTAAAAAGGTATCTTCAAAGTCAGGTCATAGAGAACGTTTTTGTTTGTTTGTCATCTCATCTTACATCGAGTATTTGCATCACGTCTAGCTTATTGTATACAAATATACAAAGTAAAGTAATTTAAATCCATGAAAATTGCTTGTACGTTTTTGATACAAAGAATGAACCTAGATTCAGTCCAGTAGCCCAATTATTCTCTCCATAACGAATTTTTAGACATTTGAAGTTTTTTTTTTTGTTCACCCGGTTTTGAATATTCATTCGAATTGTAGGAAACAGAAAGAATCGACCAATGAGTACAGTTGTATTGCCAATATCACCGGTTGAAGGATCGCAAGATTCAGATTCAGAATCAGAGGCAGATTGGGGTTCAGAATTTGATGATAGTACAGTGAATGACCCGAATGAAGATGAAGATGAATTATATGAAGTAATTGGAGATATATCAAGGAAACCAAATAATGTAAGTTAATCGTGTCCTTTTTTCTGTTTGTTACAAAGCAGATGTAGATTCTGAAGCAGATTTGGTTCAGAGTTTTAACATGAAGATGAATTATTTGAAGTACCGCAAAATTTTTATAAGGCCCCCCTCTCTAATAAGCCCCTCCCCTCTTAGTCAGAATTTGAAATAAGCCCAGCCCCCCACTTATACTAAATTCTAGAATTTGCCAAATATTTTCTATTTGTTTAGCTACACAACGTTGCATGTTAATTTTAGTTTGGTTTGGGATAAAAACTGTTTGGAATTTATGTATTTGAGCCGTAAAATTGTATGTTGATTCCGCAAAATATGGGATAAAAGAACTGAAAAGCTACCAAATACATCCTTGTCACTTGATTTTGTGAATACGCCTCCATCTCTAATAAGCCCCCTCTCTAGTAAGACCCCCTCTGGAAGGACCGAAATTGAGTAAGCCCCCAAGCTCTTACGGTAACCAAATTGAGATTTGTCAAAAAGAAAACCAAATAACGCAAGTTAGTCATGTCGTTTGATCTCTTCCCTAGCAAGATTCAGAATCAGATTGGGTTCGCGGTTTGATGATAGTGTAGTGAATGACCCGAATGAAGATGAATTGTATGAAGTAACTAGAGATATATCAAAGAAAAAACCATGTATCGTCAGTTAGTCATGTCTTTTATTCTCTGTCATTTGAAGGCTTACGAATCGTGGCCAATTGAAAATTGACACATTTTGCGCAAGCGGTACTTATCCTTATTGAGAAGGTCCAGTCGATTATAAATTACTGCAAACATTTGATTCTTTTAAAAAAATACGACTTTGTACTTAAGAAGTAATATTTTACAAGTTTGTTAAAAAAGTAGTTTTTTAATATTTTTCAAGTTTGTTATTCAAGTTTGATTTTAAATTACCTTCTGACGTGTCAGGTTCGAAAAATATTTTGTATTTAATGATGAATCAAAGCCCTTTTTCGAACGGCAAACACTGTTATAGACTGTAGTTGTGTCTTTGTGTGTTTCCGATTTATTGTCAACGATCACACTGAACATTGTTTTGTTTCAATTGTCGAAGCTTTCACCTTACTTCTGCTAATTACAGCTTTGACATGTTCTGCTAAAAGGAGAAAAACAGTTTTCTGGTTCCATTTTTCTAGTTTCTATTTTTCTTGTCATAACTTTGAGTTAATATTTCGTTATTTTCTTTCACAGCGAGATTCCGTGTACGAAGATTTGAATGCTATGCGTGCGAAGACTGGGCAGGTTTTGAAAACACCTCCACACATAAGGAACAAACCCTTACCACCGATACCGAATGAAAGTCAAGATGATAGTTCATCTTCATTGATCGAATTTGATGATGGTATGTCAAATTACGATTTGTATTTACAAGGCAGGCGATAGATTATCGAGTATATAAATCGCTCAAAACTTGGGGAGATAAAACCTTTAGAAATAAAGGTGCAAGATTATGGAACAATCTGCCAAAATCGATAAACACATAACCAAAATAAAACAGTTCTCTGCTGGCCTTAAAGAGTTTAAAATAACGAAATATTAACAATCATAACACTTTAAATCAAACTTATCATTTTATGAGCATTTGACCCTTTACCCATGCAGGTACTGCGTTCCTGTGTCAAGGGGCTTAAAAGGCAAACAGTAATGAAGAGACATGATGAAGTGAAACGAGCATTGAGTTTTGATCAATTCCTAATCCCCAATTCACGACTAAAACGTTCTCTCTTTGCCCATTCATGTCGAGTCTTTGAAAATCCCTAACGTTTTTTTACCTTTTTCATTGTGTTACCTCGAATGTTATCAGTTCGTATGCATCGACTGGATTGTCTGAAATCTATTGTTTTTCAGCTTATAAGACGTTACAGCATACAGGCAAAGTATGGTCGAGATATTTTAATGTACTTGAATGAATTATGCGGTTCTTTAGAGAAGAAGGAGGTATCTACAGCAACAAGTTTTTAGGCGGAAACGAGCCAGCCCAGTTCAAATCTAACGACAATTTGTGATAGGCCTAAACAAGGAAACTAACCTGGCTCTGCTTTGGCTAGATGCTGAAGAAAGTGCTAAATGGCTGCAAAATAACCAGCTAAGTGTCTAGGAAGCATGGGGAATTGTAGATTCACCCATTTGTGTTGCATATAATGTACGTAGCTACCATCCACTTGTATCTACTATATGTTTATGAAAGTTTTCATAATTTAGGCGATATTCTTAGTCCAGGATTTGCGAACCTTATTCCTCGTTTTTTGAATTGAATCTTTTCTTTGCAGAAATTGTCCCATATGTTGATATTATCTTTGATGGTGGTAATTTTCAGTATCCAAAACTTCCTGCAATTCACGATTATGCATCTGAGGACGACGTAAGTGCTTTCTTTCGACGTAAGTAAACGGCTCCCACTTTGCTTCGAAAAGTGGCGGCAATTTTGCGCCGTCAGAGCGTTGAGTACCAGAACGCTGTGACGTAAAGTGTTTGGGTGAAGACAGGGCTGTACAATGTTTTATATGTGAAATCATGATGAAGCCCTTGATAAGCGGTCAAGTTTGCTTATTTATTTACCCTTTTAACTGAATAAAATCAAGAAATTTTACCTCTGGTTTCTTCAGTTCTTCGAGAACTAAATTTTCAGTATTCTTTTAAGTACTTTTCCTTTCGTCAATGTGTTAAACAGCCATTGTCAAGTTGTATATTTCAGGAAGGCACATACATATGCATGTCTCGCAGCAACCTTTGCATATTCCATTACCCCTCACAGTCTGAGGTTTGAAATAACAATGAATTTTCTGTACTGCAAAAATGTTAGACATCTTTAGCGGGGCCAAGGCCTTCAAGTTGAAAGAATAAGATCCCCTATCAACTGCCAAGCGGCCTTATCTTTGGGACTTTTGCGACATGAATATTTTGGAAATGTCGCTGCAGAGATGTGACCAACCATTTTATCCCCTCATTTTAGCATGAGAAATTTTGTTTCCATGATGTTTTTACCGTTAAAAGCAAGACGAAAGAATACTGAACAAGATTTGTACCATGTTGTCAATATTTCTTTGCATGAATTGCCGCAAAGAAGCATTTTAGGATCGAAAACCTTTAATTTTTTGCCTCGATCAGACTTTCGACGGCATGAATTGTTGTCTTCCATCCTTCGATTTTCAAAGTTTTAGTGCGCAGGCGCGCACGTTTCCGCCCTGTCCTTTTGTCTGAACTGACAACGCTACAACTACAACTCATTTCCCTACGCTTGCACAAACGGATTAGCTCCGTCGGTACTGAAACCTTTTAGCTATTCTACCAAAGGTTCGATTAAAGTGAATAACCTGGGTTAAAAGATGAGATCGCATAGGTTTATAAATAGCCTATTGTATTTGGTAATTCTGCTCGTGGCGAAAGAAAGCAAGGCCAAGGAAAACAATGCTGGAATTAGGTGTCTCTTTGTCATATTTTTAGAAAAGCGCTATATATCTCAGATTATTCACTTTAAGTAGTCTGTGTTCCAGACCACTTGAAACGAAAGATAAGTGGTCTGTGTAACTGAGCGCAAATTCGTGTTCAGACGATGAAGTGAATTGCGAAATAATTAAAGGCAACCTCTTACACATCTGATTGGCTGCTATTAAAGGCTCTTATTCAACCAGAATGCCTTGCACATATCGCCTTTTGGCTCGCTTTGTTGTAGCCATTTTCATGGGCCATGAAAATGGCGACAACAAAGGCCAACGAGAGATGACGCCAGCAAAGCATGCTGGTTGGATAAGACCCTTTAAGTCAGATCTCAACACAACGGATGTCTTTGTGAATCTATGTGTTTGAAACAATGAGGGCTGATCGTTATTACTCACTACAGTAACAAGGGCAGATTTTGTAATAGAATAGCATCAGTCGCTTTGGTTCACACCTCAATTCAAAGCGATTAGCGAATGCAGACAAAAGAAGTTCTCTCAAGCAGGATTTCAAAACAAACGGATTTTGTTTATTTGATTCAGAAACCGAGCAGAGGGAATTACAATTTTTGCATATTTGTTGCTCAGATGTACGCAGTCACTCCTCAGCTCCTGAATCAAATAAACAAAATCCGCGAGACAGAACTTTAAAATTACCCTTCTTCCTTCGTTATAAGCACATACCTTCTCTTAAAAACCTCTCCACCCGCACCAAACGAGAGTTTGCCGTACTGGTTTCAGGGCAACTTTGCCGCTTCGTTTGTTTTCAATTTCTGCTTGAGAGAATTTCTTTTGTCTGCATTCGCTAATCGCTTTGTATTGAGGTGTGAACCAAAGCGACTGATGCTATTGTATTACAAAATCTGCCCTTGTTCACTACAGTCTTAAAAATCAATGGGATTAAAACGCAATCAGATCTCCTATTCTTTGTATTGTAATTAAAGTTTCCTGTTGCTATTCGCATGAGACGGGCTTTTCTTTCCTACAACAACAAAACAATTAGTGATTATGCGAATTATTCGTCACATATACTAATTTCTCTTCAGATTCTGAAGAAAATTTCTGAACACGAATTTGCGCTTAGTTACACAGACCACTTACCTTTCTTTTCAAGTGGTCTGGAACACAGGCTATGATTAAAGCTTTTATGTCGCTATAAATACAAATCCTAGCCTCGCTTATCAGTTGTCCTTCAACGCCATGAGAGACGGTCATCAAATCCCTTTGTTTTCCTTATTGTGCGAAATTACACCTCAATGACTTCAAAGGGAAACCGCGCTAATCTTCATGACTGTCCTCTACACAGAAATCACAGAACTGATTAAATGTCTGCCATTATTCTTATATAGCGACATAAAAGCTTTAAGTGGCGTTGGAGCTTCTATTACTATTGTGTACATTCGAACTGTATCAAGCTATCGTTCGATTCGGATTCTTTTGTAGAGTTTATCTGTTGGGCCTAAATCACCTGCTACTTTTATATGACGACCACTGCTCTAAAATGCCTCAAAAATCGGTTCTCTAAAACTGCTGTACCGTAAAGCTTGGTACCAGTACTTCGGTAAAGGACCATTCTTGCCATAGGTAATCGCAAAAACCGCTTTCTTCTAAGCCACATTCTGACCAGCAGACGACGGGGGCGACAAAACTCGTCGCCGATTGATATTTTTGGCCGTTTCTACAGCTGTAGGTAAACAAGGCCCTCAGTGGAGCGACAACAGCAGCAACAATTTAACTCAACGATATGACCATAACTTGAGGGTCCTTATTGTAGTGAGGCTAGGAAATCTGCTAGTGAGGCTGCTTGCCAAAAACGAATTTGAAGATCGGCAATTTAATCAAATTTGAGTTATTCTTCAAACAGTAGGGCTTTTTTGGGATACTTTGTTGTGCTAAGTGTTTTGTTTATCACCTTCGTTGTCTTTATTTAAGTTTACTGTTTACGACGTTTGAAATAAGTTTTCTTCGCAGATCAAACGCTACCAGATTATCAAGTACATCCTTGAAAATGAGAAGATGTATGTTGTTTCCTTACACAATCTCATCCAGGTAGGAACTTCATTGGTATTATTTTTGATGATGCTGTGAATATCTGTTTCTAAAAGGCAGATATATTTAGGATCTTTACTTTTGTGTAGTACTTGATTTAACAAGGGCAAATAATCTTTCAATAGAGCCGAACCGGATGTTTACATTTTCACGTTAGCCAATCAGATGTGACCATGACGTCACGCAAACAAAAGAATCGACGTGAGAAAGTACCCCTCACATATAGGGGGTCGTGCACGCGACTATTAGGTAAATTCAGGAAAAAATTATATTTTTCAACTCTGTACTAATATGTTTAGATTTTCCTCGCGGGTTTTTTTAAAAGATGGACTTGCTTAAGCCTCTTCGGCGTCTTGAAGTACAAAATGATGACCTCTGCGAAGGAGATGCACAAAGCGGAAGAGACTTGTATTGTTGCCAGCCGGTAACGAGGTCACTGTAGTAAAGCCTATGGAGGTGGGCAGAATTCTGCCCACCTTCTTTGACCAATAGCAGTCGAGCATTTCGCTAGAAACGAAGCTATTGTTTTCTTTAGGTGGGGGATGTGTAACTTCAAGTCAGATAATAAAACCTCTTGATAAAACCTCTTTTGCAATTTGTAACTTTCTGCGCGCAATGAAAACTTGTGCCATGAATGCAAAATGTAGTTTTTGATAAAGAAACGTTAGTTGAGTATTTTCATGTGACTTGACTTTAAATGTGTGAACAAACCTTCGTAGACTTTTTCAATTAGCATAGAAACCAATAGGGCATTGAATCTTGAACAAAAGGAACTAAGGCGGACGGAAAATAGCAAGAATAATTGAAAACGGGGATTTTAGCATTTTAGGGTAGTACTTACAACAATCACTATTGTTATTACTATTGTCTCTCCGCCAGAACTAAACCCCCGGCATCATAAGAGCTTCCTAGGATTCAGATTACCTCATTAATTATTCATGAGGCAGGGCATAATACAAGTCTCTCCCGCTTTGATCTTCCTCTCTTCTTCGCAGAGGCTCCCATTCTCTCCTGCGCACGATTAACTTTTAAGTGGCAGTTTTTGTTGAAATAAACACGGGAGAGACTTTGGCAAGTCCATTTAAAAGAACGCGTAAATCCAGAGAAAACGGCTTTTGAGTAAGGCCTATCATTTGGCGCCTTGATCCCTAACAAATAAGCCCTTCAAAAACAACATAAATTCATATCAATGTCTTCCTATTTTCTAAATATCACTGAACATACATTAGCAAGCGACAGCAGTTGGCTTTCAACAGTACCGAACTTCTATCACGGAGGCAGTGGCAACTCAAAACTTAGCATTTGTCATACACGAACAACATTGCATATCCTAAATCTGTGTGAAATAGTATGAAACGCGATAGATTTTCGTTTCGCTCTTAAAACGGTATCTGAATAGGTTTAAAGACCACTTTTTCAAACAAGGTTATTCTGGAAACCAAATATCTTACAGTACATAATGCTACATAACTCATTAAAGTCATCAACCAAGATAGAATGGGTGTAACAAAAGTCAATTTTTATCAAAAACAATAGGAGACACGCCCATTTAAAAACCACACCCTTTTTGCGCTGAGCAAAATTTGCCTCTACGCCAACATTGATAACTCTGCTTAGGTGACAGATACTGAGCTGAAATTTTGAGGACATATTATTTGACATAAGAGCTTGTATATGAACTAAAAGTTGCAAGATATAATGAGATCTTCAATTTTTAATCATCTTCCCAAAAGTTGAACAAAAATTTGAAAAAACAGCAATTACACAAAACCTGATTTCAGAAATTCTTCTGTCTTGATCTTCTTCCTTTTAGTTCATCTAGTAGCAATATGACAGGGCATGAATCATAGAAAATTTGGGAGGTATATCTTGAATAGTTTTTGAGTTATCAATGTTGAGGGGTTCAAATTAGCCGTAAATTTGTAATCTTCGGAAAATGCATTTTAAATTTCAATAACGTTTTGGAGACAGTTCTTTATGCAGATTTGTACCTAGAAAGCACCAGACAGGTACTGTGGTCCCTCCTGCTCTTCCAAGGCTTCAGAGTAGCCTTTCCTCTTGTTTCTGATCTTCCTTCTCCTGCTTTTCACCTGTTCTGAGCTTTGTCTCTTTGAAAAGTAAAGGCGATTTTCATCATTTTTTCTGCACGTAGCCATGCAATGATGCCCTGGCTCTATTCCTAATACATTCAAAATTTTGATTATATTGCTTGCACCATCATTGAAATGACCAACTGCTAGATTTGTGGCCAACTGAACAGTTGGAAGACCAGAGTGTGTCTCCTTAGTAGCACGTTGCCAGATCAAGCTGTTGAAGGACTCATTCTGGTTTTGCGTACCACCATGGAGACAGGATTTTAGTAAACTCTCAGCGCTCAGAGCATCAAAGGTGGCCTTGATTTCTTCAGCAACAGCAGCTGGCAAGGGATGGTCATGTTTGTAAAGCTGTGTGCCATTTGCAACATCCTGCTGATATTTACACCAAGAGTCCTTCCCCTTTGGACACAGATGATGATGAGGGCTCTCATCTGTTGATCGCATGTGATTCCATATTGCCATGATCGCTGTCTTCATTGCCTCACAGCTGCTAGTGTTTTGTCGAATGGCCTTTCCATAGTAGACTTGGATATCATCTATAACCTTGTCAGTTAGTCTTCCCCTCCCCCCAATTGTTTTGCCATCAGAAAGTTTATTTTTACCAAATCTCTTCTTTAGTGACCGCAAACGAGAGCCCATCCTCTTCTGAATGTGCCCAACACATTCAAGTTTTGCCACCTTATCTTGACCATAAACTTTCGCAGACTCCAAAGTATTATGGGACTTACTATCCCCATCCCCAAGGAATTCTAAATACTTCAGGGAATGCCTTTCGACAGAACGTTGAAAGATTGCAAGGCAACCTGCTGGGTCCATTTTACCCGAGGAGCCAAAGAAATTGACATGGCACTTGTGTTGATGACCCTCCCACCATTCCTCAAATTCTTGACTTCCTTCTTGTCTTTTGTTGGCCATGCACTCTCTACATTCTTTACTCATAACCTCCACATCAAGGACTTTCCCAGTTGTCACTGACAGAATTGCCACAGCACCAACTGATGACCGAAACCCCCTTTTTCTCCATGTTCCATCACCAGAGACTCCAATATGGTAGGTTCCATCATCCTCATTCTCTTCATAGTACTCTTTTGTTTCAGAAGCAGCTTTGGCCATGCTTTCTTGAGCTACCTCTTCTGCTGCATTAGCAATAACTTTCACTGTATCTGTGTAAGCATTTGAATTCATAGGTGGAGGCATGTCCATAACTGCAGAGAATTTAACTAGACCTTGACGCCCAACACCAATGTTTCTTGCCCCAAGAACAGATCTCCTGTTGACTTCAAAAGCATGACCAGTCTTTTTGGATGAAGAAAATTGGTATTGAAACTGACAATGTGCATCAGAGCATACAACAACAAACTCCGAAGCAAATCCCATCTTTCCCTTTTTGTTTTCTTGCAACTGCACATGGCTCGACTTGCAACTTGGGCAGATCATTATCTGGATAGCATCTGACAGCAAGTCCATGTCTATAAGTCTATAACCTGAAGGAATGCCAAAATTTGATTCTTCTTCGTCATCATCTGAGTCACAAGTACTGCCTGAACTATGTTGCAAGTATGACAGCTTTCTAACAGAAGCTGGTAAATTCAGTGCACTTGCTGCAGCAACTGAATGTGATGATGGCCTAGGCGTATCGAGTTCTACCTCCTCTTCTTCTTTGTCTCTCACTTCACCTCTTTCCTCTTCCTCTTCTTCTACCACTGTACCTGTCTCGTTATTGTGAACTTTGACATACCTATTTCCATGAAATGATCTTTTCTTCCTTCGGATACTGTTTTGCTTTGGCATTTTCAACGTTTTGCACAACACTCACTACAGCAATCGCAACGAGAAGCAAAAAAATGTGGTTGCCATGGTGTCCTCCTCAGCCTCCTTATCAGTTTACAGCCTCGTATTTCCTTCTTTCTGCTGCCAAGTACATTTGACCCAAATGAGGGGCAAAAGGGGTAGAAATGACCGGAAAAAGTTACAGTTTCCTGCTTCGTTGCCATGGAAACGGATAAGCACGTGAGGAGTGGTCATTTTAAATGTCCATTTTTCTTGATATTTGTAGAAAGTATCCCTAAGATACTGATAGATATTCGTTGTGCAAGGGTTGGAGAGTCAAAAAAAAATTTTTTCAAAATTTTGAATTTTTTGAGATTTTGAACCTATTCAGAGACCTTTAAAACCGTTGCATCTGAAGTATCTTTAAAATTTTGACCTTTACTTCTTGCTGTTATCATCCTCAAAATATCCAATCAACCTTCAAGTTTTCAAATTAAGTCAAACGTTATGTAAAAGCTCTATAGCGTCTACTACCAATCGCAAACCCGCTATCGACCTCTGAAACGCTGCATTTTGAACGTAAGAATATATGTTGCCAAAGGTATGAGAAAGCTTCGCTTGTTTCCTTTCTACTGAGAGTTGATGTTTCAGCATTTAAGAGCAAAAGATATCACGTTTCAGTATATAACACCAAAATGAAAAGTAAGGGGCAAAATTGTCAACTTCGAGAGTACAGTCGTCTAACAGATCTACCTAGGGTGCAATAAAGCCGAGGAAACCCGCCAATTCCCTCTTTAAAAACTGTAGCTTTTAGCTAAATGTAGTCTCCTGTTAATTAAAACTGTTTGCAATTTTTGAATTTGGCTTCCTGCGATATTTTGGACTCTACACTTCTCGTTCTTCTTGGAAACCGCTTGCAAGAAACTTTGGGCTCACTAAAAAACAAATGAATGTAGCCTACCTAGCCTAGTTTATACAAAAAGCAGAAGATAGAGGGAAATAAGACTGTCAACATATACCTGGTTATTTCCTTTCAACCTCACTGACAGAATGGCGTTTGTTGGTCCTGTATGGTACCTCAAGCAATTTGCTAGCCAAATATCTGACTTGGATAAGCCTTTCTGCCAAGTATGCAAAGCAATGCAGATCAAGCGAATCTCTACTCGGGAAGCAACAGAATGCTTCACCGAGTCCATACGGGTCTGGTACACTTGTGGCACTATCTTTGGTAAGGTGAGTCCCTTCAGTGGCTATTTTCAGCATTTCTTCTGAATCTTGGACGCTTTAGTAGACGTTTTAGGAATATCCAACTGCAGAGCAATCCTAATTTACTCAACGGCCTCAGCTCACGTCAGGTCAAGAGTTTTCCCGCCACTCCAGATTTTGACCAATGACAAAAGAGGGCTAAGGTCAAGCTCAATAACTGATGAAAAAAAATTGGAAATTGACGACCATGTTTATAAATCGAAGTTTATTTTTAAATCCAAAGAAATCGACAAAGTGAATCATTATAGTTCAGCAAAGAAACTTCAGATGTTGTGTTGCTTTGAATTGATCCCCTAGGAACGCAACAATGAGGGAGGAGCTGCGGTTGGTATCATATGCTACCCTTTCTGTCGCCACTGACTCGATAATGAAAGTTCAGTACCCTTTAAAACCCATCCATTGCCTTGTTAGTGTATTTTCGATGATATTTAGAAAATAGGCAGATGTTGATATGAATTTACGTCGTTTTTGAAGGGCTTATTTGTTAGGGATCGAGACGCCAAATGATAGGCCTTACTCAAAAGCCGTTTTCTCTGGATTTACGCGTTCTTTTAAAAAAACCCGCGATGAAAATTTAAACATATTAGTACAGAGTTGAAAAATATATTTTTTCCCTGAATTTACCTAATAGTCGCGTGCACGACCCCCTATATGCGAGGGGCACTTTCTCACGTCGATTCTTTTGTTTGCGTGACGTCATGGTCACATCTGATTGGCTAACGTGAAAATGTAAACATCCGGTTCGGCTCTATTGAAAGATTATTTGCCCTTGTTTACTTGGTTTCTATTTGATCATTTGTTCATCGTTTGGGTCATCATGGGAAGTTAAAACATCCCCAGGGACTGGGTCATTGCAGCTAAAGCCGAAAGGCTGATTTCCACTCAGTAGAATAGACCCATTTTCACAACAATATTCATTTCGAGGCAAAAGATGTTATTCCCTGTGCAGCGAGAAATGTACATCGTATCATTATGTTGCAACTACACGTAAAAAACAATTTCATACGTTGCTGAGAGCAATGCACGCTTTTGAGATTTCGATGCACATTAAATCGAGGCAAGTAATGTTACAGGGAGAATTTCAAAAGAACTGACTTCATTGTGAAAGGGGTCTATTTTCCGATTGGACAGGAAATCCTTCGTTTACGTGCGAAAATGTTGCTTTGAATTTGAATAGAATGTTACGTATGACCAACAATTTATTGAGTGGAAATTAGCCTTTATTCACACCCATGTTCAGGAACATATTTCCATTTTATTTTAAAGCTGGAAATTGACAAGCATGTCAGTGCATATATTCACAAAGAAATACATTTCTCCAATTATAGTCCACTTGCAAAAGAGATCCAAGTATGAATGAGCCTTTAGGACCTTATCCATGGATAATTTTGTCCCATGGGTATATCTGAATAGTTGTTTCATCATAATTCCAAGATGAATCAAACGAAATGTATTTCATTCAAACTACGACTCATTTTTCACACACAAAAAAACTACTTCACCACTAACTGTCTTTCATGAGACATTGGAAATTGTAAATTTTTCAAACTTGTGTACCTGGTGTCTTAAAAAAGGTACCTCCTTTTTACTGGAAATTGGAGCGAAATGATAAGATACTATAACACTCTAAGTGGGCAGCTGAATTAATCAATCTTCAACTTAGATTCACATACTTTGCATTTAAAAGTCGTCTACCAAATACCGGAGATGCAAGCTTGCAAAGTCAAAATTTACAGTTCACCCAAAAGAAGGTGTTTTAAAGAAGGGCCTAGCTGTGATTTGTACTGTGGATATTTTCCAAAGCACCTGTTTTATACTTTAATTTTCAGTTTTTCGCTTTTGAAAAGAACAACAGACTGTAATAAAAATGTGGCAAGAATGATAAAGTCGTGCCACATCTCCTAAATGAGCGTGCATGTGCTCCTTGGGATGGAATGTAATGCATGGATTGATTTCTCAAGGAATGAGTATTTGTAGAAAAATTGAAGCATTTCAAAGCATAATTCTTTTCTAGAATAACCAGGCTTTACTCTCGAGTACCGAAAAAAAACCGGGGGGGGGGGGTGGTGAGAATAATTGCAGAGGCTGGAAATGGTTCAATATAACAATAATCGGGGTTGGAACAATCGGGGGGGGGGGTGTTTGGAGAAATTGAAAAAAATTCATTTTGTTAATCAAAAGCGTATCTTTTATTTATTCATATGAACAGTGATGTTACTGATTGCTAATTTGATTTGATTTTGTTTTGATTTGCTAATTAACTCCGGTTCTGTTGAATACACTTCTTGAGACTTCTTCTTGTTTTGTTCAAAACTATGTTCGCCATCATTCCATTTTTCCAAAAATAAGTAAAAAAGGGGGTTGGAAAATTTTCAAAAAATCAATAATTGTGGGGAGTACGATTATTCGGTACTCGAGACTACTAATTTTTTATGTCAAATAATTACATATTAAAGCAACATGAACAATTCTATTTTTTATATTTATTCTATTTAGGATTACGAGAAACCATTGAAGAGTAAACGAATCATCAGCCAGGAAAGCGTGAAGATTATTTTTCAAAACCTGCAAGAAATCGAGCAATGTCACCATTTGTTTAATATTGCACTCGTTGGGAGAATGGCTGAATGGGATACTAATCCAACTATCGGTGACATCATCTATGCTTCTGTAAGTATCAAGTTTCCCAAAGATCTCACTTTGTCTCATGTCCCAAATAAATGAAAGAAATTGGGCAATGTCGCATTTTTTCAGCACTGCACTTAGTGTGCAATAATCGGCCTTACAGAATGCTAATCCGACCAGTATGAGACATTATCATTCAAAACTAAGGTAAAGATCTACTTTCTGTGCCATAATTACACCCAGTGATTCACATACTATTCTTTGTGTATACCTTACGTTATCTTGTCTTTCTGCACCTGTTTTCAATAGCATCATAATAAGTCAATATCTCTTTAGATAGGGGGTGTTCCCTCCTCGATTAGCCTGCCTATTGAGGGAGCCCCTCCTTTAAGAAATTCCCCTGATCTCACTGCAGCTCTTCGTACTCACCTATTTAGTCTCTCAACGTTTAGCTGTAAGTATATCATCATGTCTTGTTTTTCCTTCTATTTTGTGTATTGTATTTAATTTTAGTTTATCATTGTTAATAAGATAGGTGGGTATGTTGAACTGTAGTGTATTAGATGAATTTTAATTTAACCCTGTAGTGGTTGGGCTATTTGATAGTACTATTTTGGTTGGGGGGGGCAAAAAAGCCCCCCCCCCACCTAATTCTTGACTGGTAATAGGTAGAGCGACCAAATTTGGTGTGCTAAAAGCCTCAGGCATGTACTTTCTGTAAATATAAAAATTAACCTAAAAATCGCCACGGAAGAAAAGCGGCAAAATTGGCCAAAATCAGGAAAATCGAGATAAAATTAAATCTGGAGCATATTTTCCATCCAAACATGATATTTGTGATAGAATGCATCAAATAACACAACATTACAAAAGAAATTTGCAAAATATTCCACCTCTGCTCCTTTTTTCGCGATAATTGAGATTTGAGAATTTGCGATTTTTCCTGGGTCAGTCCCAGAAAATTGTCCCCCGCCCCCTCATTTTTCAAAATATTTCAATGAAAGTTTTTGAGAAGTTGCACAATAAGTAGTTGCAAAAAGTCAAGAAGTTTTATGGCTATAAAATTCTTCCTCGCAGAGTTATTCAAAAGAATCTACTAGAGGGGGGGGGGCAAATTTCCCCCCCCCCCCTCCGAACCAAAATAGGGTTTAAAATGAATGAACTAAACTGAATTGAACTGACATAGGTACCATAATAAGTGCCCAAAATATTCCAAATAAATTAAAGATATCGAGCAGCTTCACCATTTATTCAACATTTTACTTGTTGGGAGAATGGCTTCATGGGGCTAATGTTTCAGTAAGTATAAAGTGTTCCAAAAGTCTATCCTTCTGCCAGAATGCCCTTAGAATGTTTCTTGTAGAATTTCAAAACCTTCTTCAAATATGACATCAACAATCAAAACTTTCCTTCGGTTCACCGCTGTGGAGCCGTGACTTTTCTGTACTCTGTCTAGGCATATGGAAATTGCCCAAGTAAAATTTTAGCAGATTGTTGTGAAGTTCTGCTGCGCAAATATAGTTCAGCGTATTGTGTCCTATTCTTATACAGCTTGAATATTCCAAAAACCTCCTAAAATGCCCCCCCCCCCCAAGAATGTTATCCTTTGGCAAAAAGTGTGATAATAATTTACTATGCTTTAGTACTTACTGCCGGATGTCCCTAAAAAACTTTCCCTATTTGAGCTGTTATTTTAGTAAAAGCGTGTTTTCTTTGATAATGATTTTAAAAGAAATCTTTTATACAATGCCCAACTTAGATTTGAGTATTTGTTTCATTTCTGTATCTGTGCGCATTAATTTTCTATAATTATTTTCCTGAAAAACAGAATACCTAAAATTCTCAAGAAAGAGCTAAAAACAGTTTATCAATAAAATCGTTGAACCTTCTTCACCTCAAAATCCACAAAAACTATGTTTTTTAACTAAATTCCAACAGTACAGAGCTTGAACTCCATAAAGGGACCCAAGAAAAATCATGTTTATCTTTTTTGTCCGTAAAGAGCACGATTATGCTTGATGTTCAAAGAAATAATATTGTGGTTTTACACTGCCTTTCATGGTTCCAAACGTTTCCAATCTTCACTTGCAATTATTTGGTTGCAAGAATCCTTAACTTGTAGCTCTGTCTGTCTTTTTATTAATTTCTTTCTATGTTTATGATCCCTGGGTAGACAAAGGTGTTTTGCTCCTTGGGGTATCGTCTTCGTAGTAGGGTAGCATTAGGTGTAGGTATAGTAAGTAATCATGTATTGTAAATTTTTAATGGAATATATAAAAAATAGTATAGTACACTAGGCAAGGTGTTGTGATCTGCACTTTAGCGTATCACCGACTTTGAAAACCAATTTAAGAAAAGCGGTTGTATACCTTAACACCGGTGATTTAGGCCCTGTTTATATGAGGAAAAATACCTCACTTGCCAGACCCGGGGCTGTGAGGCGAGATGCCACGTTCCAATAGAATCCTTTGTATTTTCATTTCGCGTTTACTTGATGAACGCAACACCACCGGTATAGTGAAATCCCACCTCACAAGAGGTGGAATCTCACCTAGGTGATGTGAATTTTTTCCATATAAACGAAATACCACCGGTATGGTGAGGTGAAATGAAATTTTTCGTTGATTCTCATTGGTCAGTTCTTTCTGATTTCACGGAAGAGAGACCTTAATCCACCTCACCTCTCAGCCCCGGGGCTGACATGTGAGGTGAAAAATCACATATAAACAGTGACTGAAATTTACCTCGCCTGTCAGCCCCTGGTCTGGCAGGTGAGGTGTTTATCCCCATATAAACAGGGCCTTAAAACGTGGAAGGAATGAAACATATCTCCATTTCTAGATTTCCCAATTTTTCAAGGTCTTCTCCAGCGTACGATTATCCATATTTTGGAGGTATTTTGATGAGCAAAATAATCGGATGAAATCATATGGATCCAAGTGAGTCTTTATGCAAGAGATCGTCTACATCGCTCAAAACGAGGCTGTGGTTGTTGTTGTGGGCTGTTCAAACGGGGAAAGTTTTTTTTTTGGGAAACCCGGTGCATTTTTCATACTTTTATACCAGGTATTTGTTTTAGCAAGTGACAAGAGTTGGATTTACCTTTATATTATGTTGTTATCATAACGCTGTGCAATTCTCTAAAGGGTCTGTTTCATCCAGCATTCCTTGCACGTGTCGTCTCTTGTCTGGCCTTTGTTTGTCGCCATTTTCATGGCCCATGGAAATGGCGACAACAAACACAAACCAAGAGATGACACGTGCAAGGCATGCTCGATGAAACAGACCCTCTAAGCTTTGAAACCTTTATTTCTTTTTCGATTTTAGTTTTCAAAGTCAATGGCTCTCAAAGCATACACAAGTTACGTGAAGAACTTTACATCTGCAATGGATCGAGTTAAAGAAACCTGCAAATCAGTGCCAGCATTTTTATCATTTCTACGGGTTTGTTCTTATGCATTTCATACTTTTTCTTTGATTCTTTATGTTTTAATCATTGTTGCGTTGGATAGATTGGGGGCAAAAGGCTAATTTTGGCCTCGAATTACTATCCGGTTGTCTCCAAGGGGCGGGTCATTATTTCTTGCAGGGGAGGGGGTGAAAGACATTTACAAATATTTCATGAAATTTTCGTCGCCCCTCTCTGTTTTTTCTGAAAATTTTGGTGCCCCCTTCAACATTGTAGAAAATATTTTCAGCCCCCCTCCCCATAAATGTACACGGTGTCTCAAAAGAAATTGTTCAACGTTTGATTAAATACTAAAAAAATAGCGATTCGTTGAATGAACACTTGGTCAAGTGACCCTTTTCCTTATACTTTAAATTATTTTTTGACGCAAGAATCTTGCAAATACGCTAAAAATTCAGGGAGTTACAAGCCTTTGAAGTTCAAGTTTGTGCGAAAACTGAAACCAGAGGCCTCGAAATGGCATTTTTGGTAAAGATCTCATCGACCATCGTTTCTGCTATTTCTCAATTGTTTCAGGGTGAACCAAATGGGATTTGAAGAGATTTTCGATAACCTAACTTTCAAGCATATGCATTCTTTGAGGAAACAGATTCAGTCTTTCGTTGATAATTCAGGCTTTCCTCGCGGAATGTTCACGTGACATCTACTTCAAGACTTCGTTCACACGACGCCGGCACATATTGAAAATAGTGACAAAAAGTGACGGACAGGCCTCCCGTTAACTCGAAAACGACACATTTTGCCAGAAGATTTTGAAAACAGTAGATTTTGAAACAGGAAATCTAACTGGCAAATTTTGAAAACGGTATCGTGTGAACACTCAAAATCGATGAAAACGGAACAATTTTCGACGCTTTCAAAACGAGGCTTATCGATTCTTATGGTATAGGTACATTTCATTGGCATCAAATCCTTGGGACGACTGCAACGAGTTTGTTGCTGTCAAATTTTTTATCGGTTTCAAATTTGTGCCGGTATCGTGTAAACGCTAATGGCCTTGACGCAAAATCAAAATTATCAAGAAATTTCAAACAATTCAAATCCTGTCTCGAAAACTCCAGAACATAAAGGAACCCTTTCGATTCCTACCGACCGAGAACTTTTAACTGCTCTTTGTTATTGCCATCTTGTATATTGTAAATTGTTAAGGAATTATTTTTTTCTTTCCTCAGGGCAGCTTGTAAAGCAGTTTATGTATATACACCGGGTGACCCAAAAAAACTTCACGAGCTAGATCATAACTAGCTCCCTGAAATCAAAAGCTATTGCCAAATCCTTTCTATCACAGTTTAGTTGAAAGGCTCAGCTATCTTTTGAGATGCTGCATGATCATTTTAAGCAGTGATTGCCATCCGAAAAACCAGATTCAATGAAAATTTCTAATCCCGAATTCCTCATTTTGAGTGAAATAATCGCCATCATTTCCAGTCAACATTTTGTGAAAACTCGACATAGCGATGGATTAGAAGTCGTCCGGGGAAATGCTTTGTTTGCAAAATGATTGACCTCTGTTCCTCATTCAAATTTCATGCTCCGAAGCAAATTTGGAATTCAGCTTTTTTCACACTTTCCAAAAAGTGGACTGGAAAGCGAGAGAATGGTCCGAGAAATCAATGAATTTCTATGTTTTTGAAACTGTTTTTTCGGACAGTACGCATATCTTAAACTGACCAAGCAACATCTCAAAAGATAGCGGAGATCTCAGCTACATGCGGATACCTTGTTTGCCTTCATAACATTTGCTGTCAAGAAAATATGTGAGATCTAGCTCGTGAAGTTTTTTTTTTGAGTCACCCGTTAGTTGATAGCTTTACCCTTTTTAAATGAATAAAAATCAAATGAAAATGAATTGAAACGCTAGCCCCAAGTTTGCTACCGTCACATTTTTCATCGTTTTCAAAATGTGCCGGCATCGTGTGAACGCGGTCTAAGGGCCAGATCATATGGAGGCGAGCCAGCCCATTTACCGGGCTGGCCCGGTAGGCGAGACAGTTTTCATCTTGTGTTCACATGGAGAAATTCCAGCTCGCTTGCCGAGACAGAAATTTCACACGTGTCAAAAATGAGACACGTGCCCATTGTTTACAGCCGCAGCGCATGAGCAATGGCGACATTTTCGTCTCGGTAGCCGGGATGGAGTGTTCATATGGGAAAATTTTCATCCCGCCTACCGAGATCTCGCCACAACACCAGTCAGGTCTGATATTCAGTGGATCCTTGAAACAAGGAATCTTTCCAAACATCTGGAAACTCGCAAAAATCACACCAATTTACAAATCCGGAGCTCGAAATGAGGAAAATAATTATAGACCGATTTCATTTCTCTCGGTTTTTTCAAAATTATTTGAAAAAGTTGTGCACGATCAATTATCGGACTTCCTTCTCTCAACCAGAAAATTGACTATGAGCCAATTTGCATATCGCAAACTGCATTCGACCATCACCTCTCTGATAAGTGTTTCAGACTACTGGTATGAGAATATCGACAAAAACAATGTCAACATTGCGCTATTCCTTGATCTAAAGAAAGCGTTTGACACAGTAGACCATGAAATACTTATCAGAAAGATGAAAGTATATGGAATAAAGGATATTGAGGTAGAATGGTTTAGGTCATACCTTAAAAACCGTCAACAATATTGCTCTTTAAATGGTAACAAATCGAGCTCCCGGCCAGTTACATGTGGAATACCACAGGGTTCCTGTCTAGGCCCATTGCTCTTCATATTGTACCTTAATGACTTTGAAACTTGTCTAAAATTCTCAAAGGCTAATCTGTATGCCGATGACACAGAAGTCTCACTCTCGTCGAATGAGATTGGAAACGTGATACAAAACTTCCAGGCTGGATTAGAAAACATCTCCGAGTGGATGAGAATAAATAAACTAAGTATACACGCTGAGAAAACTGAGTTCATGGTTATTGACCATCCTCGTAGGCAATGCAAATTACCAGAGCTACCACCATTTTATTTGGATCATACTAGAATCAAACAGGTTCATAAAACGAAATACCTAGGACTTACGGTTGACGATAAGTTGTGCTGGGATGAACAGTACAAATCAGTGAAAGGGAAGGTAGTTGGTGGCTTAGCGTCGATCAGAAAGCTGAAAAATATCCTACCACAATCACAGCTACTCAATGTATATCAAGCACTTGTTGAAAGCCACTTAAGGTATGCTAACGTGATATGGGGAGCCCTCTCCGATACAAAGATAGGCACTTTGCAGAAATACCAAAACAGAGCACTCGATCTAATAGAATCTTCAAAGGTGAAGGATGCTTGGAATAAGGACCTCATGAACATAAATCAATTGATGACGTTTGACCGAGCAGTTATGACCTACAAAATTGTTAATCAGCTCTGTCCTGCAGGCCTACAAAATAAGTTCATCGCGAGGTCGGTCATATCAAAATATAATACAGGGAATAGGAGGGATCTCCATGTGCAAAAACTGACATTAGAGTACACCAAAAGAGGTTTTTTGTACACTGGTCCAATTGCTTGGAATAATATCCCACAGCCCATTAGAGACACCGATTCCATCGTACGATTTAAAAAAAAACTAAGATCTCACCTTCTGAGCTAAGAGAAATCAGCTCCGCACGAATCCATGGAAGATCAGGCAATATATTTTAATCATTGAGAGTAACTTTAGGAAATTTGTATTGTAATTAGTTTTTCTTTTTTTGTATGCTATAACTGAATGGATATCGTGGATAAATAAGATTAAATGAAATTAAAATGAAATGAAATCTGGCTAAGCGGGTCAGCCCGCCTACTCATATGAACAGAAATCAAGTTTTGTATTGGAATTAGGGATGAGGTGAGATCTCGGCAAAGGGCTCCAGCCTGGTAAGCGGGCTGGCTCGCCTTCATATGAACAGGCCCTAAGACGGGCTTTGAACGGCTTTGCTTTTCAAAGCTATTCCGCAACTTCTTCTATAGCATGAATACCGGGTGCGCCAAAAAATAAACTGTGCCCTTTTCACAGGCCATGATAAATTGTATTATGGGCCAGTTTGGAAGATTTATGAGTTAATATTCAGCTACGCTCCTCAGTTGGATGCTAATATGTTTGTACATTTTTTAGTCTTCTTTTTTACGGAGTTATGTTCGAGTTTCTTGAAATTAGATTTCGAAAACACTGAAAACGGTCATAAAACCTCGATCAAATTTTCAAAAGACTTGACATGAATGGGCAAAGAGAACAATATTATATCGTAACTTGGGATTTAGAAATCGATGAATCGTAATCTGCTGCATGAGCACAGGTTCTATTTTAGGATAAATGTGAGATTACTTTCAGTGATACGAAGAAATGTATTATCTTTTGTAATCTCACTGAAGACATGCTTTGGTGTATGTTACCTTAAGCCTGGTTTCCATATGATCGTAACAGTCGGCCACCTACTGCGACACATCGGCGAACTGTTAAGATCATATGAAAACCAGGCTTTGAGCTCATCTCAGCTCTTTCGATATGCGTCCCCTAATTGTCATCGTCTGATCGGTGACGTTGGAGATATCACTCAGAAAGTGTTTGTATTTAACGCAGCTGTCCTCAGTGTGTCCCTGAGCCTGCCTCGGCGACGCGTCGCCGACTGTTACGATCATATGGGAACCAGGCTTAAATCATTTGGCCAAGGCTTAAATCATTTTAAAATCATTATGAATTTTTATGATTGGACTTTTTATTATCTACATATGTCATTTCTTGTATCAAACCATTTTATCATACTATTTTTATATCAAACTATTTTATCATACTTTTTTTATAAATTGTATATTTTTAGGTAGTTGGCCTTAATTGGCAATTTTAGTATTTTTACTATACTTAGCTATGTACTAGTCAACTTTAAAGAAATTGATTATTGTTATTAACAAACTAAGAGCCCTCATGAGGGCATTCATTACCTGTCAGTTTCAATACTGTCCTTTAATTTGGATGTTTCGCAGCAGACAGCGCAACCAAAAAATCAACAAATACAGGAAAGGGCATTAAGAATTACTTACAAGGATACTGAATCTACTTTTAGTGAGCTATTACAAAAGGACTGTGCAGTTACTATTCATACAAAGAATTTGCAAATACTTATGACTGAGATGTACAAAACTAGGAATGGTCTGAACCCTTCATATATGCAGGAAATCTTCTGTGATAATACAGCTTACTACAATTTGCGTAACAATAACGAGTTTTTTCAACCAAGAGTGAGATCTGTCAATAACGGGACAGAAAGCGTCCGATTCAAAGGTCCACAGCTATGGCAAATGTTACCACCAACGATACGATACTCGCAGTCCCTTTGCCAGTTTAAAACAAAGATACAAAGATGGAACGGAGAAAATTGTCCATGCAAGTTATGCCGCGTCTTTATTCCAAACTTGGGTTTTTTATAATACATATTTTAGACACTTATTTTATGCTGTATAAATTTTGATGACTTGTAAATATTTTATCCATTTTTTTATGTAATATTTGTATTCTGTATTTTAACGTTGGAATTAATTAGCTTGTTACTTTTAGCTATATTTTTAATGTGTGAAGTTTCAAAAACGAGGCAATACAGAATCCCGCAGCTCCTATTGGTTAATCGCACATTTCCCGGGGGTTTCCCGTATCCTTGTATAATACGATACAAGGACGCGTTTTTGTCGCCACAGCAACTGTTTTAGGCCTATGAGATTTACAATAAAGTCAAACGACATGGCAGTAACAAAATGCGTTGACTAAATGATACGAGTTTAGATGAGAAGCTATCAGGTAATAAAACTCATACTAACCGGTTTTTTTGTTGTACAGGAAAATATAAAGCCCTGGGTTTTAATGCGCAAACTTCGCAAGCTCGGTCTGTACTTTAAAGACCTCGGGCTTTATATTTTCCTGTACAACACAAAACCGGTTAGTATGCGCATAAGGAAGCATGGAATTTTGTTCAATTTATGATACAAGAACGGCTTGGTGCGGAACTTTATTGTAACTTTCGGAACAAGCCAGTCGTCGAGTTAATGCTCTCTTGTAGAAGTTTTTACTGCACTGATCAATTTCTTAATCCCTAAATCAGCTATAACAACTTTTCTCGTGTCCGTCCATGTTGAATCTTTAGAAAATTTGATCAACGCTTTTTGATCATTTTCGGTGTTCTCGGAAACGAAAAGCTTAAGAAACCCACCAAAGAAATCTACAGTTGCTGACTACAGAAATTTATAAGACCAAACATGACCTTAACCCTAAATTCATGGGTGAAATCTTTGTCGAGAAGAACATCTGATATAGCCTGAGATGTAATAACCACCTGTCAGTACCAATTCCACGCACAAATGCGTATGGTATAGAGACAATCAGGTACACTGGACACAAACTCTGGCAATCGTTGCCGCTAGAAATAAAAGAGCCTCATACCTTGACAGAATTTAAGAGGAAAATAAAAAAACATCATTTCAACGATTGCAACTGTAGATTGTGCAGGATCTATTTAAATAATTTAGGATTTTTATAGAACCATGTAAATAGGACATTTCAGTTTCACTTCTGTTAAATGGTTGGCCTTAATTAGTTTTTAGCTATCTTATCATGCCAACCTTAAATAAATAAATTATTATTATTATTATTATTATTATTATTATTATCATAATTATTATTATTATCATTATTATTATTATTATTATTATTATTATTATTATTATTATTATTATTATTATTATTGTGTTTGTTCTCAGGTATGTTCTTGTTCCTGGTGGATGTTATATGCATAGCGGGCTACTGCCTGCAGCCATGGCTATCATATATGGTCTTCTTCTTCTTATCCTTAGCTATTCATTACTTTTCTTATGATCCTAGCTGATCCAAGGAGGCATCCTTTCTGCAGCAGTGCAACTAACTGGACAGTCTATGCCAATCTGTTCTATCCAGGAGTCGATCCTTTCTGTCACTGTTCCTAGAGCTCCAATTACTATGGGTACGATGGTTACCTTCTTCATGCTCCAAATTCTTGCAAGTTCGTATTTGAGTTCGTCATAGTTCGATAATTTCTCTTCTTCTTTCACTACTATACGAGAGTCAAAGGGGCATGATGGATCAATGATGAGACATGTTTTATTTACTTTATCTATCACAGTTATATCTGGTTTGTTGTGATTCAGTTTCTTATCCGTTTGAATGGAGAAGTCCCACAGAATCTTACAGACATTCGACTCTAATACCTTCTCTGCATTGTGGGTGTACCACATCTCACCCCTCTCAAAGCCCCATTTTTCACATAACTTCCAGTGGATCATCCTGGCTACTTGGTCATGTCTCCATTTCTTATATTCGTTCTGTGCTAAACTTGGGCACTCTGCTACTATGTGTGCTATTGTTTCATCAAATTTTCCACACATTCGACACAGTGATGATATATCCTCTTTATGGATGTGTTTGCGGATGTTGTTGGTTCGTATGGCTTGATCCTGTGCAGCTACAATTGTACTTTCAGTTTCCTTTTTCAGATGGCCCTTTTTCAACCAATCCCATGATCTTCTTCCGCAGACTTCCTTAGTTGTCTTGTCAAACTGTCCGTGCAATGGCTTACTTCTTCTCAATTCGGCATGTTCCTTCTGTATTCCTTCCTTGTCTTTCTCCCCCTTGCCAGCTTTCAACACTTCCTCCTTTCCAACAGCAAGTATCAGCTTCTCCTTACTCTGTTCGACGTATCTTAGTAAACTTTCTTTTTCCATCCGTACGCAGTCTTCGATACCAATTAACCCTCTGCCTCCATCTGCTCTTCTCAGGTACAATCGATCAATATCAGCTTGGGGATGGTGGGCTCCATACATTGTTAACAACTTTCTCGTTTTTCGGTCCATTTGCTGCAGTTCTGCCTTTGTCCAGTCAATTATCCCAGCCCCATACCTTATGACTGAAACAGCCCAGGAGTTGATTGCTGTGGTGATATTTCCTCCGTTTAACTTTGATCCTAAAATCTTCCTGATTCTCCTTATATATTCCTTACTCACAGTTTCTTTCATCTCTCCATGTTTGATTCCATCTGCTTCCAAAATACCAAGGTATTTATACCCTCCTCCTTCTTCAATTGATTTCATTGTTTCTCTATTTGGCATATCTATTCCTTCACTTCTTTCAAATCTCCCTCTTTTCATAACTAGCAATGCACACTTTGCCAATCCAAACTCCATTCTAATATCATCTGAAAATATTCTTACAGTATGAATAAGACTTTCTAATTGCTTTTCATTCTTGGCAAACAGTTTTAAGTCATCCATAAACAATAGGTGATTTAATTCTCCATTTCCTTTTCCAAGATCGTAGGCTATTTTGACATCCCGCAGTATCAGACTTAGTGGTATCATTACAATCACAAATAGAAGAGGAGACAAGCTATCTCCTTGGAAGATCCCACGTCTAATTTTGACATTCCCTAATATCCTATCTCCAGCTGTTAACTCTGTGTTCCACTTTTGCGTACTTTCTTTCACCAGGTTTCTCACATTGTCTGCTATACCAAACATTTCTAAAGTTTTCCCGATCCAGCTATGTGGTATCATATCATAAGCTTTCTTGTAGTCCACCCAGGCAACTCCTAATCCTGTGAGTCTCCTTTTACAGTTCTTAATCACCATCTTGTCGATGAGCAATTGATCTTTGGTGCCTCTGCTTCCCTTCCTGCCACCTTTTTGTTCCACAGGCAGTAGTTGGTTTTCATCCAAATGGCGATATAGCTCCTCTGCCAGCACTCCTGCTAATAACTTCCACATTAGCGGTAAGCATGTTATTGGGTGGAAATTGGAGACTAGAGAGCCCTGCTTTGGGTCCTTCAAGCAAAGTAATGTCCTACCTGTGGTCATCCAGTCTGGAACATTTCCTTGTTGCAAACATTCATCCAGTTGAAATGTTATTCGCTCATGCAAGTATGTAAAGTTTTTGAGCCAATATCCTTGCACCCCATCTGGGCCAGGGCCTTTCCAGTTTGGCATTTTTTTGGGCTTCTGCTTCAACGAATTGATCTCAAGCTTCACATTTAATTGTTTAGGAACATCACGTGTATGATTTTCCAGTTTCTTGAGCCACTCAGCATTCTTGTTGTGCTCAACTGGTACATCCCATATGCCACTCCAAAACTCCTTACTCTCCTCTGCATCTGGAACCATCGTTTCTTGCCGTGCCTTTCCCTCGATTTCTTCAAAAAGTCGCTTCTGGTTTGACTGGAATAATCTATTTTGTCTAAACTGCAGATCTCGAGAATCGTACCTCTGCAGTTTGGCTGCTATAGCTATCACGCGCTGTCTTAGTTCCTCGTGCACCGTTTCTATGCCTTTTCGTGTCACTTGATATTCTCTCTCAAGTATTATTGCAACCCTTTTATTTCTGAGTTCGCCTTTCCTTAGTCTATCCACTCGTCCAAGGTCTACCCTTGTTTTCTCCAGCTTGCACCGTATTCTCCTTCGCCACTTTGGTTCTTTACTCTCTTTCTTATCTCCAAGCTCAGTTCGTTTACATTTCAAGAGGTCTGCCACAACATTGGCTGCTGCTATAATCAATCGATTCGTTTCCGTTATGTTGCTAGTTTCAACCACTTGTATTATCTGATTTACTTTCTGAGTCATTGCTTTTACTTTGGATCTATCTACATAACGGAGGTTTGGAGGAATGTCATCTTGTTCTTTTCTCATTCTTGTCAGTATCATTTGCAAAATGTCGCGATCTTCATCACCGAACCATTCTATATCAATGTTATTACTCACTGATTCATCCCTGATATTTATATCATCAATCATCTCTTCTTCCACATTTGCGTCGTTTTCTTGACTCTGTCTGTCTTCACCCTCATTCTCATTATTCTCAATGTCTCCTTCTAGTCTCTCCCTGTTATCACTATCTACCTTCTCCTCTTCCACATTTCGTTTTATTTCTTCTATCTCCACTGTTGTCAACCAATCATTAGTTCGTATTGCTCTAGCCTGGTCAGCCAATCTCTGCTCGCTCACTTCAAATACTCCCTTTTCATCCCATAATTGTTTCATTCTTTTTCTTTTTCTTATTATTATTATTATTATTATTATTATTATTATTATTATTATTATTATTATTATTATTATTATTATTATTATTATTATTATTATTATTATTATTATTATTATTATTACCCGCTTGTAGCCCTGAAAACAGAAAAAAAGAAAATTTGCAAAGAATATTAGAATCTAATTCAGGCTTTCGACTAAGATTAAATCGTGAATCTTTAAAATTGCATCAGTGTTCGTTTACCGTGGGCTGCTGAAAATGCATAATTTATTTTGGCGCACCCGATAAAAGCCTTGCTTCATTTCAATTTTAGACGCGTCTGAGAAAATCATTGCACAAATACAGCTTCTATGACTTGCTGAAAAAGCCGTTGGGAAGATTTCCTCAGCTGGTTGTCCTCCTACAGGTAATCTCCTGTTTTCTGTTATTATTAGCACTGCGGGGAGCAAAATAGCAAATATACTTCAAGTAACATTCCGATATCACTACTAATTCCAGTGGAACTGGGGAAGTTGATATTGTCAATAGGGTGGGCCTGAACAGACTTCCCATCTTTGAAATTCATAACAAAAGAGTACTTAGAGTACTGAAGGTGTTGTGGCGCCGTGGTGTAATCCTCTGACATAGAAGCCACAACATTCAGGCGGAGTGGGTCCGAATCCCGGTAAGGCCCCACCACTTGAGTGTCATGACAAGGGGTCGCGGACTCGATTAGGTCTGCTCTATTTCTGCGATCCCAGCGCTTGGCGCTGAAAAATGCAACTTCACTTTCATCCTCTCCTTTCTTCTTTCCATTCATTCACTTTCCCATCCATTTATTTATCCAATACGCACGATCTTTGTTTTTGAATTATTTCTTTACTTTAAGTCCTTTCTTCCACTTCATCAGACGTGTCTTTCCTGGTCTCCTTCCTTCAGCCATCTTCGATTCATTTTTCTCGGGACATTCTTCAAGCTCATCACACCACGTGCTTCCAATTGCTCCCATCATTCCCTTGATTATCTTCTCATTGCCCTCGTTCTTCCAACAATTCATTGATTTGAAATCACATACGATCATTTCTTCCTACAAGTCATCTTACAGGGCATCCTTATGACTATTAGCTACCCAAATTTGGTTTCCATACTTATCAGCAGTCAAGCGTTACGTATAGCGTATTGGGATAGTTTGCCTCCGACGAAAATATTGCTCAGTATACTGCCAGCCCAAGTCTGACGAGTTTTCTGCATGACAGGTCAATCCCCGGTTTAAGATTATTGGATTATGAGCAGTAGGGTCTTCAGGGTCATCCTCGTTGCTAGTCACAGGGAACTGAAGTAGTCAGTCCAGTAAAGCGATGGGAGAATGCAAAGATCAACATTTGGGAAATGCAGAGATTTGGAAAATGCAAAGATACAGATCAAAGATCTGTGACCAATCAGACTTGCCGCCATTTGTATTGCGATAAACAAAATGGGGAGTTCGCAGTTTCTTCAATGAAATAAGGCATGTCAGATAGCATTTTACCACCATGGGGTTAAAATCTTCCTGCAAACGGACAACAGCTTGTTTATGCGAAGCTCTCTAATTTTTCTTTTTTTTTTATTCTCAGGAACTGTTGAAAGTAACGCCAATAAGTCACGCTGATAGACTGCCATTGCAAATGGCACTGACGCACCTAGAATGTCTGTCAGAATTGATTTGTGACAAGCGGAGAGACATGGAAATGAAATACAAAGTACAACAGCTTGATAAATATTTCACAGGTCTCCAGAAGGTACGTCTCATTAAATCTGAGTTAAGGCATGGACACTAATGCATCGTGTTTGTAGCTTGAAAATTAAGTTGTTACCTCGATATTGCCATAGTTTTCTTCGTTGTTTTCTCTTTAGCCCAAGCCTAACTAGTGCTAGAAATCAAATTCAAATGGCTCCTGCCCGTCTGAATTGTTGGCTCCCGCACCGCATTCATCCTCGTTTCAGAGTACCATTAATATTGTAAAAAGGGGTTTGAAACGAAGATTAACGTTGTTTAGGAGCTAATGTTCAGACGCGCAGAAGCCATTTCAATTTTGAGTCCTAGCACTGGTTAGGCTTCGCTCGAAGACAAAGCAACAAGGTTGAACAGTAATGTCGATGTGATAAACTTTGATTTCTTAGCTACAAACACGGTGCATTAAGGTTCTTCAGTACCTGTCAGCTTGTCTCTTCTAGGACACTGAAAATCTACCGGGTGTCCCAGAAAAAAGGTAACAGATTTGATCAAGACTAGCACTAAGAATTTGGCTTGAATCAGTGGGAAATAGCGTTTAAACAAATCCTCGATAGTTAAATTGAAGATAGATACCTTGTTTGTTGTTCTTGGAGCATTGAGAGTAGAAATTTCAGTCTTGAAAGTCTAGATTTGCCTCTATCTCCAAACCAGAGCTTTTGGGTTTCGGCCTAAGCTGTCAACGCGCTTGTTGTGGAATCTCCTGACTCACAGCCAAGTACACACAAGAAGCCTCGTGCATCGGAAAAATTCTTTATAGAAATCTAAATGGAACTTCACAATCAAACTCAAGAATTTTTTTCCCAAAGGGATATCTCTGTTCATTCTACGAAAGCTGTGAATTACCGCTGCCAAATAAAAGTTACGCTACAGGGAAATGATTCCCTTGAGTGTGGAAAAATCTTCCTTGTTCGCATTTTTGAACATTTAAATTATTACGAAACAAGAATTCGTCGCTTATACCCAAAGGATTAAACATCCCACGAGGGTAAGATCCTTGAAAGCGCTCTATCGTGTTTAAGTTGTTTCTTCTTTGTAAATTCATTTTCATTTTGGCTGAATAAAAGATATTCCTTAGTGACTTTTTCAGTTTTCAGTTTTTGCATTTGTACTCAAATGTGCATGCACAAAGCAAAGGTCCCTCCTCGGACTTTCTACATTGTGCCTATCCTTGAGGAGATTCCCCACAACAGCGCATTTGTAGTTTAGGCCAAAGCCTAAAAGCTCTGGTTTGGAGGTCATTGCAAATCTGGACTTTCAAGATAAAAATGTTTACTCTCAATGCTCCAATATCAACAAACATGGTGTTTATCTTCAAGTAAACTATCGAGGATTAGTTTAAAGGTTATTTCCGATTGACTGGAGTTAAATTCTTAGCGCTAGTCCTCATCAAATCTGTTTACCTTTTTTTTGGGACACCCGGTAGGCCTCGCGTAGGTTTGAAATCTTGAAAATGTTTGCTGTAAGGTTCTATAACCTAGTCATTTGAAATGAATGGTTTAAAAGAAACTTTAGCTATTTCGCTATAATTTTACCATTGCACCAGCATAGCTTCAAAATCTTTAAATCTGAAATCTGAAAATGAAAAAAGTCGCGTGTAAAATTCAATGCACTATTTCTTTAAACTGAATGACTTGAAAGAAACTTTTGCCACTTTTCTATGATTCTACCGTTGGAGTTTTCAGAGATCTTGAATATTTGTCGAAATTACAGCCTATTTTATATTTCAGCTCATTTATGATGTGACATATCATCAAATTTCTAAATCACAAACCAGAAGAGATAAAGAGTTTTGCTTGATAACATATTGTAGGCATCCATAAACTATGGTTTTCTTGAAAATTATGTGATCTTTCGTCAACAGGTTTAGAAATTACGATAGTTTTACGTTTTTTTCGAAAATTTTCTTGAATTCTTAAAAAAGAAGAAAAACACTATAATTCTGAAAATATGGAAGATTTCAGACGGCAGAAGTGCAACGGCAGATCTACTTTAAAATAGTTCAAGTTCCTTTTAAAGCCGTTCAGTTCAAAGAAATAGGCCACAGAATTTTACACCCACCCAGCTGTTTAAAGATTTGAAACCCATGCTCATTAGACGTTTCTTAAATGTTCATATTTTCCGAATAAAGGATCTTTTCATTTGTTCAAGAATTCAAAAAGAACATTGAAAAAAACTTCATCACAATTCATAAGATTTTCAACAAAAATGAAATGATTCCAGAAAGTCAAAGAAAAGAAAAAGAAAAAAGGATAAACCCTAAAAATTTACAATATGAATACAGTAAAAACCTGCGTATAAGAACCTAGTGATTAAGAAACTACAGGCTGAAATTCTGAAATTGGATCTTTTTTTTATTTATCTATTTTTTATTAATTTTTTTATGTTACAAAGACGAATTACCAAAGACACTACTTACAACACACTTTACTACACTACAAAGACGATACCCCGAGGAGCATATATCCTGTCTACCCCGACGCCATTCCATAAAGGACATAGAACTAAATTAAAATTAAATATACGATTACAAAAAGCTACATACAACAATTTACCAATAACTACTGGGTGGCTTATGACTGGATAGGGTAAATGATAGACCTTCATTCAAATCGACCAGCTTCGTGGATAAACTGCTAACGTAAGCTCCAGAATATGAATTAGATCTCCAATATATAAGAACCCATTCAGCCTGAAATTTGAAATAGGTTCTTATTCGTGTAGAGATCATCAAATTAGATCAAAACTCCAGTTGCTTTGTCATTGAACCTATACAGACTGATACTGCCATATCTGCATATTACAAAGAACTCAAAAGATGCTTTGAAAGTTTTTCATTGTATTCTGTAAAATTTCTGATTCTTTCACGAACTGCTGTTGTGAATAAGGCCTCATGAACGCAGGTGCCTCTGACAGTAAATAATTGGCTTGAAGTTTCAATCTGAACAAAAGAAATACCTGAAAGCCCTGAATGAAATAAGAACCAATTTAAGAACCTAAACAGCCTAATTTCCCACTATATACTCAATGTATAAGAACCTAATCAGGCTGACTTGCAAATTGTAGGTTCTTTTACGCGGGTTTTTACTCTATGCAAGATAGAATGACAAAGTAAAGGTAGTTGAAAGTTCTGGAAGTATCGGCAGGAATAAGGGTTCCTTTTTGTTCTGGAGTTTTTGAGATATTTTGATTGATAGCATAGGTTTCAAATCTTGAAATTTGCGAAAAAAGGCGGGTGTAAAATTCAATGGCCTATTTCTTTTGACTGAATGACTTGAAAGAAACTTTAGCCATTTTTCTATCATTCTACCGTTAGACTTTTCAGAAATCTTGAATATATGTCGAAATTACAGCCTATTTTACATTTCAGCTCATTGTATGACGTGACGTCATCAAATTTCCAAATCACAAACCAGAAGAGTGAACGAGTTTTGCTTGATACCATATTGTAGGCACCCATAAACTATGGTTTTCTTGAAAATTATTTGATCTTTTGTCAACTGGTTTAGAAATTACGATCGTTTTAAGTTTTTTTCGAAAATTTTCTTGAATTCTTAAAAAATAAGAGAAACACTGTAATTCTGAAAATATCGAAGATTTTAGAAAAGTCCAACGGCAGATTTACTGTAAAATAGTTCAAGTTTCTTTCAAGCCGTTCAGTTCAAAGAAATAGGTCATAGAATTTTACACCCAGTATTTTAAAGATTTGAACCCTATGCTTTGATTGATATTTTTTGCTTTGCTGCCATTTGTTTTCTGTCTTTTGATGAAGCCATTTTGATCATTTCTTGTTTGATTTTCTAGCCACTGTTCTCAAATCGCAGATATTATGTTCGACATGATGACATGCTTCTTTGTGTAAGTTTATGATTCATTTTTAGAATATTTGGTTTTTCCTGATTCTGCAATGGTGTGTCGCCATTTACAAAGTATCCGGAAACTTTAATTATGCGAAAGGATTAAAATCCTTTGTTAATTAAACTCGGGGTTAGAAGCTCGAAAAGCACCCCTCAGAGTAAGCTTTGTATCCAAAAAGAGAGATTCGCTGTTTACCATCATTGAGGTACACTTTGTGGGATTTTTAGTTGAATGAAACCTCGATCAAATGGACAAAATGCAGGAAACTGGGAGGTCAGCGTACCGGCCAACGTTGCCTGCCCGAAATTGCTTCTTTAAGGCTGATGCCTGATATTGAAATTTTCCCCGGGCCAATACAACGTTCTAGCAAGGTTGTGGAAAGAACAGAGAGATAGTCGCAAGAAGGAGTATAATAGCATGGAAAAAAATCGGAGGTAGTGGGTGGGTGGGTAACGAAACGGCATTGAGGCTTTTCCTTGCAGGTAACCTGAGCGGAGTGTCTAACAAGCTTCTGTTCGACTTTTATATTTAAGTGCTGGATTACCCCCAAGTGAAAATGCTTAGGCAAGGATATAGGTGAATCTATTGAAGTTAAACTCTCATGAGGAAGAAAACTATTCAGAATAGTTTTATTCACTGCGTGTCCTTAAAGCAAATGAACGGAGATATAGCGACATAATCTAAACATAGCACAAAAGAACGGTAAGCGCCATTAATCTTCTTATTGTTTTCATAGATCGAATACATCAAATACAATATGTTATGTTTAGATTAATCAGTCCCCTTAGCTAAGTTTGCTTTTAACCCCGTTGATTTACCTTAAGAATGTTTAGTTGTTGCTGCTGCCGAGGTGCACAAAATGGAAAGGGGGTGTGCCACACCAAGAAACGTGAAATGTGTCTTCCCTGGTAATAAACTCTGACTGAAAACTGACACGAAAAAACTCAGGAAAATTGTTTGGAAAAGTGAAGACATTTTGTCATTAATAGAAAGAAAGAAAACACATACATTCTCCTAATTAAGAAACATGTGTTACTGTTACATTTAAGTAACTGGTAACTGCCGGGGGGGGTACATGACTTGCGGATGGATGGGGTCTGCCGCCCGGTTTTCAGAAAGGTACCCTCTTCTAATTACCGAAACGTGCGGACATACCCACTTTTATGATGAAATTTGGCGGAAAACCACCCATTTTTTGCTATTTTTCGCCAATTTCTGGATAACCCACCCTTGTTTAAGGAAAATCTGCCGAAAAAGGGACCCTTGTGTAGAGAATTTGGGGCCCAAAAACCCACCCATATGGGCGGCACATACCCGTACCCTCAACATGTTATGTACCCCCCCCCCCCCCGGGTGGTAACTGCTCCGAAATGGAGAACTAGGTTGTTCATAATCATCATCATAGAATTTAACTGTACAACAAGTATACAATTAATTGCAATTATTTAAAAGTTTTCGCGATGAAAATAGTGTTAAAATTGTATTTTCGATGAGACAACTGATTTCTTTTTTAGCAAGCCTGTCAATGATCAAATTAATTCTTGAACCAACAAAAGTCTCGTTGATACAAGAGAAAGATTGTGCAATTAAGGCTTGGAGTAGAATAATGACAATCGTCGAAGTTTTTCTGCATTGAATTTAATTGTTATTTACAGTTAAAGGGGCAGGGTCACACAATATAAACAAACTTCTTTCGAAACGACGATTTTGCAGTATTTTTGATAGGCCATATAACAGTGATTTTCCACTAGTTTTCTCAAAATGAAAGTGTTAGTTTGGAGATGGACTCTTGTACTTCGTAGAGAAACAAACGAAACACTCATATGTTGTACGATTGCATAGATATTGGTGGATTTTTAGAGGTAACTTTAGTGTGGATTCACCCCATCCACCAAAATCTGTGCAGAACACAATGGTCACGTGTGGTCAACAATATAGATTTTAGGGATAACAGGTTTGTTTACGATTACGTGACCCCGCGCCTTTAAAATCATTTCACTAACACTTGAAGCGGAAAGGTTATTGTGGGGGTATCGTTGGGGAATGGAGCGAAAACAAGGACTAATGTATGACTAATGTAAAATGTCTATGCTAGGAACCCCCCCCCCTTGAGCTATAGTATTTATGATTGCATCGTAAAAGCGGCGAGTTTCCAAGTAGTGACTGAAAATCAATTCCTCTTGTAGAAAGTTATTGATGGAAAAGTTGTGAAAACCAAGCATAGAAGAATGTTTTTGCTATCAGATTTGCTCATTTGTGCAAGTATCATAAACAAGTAAGTTCAATCATGCCTTAATGAAACTTTCCTCTTTGAGAATTCTTTATTCTTTGTTTGATTCGCAGTTCCTCAGTCCGTGATGTTGTGGTCCGTAATTTTGGGGAGCGACAAAGAAACCTCGCTGAGTAGAGTATCGTTATGATTAAAGGCAGTCTGTCTCCTATTGTTCTGACCTTAGGAGGAACGTTTTTATTTGCGTTATTTACGCTGGAGCTAAATTCGTGCATCAGTGAGTCTCTATTAGACTGATTGCATATTCGTAGTTATCGCTATTGATAGATTGATGGACGCTCAAACTACGACTTATGGACTTTGATACTAAAATTTGGGATGAAGTTTTCCCCTATCGATTTCATAACTAGATTTGGAAACCATAGCAACACTGTACGAACACCAGGCAATGGCGGATGGGCCTAAGTTGCCGGCTCGAACCTCCAATAATAAAACAGCTCAGAATTCAAGTTTACAGTGATATTAGCCATGAACAAAAGCCACAAGTATCCATACGAATGTTTCCTCAATCCAAGAATCAACAAACCTTTCACAGTGAATCAGGAGTTCCTCAGTTTTAAGGCCAATTAGCTTCCATGAACTTCACCGCAGCATTGAGAATTTCCAACTGTCGAGGGTCACTTGCCTCGCTTCCGAGACTACACTGCAGCCTCGTTCCAAAGGGCACACGTAAACGTGTGCATCTCCGTCTCAAAAATTTATATCAAAGTCCATAAGGCCCAGATTGAGCAAAAAAGGAAATGTTGTTGTTGTTGTTATTGTTGTTGTTGTCGTTGCTGCTATTTTGCGATATCTGGGACTATGTCGTGAGGCTAAGTCTCCATGACCCTGATTTCTTCACACAAACTTCTTAAATATAAACAGAGATCTTATCTTTAACGATATTATTTTCATTCTTCGAAGATCCTTCCTTTAAGTTAAGCCTGGTTTCCATATGATCGCAAGCGACGCAAGGATCGCTGAAGATAGTGACTTGCGATCCTTGCGATCCTTGCGTCTTAATGGAAACTGCTTTTAAAATTTGCTGCGATCCTTGCGATCCTTGAGATCCTTGCGATTTGAGTTAGAAAAAAATTCTATCTCTGCCATTCTTGCGATCCTTGCGTCAAGAGATTTTTTAATTGAAACCGTTTGTTTCAAAACTTGGCGATCCTTGCGTCAGTTTTTCATCCGGGATGTTCAATAAAGCCTCTCTTTAGCCAAACTGGCCTCACTTTCACAGGTTCTCGTATGATTTGGTGCGTCGTGCTTCAAATTGTTGCCATCCTTGCGATCAAATGGAAACCGCTTTGTCGCAAGAATCGCAAGAATCGCAACGATTGCAAGTCACAATCTTGAGCGATCCTTGCGTCGCTTGCGATCATTTAGAAACCAGGCTTTACTGGGCGTATTCACCAATTAAGTGAGAATTGACAATTCCACTGGGTGACTAGACTGATTGCTGAAGTTCCATGTATTCATACGCTGTAGCTACCACTCATGTAGCCTGTGCACAGACCCATCGTCCAAAGGAAGAAAGGGTCTGTGCAACTACGAGCTAAAGCTTGCCGGACCTTCTGGTAATTTATTCTGGCGGCCTCGAAATGAGTCACTGTATGGTACTTACTCATTCATCCTGAGTGGTATTCTTTTCTATGGCTATTGTATACTTGTTTTCAAATTTTCTTGCAAAGTGTTTTTCTAGGGTCAAACGATTGTTTCAAAGACATAGGACAGATCAATGAAGATAAACGCATATTGTGACAATCTCTTTTGAATTCGTCTGGAGGGATTCATCACCCTTCCCTTGATTACCCTTGGGTGCTATTTTGATTTCCCTGTTATTGACCGCCATGTGTTTCCTGCAGTTGCATAATTACGTTATCTTTTGTGATACTGCATAAATTAGATTCCAGAAATGTAGAACGATCGGCAAGCTTTAGCTCGTAGTTGCACAGACCCTTTCTTCCTTTGGACGATGGGTCTGTGCACAGGCTACCACTCATGATGAAGCACCATAATTTTGAGAATTACAAATTCTGTCTCGTTTCGACATAGGCCTCGGCAGAAAACCACTGATTTGCACACTGCACAAAAAGTCAGTTAAGGCTTGGCAAAAGCAACGAAAGGTACCCATGGACAAGTCATTTTTGTCCATCTTACCTTGCAATCATATTGTCCATCTTTGAGTTTAAACGATAATAAGCCTTAAGTTATCGAGTAGCAAAGATAAATGCTAAATCGCTTGGGAATTTAGCTGTTCTCTGGACCTCGCTCGGGACCATGACGGGTAGAAGTAGACGTATGCCTTTTCGTCCCTTGTTTCCCTGCGTTCTTTGATTTGCTGATATCACTTGGTCAATAGGGACTCATAATATTACGCTTATATAATGGGCCCACTTTTTCAAAATGGCCTAAACAGGTGGGAGTTCTCGTACACTTAACAAAATCGCTTCAAAATCTGGTTTAAAGAGCTCGAACATTGAAAAGCGAAGTTTTAGTACAAAGAATGATGTTGTGTTTACCTACAAAGCGCAAAATGCATACCTTTCAGGCAGTAATCTTCCTCTGTAGAAGCAAAATAGATCCATCGAAGCTGCGAGAACTCCAGGCTTCTTCAACCGTTCTTTAAGAGCAACAACAACAACATTCTGAATAGCGGCCCCTGATTGGTTAAAAACTGAATTCTAGCGATTTGATTGGTGAATACGGAACCACCCTACGCGGGCCTAAAGTGGGCCCACTATTTCAGAGTAATGTTATTAGTCCCTCTTGACCAAGGAACGCAGGGAAGCAAGGGACGAAGAGGCATCAGTCTAGGGTAGAAGTGCACCGTTGATATGGTCTATATTATGACTATGAATTAACTAATTATAAATTTACCCACTGTTTTGTTTTCTCTTTGACGATATTATGAGAAAATCTTTATAAAATTGCTGTTTCCTTTGCTCTTCATTCCTCACAACTTTGGATTGAATGCCGCCATTTTTTGAATACAGTTCAAACTGTGTTCGTTTCTTCGCTCTTACGGAGCGATGCATCTTATCTCAACGTTTTGAGTGCATGTAAAGAGAAAGCCAGTCTGATGTGAAAACATTCCGATATGAAATTGAAACGGTATCATGTAAACGGGCTCTGTAATACCGATCAAAAGTTTCGACTGACTTAGGTTGTTTCCAAACCAGAAGTCTTCAACATATCGCTAGAAATATGCTGCGGAAAACTCAAAAAATATTGTTGAGTATATTAGGGATTGCCTCACAAATCTTCAAAATTGGCTTAGTGTATGATTAAGCATGGCATCTCTAAAATGGGTGCTTACCTGATAGTCCGATTGCAGACTTTTGCCACACAAAACTTTGGCGCAAAAATAACAACGATAGTTTATTCGACACCGTAAAATATTTCTAGCAGGCTCTCTATCTTATTTTGTTGGTAGTTGAAGTATCATTCTAGCTATCATTCTATCATTCACGAGAAACTCAACACGGGAGATTGTAAATTTGAGAAATCGTGAGACTGACCTACTTGCTCCACGAATAAAAACGAGCAATGGCCAAAAAGCATTTTCGTTCCGTGTATCAAAGGTTTGGAATGAGTTAGAACATGAGGTCAAACTAGCCCCCTCTCTGTCTACTTTTAAATGTAGACTTAAATGTAAATAGCTTTTATTTTTTTATTTACTCTAGTTTTACATTGTAAATATTCTTCTTTTTAAATCATTTATTGTAGTATTGTAAGTAGGTTTTGCGATGGCCCCCTGAAAAGCAGCCACTCTTGGCTGATGGGGCCACCGTGTTTCAAGAATTTAAAATGAAATGACATGAAAATTTGTTGATTTTTTGAAACATAAAATAGATCCTTCCTTCATGATTTTTAGCACTGCCTTGTTAAAACAGACAGTCCTCTGTCATTGAAAGGCCTACGCGGTCATGTTGACCTACTTGTACCTTATGTTGTTTCAAAATATCTTCATAGACGCTGTTATTTTTTAAAACAGCATAATTCAAGGATCATATTTTGCTACTTTTTCGCTGCAGAATGACAAAAGAAATTTTAGAATGCAGCTGCTAAAAGAAAGATCTTTCACCATATCTCATATTCTTCGTTTCTCCAAGGTCAAATGCAGCAAATAAACTGTCTAAGAAAAGATACAGAGTTCGTTGGTGCGTCCCCGTTGTTGAAGTCGATGTGATGGATGTTGGATCTGGAATTATGGTCAATATTGATAACAAGACAACAACGACTATCAAGTACACACATCCTGGTAAGGATATTATAGTAAACCCAAATATAAGAACCTTCCTTGTACAGTAAAAACCCGCAGTGATTAAGAACCTACAGACCTTCAATATATAAGAATGCATTCAGCTTGAAATTTTTAAATAGGTTCTTATTCGTAGAGATCATCAAATTAGATCAAAACTCCAGTTGCTTTGTCATTGAGCCTGCCATATGTGCCAGACTGATACTGCCATATGTGCATATGGCAAAGAACTCTAAAGATGCTATGAAAGCTTTTTATTGTCTTCTGTAAAATTTCTGATTCTTCCACGAAATGATGTTTCGAATAAGGCCTCATGAACTCAAGTGTCTCTCAATTGACATTTAATAATGGGCTTGAAGTTTCAATCGGAACAAAAAGAATACCTGAAAACCCTGAATGGAGTAAGAACCAATTTAAGAACCTGAACAGCCTAATTTCCTACTAAATACTCAATATATAAGAACCTAATCAGGCTGACTTGCAAAATTGTAGGTTCTTATACGCGGGTTTTTACTGTATAAGAACCTGCAACCGGAATTCTTCAGTCTGTATTCCTTTATCAAGGAGCCAACCTTTTCATCCTGGTTTTTGTACAGGGTGAGACTGCGTTCACACGATGCCGGCACATTTTGAAAACGGTGAAAAATGTGATGGTAGCAAATTTTGAGCTAGCGTTCACACGATACCGGCAACAATTTGAAAACGGTAGGAAATTTGACAGTAAAAACTCGTTGCAGGACTTTGATGCTAAGAAAAAGTACCTACACCCTAAGAATCGACCAGTCTCGACCCAAAGGCGTCGAAAAATGTGCTGTTTACATCATTGTCGATTTTTCACACGATGCCGTTTCCAAAATGTGCCGATCAGAGTTCCGTTTTCAAAATCTGCCGTTTTCAAAATCTGCCGGCAAAAAATGTGCCGTTTTCGTGTGAACAGGTGGCCTATCCGTCGAATTTTTCACCGTTTTCAAAATGTGCCGGCATCGTGTGAACGCAGTCTGAGTGAAAATAAGTTTACGCGTTTGATGAGTTGTGAAATATGGTGGGTTGTGGTGGGTTGTGAAATGTGGCTGATATTCAAAACTAAATCGTTAGTCTATCATTCAAAGGCTAACTTAGATGAGAAAAATTTTTTTGGTGAAATCTCACATCTTTTAACCCAACAAATAGACAAATGTCTTTAAGGGGTTTGTATGGAAGTCGAGAATTCCATGTTCCATTCTGGTCCATGATTTATGTGGCACTGGAGGTTAAATTCAATCCCATTGACAGTTTCAGAATGGAATTTCAATTTCTATAGCAACTAAATCATGGACCTGAACCTTTTTTTTCAATTTGTTTTTGAGTGGGCTTGTCAGGATTTCTAGCTACTGAAAGCTAATTTAGGCCCACTGTGCATGCCGCATCCAGGCATGGGACCCCTAGTTTAACGTCCCTTCCGAAGGACGGCGAGGTGAGTTGTGAGGTCAGGCCTCCGAGGTCACCCATCCGGAGTTTGACTTCACTCGACCGAGCTTAACTTCAGTTACCTGACGAGAACTGTTTAAGGCACTCGGCCACTCACCCCGTAATGTGGAATGGAATGTGGAATTCTCGTTCCCAAACATTTGTCATAATTTCAGAATGTCGGCAAGTTTGAAACGGTAAAAATGCAAAAAAAAATTCATTTGTTTCAAACTTTACGGGACTTAAGTTTGCATTCATTTCATATTTACAATTGCAGTTTCAAGTCCACGGCCAGGTGCGAAGAATGTGGAGGAGCACCTTGAAGAATTGCAACATGACTTAGCCTTGATTGGTCAAATAGCTGGGCTGGTTGCATCACTACGAAAGAGTTATGATGTAAGTTTAATTCGTAAAGTACCCGCTGCGCCAAAGATATTTGAAAATTTCGAGCACCTAAAAAACTGGATTGATTTGAATGTATCTAAAACTGCTTGATCTGCTTGAGCATAAGGTTTCAAATCTTTAAAAAACCTGGGTGTAAAAACTCTATGACCTACTTCTTGAACTGAACGGGTTCAAAGAAACTTGAACTATTGTGCAGTAAATCTGCCATTGGACATTTCTGAACTCTTCAATATTTTCAGGATTACAGTGTTTTCCCCCTTGTTAAGAATTAAAGAAAATTTTCGAAAAAGCTTAAAACTATCGTAATTTCTAAACCCGTCGACGAAAGATAAAATATTTTTCAAGAAAGCCATAGTTTATGGATGCCTACAATATGGTATCAAGCAGAACTCTTTCATTCTTCTGGTTTGTTATTTGGAAATTTGATGACGTCACATCATAAAATGATCTGAAATATTAAAATAGGCTGTGATTTCGACAAATATTCAAGATCCCTGAAATCTGCAACGGTAGAATTATAGAAAAATGGCTAAAGTTTCTCTCAATTCATTCAGCTGAAAGGAATAGATCATCGAAATTTACACCCGCTATTTTACACCGATTTAACAATTCGAAACCGTGCTATCTGCTTGATGGATTAAAGACCGAACTATCTGTTGATTTTTCTTGTGTTTTTATGAGTATTGAAAGCATATATAAGTGAATTCTACTTTAGGAAAATACCATGTTTATTAAATGCCAGGAAAATGGCCTAAAACACTAGACTGATGCCTCTTCGTCCTTGCTTCCCTGCGTTCCTTGGTCAAGAGGGACTAATAACATTACTCTGAAATAGTGGGCCCACTTTAGGCCCGCGTAGGGTGGTTCCGTATTCACCAATCAAATCGCTAGAATTCAGTTTTTAACCAATCAGGGGCCGCTATTCAGAATGTTGTTGTTGTTGCTCTTAAAGAACGGTTGAAGAAGCCTGGAGTTCTCGCAGCTTCGATGGATCTATTTTGCTTCTACAAAGGAAGATTACTGTCTGGAAGGTAGGCATTTTGCGTTTTGTACGTCAAGACAACATCATTCTTTGTACTAAAAGTTTCCTTTTCAATGTTCGAGCTCTTTAAACCAGATTTTGAAGTGATTTTGTTGAGTGTACGAGAAATCCCACCTGTTTAGGCCATTTTGACAAAGTGGGCCCATTATATAAGCGTAATATTATGAGTCCCTATTGACCAAGTGATATCAGCAAATCAAAGAACGCAGGGAAACAAGGGAAGAAAAGGCATAAGTCTACTAAAACACTTGATCAAGTCGTAAGCATACCTCCCACACCGATCAATACAAGATTAAAGTTTGCCACGGGTATCTGATGGGTACCTGTGCTTTTGCTGCCATTGGATCGAAAGCATAAGTAGCTACGTCTTCAAAAATTTTTTCTCATAACCAGTTAATGTTTCAGGCCTGATCATTGATCAGTCGGTCTATGTCCTGTACTTACCCACATCATCTTAGTCATGTGAAATAGTCTGCCTATACCCAACTATATGGAATCTGCTGACTCATTGTTTTTGATGGTGCATTTGCTTAACGCTAAACTTCATCTTAAATACAACAAATCACATGAAATGCGTTGTGTTACTTGCTATCACATGATACAGGACAGAGCAGTTCTATTCACCATGACTCAGTGCCTTAAGTTTTGTTTCACTTACTGTGTAGTTTAAATGTCGCCATGCTGAGTTGGTATTCTCATATTTCCATCGAAAGTAACAGTAGTGTGTCGAGAATTGTGCATGGTGCCGCTCGATCAAATTGTCTTCCGCCTTCGTTTTCCGTTTATGTCGTTAGCTTATCAGTTCAAGATGGCGTAGTATGTACTGGCTGTGTGGCCTCTATCCACCTGCTGAGCTTGAACACGAGAAAAGTGCCAGAATGCTGTAGAGTAATGTTGCTCTTCCACTGGCGGTGAAAAAAGCCGTTTTTACTCGTTGCGGAACGTTTTCGACGAGCTCAAAACTTATGATTTGCAGCGACGTCATACCCATCAGCCACATGTCTTAACAAGTGTTAAGGCCGGTTTCCACTTGAGCGAAATCTTCAGCGAATTCGTCAGCGATTGGGTCAGCGAATTCGCTAAGCGTTTTTCCACTCGGAGGAATTCACAGCGAATTTGGTGAACTGACTTGGCGCCAAAAATGTTGTGTGCTCTTATTGGAGAACTGAAATGAAAGATGAGTCCAGCTTCTTTGTCATTGGTTCTTCTTCGCTTGGCGAATTCGCTGGGAAGTTGAACTCCTTTCAACTTTCAAGTTTCGCTAGCGAATTCGCCTACACCGGGAAAGAAGAAAGAAATTCCAATCGCTCACGAATTCGCTGAAGATTGTGCTCAAGTGGAAACCGGCCTTTAGCCAACAAGCCTAAATTTGGTAAATTTCTTGTTGCGAATTAATCCAGACAAATTGTAGAACCAATTCTACCTCTCTCCGCTCTCATGCCTAATTAGGATTACTTTTCCCATTCATCCTAATAAACAGGCCGTTTTTGTCAAGGAGAACTTGAAAAATGAACCGATATTTGATTGAATTGAGAAAGGATTGTCATACAAGCTTTGTCCATTAAATTCACGAAAAGGTCCTGATTCTGCTGACAAATGTTAATCCCGGTAATTGCATTTTCCAGCTTCAGTCATGGATTGAACACAGTTTTGGGAAAGGAGATTGTAAAAACTGAATATCTAGCCAATCACGAGTAACCTCTTTTTTCAAATCGTTGTACATATTCATATTATCAATGTAACTGCAACATAACAGCCCTGAAGAAGTCTTGCATGGCAGGACGAAATATTGGTATCTAATGTATTTCTTAATTGTGCACATATTTGCTCTTGTTCTTTGTCGCATTGCAGTGTTCCTGCTCTCAAACTTGAAAACTGAATAGCCCACTCGTGGAGTGTGAAATGCATTTGCGAATTGGAGCAGGAAAATGCATTTGCGAATTGAACCCAATGGACGAACGATTCAAAATACAAATGAAAATGAAATCCCCGTAAACATGGCAGAATGACACTCAGCTAAAATAACATTCAGTTTGATTCATTGTTTTGAAAGAATAATTTGTTGTTGCGGATTTGCCTTGGCAAAAAGAAGCAACGTTTCTTGTGAGGATTTGTTGAGTTTGTATTGTGGGAATAACATGGATGTCACACACTCAGTATTGCTCATTGGATAAATATGGAGACAAAACCGCAAAATTCTTTTTACGTGATGTTTGAAATTACGTACATCACCGCATTTACGCTGAGATGTTTGGAGTAATTACACGTAGTTTTTAATCAAGACACAAAGTATTGAATCCAGTACTGAACGTTTCTGAAAATTTTCAGAGTTGGATTTCCAGAGTTTCTCACGAGCTCCCTTACAGGTTCCAGAACAGTCTTTATGTTCACTGCCTTGCCCTTGTGAACATTTCAAAACAAAATTTTTTGGAGCCTATCCAATGTTAAGACATTACGCGAGGCAAAGATACAGCGCGAAGCAAAAGAGATATTTCAAAGAGCAGGCAAACATTCAGAGGCGAAAATACAATTGCTTCTATGAAATATGTATTCAAAATGTATAGGATTTTATCTTACATCTCTAAGTATAATAATCTGAAGTGTGTCTCAAAATAGATGTCAGTTTAAATTTTTGATGAACCAGGGTTACCCATTGGAAAATGCTTTCATTCTTGTTAGGCACCGTTCATTATCTAGCCAGGGACTGGCACCGAAGAGAAATTAGTCAGGCAAAAAACTCACAGCACTGAAAAAGTTTGATTTCGTTGCGCAAGGTATTGACAAAATATAGCTGCTCTCTTTTTTCTTTGCTCTAAATTATTTTTGTTGCAACATAGATGCAAAAGTATTCTGCGTGATCCCGAGTAATGCTGATAGTGATCGTCACTGTCGTTTTCACTTTGGTACATGTTTCCAAAGGTGAAATTGGTTTGAGTTGGGTAAAAACAATTGTGCATTCTGAGAGAGAAATTATCGAGCACTTCACAAGTCATTCCACACACCGGTTTCGCCCAATATTAAAGGCTCATCAGTGCGGCTAGATAGTATGAGGGGGGGTCACTGGGGGTATGCAATTCCGCATTTCCGCAATTTTTCTGCCCTGTTCCCGCAAATCCGTATACAGAAATTGGCTATTTCCGCTATTCTTTAGGGTTATGAGCAAAGTCTTCCTACAGCATATAAAACACAACAGAAACCATTTTCTTTCCACTTTGCACGTGACCGATCAGACTCAAGCAGTTGCAGTCATCATTGGTGATTATTTCGCGCGAAAAATTTTGTTGTTGCTGTTGCTATTGTGGCTGTTGTCTTCAGATCTTTGTGATATGTATCGTTTTCGTTTGTTTTAGTGCATTTATGTAAATGTTACACAATATTTTGACGGAATGAGCATCAAATCTGCGATTTTTTTAGCAACTAATATTAATTTTGCAGAAATATCCGCATCCCGCAAAAATGCAACAAATATCCGCAATCCGCAGAAATGATGTTTAATTTCCGCATTTCCGCACCGAAAATAGGCCGATATCCGCTGTCCGCAAAACCCCAGTGACCCCTCCCCCCCCCCCCCTATGAGAAACTGGTCTGTAGAATGACTTGTGAGCTGCTTTTCCTTCAATCCTTAAAGGGAATAGACATAGCTATATCTCGTAGCCGCTTTTAATAGGCTATAGAATATACCTGCGCATTCATTGTTTCTTCGGCTCCGCAATGAAGCGACACGTATTGAAATTATCAAATTTAAAAGATTACATTTTCAACATGGCCCGGGCCAGCTTTTAACTATGTCGATTCCCTTTAACATTGCTCACTGAGACAGAAGGTAGTCACCCCCCCCCCCCAGTGCCTCTAATGGCACTTGCGTGGTGGTTCGGCTCTGCGGGTATAGGGCTAACTTGAAGTAAGTAAAGACTGTCACTTGTCATACAAAGACGCTTGCGTTAATTGTGCATTTGTTTGCATTTGGGTAAACTCTATTTGCGTTATCAAATTAATTTCTCTTCTGTCGCAACCCCTGGCTAAAATTATGAGCTGTCCCTGATTCGCGAGATTTTTCACCAGACATCTCGATTGGCACAAATTTTACTTATGATATAAAATGTTATCTCTCCATGAATAAACTCTCATAAACATAATCTTGGATGATAGTCTACGTCATAATCTATTGTGATCTTAATAGTAATCTGTCATAATCTTGTTCAACTTACTCTCTGAATAGTTTCCATATAATGTCAAGGTTTAAAGTTTAGTATAAGATATAACAAGAAATTTGCTGTACATGAATATCAAAATATTTCTGGGTGCCTAAGAAACATTGAAGTCGTGAATTTAAAACTAAAAGTTTTTGTGGAGGGAAATCTATCATTCGTAGAAGCTCCGTGGCAGCCATTTACCAGAACAAACCGCTCTCGCCAGTCTCCTTTTTTAATTGTCGAAATAGTCTATTACTGAAGGTCGATGGAGTTATAACTTTTACAGATGGGGTTTTCTCAAGCCATCATCAAGATATACTTAGTTTCCTAGGGGATCACTTGTTATGCTTTTTAAGCATACACGAAAATCAGTTAAAACTGTGAAGAATTGTTCTAAAGGATGTTTCAGTACACAAAGGACACAAAATTGAGGTCAGCTCAGCTCGAATGCATTTACAAAGATCCTTTTTGCGAACGTCATTATTTGTTGCCTTTGTTAAAACTGCAATCGTAGATTGCGGGTCAGAGCATATTGACTATGGACAGAGCAACATCGACAACCCCATAGGTACCTGTAACATTTCTTGAATTAAACATGGGAGTTGTAGACACAATTTGGGTGTTGATTGTGTCCCCAATACATGACCTAAATAATCCTAAGTGAATAAATGTATTTCGTTACCTTGCTTGTCTTCAATTCATTGTTTATCTTCTCGTTCTTGTCTGAGAGCAAATCAGATCTGCTGTACGGTTCTGCATGGCCTAAGAATTTTGAACTGGATTAGTCCTTAGAAGGCTGCGTTGATCTGGGAACTAGTTCTCAGATCACGGCTTTTAATCGCAGTGCAGTTCAAAATATTTAGGCCATGCAGAACCGTACAGCAGATCTGATTTGCTCCCAAGACAAGAACGAGAAGATAAACAGTGAATTGAAGACGTGCAAGGTAACGAAATACATTTGTTCATTTAGGATTATTTAGGCCAGGTATTATGGACACGATCAACACCCAAATTATGTCCACAACTCCCATGAATTAAGGCAACACTTAATGTGTTTTTCGTTGATCTTGAACTCTCATACTGCATTTACACTGACACAATTAAACCAGCTTTATCTAAACCAGTTTAGATTTTTAGCCATTTAAGTGACTGGATTTGTTGGATTGACCAATCAGAAGGCCCTATTCGGTAGTCTTGTTTAGTTCAAGGAGTTGAAGGCTGGTTTAACTTGCAAGTGTGAATTGGGCATTACTTGTTGTCTTAAAGACCCATTGCTAACCATGATCCTTTGTGGCGCCAAAGGAGATTTTCGTTATCTGGAGTGTTATCTGAAAGTCCTTTTTGGCCTAAATTCCCTTTGTCTTGCTTTTCATTCGGCGCACAATGGATCATGGTTAGCAATGGGTCTTTAAGAAGCTGACATATCTAGCACGTCTTGAATTAAAGATACTTTAAGAAGTAATCTAAGGCACTTTTTGCTCTGTCGAAATGTAGGCCATCTTGGCGAAAGGTTTCTTGTTATTCAATGAAACCTCGCAAACAAGAACATACTTTTCTAAAAAGACAGACTGACTAGGTTCCTACAAATATGTTACTTGTGATATTTTCAGGAAGAAGTTCTTGTTGCTCGGACACTTCTGACTGCGATGAATATGAAATTGCGCAGTACTTATTTGATATAACAATTGGACCAATGTAACAAGTCTAAGATTCAAAAGTTTTTCCAAAGACTTTGCCAATAGCGGCTTTGCCAAGAAATTCTGACCTGTTGCAGGCTAGCTGAATATAAATTGTTCGGCTGTATAAAGTCTTAAAAACAGATCGCTTCTTGTCACGTCAAATACATACGTGCAAGGCAATATCAAACTGTAACGAACGATACACTTTATTTGAAAATCTTAGTTATTCTTTCCTTTAGGATGCAATTACTTTTTAAGCACATATTTGTTCATTCAGCCTACAGTCCCTAATTGTTTCAGTTTCGGAAAAATTTTCAAAAAATTGTTCAAATAGCTGTTAAATGCTGTAAGTCGTAATGTATAATCAATGTAAAGGAGTCTTGGGGAATTCATACTTTTTCAACGCACCGAGTTTTCAGCTTCTTTGCCAGATGCCTTCCTTCATGTCTCTTGAGATCTACTTTCCTGAAAAAAGATCGTCCACATATGCTACAATCGAACGGGCGTATACCCATGTGTCTGCGGAGGTGCGTCAGCATGTTTGAAGATTGGCTGAATCTGCGTCCACATTTCTCGCACTGGTATGGCTTCCTTCCAGAATGCATCAGACCATGTTTCTTCAGGTCCGATTTTCGCAAGAATCTTTTGTTGCAGATGCTGCAGACATGCGGCTTGAGATCTGTATGGATGAATTTATGCGTCGCTAGGCTAGACCTTCTTTTAAACGTTTTCTCGCATATTGTGCAATTGTATGGTCTGTCTTGTGCATCTGCTGGTCTTTCTGCGTTCAGGCACGGGGATGTTGTTGACATGCGTTTCACCTTGGCTTCCTGGTTTTTCAGTTTCTCTTCATAAACTTCAGGCCAGAAGAGTTCATGTTTCTTAACTTTCCCTGCATCATCGTATGATCGCTTCTTGCTAACACTCTCTGGTTCTTCGCGGCCTCGCCTTTGAAGTTCTTGTCTGAACTTCTCTGCTGCCATTGTAATGTGTCGTCCAAAGGCCCCGAATGCATGCCTTGCCCCAACCCCTGGATATTCCTGACCAGGCAGTGGCCAACAATATCTAGGCATCGCCCCCCTGTCTGCTCTATGCGCTCCGTAGTACGCACGATGCATTCCTCCGCTGAATCCCCAGTTGCGATAACAATAGTTTTCAGGGGGTACTCTCCATTCTTCTTCATGCATATTCCGCACTTCTCGCTCACTGTCAGCTCGTTTACCTTTGACATCGATCATTCTCATCCAGTGATCACGGAATCCAAGATGGCCGAACTCTGAAGATACTAGGTTGCGTATTGGCAATGTCGTCTTTAATCGCCTCTGACATTCGCTGTCCTTGCAAACGCTGCTCTCTTTCTGGCCCCTGCACCTAAACTCTCTTCGTTCATGCTGCCTGTAGTTTGTTGCTTCAATTTTCTTGCTACTCCTGCCGTTGCTAGCAAGACTTCCCTTGGCTTTAGCGTGGACAAGTTTAGGCCATATCCCCAGCTCAATCTCTTGACACTGATCATCGTCGTCATTCAACAGCTCCTCACTTTTCTCTCCCGACGCTGGCAATGCCTGTGAAGACATTTGGGGGGTATCGGCTGTCACAGCGATGAATGGACTCTTTGGAGCTTTTGAAGGAACATCTGCCACTTCGATTTCTGGTGACTCCCTACCGGATTCATCATCCATAGATGCAGAGGTATCTGCTTGCTTCTCGTTGTCCAATCCCCCATACTGGAGATGCAAGTTCGGCTGGCTGGCAGGCATTCCATATCTATTCTTGAACTTTTCAGTCCTACCGTTAGCTTCGTTTAAGCTGTGTTGCTGAAAATGATTCGTAGAATTCCCATGCTCTTTAGCTGCAAAGCCAACTCCCATATTAACGTCATTTGGACTAAACTGGCCATCTCTTTCTTTTCCCTGATCTTTTTTATCAGCACCTTTCGAAAGAGAAATACAACATGAAAACATATATTGTTACAAGGCGCGCTTTCAGGGTCTCTGATCATAATGCGTTCTTACAGATACCTCCCTGTCACAAAGTTAATCCTTTGATCGTTTTCATTGATATAGACACGTATTCAAGGGGGTCACAGTAAGAAGCCTTATTGTTGCTGCTAATAAAGCCTTGCCCTGTTTAGGGTCAAAAGGTAGACATTACTCACTCATCTTTTAAACGTAATACCTTAGTCCTTTCAAATTTCGCCTGCCTTCAATTTTGGCTCCCTTTAATTTTAGCCCCTTTAATTTTCGCTCCCCTGAGTGCATAGGTTTCGCTCCCTTTAATTTTCGCCCCACCCTGCAATTTTCAAAGTATTGGCCTAATCCGTTACGGTGTAAAATTAGAGCCTCAGATGTTGTGGGTCAAATACCAAGAGAAATACGTCGCTTTTGCAGCGTTTTCTTGAACAACAGAGGAGCTTTAGAAGGTCATGTTCTAGACAACAAGTATAGAAGATCACCACTTCTTAAAGGTGCACTCGAACTACCAATTGCTCTAATTGGCAAGAAAAATTAGGCACCAACATCTCCCTCTGCAGCCGATTGAAAGAGTTTGTCGACTGGTACTATATTGAGCAAGAGAACATAACAGTATCTTCTGCCCAATTTGAAGCCAAAGAGAGAATATGGCTGATGATGATGATGATGATGATCATGATGATGATTTGGATGAATGTGGCCCTGAAGAAGAGAAGATGGTGGAACTAGAACAACAAAATCATCCCTCAGATACGGGGGAGGGCTATATCATTATAATCGAAGAGTAACGCATGTCTTGCATTTCGTATTAGAATCAAAATTAATGTTCTTTTATAGAAAGTAGACTTTTTAATCTCCCTTTAATTTTCGCTCCCTCTAATTTTCGCCTCGCCAAATATTTCCACAATTCGCCTCCTTTAATTTTCGCCCCCCTCCGGGGCGAAAATTAAAGGCAGGCGAAATTTGAAGGGACTAAGGTATGCCGATTTTCTCTTTCTATTTTAAAATCAAATATTTGAATTAGATGCTCGAAGTCATTTTGATTTAGATTTCTTGGAAAGAGAAAGATTCCGACGTTTTAAAATCCCCCTTTTGGAATCATATGCAAAGACATATATTAGCCACTACTTTACTTTAAGCCAAAGAAATCATACTAAAGTACATGGAAAGTTCTGAAATTTCAAGAAAAAGGATAATGCTGCTGCCTGTTTTTCAAAATGTCGGGGACCGAATTACTATCGAAGGTGAATGTCCTAACTTTGTTGAAAACGATGATATAATCCTAGCCTGCGCGCTGACCCATTGTCCAAAGGGGGAAGTAAGCTTGTAAGAGACTGAAATATAGCAGTTGTAACTACCATTTTGGATTAACCTCGTTTTGAGTTGTGAAAGAGAGACTGCCTCGTACCAAAAACGTTGCTAGTTGTCAGTGAAGATTGAGTTGTGGGAGTTGTAGAAAGTTGATTTGAGTTGTGTTTTTGCAAAAAGAAAAGCATTTTCGTTGAATCACAATGTTTATTCGTCTCGACTCCTTGATCCTGACAAAGAACCCAAGTCGTGTGATATGTGATAGCTTATGTTTGTTGTTTGGTGTTGGTGAATAGCTCAAACAGACCCGTACAAGAGTAACAGGCCCGGGGGAGGTACTAAACATATTTTGGGTACGGGGACCCGCCATCGGGAAGGGTATCGATTTTCACGATTTTGGTATAAGGAACGGTATCGATTTTCACGATTTTGGTATAAGGAACGATATCAATTTTCGCAATTTTCACAATTTGTATAGGGTCGGGTATGCATTTTCGGAAAATTGGTATAAAGTCGGGTACATATTTTTGAAAAATTGGTATGAAGTCGGGTATACATTTTGGAAAAATTAGTATAAGGAACGGGTATGTTTTTGAAACCTCGATGGCACGTCCCCGTCCAAAAGCTGGTCAAGTACCCCCCCTCCCTCCGGGGGTAACAGGCTGGACAATGGGTCTTTGGGTCTGGGTCTTTCCATGATTCATGATAAATTACAAGATAATACTCCTATTAATGGTGCATTATACTTTTTTCTACTTTTTTCACCTTCTCTTTGTGAAATTGCGTATTTAGATCAGAGATTTGAGCGAAATGACATCATATCGCTCAATGAAATACAAATCTGTGCTATGGTTTTCTCGCCTCTTAATCGTTGCTGGCCTCTTTATCGTTTGCTCATGCAAGAAAAGGGCGACACAGTGACCAGATTGGGCCTAGATTTTAGATTGTTCAAGGCACTGACGGCCGTTGGGAAGCTCAAAATATGAAATAAAGGTAAGAATTCGCGTCAGTAGTTGGGGAGTTTGCATTGTAACGTTCATCATACAAGCCCTAGACTTATGCTTTAAAGGACAAGTCCGGGGTTGGTATAATTGTAGATTTATTCAAGAGATTACACTGTTGTGAATGGTGTGTAGTACTTTTTTCAATTTTGTCTCCTTTAATCTGCCAAACTACATATTTCAATCTGCTAAGAAGTGCGAAATAGCATCATTTTCTATGATGTCACTCCATGTTGACCTGAAAGAGGCTGCCAAATGTGTTGATATTATACCACTCACATTGCTAGCCTCCTCACCGCGCCTTCGCACACTCATACAAAATACAAAATGGCTACGATATTTGGCCTAACTTACGAAGATTCATTAACCAATTTATGAAAGTTGGAGACATCAAAACATGGAAAGAACTCAAGATTGGTGTTCAGCAGTTGGTAAAGTTGCTTTTTCACAATAATTTTATCACCCCCGGACTTGCCCTTGAAAAAACTGAATTACTACCTGCAGAAGACTTCGAATGTAATACATATTTCACAGCAACCGTTAATTATCAAATACTTAACGGACAAAATACAGTTAATAGTGTTGTTGCTAAGACCATTTTATGTTAATATAAAATGATAAAGAATTGCTTTACAAGCTGTTCTTCGATAAATCTACTGATTCGTTATCAAGAAAATTAATGTAAACCATGATCAATCCTAATTTTTCCCGGCTAGGAATGGCTAGTTATTGTAACGAAGCAAAATTCTTATTAATTAAGGGTGTTCTGCGGCGATCTAGATGTCATGGTCATTAAACATTGTGCGGAGGATTACCCCGAAACTTCTAAGTGTATCCGCGGTTGGGGGGCCTGCACTACGAAGTTCTCCGGGGCTCCGAACTAGGTCTCGACGGGCCTGGTTCTGAGAGAGGTACTTGCTCAGTCATTGGAATAAGATTTGCAATTTTAATTTCTCAAGGATACTTTAGTATGCTGTGTGACTCAAATTTCAATACTTGTTTCGTTGTACTTTACATCTTCTCAAAACAATGATGACATAATTATTTCTGTTTAAAGGGAGTACAAAGACCAGCATGCTTTGCACAAAGTCAGTGACTTGCTCTGCACAGCTTCCAGAATAATTGACTGTACGAAAATCACAAAAACAATAACAAACGATGGCAAAGGCTGCTGGTCTTTGTGCTCCCTTTAAAATTTTGCTTCAGCAAATATAGTTACTATTCTATCGTGTCTTTTGTTTTATAGGTGGACTATTTCTTTTGTAAGGCTGTTGGTACTGTGTTGTGGAAGCTACCAGCGTTTGATTTCGAGAGCAGCCCTTCTTTGATTATATCTGGTGCGGAGGCTGTCTGCGAAATGATTCACCAGTCGTCCATACAACACGAATGGTTCTTCTTCATTAAATCATGCTTTGCATGTACCATCTCTTTATTGACCTTTGTACGAGAACTCCCGCATGTTTGGGCCATTTTGAAAAAGTGGGCCCACCATTAAGAGCGATATTGTGAGTCCCCTGTGACCATATGATATCAACAAATAGAAGATTGCAGGGAAACAAGGGATGAAAAGGCATAAATCTAGTTTGCCTTTCTGTTGGAAAATGATTGATATTCATTGAATTTAGTGCCCAATTCATAATACTTCATTTCAAAACACACCAATACATCGTTTTTGGACAGCCAGTTCTCCACTATTTTGTCGTTTGCTGATTGTGACAACATTCCGATCCTTTTTGATCAACTGTTATGACAGGGTTGGAATAATAAAGAACAGTTACCCTACTAAGCATTCATAGTTGATGACCAATTAGCATTGGTATTACAGTTGTAAAGAATGATCCTCGCTCAGTTGTAAGAACAGATTCAAGAATGTCTTGACAGTTCAGATTTGGGCAATAGAGGCGATTCTGTAGAAATCTGAGAAACGATTCTGTCCAATCGGTTTTTTGTTACTCTAAGCTGCAACATCAGAATCGAGGCAAATTTTTGGGTGACCGAGTAAAATTACAAACTTGCCCCAAGTCTGTTTTGTCATCTGTAATAAGTCTATCTAATGAAATTGAAATCATGTGAAAATTAAAAAAATTTGATTCTGTCATCGATTAGTAAGATGTTAATTTTTTTCATTTTTTATTCTTTTGTGGGAGAGGCGATGAATTAGTTGATTAATAAAATGTTAAATTTTTGACCAATAAATTATTTCTTGTGATTTCAATAATTCAAGAGCAAATTCACCTCAGCAGATATGATTTTAAAGATCATTCAGAGTTATCCTACGATTTTGTAAACGTTTCGATATTCATCTTCTTCATTTGCTATTCTTACAACGACTTGAAAACCCAGATTTGATAATGACCCCCAAGCCTTCGTATCCCTCCATTCCCCAAGTCGTTATAAGAACTTGGTCTATAAGCATGGACTAAGACCTAAGAATAGAACCAGTTTGTTTCGATGACTCAGAGCATGTTTATAATGCACTGGTTCATCTTTGGATTCTAAAAAGATGTAACGGCTCAGCCTCCCATTTACACTGTTATTGATAATCAGTAACCCCAGGGGGGGCACTCAGCACATACACATACGGGGAGGTAAGTCCGATATTTTTGGGTCAGAATATTATGAAAAGTGATATTTTTGGGTCCAAAGAAAACTAAAACTATGTTCATGATATTTTTTGATACCAAACATCGTTGAACTGGTATTTCTGGGTTCATTAGAGGTAATGCTCTTTTCTATTTGCATTGTTTCGGGACATTTTATGTTCATTTACTGGTTTATAAGTATAAAATGAGGTGATATTTTTGGGTTGCAGTGAAGCTGAAATGATATTTTTGGGTTGCCTGAAAATTTCTTGGACTGACCCCCCCGTATGCGTATCTGCTGAGTGCCCCCCCCTGGGTCATTAACACTTTGGCTCTGTAGAATGATGTTGTTCTCAGCATAGGGCTCGAATCTTGGCAAAACATAAAAATTGAATGTGTAAAATATTATTACCTTATTCTTTCAAATAAACTGATGGAAGGGAACTTGAGAACATTTTCCATGATTGCAGAAAGAGCATTTTTGATATTATCATTATTTTCAGAGTTTTTATTTCTTTTTTATTTATTTTTTTTATTTAATCTTTTTTATATATGATACTCCTTCAGCTAAAATACATATAAAATGAAATAGAGATACAGATAAATGTACATCTAATCACACTGTTCTTCCAGGAGGTCATGTTTCGAGGGGTCTTCGATGTCTTATTGGCCCAAAAAGTAGTTTCTAACCTGCTTTTTGAAAAGTGCAGCAGATTCCACATTTCTAATATTATTTGGGATATCATTCCACACTTTGGCACCTTTGTACGAGAAGCTCTTTTTAGTTATCTCTAGCCTAGGTCATGGTATCTGCAGGTCATTCGCTCTCCTTGTTTCATATTTTGAAACATGGGATCTTTTTATGAACCTTTGCTTAATGATTTCTGGACATTGTTCATTTAGAATTTTATGCACCATCATCGCTTGGTCAATCTTAATTAGTTCATTTACACTTAGTGTTGCAGATGGTATTCTGTCTTCAATAGGCGCAGATTGGATCAGAGTTATTGCCCTATTCTGTAACTTTTGCAAGTTACAGCATTACTAACAATTCTGCTGGTTTTGAAGTTGTGACATCATCAAAATGCTAAATCGTAAACCTTAAAAGCTACAGACTTTTGCTTGCTACCATCTTGTAGATTGTCAAAAACTGAGTATTTCTTGCATTGGTCATTTTAACTTTCCTCAATCAGTTTACAATTTATGGTGCTTTTAATCTTTTTCAAAGCTTTTGATACATTCCCTTTCATAAATGTTAGAACGCTGTAATTCCAAGAGTAATAATGATATCGCAAATGCTCTATCTAGAATTATGGCAAACGACCTGAAGTATAAATCGATCTATTCAGTTGAAAGAATTCGGCAATAACATTTTACACGTTCAGTTTTAAGATTTTGCAAGGATTTGAGCCCTATATTGTTGTTCTCGAGCAATATGAACGCTTTTGAACAATACAATGTAAACGTGGACTAAGTCAGAACCAGTTGGTCTCAATGACTCAGAGTCCGTTTACACTTTACCGGTTCATCTTTAGATCCGTAAAACGATGTGACAGTTCAACCTCCCGTTTACGCCATCATTGCTAATTAGTAATACTTTGGCTCTGCCTATCCAAGAAATAATGTTGTTCTGGAGCTGTGTTAGCGCCTTTGAACGGTACAGTTTAAACATGGACTAAGTCATAGGAATAGAACCAGCTTGTCTCAAAAACTCAGAGTCTGTTTTCACTTTACAGGTTTATCTATAGATCTGTAAACATCGTAACGGATCAGCCTCCCGTTTACACTGTTCCTGTTGGCATTATTGTTCCTTCTATCTAAGGAAAAAATCTGTTTTGGAGCAATGTTAACGCTCTCTTGAACTGTAAAATCTTTGTACCACTTGGCGAATCAAAACTGTGCTGGTAAATAGAACCACTTGGTCTCAATGACTCAAACAACGCCCTTTCATTTTTCCTTTCACTTTCAGCCTAATTGTATCTTTTGGGTCGCTTGTTCCCAGCAATCTTTGAGACTGCAATCTGACTAGACTTGTAAAAATATCTGTTTCTTCATACTCAAAATCAAATAGAGGCTTTCTATGAAGAACTTTAATAACAGGGGGTTTTAATGCAGGGGGAAGGAGCATACCATTCCCTAACGTCTACTACAACTTAATGGCAATCATGTCAGTTCAGATTTTTTATTTCGTTTCATCTTCCCTAGCAAGATTTGCTGCTCGTGATCAGGGGGTAACAATTCTGTACAAGAATTCATTATTTTCCCCAAAATTCTTTGACCCATTTTGCTTCCCTGCCTCTTATGTCTGTTTGTTAGACTGGTAACTCCAAACCTACTTAATTCTAAAAACAGTAAACTTCGCAGGGACCGAATAATATTTCCAAATCAAAAATAGAAAACTTTAAACGGTAGGTTTCGTTTTCACTTCCAGAATTTTCGGGTGAAAACGAGAATTGAAGATGGTGTACAAATCGGTAAACAACCAAGCTCCCATTTACCTTACAGAAATGTTTGTCAGGCTGTCCGATGCATGCAAGAGAGAACTTCGCAATACTAAAACAGATTTGGTCGTTCCTCGTCGCAAATCGGCCTTTGGCCAGAAATGCTTTTCATATAAGGGTGCTAAATTATGGAACAATCTTTCGGTTCAAGTCAAATCATCAATATCGTATGAAATATTCAAAAAACGTATCAACAATGCCAAAGCCGAATGCTGATCCTTTCTTTCATGATGTAGCCAGTATCGCTTTATTTTGTTTATCAGATAATATTGTAAATAAGGTTTTTTTAATTATGTATGCTTCTCTAAATTTGTATTTATTTGCACGGCCCGCTGAAAATCAATCCTCGGACTGACGTGGCCACCGTGCTTAAAGAAGTTACAATCAAAATCAAATCAAATCAGAATCTCTCCAAACCACCAATCCTGCTGCCTTTTGAAGCAGAATGCTATGAAGGCCTTCCAAGCCTATCAAACCTACCGTTTATAGAATTTTGGAGCCAATCAAACACAAAGTTCTTGTCCACCAAATCTACATTTTCCAGAATTGATACCAACCAAGCACACCCTTAGTTGAAGTCTTCAGAAAACCGTTAAATTTCAGTATCTTTACCTTATGAAATTGCAGTATTATCGAGAAATTTTAAGCTTGGACTCGTATTTAGCGTTGACACTACTATAGTAATTCAGGAGGTGTTCAATCAATTTCACAAGGACCGCCGAAAACTGTAAGTCGATGTCCATAAAATGGGGTTTTATATACAGTAGAAACCCGCATAAAAGAACCTATTTTTGTAAGAACCATGAGGCTCAAATTTAATATCTTAAACCCCCTAAATAAGAACCTCTCAGAGGCTGACGCTCCACCAGACGGTGAAACCTCTCAGAGGCTGACGCTCCACACGTTTCATGTCTTCAGAATTACTCAAAACTCAAGAATTATTGACATTCTGATCAGAATTCCTCTATGGTACAACAGAATATCAGATTCTTAACCTAACCTAAGAATATTCTTGCCTAAAGGTGAGTACTTTGTGTAAGAACTTCTTTAAAGAACCTTGAAGGCTGCCATTTAATTAAGAACCTATTCAGGCTGCCCAAGGAAGACCTAGGTTTTTTTATGCAGGTTTTTATTGATGTTAGATTGGCACAAATTCTGAAGACGGTAGATTTGGTAGACTCCGAATTTATGTTTGATTGACTCCGAAATTCTCGAAACAGTAGGTTTGGTAGGTTTTTCTGCTGCAAGACTGCTTGTAGATTTTGGTTTTCATTGCATTGGTGAATTTTTATTCTCTCCATGGTGAATCTGCAACCTGCTGTTTTTTTTTTAAGATTTTTTGGTTGATTGGAAAATATGTTTCCAACTCTTAGAAGTCCGCCGTTTTTAGAATTTGGTAGCTTTGGAATTACCGAAATTACCAATCAAAGACACCCTAAAAGGGAAGCAAGTATCTGCAGTGTAAGGGACGGATCATTGTTTCTTGCCAAGGAGGGAATGGAAGACACCTGGGAGCAGGGAGTGGAACCAAAATTCTGCCTGCTGAAAGCGAGGGAGGACTTAAAATAACGCACATTTCAGGGAGAACTGCTTGTGCGAAAACTGTTGAATGAAAATCGTTTGAGCTAAATTTTTTTAGAAAGCTAGTTCGTCAGCAAGTAAGTCTTAAACATTTTTCAAGTAAGTCTTAAATGCAGCTGCTTGCTTCTTATCATCAAATTTGAAAATGGAGGCCAAGCACGACGGCAAAAAAAATCAAAGTTGTGGTATTCTCAGCGTGTCAATTTCTATTTCTCTATTTTCCGATTTTCAAAGATACTAAGTGATTAATTTGTGATTAAAATGTGATTATTTTCGAGAGCGTACGTGATTTTAAGCAGTGATTTGCCCCTCGCTAAACACAACATAAAACACGACTCCCTGGAAGAGCAACTGCTATTAAATAGATTACTGTACATAATTTAGCTTTAACTGTATATAGATTGTATTGATGTAATTAGGTATTATTTATGATGTAATTAGGTATTATTCTTACTTGGTATTGAGTTGTAAGCTGAGAGGATTTTTGTGTATAAAGAGTTTAAAATGAAAATGAAAAATGAAAAGAAAAATCCATGTGACCAAGAGTATAAAGTTATGGTAACGACAAATCCATGTTGTGAGTGAGTGGCTAAGCCATAATTAGCTAAAACGAATGTTTCGGACCAATTCCAAGGTCCATCCTCAGCGTGTGAAGTAGGGCGTAAACAGCCATCAAATAGGACAGTAACAATGGGTACCAAAAGAGGCAAAAAACGTGCAAAAAGCGTAGGTAAGGAGAAAAAACATTTGAAAATGCCATCTTTCGTTCATGTGCTGCTGTGATGATGTAAATGTTTATGCACTTGATATCATAACAGAAAAGTGACACTGTCACCACCTATATATTTGCTTGATTGGAGCTTTAAGATATTTTCCCCAATGTTGGAGGGGGCACCAAAATTTCAAAGACAACCAAAGAGGGGTTCCGAACATTCTATCAAATACTTGTTCATGTCTTCCACCCCCCTCCCCAGCAATAATGAATGACCCGTCCCTAAATGCTATTGTCAACACCCGCGTATAATTGTGGGAGTCAGGGTAGTTTTTGTTCAATGAATACAATGGATTGTTTTTATAAATTCGGCTTTTTGATTTGGCAATTTCAGCCTGCACGTTCCTAATTGGGTAGATTGTAGACTTGCCCCAAGTCTATTTCGTCATCTATAATAAGTCTATGTGAAAGTTGCAAACGAAACGAACGAAATTTTATTTTCCCTTTCCTAATTTTCCCTTTTCTTTTTTTTCATTGACGAAATAGACTTGGGGGGGGGGGCAAGTCTAGGTAGAACGTTATACGCTGTTATGTAGTGTAAGTGTATCAGAACTTTTCTATTATTTTCAAACTTTATTTCATGCATTACCACAATTTGTGAAGGTTTAACCAACCTTGTTCGTCATCTTCCATTTCATCTGATGATGGTTCTTCCAGCTTTCCTCTGCCATATCGATCTTTAAGTGCCAGCAGTGACCTCGGCATATCTTCACTAGTGTTCTCTTGTATATTGCTTTGTATACTGTTATATGATGATGTATCTTCGTTGAATTTCTCGTTGCGGAAGGCTTCGATTTTGACGGTAAGGGTCGCCTGATTTTCGTCTCTCTTTGGTTTCGCCAACTTTACTGATTTGGCCGAGATGATTTTGTTCTTGTTTCCTCTTCTGGTTCCAGTCAGTTTCGCCGATTACTATTACGTATATACTGGTTTAATACTTCTCATATGAAAAGATATTTATTTTTATCTATTTTCTGTAAACATCGACTGCTCTGCGCCAGTCAGGTGGGGTCGATTAATACGGTTTTGCGTGTTCACTCGTTTTATACGAACCAACCAGCAAAGACAGGAAGCCTCCAAGCCCACCTCAAAAGCTACTGTGTAATACGTCATCTCTAGTCCGCAGGAAGTTATCCAGATGGTCTTTGTTGCTCGTCCCAGTCTACCCGTAAAGCAGGGTGTCAATGCTTCAAGGGAAGACACATTCCTATGCAGGAACTTTAGCGATTAGGAAAATACGCGAAATTTTCGGAATTTTTTTCACGAATCCACTAAAGTGAGAAATTTCGCGGGAAAAAACTTTTGCCAATTAGGTTTCTTATCAAATTTTGTAATATCTCAATGTTCCTCTATCCTTCTGTGCTTTTTTTGTCAATAGCATAGTTCAGAAAGGGTTGCTGCTGAACAAGATCATATGGGATTTCTTTGCATTTTATTAAGACATTCAACAACACATTAGTAGAGGAATATCACCATTTGACCATATAAATACTTGATTATGTATTGTAGGAAATTTCGTGAGAATAATCTGAAGTGAATTCACATTTAGGGAAATTTTGCGGAATACAGTTCCACAAATTTTGGCGCTAAAAACGCGAAAATTTCTTCCCATGAAAGTACCCCGCATTGTTTATCATTTTCAGATTTCCACAGTTCAATTGTGAGCTGTAGGCGAGATTTTTCCGCAACAGCGTAAGCCCCCTATTGTTTCACTGTGATTTCTCATACTTCTCTTAGATCGATTTACTATATATGGTGAGCTATGCTTTAATTATTGGTTTTATAAACAAGCCTGGTTTTATCGCTGCGCTTCCACTGCGCAGACATTGTGTTATTTTCTTACTCGTTTGTTTTTAACAGTATATTTGTCATACTGCTTCCGAAGAGAAATCCTACCCATCTCAAGTCTATCCAATTTTTTTATTTAATGCATGCAGCGTAATCGCGTTTTGAACAGCGATAGATGTTCTTAAGTTTCTACGATCAAAGTTACCTCGTTTTCATGATGTCGCTGCGTCATACTGTAATCAGGAAACCAAATAAGTTTTCAGATCCCCCTAAATTCTAACAAACTTTAGCCTAAAGTACTAACTTAGACGGCGCTCACACGATGTCGGCACAATTTGAAACAGCAAATTTTAGTCTGTTTTGACACGATGCAGGTAAACTTAACAACGATAGAAAATTTAAGCGAACTAGTCTCGTTCCAGGCTCTGCAACAAAGGCTAGATTCTGATGACAACGAAAATCATTGAAAAAGTTCCGTTTTCATCGTTTTCAAATGTTTACAGTTTCAATTTCAAGATATTCATCTCCTATTACTGAACTAATAGATTAAAATTTACATATAAATCTACGAAAACTAGAAAAAGAAGTAAAAGAAAACATAACAAATAAATATGACAATATGAGAATTGTTCTGTATATAACATGTAAGTTGTCAGAGTTTCAATCTTTTCTTTTTATGAATTTGGTTTTTGACAGGACATCCTTCTATTAAATTCGGAAAGATAAATGAATTTTGCAAGAATATGTACTGTTTTCCTTTCGTCAGATAAACGTAACAAATCCTTGAAGATTTTGATTTTTTTCTGAAGCGCTGGCAGATTGGTAGGTATTGCCTTCTATACCCAGTTTTTCAAAATACAGTTTTTAAAACGAAGCCATTTTTTTTCTATACCAAGTTTTTCAAAATACGGTTTTTACACGATGGCACTTTCAAATTGTGCCCGTTATAGTTCCGCTTACGGATTCTGCCGTTTCGAATGTATCAGCAAAAACTATGCCGTTTTTGTATGAATGGGAGGCTTATCCGCAACCCTTTTTCATGCTGTTTCAAATTTTGCCGGTATCGTGTAAACATAGTCTTAGATATGAAAATTTCCTCCTCTAAAATCTACCGAGCTGTTTTTCTGTTAAAACTTCAAAGATGTCTATGAAGGTTATCAAATTTGTTCCTTTTAAACGTTAATGAGTAAGATGACCATCTTCTCCAGTCGTGAAAAGAATGATAACTGACCAGTTTAAGACTCATTGATCTCTCGATTAATTTCCGCGATTTTCCTAACATGTTAACTTTTTGCTCTCCTGGTAAATCTTTGGAAGAGCCAAAATATTTTTGACTCACCCGATAGTTCGGATGTCATTCAAGTGAATTGACCACTTTAATGAACAGCCTCGTTTTGGAAATTATTCAAAATTCGTTCATATGAAATTTTAGACGCCAAATTCGGATTTAGCACCCAAACTTTAGCCTAACCCTAAGTTTTCATGTTGCTAGCGGTTGTAGTGTTAATTTTATGGCGATGTAAAGTTTGAAAATCTATAAGGGATTTGACAGTGAAAATTTTTTTTTTCTTTATACACAATCTAAAAATTTACAATTTAACAAAACATGTTTACAAGAACGATACCATTGGGAGCATGATAGGCATGGCTACCCTAAATGATCTTTTAACAAAGAACCAATACAGATACTAAAGGCTATACCAAAGTTCTGGTCCCTTCATAGGAAGAAACAGATCGCAGAGATTAGATAAAACTTTTGCCGGATCGGAATATAAAGTTGACAGGTTTTGGTATAGTCTTTAGTAACATAGATATATTTACAATACATTTATGGTGTTATAACAATATCAAAGATTAATAGAGAAGGATGAGATAAAAGATTACTGTCCCTAGGTTTGCGTTGGTGGTGCTACAAAAAACGCTCTGATGAGTGAATGAATTTTAGCGTTGATTCCAAAATTTTTCTGTTTTGGTCATGAGTAAAACTTTTATCACCATACAACAATATTTGCACAAGGGTTTGATTTGGCAGGTTTAAGATGTTGTGTAGTTGGAATACTTCGTTAACGGTGCCAAGGAGCTCACGCCTCTGATCTTCATATGCATGGCATTGCAGCAAGAAGTGTTCAGTATCCTCAATTCCATCATTAATTAGACACATTGGGTTAACAGTGTCTCGAAAGTTATGGTTGAATTTGTGAGAATTTAGCTTACTGAGGCCTACAGTGAAAATGACTCGGGGTGTAAAGTTTCACCCCGAACGACTTTTCACGGTCGAATTCCTTATTAATCTCTGAACTTTACATCGTCATAAAATCAACATCACAATAGTTAGCAGTTTAAAAACATGTGATTAGACTAAAGCTTGGATGCTAAATCCGAATCTGGGCTCGAAATTTTCATATTAACAATAGGAAGAGATTTTAACAAATTTCCAAAACGAGGCTGCTTAATTAAAGTGGTGTATATAGCACACTGTGAGAACTGATCTGTGGAGAAGAAGTAGACTGCGTTCACACGATGCCGGCACATTTTGAAAACGATGAACAAAGTGACGGCAGCAAAATTTGAGCTAGCGTTCACACGATGCCGACACAATTTGAAAACGGTAGGAAATTTGACAGTAAAAAGTCGTTGCAGGACTTTGATGCTAAAGAAAAGTACCTACACCTTAAGAATCGACCAGTCTCGATCCAAAAGCGTCGAAAATGTTCTGTTTACATCATTGTCGAGTGTTCACACAATGCTGTCTCAATTTTGTACTGGTTAGGGTTCCGTTTTCAAAATCTACCGTTTTCGAAATCTGCCGGCGAAAATTGTGCCGTTTTCGTGTGAACGGGAGGCCTATCCGGCACATTTTTCACCGTTTTCAATATGTGCCGGCATCGTGTGAACGCAGTCTTAGCCTTGCTCGTCAAAGCACCCCCCCCCCTCCCTCCTCCCGCCGATCTTTCGCTCATTGAATTGAATTGAATTGAACTGGTGTTCTCGTTGTCGTTTTTTTCGTGAGCCTTGGGGAGACAAAATTTTGGGAGGGGCTGCCTGATGAAAATCCATTGTTTACGAAAATCTTGCCCATTAAGCCGGAAGCCGCGAAAAGCAGAACGTATTCCTACTATTCGCGACTCAACATTTTTCCGCGGCGACGATTCGATCAGCCAATTAGATTGCTGGAAATTTCCGCCTAGTGGAGATCCGGCTTTAGGTCGATTTTCTGCCCGATCATGGCCAATTTTTGCAAATTTTTCCTACATCGTGTAGCTGCAGGCCCCCAGCTCTCTGTCTCCTATGCCTATGGTCGCTCCAGTGATTCTCATCTTTCCGTGGAGCTGTACAAACCGGCAAAGGTCGCCAAATTTTGTTACCTATGTGTTCAACTCAAATATAGCTCAGAGCAAGGTTGTTTTGCGATTATGGCTTAGTTTGTACTGATAGTTAGGTTTATGGAGCAGTTTTGGACTATGTGGTTTTGAGGGAAAAGAGCAGCTGATTTAGGCCATACCGAATCAGTGCAAGGCTAGTCCATTTCTGGAAGCGTAGCGAAATGAGTCATAGTTGTAGTGGTATCAGTTCAGTCAAAGAGCGACACTATACGAAATATATAGAGTCTAGAGAAGAATCCCGTGTAATAGGCCATTCTGCATACAAATGCAGAGGAAGTATTCGCCTTGCATCCGTCGTCGCCTTGATTTCGAAGCTCCCATGCGAACAGCGCCTGCGTATTGCACTGCGGAACATTCTTAACAGCTTGAGCATAATGACATTTAGATGTTGGTGGTATTCTTGAAGCTCTCGAGGATAGATTCTTGTTTTTGTAGTGACTTGAGCTGTTTTATGGATAGTGATGTTTTCTTAAACACTTTTTTATTTGTTTTATCAATGCTGAAGCTCGTCTGCTTTCTCAGCAGTCATAGTGAGATTAGGAGTAAGCTGTGATTTTTAAATATGAAAGGAGTAATATGATAATACTACTATGATACTACTTATAGCAATGATAAAAACAATAATAATAACAATGTATATGATAATATTATGTATATAGTAATAATAACAATGTATATGATAATATTTACAACAACGCTCTCAATCCCCTGCCTCTGAGAGAATGCTAAACATTTTCAAGAGGACCAAGTAGATGGTTTTATTTGTAGATATCCATACATTGAACCGCTCCTTGAATTGCATTCTATCCCAAGTGTTTTTTTGTATCAAAGAAGCGGAAAAAGAGCTCATGCACGCTTATTTTGGAGATGTGACACAACTTTATTATCCTTACCACATTTTTCGTTTAATCAGTGTGATGTTCATGTGTCTTTTATTCTTTTCAAAATAAGCGAAGAAATGAAATCAAAGTTTACAAATGCTGTGGAGATGTCCAAAATAAAACTCTTGGCTAGGCCCTTTTCAAAACCTCTGGTTTCGGTTGCATCGTAAACTTTGACTTTTCAAGCTTTTATCTCCGGTGTTTGGTGGACTAATTTTGAATGCAAGGTATGTGCATCTTAGTTGAAGATTGTTGAATTTAGCAGTGCACTCGGCGAGTTATGAGATCTTTTCGTTTTTTACTATTTCCAGTGGAAAGGCGATACTTTTTTCGAGATACCTGAGATGTGAGTCGATTGGAGATATAGGGAACGCCACTCTCACACTGGGGGGGGGGAGTCTTCCAAAGTAAAGGTGCCTGGGGATGTGCAACACGCAAGGGTATACTTTTTCAGAGTTCTAGTCTGGCCAAGAGTAACCTCCTTCGCAATTTTAGTCTGAGCCAGGGTATGCTGTTTGCCAATGTAATGGCTCCTTTATATTGATCTGAAAATGTTAACGATAATAGAGATATTCACAGTCATTATACAAGACAAGCGAGTAATTTGCATGTGCCGATGTCAGCTCCCGGGGGGTCAACTTTCTACCACAGGAGGATTGAAGATTTCAATGCGCTACCAACAACTTTGAAACAATCTCCAAGCTTTGGAAAACATAGGCCTTCACTTAAAACTCATTTCTTAACACCTTAATTTTGTATTTTGTACTCGATTGCATTCAAAGACGATTCTGTCAAATATTTCAGTTCGAAGTTAGCGTTTCAGTAAGATTCTCAGTGCTCTTAGAGGAATATGATATGCTAGCATCATTGGCATACATGATTACGTTGCAGTTTCTCGAGGCGAATGGCAGATCATTAATATAAATCAAGAACAGCAGCGGACCTAAACAAGATCCTTGTAAAACACCACACCTGATACTTCCTATTCTAGATTCCGTGCCATTAACCTTACTGAATTGATCTCTATTGCTGAGATACGGTTGCAACCATTGAAGTTCAAGACCTTGAATCCAGCTCTTGGATACATTTTAAATAAGTATGTCATGATGAACAGAATCAAAACTATATTTGGTATGAATTTTCCACGCTCAGTATCAATGTGCCAGTCATTTGCGCCAGAGAGCAAGCAAATCATTTATCAACCCTCGCAGTTTTCCAGTTGTCAGGAAAGCCCCGTGTTGTCGCAAAGTGCTTCTAGCATTGCATTCAATTTTTTGCTACATTTTAAAAAGAGTTAAGACAACATGACATGATAAAACCCCTGAGGAAGAGATGTGAGGTCTCGAGGACCGCCAAATAAAGCCTACTGAGCCGTAGGCAGGCTTGGCAGCTCCATAGAGGCTTATCTTTCATCTGTTAATCCTACTGCCTTGTCCTTGCCTGTTCCTGCGAAGATCTATCTGGAATACAATTTAATTTCCAAGTACAATAAAGGCAGGTGGTACATAGACACTTCCACTTTTCATGCCTTGAGAAGTTTTTCCTGGAGGGATTTGTAATATGATCATGTTCAATTTTACCGCCTTTGGTCTGTCATATTTTATTTCATCAGATGAGTCGAAATTTTAATTGCTGTGCTGTGAAGTTGGAACGGCAGATCAGTTTGAAAACTTGCAACGTTGAAGCAATATTTCCAATCCGACGAAAACAGCAATTTTGTACCGCATGACTAGACTTATGCCTTTTCGTCCCTTGTTTCCCTGCGTTCTTTGATTTGCTGATATCACTTGGTCAATAGGGACTCATGATATTTCGCTGATATAATGGGCCCACTTTTTCAAAATGGCCTAAAAAGGTGGGAGTTCTCGTACACTCAACAAAATCGCTTCAAAATCTGGTTTAAAGAGCTCGAAAATTGAAAAGGAAACTTTTAGTGCAAAGAATGATGTTGTCTTGACCTACAACACGCAAAATGTCTACCTTTCAGACAGTAATCTTCCCCTGTAGAAGCAAAATAGATCCATCGAAGCTGCGAGAACTCCAGGCTTCTTCAACCGTTCCTTAACAGCAACAACAACAACATCCTGAATAGCGGCCCCTGATTGGTTAAAAACTGAATTCTAGCGATTTGATTGGTGAATACGGAGCCACCCTACGCGGGCCTAAAGTGGGCCCACTATTTCAGAGTAATGTTATTAGTCCCTCTTGACCAAGGAACGCAGGGAAACAAGGGACGAAAAGGCATCAGTCTACCGCATGACCAAATAAAAGTGAACTATTGTAAAAGCCCTCTTCTTGTGACTATGGATTTGGTTATGTCTTCGATGTTTGAATTTTCCCCTTGTGTATTTGTATCAAAGATCAAATTATTTTTTAGTTTATTCTTTCGTAGGAAAGATAATGAAATAACTATGTTCAAATATATTTTAAGTGATAATGTTTTACAAGATATTGAATTTTTAGCCAGGAGCAAATCACTTGTGATTTAACATAAAGTTTCGAGTTTTGAATGATATAAGTTTCAGTTTTAGTTTCATTTGATCATCATATATAAGAGCTGCTTCAAGGTCAGAAACTATGAGAGAAAAGTATTTGATTTCGTATTTTTACTGGAGAAAAATTATTTGATTTCGTATTTTTATTGGAGAAAAAAGTATTTGATTTCATAATCATTGTGATTTCTGAGTATGCTTCAAAACCAGATTACCTGTAAAAGTGCAAATTACCATAACTTCAAAGCTTTGTCATAACTTCGCAATAAGTCTAAGGTGTATTTGGTCTTTACACAGATGGACGCAGGGAGATTTTCGTGATCTGTGACATAGTCAAATTTTGGTGAACTTCAAAATTTTTTACTTGTTTGGTTCACCTGGTACCAGGTAGCATGGTTTCCGAGTATGTACGAGTATGTAATTGGTGAGATCTCCAGAATGATTACGTACCTTGTCAGGAAAATTTAAAACGGTTAACGAAGTGATCAAAAGGTTCAAAATTTATCTGCACATAGCCGTTTACCCAAGAAAAAGTATATTTCCTTAACGCAGTTTGCTAACAGTTGTTGCAAACAACTCCTGCGAAGGAGTACTTTGAAAATGACGTAATTTTGACCCGAATGTGTGCAAACAGACAAAGTACTTTCGGTATCAGCTTATGGGCTGCGTATCAGCCGGCCGGCAGGTGTACGAGAAGTTTTTTAATGTGGGTGCGGCAACCCTAGATTAACTAACGCAACCCCAGCTCTTTATTACTATTTACATAGGCTGAGTAATGTTTTCCCCTTCAAAACAAAGCTTATAGTGATCGATGTACGCGTGTCAGCTGTTTACACCATTTTGTTTCGTACTTAAAGGTAAATGGTCCTTCCGTTTAGCCCAACCCCTTTGTTGAAACCATGTTGTGAAATGGAAGTTTTTTATATCAATGAAAAGGCCTGTGTGAACTCAAAACAAGGAAGCTTCGATTGTAGGAAGTAAATAGGTGTAGGCGGTTTAACTAAATGATTTTCATTGTGTTGGTAACAAAGAGCAATTTGGAAACAATTTCATTTTTAATTCTAATCGAGGTTATAGCTTCTGCAGCAAAGACATTGGAACTTAGGTTCCAAATTGTTAAAAACATCGGTGTAACATTCTATCACCTATTCCTTTCACCTGGATGGCTTTACCTGAAGAAACTGCTGCTATATCGCTGTAATTCTATTGTTGAACTTTCGAAATCTGCAGTATTTTCAGAAGTAGAGTGGTTTTCTTCTTTTCAAGAGTTGAAGAAAGCTTGTAAAAGAACTTACAACCACTGATATTTGTAAAGTGTTCGAGGTATCACAGATTGATTTGCAAGAAAGACTTTCACTCTTTTGGTATATGACTTAGAAGTTAGGTGACGCCACATCCTAAAATGAGTTGAATACACGACTTCAATCTAGCGGTCTTGATTTGAAAATTTGTGAAAGTTTCTTCCGATTGTTCACTTAGAAATTTCGAGCCCAGTTTAAGATTTCGCGCCACTTAAACCTTAGTTTATTTCCTTTTTTTTACGTCCATGGCGATTATGACATTGATTTTAGAACAATGTAAATTTCAACAATTTATGAGACATTTCACTGTCAACGTGACTTTACACCCCGAGTCATTTTCACGGTCAAATCTGTTACAGGTTTTCAAATTTTACGCTGCCAAAGACTTAACATTACAGCCGCTAGCAATAAGAAAACTGGTGGTCAGACTATGCTAAATCCGAATTTGGCCTCTAAAGTTTCATATGGAAGATAAGAATTATGCATTCTTTGATTTGCTTATCTCAATTGGTCAAAAGGACTCATAATATTACTCTCAAAAAATGGGCCCACTTTTTCAAAATGGCCTACACTAGCGAGAGTTCTCGAACACTTACTTTAGGGGCAGAAACTTTCGCGGGCAGAAAGTTTTGCGAGATAACAAAATCACGAAATTAAGGGCATAAACTTTCGCGAATGACGATTTTTCTCGCAAATTTTGCGACAAAAAACTTTCGCGATCGAGAAAAAAGATGCATTTTCGCGTGAAACAACTTTCGCGACTGAAGAAAAGGGAAGGGGAAAACACAATTTTTTATTCATTTTCAGTACTCCCCACAGTCACGGTGACAATTTACAAGGTTTTATAGCCCAAGAGACTAAAGATTGGGGTGGTTAATGATAGCAATGCAAAAACTTGAAGAAACGAAAAAATTTGGATAGAAAAAACTTTTACGAGTTGGGAATTTTCTATAATTTCGCGAGCAAAAACTTCCGCGAATTTTGAATTTAGATTATGCCTTGGCAGAAACTTTCGCAAAATATGCCAAAAAACGCGAAAATCGCGAAACTTTCTGCCCGCAAAATTTTCTGCCCCTAAAGTAACATTTGTATTTGTAAATTTTCATTACCAAGAAAAGGTACAATTATTCCAGGAACGTGCTTTTTCCTTCATTTGCATGTAAAATCCTTGTTTTCATTTGAATCTGTACAGTCTGATTCAACTACAAGACCGAATTTGTTATGCTTTTCAAATTTCTAATACATGCATAGTTTTTGAATAAGAAACAAGCCTTTTTTCAGACCTGCACCAGTTTCTTATAAGAGGGGGTATTATTCTAAAAGTCAAGCTCTGGTATTTCTTAAATTTATGTTTCTTATATGCGGGACACTACTGTATTTGATGCTGGAAACACGTGATCATAAAGTAACAGTATTTAAAGGATTTCCTACATCAACATAAATAGCTTTGTACGTTATGTTTCTCATTACTGGAGTTTCTTAACTTTTTGACGATCTGAGAATGAGGTTCTTATAAGCGGTTTTTTGTAAAAAAAATACGTGTAGATCATTTCTTTTTTTTGTTCCATTTGTAATTGGAAAGAATCAAGGGAGTTGAACGCCATATTTTGAGAAGGGTGTGATATGACGAAGTAAATAAGAATGAATAATTCCATTGGAAAGGCCAATATTGTTGCTTTATCTAATTTAAATGTTTCTTTTTCTCGGATGAAACTCTTTGAATCCCATCTCAAAGCCAAAGGGCCATGCCCGGATGATAATTCGGAAGTAGGTACTCAATGGCACGTGCTAAACTAAAAGAGAACTTTGAAGGGTTTGTGCAAGGTTAAAAGCTTGCATTTGCAGAAAGCAGAAATTCTAAAAATATCTCATTCAAATCGAACTTGCACAGAGTCAACGAAGGATAGTGTCACGATAAAATTTTTATCTTGCCACGAAACAATGCTGTGTCGGAGTAATTTCTATTTATAGAGGAGCCTATTTCTGCCTATTTACCATCTCACATTAGGTTTACGATACTCATCTTATCTCACTATATTAAAGCCTGCTCTTGGTTGCTAATGATTATATCCAAATTTACATTCTGTGTGGAGGCCTTGACCCTCTGCTACTCTTTCAGTGAGAGTTAAACTACGTTATTTGTACTCTTGGAAAATCTCTATCAGCTGGCGGACAAAGAGCATTTTATGTATGCTTAACTTTGAAGCATTACGTAATGTTTGACATGTTATAGGGGTGTAGCCCCCTTCCAGAAACTGTTCTTGTCTTTGGGGTGTGTGTCTGGTTTTTTTCAGTGAAAGGAATATTTCTTGATCAGATCGATGGTGTGTTTGATTGGTACCATTTCATAAACCTATAGACTTGGCGGACTCGGAATTCCTGTTTGATTGACTCCCGAATTCCGAGAACGGCAGGTTTGACAGGTTTAGCAGGTTTGACAGGTTTGGAAGGCCTGCTGAACCTTCGTCTCAAAAAGGCAGGAGGTTTGGCAGACATGGGAGAGATGCTCGTTTTCATTTGCGAAACTCTGAAAGTGAGTCGAATTTACTTGCGTTGCTACGGTTATCGGTAACTTTAATCTTTGTTCTTTTTTTAATCTTTGTTTCATCTTTAATCTTTGCCAAGCACCAGACTCGTAATCGTGTTTTTTCAAATAGAAACCTCGTTTTCGTCAGAATGAATCTGAACCTTACCGTTTTGAAGAATTCTGTGTTTGATTGGGAAATGCGTTTCCATATCTGCAAAGTCTACCGTTTTCAGAATTGGATAGCTTTGGAATGTTGAAAAACATAGAAAACGAGTGAAACCAACGATGAAACTTTCATCCGTTTCTCTTCCTAACAACGATGATATCCTCTTTGGAGGACAGAATTTTCCTTGTGAAGAAGATTTCTCTAGAAAGTCCCATATATTTTCAGGAGAGATGAGTTTTCCACCAATCTATGGAGCCTTGTTTGGAAAATTTGACCATTTTTGTTGATCAAATTGCAGCCTGGAGTTCTCCTGGGTAGTTTACAGTAAAAACCCGCGTATAAGAACCTACAATTTTGCAAGTCAGCCTGATTAGGTTCTTATATATTGAATAGTTAGTGGGAAATGAGGCTGTTCAGGTTCTTAAATTGGTTCTTATTTCATTCAAGGCTTTTAGGTATTTCTTTTGTTCAGATTGAAACTTCAAGCCCATTATTTACTGTCAGTTGAGAGACACCTGAGTTCATGAGGCCTTATTCAAAACATCAGTTCATGGAAAAATCAGAAATTTTACAGAATACAATGAAAAGCTTTCAAAGTATCTTTAGAGCTCTTTGCAATTTGCACATACGGCAGAATCAGTACGTATAGGCTCAATGACAAAGCAACTAGAGTTTTGATTTAGTTTGATGATCTTCACGAATAAGAACCTATTTCAGGCTGAATGGGTTCTTATGTTTTGGGGGTCTAATTTCAGAATTTTCAGCCTGTAGGTTCTTAATCACTAGGTTCTTATACGCGGCTTTTTACTGTATTTACTAAGGGTCTTTAGCATGGTCAGTTATGCCACGGCAGACCTATGTGCAAGTTGCTCTACGTTACGACGGCCTCTCTTCTTTTGAACACAGCCTCTATTGCAAAAAATATAATGCGTGACAGATTTTGGTGGTTGATCACTAACAAATACATTCTCCCCTTTAGATAACGATTTTTGTTACAATAGACAGAAATTGACCAGTTTTTTAATTGAGTTACATTTAACGTTCTAAGGGCCTTTTATCATTGCACGTGGACGTTATCGGCAACATATCCACCCATCTCCAGTTACTTCCGATTGTGGCCTATAATACGCCTTGAGCGTTGTTGTTGCATCCGTTTTGCAAAGCTAATTTTAGACTGTATATAATAAGGTATAACCTATATTCATGTATTGTGCTATCTGGTTATGCCATGACAAACAGGACACTTATGAGAGAATGAGACAATACCTGTTATTTTCAGACATAATTTTAGAGACACATTGAATCCACTCTGCCCCTCAAACAATGGTGTTGAGGACACAGAACACTTTGCTGCACTTTGCACACAGAACACTACTATTCTTACGATGCATACAGGAGAGATCTTCTCGACAGTGTAAATTCAACATTGCAACCATATGATTTCCCAGATCGTTCAAATGCTCTATTACTTAAAATGATATTGTATGGTAATGGAAGGCTGTCCGTTCATTCTATTTCAGAAATCCTTAAAGGTACTTTAAGATATATATATACGCAGCATAGGTTTCCAATCTTTAATAAGCTGGGTGGAAAATTCTATGACCCGTTTCTTTGCGCTGAACGGCTTCGAAGAAACTTGAACTATTTTACAGTAAATCTGCCGTTGGACTTCTCTGAAATCTTCAGTATTTTCAGAATTACAGTGTTTTTCTTCTTTCTTAAGAATCCGAGAAAATTTTCGAAAAAAACTTAAAACCATCGTAATTTCTAAACCTGTTGACAAAAGATCAAATAATTTTCAAGAAAACCATAGTTTATAGATGCCTACAATATGGTATCAAGCAGAACTCTTTCACTCTTCTGGTTTGTGATTTAGTAATTTGATGACGTCACATCACAAAATGAGCTGAAAAATAAGATAGGCTGTAATTTCGACAAATATTCAAGATTTCTGAAAAGTCCAACGGTAGAAGCATAAAAAGTGGCTAAAGTTTCTTTCAAGTCATTCAGTTTAAAGAAATAGGTCACTGAATTTTACACCCGCCTTTTACACCGATTTAAAGCTTTGGATTCTATGCTCATGTACGCAACACAACGTTTTGAATAAAACGATACCACAGAAACTTAGCTGCTGCAACTTCGGTGATTTAGGTGTATTTTTTTTTGTTTTCTTTTCTTTATTCTTTCCCTTCATATTTACTTGTAGTTTTTATCTTCATGCCCCCGGGCCCGGGGGGGGGGGTAACTTCAATAGGCGGATGACGGGGGTGTGCCATTTGATGGCTGAAATCGCACCCTAAAATTTATAAATTTTCGCGAAAACGATACCCCAAAATTTACAGGCCATTGAAAATGTATATCCTAAAATTGTGACAGCCATCCAAAATTTTAAGCAAGTAAATGAAATTTGATCAAAATCAATACCCTAAAGAGTTAGTTTTCTAAAACGACACCCCAAAATTTATGACTACTTGTGATTTTACCAAAAATGATACCCCAAAATTTATTTTCTGCTCGAAAAAAGGCACCCCAAAAAATGGCACACCCCGTACCTTCATATATGGTAGTTACCCCCCCCCCGGGTCTTCATGTTAAATGGCCGCAGGGTAGACACAGCCTTGTGCTCCTTCCGGTATCGTTTAGGTAGTGTCGTAGAGAAATTTTATAAGTAGTGTAACTGGCAGAGTGATTTGGTAAGTAGTGTAGTTAGTAATATGTTATGTAAATGACTATTTGAGTATTGAAAATATACCTGTTATTCCCTTCTATGTCTTCCTTTCCTGCAAAGGAGTCTTTTTTGCGTGTTTGATTGACATGTAAGACATGTAATTATGCGCCTTCGCAATCGTCAACTTGCCACGTAATGATTACTAATAGTTACCTAATAATCTCAAGACTACGTCTTTTTGAATTTACAAGTTTTAACTTTAAAGAGAATCGACATAGTTAAAAGCTAGCCCGGGTAAGGTCAAAAATAAAATCTATTGTACTCAGCAACTTAGATGCATCCGGTTTCATTGTGTGGCTAAAGAAACAATGGATTTGTGGACGTTTCTCTGGCCTATTAATAGCAGTTACGAGATATAGCTGTGTCTATTCCCTTTAATTTGATGCCATCCTCATGAAGATGGTTATAGCAAACGTTCCACATTTTTCATCATAGTGATTAATTTAAGCAACCCCTCACCCCCAAAACAATATTGATTTGCAAGGTTGTTACCCAGGCATTCCATCAGTGCAGCGAATTGCCATATCCTTATCACTTTGCAGTCAAAGGACGAATTTATTCTAAGGAGGAGAGGGGCATAATTGCAAAATAAGGCAATTATACAAGTGTGTTGTTGCAAGGTAGCTTACGGAAACAGTACTTCCTTTGCAGAAAATTAGATGATGTTCTGGCTGAAGTTGCCGTCCTGGCTTCGTAAACTCTCAGAAGTTAAATGCTATCCCTGCCATTTAAACTGGGGGTGCTTTAAATAGATTCGTAACTGTTCGCCTTTTAATATCTGTATACTTGTAAATATTGTAATTAGACCTTTTCTTTCCTTAGAGTAGATAATTATTTCAAACCTTTAATTTGATTGTGGCGAAATTTTACATACAAGGTGTTTGCCAAGCACCAAAAGTACTAAGAAAACGAACTTTGGTTTGGTTCACCTGCAATGATTTTAATCACTTCAATGTTCTTTTTAGATAATTGACGAATCAAAAGTGAATGAGTGGTATCGAGATGTCAAAGAAACTTTCGATGAAGAACTGGACATGGCTAACATGCATTGGCTTGAATTGTCAATACCAGCAAAGTAAGTTACTTTATTCTTTCCGGATTCCCAAATCAAGGTAGCAGATTTTCTTGTGCGAATCAAGCAATAGGCCTTTTCGATCATACAAAAAGGGATTGGGGAGTTGGGGAGAGCGGACAATTCTGGTAGTAAGTCTGAAAGATGATTTTTAAAGTCGCACTGCTGCGCAATTACTGGTAAATCGCAGTTCAGTAGCGTGCAGCTTTCTCCTCCGACAAAGAAAAGTTTTTAAGTGATAGATTTTCGCAAGAATGTGGAAATTTGTTTCATTAACAGTTCCGTTGATATGTAAGTCAATGTTCATTGCAGTTTTGCTGCCTGACCTTGCTTGCTTGCACTTTCTCGCTGTTTGACCTTAAAAAGCATCTCTCAGACCTACTACCAGAATTGGCCGCTGTCCCCAATCCCTTTTTCGTATGGTCGAAAAGATCTGAGCCAGATGATTCTTATGAACAATGTTCTTAGATTGCGTTCACTCGATGCCGGCAGATTTTGAAAACGATGAAAAATGTGACGGTAGCAAAATTTGAGCTAGCGTTCACATGATGCCGAAACGATTTGAAAGCGGTGGAAACTTGACGGTAAAAAACTCGTTGCAAGACTTTGATGCCAAAGAAATGTACCTATACCTTAATAACCGTTTAGCCTCACGTTGAAAGTGTCGAAAAATGTTCCGTTTACATCATTTTCGAGTGTTCACACAATGCTGCTGTCAAAATGTGCCTGTTAGAGTGCTGTTTTCAAAATGTACCGTTCTAAAATCTGCCGGCAAAAAATGTGCCGTTTTCGTGTGAACGGGAGGCCTATCTGTCACATTTTTCACTGTTTTAAAAATGTGCCGGCATCGCGTGAACGCAGTCTTATAAACAAAAGTGTAAATTCTAAACTAGAAAATCTACATACTTCTGATCGCGACCATATTTTAGACCTGGTTTCTTGAAGATTGTATTATTTTTCTTCCATAGATTTAGGATTTACGATGATTTTAGATTTTTCAAAATTTTCCATGAATCGTTTTAAATCTAATGAAAATGCTGACATTTTGAAAAAATTGTGAAAAAAGTTTTCGACGGTAGATTTGCATTAGAGAACCCAAATCTCTACCCTGGGTTCCAGACCCTCTCTAAAAGAAATTTTTCTTAGAGTCTGGTACCGAGGGTACCTAAGCTCCTTTCAAATCTTTCAAATCAAAGAAAAAAAGATAGAATTTTACACCCACCTTTTTAAAGATTTGAAAGATTTGAGCCCAGTGCTTCGTAGACTGCTATCCACTAATTTCATTTTGAGACAGACAACCAAATTAATATCGGTTTTCTTAGGCCCCGTTCACCCTACTCCGTTTTTGTACATAAACGGAGAGAAAAACCTCCGTTTTTGTGAAAGTGTTCACACTGATCCGCAAAAAACGCCACAAAAACGGAGGTTTTCGAAAACGCTGTCAAAAGTGGATATCCAAAAAAACGGAGGTTTTTGAAAACGCATTTGATCAATGTGAACGCACAAAAACGGAGGTTTTTGAAAACGCTCCAATATCCAACAATGAGCTTCACAAAAACGGAGCAATGTGAACGCACAAAAACGGATGTTTTTCGCTGCGTTTTTGTTATCAGGCAGATCAGTGTGAACGCACGAAAACGGAGGTTTTTCTCTCCGTTTTTGTACAAAAACAGAGCAGTGTGAACAGGTAGCTTCAATGCAACAAAAACGGATACTAACAAAAGCGGAGTAGTGTGAACGGGGCCTTAGTCGCTTTGTGTTATGTGCCGAGCTTTCAAAACAAGTTGGATATATTTGCATCAAAACACTACATTGAAACCCCGCAAACAAAAATATAGCCTGTGAACGGCTTACGACTAACGGAACGGAACGGAAAAAACGGGAGGTCGTCCGCCATTTTGAAATTCAACGCACTATTTTTGGAACCATGATAAATCAGGAATAATCAGTTATCAGCCAATCAGAGCCATGTACCTCAAATCGGGTATATGGAATTCATTTTTCTCGCTCATTCCTACAGGCCCTTCCCTCTCCCCTCTCTCGTTTCCTTTTTCTCTCCTCCGCAGTTCCCCGTTTCAATTTTTTTCCTTTTCAATTTTTTCGGCCGTTAACAGGCTAATAAGAATATACTTTTCTATAAAACAGACTGACTAGGTTCTTATAAATGAGGTACTTATGACGTTTTCAGGGTGTGATTTCAGGCTGTGATTCTTATCAAAAGGACACTTATGATTATGATGAATACATAGCTATACAGTATGTGTTTAATAAACCTGAGGGTGGGATGACTGCATTTAAATGTTATAGGGTATGGTATTTTGTTGGTGACAAAGCAGTCTATATTATACATCTTGATAAAGCAATTTGCATATCCCAGAGAAGTGTTATAGGTGTTCAGTTATCAAAAGTTGGAAGTTTTTTTACACTAATATGATGAAATTTCTTAATTAAGTGTACCATCTTATAAGAACATTGACATAAATCGGTCTGTTTTTGGTTCTTATCTTTGGGTGTCTTTCCCCACAAAATCAGTCTGCAGGTTCTTATTTTTCTATGTTCTTGTTTGCGGGTTTTTACTGTATTTATTGACTGTTATCAGCGGAATAAGAAAGTGCTGAATTATCACAAAGTTCTGAGTATTATTTGTCATATCGTGTCATTCGTATAGCGTCACTCATACGTTACACTTCACTGTGATATGTTTTGCTTGTGTCGATACTTCGTTGACTCAGTCAGTATTGCACTTTGGTCAGATGTCATAAGAGGCTTTGAGTTGTTTCCAATTTGGCACATTTTTCGTGTCAAACAACCGATTGACCACTTTAATGAAAAGCCTCGTTTTGGAAATTATTCAAAATTCGTTCATATGAAATTTTAGACGCCAAATTCGGATTTAGCACCCAAACTTTAGTCTAACCCTAAGTTTTCATGTTGCTAGCGGTTGTAGTGTTAATTTTATGGCGATGTAAAGTTTAAAAATCTATAAGGGATTTGACCGTGAAAATGACTCGGGGTGTAAAGTTTCACCCCGAACGACTTTTCACGGTCAAATCCCTTATAAATCTCTGAACTTCACATCGTCATAAAATCAACATCACAATAGTTAGCAGTTTAAAAACATGTAATTAGACTAAAGTTTGGGTGCTAAATCCGAATCTGGGCTCGACATTTTCATATTAACAATAGGACGAGATTTTGACAAATTTCCAAAACGAGGCTGCTTAATTAAAGTGGTGTATTTTCCAGAATCGCTTTTGGATAGTTGAAGGTGATAGAAACCTCGATTAATTGATTTCAAACCTCAACAGAGCCGCAAAAATCTTTGAGTTCCCGTAGGAAAGGGAACAACCTTATGTTATTCGTTGTTCATTTCAATAACTTCTTTTTCAGTGCAGATAATAATTCAGTGTGAAATTTTTTCTTGCAACTTGATTTCTGTCGAAACTTCCAAAATGTTTGTGGAAATTAGAATTGTGCAAATTAGCAATGAGTTGAAGAGGATGATTAAAGGAAGAAAATACTCTTATACTTCAAGTAACATTCCGATATCACTCCTAATTCCAGTGGAACTGGGGAAGTTGATATTGTCAAAAGGGTGGGCCTGAACAGTGTTCCCATTTTTGAAATTCATAACAAAAGAGTACTTAAAGGACCCGGGGGGGGTACTTCACTATAAATTCATACGGGGGTGTGCGCCGCAAGGATTTCTGTTACGACCCAATCCCAGAAATTTGGTCCGATATTGATACCCAATCCCAGAATATATGTCAGATATTGATACCCAATCGAAGAAGTAACAAAAGCAATTCGACGTCAAAAGGATAAGGGATTGAGGGCTGGGAACGATTATTTTGGTTCCAAGTGGCCATTGGAACGAGGTTCTGATCTGAGGACGTTTTTCAACACAAAAATACTTGAAATCAGTTCACCTGAAACTGACAACGTGTTGCTCGAAAATTTATCCAGTTGTACTTTCATTCAACACCCATTACAGAATTTTGAGTAATCCCCAATCCCAGAAAATTCCGAGTGAAAGTATACCCCAATCACAGAAATTTTCCAGTAAAAGGATACCCCAATCCCAGAATTTTCAGGCCAAAAACTACCCAAAACTGGCGCACATCCCCGTCTTACCCATAGTGAAGTACCCCCCCCCCCCCCGTTAAGGGAAAAGTCCGGGGTTGATAAAATTATTGTTAAAAAGCAACCTTACCAACTGCTGAACGCCAGTCTTGATCTCCTTCCAAGTTTTCATGCCTCGAACATTCATAAATTTGACGATTAATCTTCGTAAGTTAGGCCAAATATCGTCGCCATTTTGTATTTCGTACGAGTATGCAAAGTAACGAGAAGGAGGCTAGCATATGGGTGGTATAATATCAATATCAACACATTTGGCAGTCTCGTTCAGGTCAACGTGAAGTGACGTCATATAAAGTGACGTCTTTTCGCACTGCTTAGCAGATTGAAATGTGTAGTTTCGCAGATTAAAAGAGAAAACAATTGGAAAAAGTATTTCACACCATTCACAACAGTGTCATCTCTTGAATAATCAACAATTATACCAAGGACTTGTCCTTGAAAGGATTAGAAACAGTCCATTTTACTTGATAGCTGAGAGATTAAAGGGTATTTTTGAAATTTTTCCCACACTTATTTATGAGCACTGCAGATATAGGTAAATTGGACTTTACCAACTATTCACGGTTACGAAATGCCTAAAAAAAGCTTACTTGATCAAATCATGGAGAAAGTCTCCTACAGAAAAATAGAGAAAGTGCAGTTTGGCTCAGGTAAAAGATATCGTCCACACATTTTTTGTAGCCTGCGTGCAGACTCCACTGATTTCTTTTCAGAGAGGTTCTCCTCCAGTATAGAGTCTGCGCATCGGCGACCAAATCCCTGTTCTGAGCCATCCGCGATTCCCTTTCTTGAGGAACCAAGTCATTGAACTGGATTCAATAGAGCGACCTATATAGTGGGAAGGCATAACACCCACACACAATAAGGTTTCATTGGCCAGCATTGTCCATCGAAGAGCTAATTAAATACCTGCAGACTCGAACAAAGACAGAGACGCTCATGAAAGAAAGGGGATATGCGTCAGCCAATCAGGACAGGTTCCATGTTTCTCATGAACTGACAACAAGGATTTGGTCGCTGATGCGCAGACTCTACAGGAGGAGAACCTGTTTGAAAAGGGATCAGTAGGAGAACCTGTTTGAAAAGGGATCTTGAAAAGGGATCAGTAGAGTCTGCACGCAGGCTAATTTTTTGCTATTGTATCGAAAATCTTTATTGGCTGTTTGAAAATTAGATTTTCTCCTCTCTTACGGAAACTCTCAGACATCCCAGGATTAGATATCTCGAAACTTAATGCAAAAAAATTATGTGAGATGCTTCTTTATGGCAAACCCACACCTTCAAGGCATTGAGTCCGTATAAATAGCGCTCTCATGACCAATATCAACTTCTTTTCAATCATGCAGCAAAAGCTGTCATTTAATCCCCATTGAAATTAAACCAAAGAAATTCCTCAGGATAATGCAAGGATTAAGAAGTCTTTGGTCTCCACTGCTAATGACTTTAGCACTATTGTGCGATGACAAAGGGCCGTCAGCGGTCTGTCAGCAAAAATTCAGGACAGCGTTTAACAGAATTATCCTTGAAGCAACCATTTCATCCATTGAATTGACGAAGAAGCAACTGATACAAGTTCTTTGAAACTGCAGCACCCCAACCCCCTTTAATATTTGTTCATCGTACATTATTTAATTTCGTTTAAAAATCTGCTTAGTGTTTTTTTCAATTAGTATTCCCGGTTTCGCAGTGCACAGTTAAACTAGCCCTTTCTTAGCCAAGTTAAGTTCTATAAATCTTTAGCTTGAGTCTCTGGGATAGACCAATATTTAAATTCTGCACTCATAAAATTAGTTTTGGATAGGGCTTATTTGACTTGCAGATGTGTGTAGGGTATAGGCAGTAAATAATGTCTTATATTTTAGCTCAGATATAAATATTATAGTTGCATATTATAGAAGTTATATTAATGGTGTTTGGGGCGGTCATCATGGTTCCGCTGGACCGCCCCCTTCTCCGAATCAACATCCGGGGTCTTTTCTACAGAAGTCATCCCTGGCCACTGCGCATCAGGACAGTCCACCGCCAAAGAGCAACGCTAGTACCTGTTGTGTTGGTCTAGGGAGAAAAGCACAATACAGGGTGTCTCAAAAAAATTTTTCGACGTTTGATTAAATATTGAAAAATAAGGACAACATGAACAGGCTCTTGGAAAGATAACCCTGTTCCTAAGATTATGAAATAATTTTAGAGACTAAAATCGTGCAAATCGGTTGAAAATTCACTGAGTTACGAGCTCTCGAAGATGAAAAATATGCGATGGCTGAGACCAGAGACCCCCCAGATTACTTGTATTGCAAAAAGCTCGAAGACGGAGGTAAGAGAAGCTTATCCAATGTCATACCTCTCGTTGATATCAGAGCAAACCAAATACGACTTCTAAAGTAAATTAGTTCTTGCTATCACTCTCAAAATTCCTTAACATTGCATAGGTCCAAAAACAGTGGCTCAAAACCAAATTGGCGAGAGACTGAATCAGTTTCCTTAAAGCATCCATATGGTTAACAGTTAGGTTATCGAATACCTGTTTGAATCCCACTTGGTTCGCCCTGAAATAATTGAGAAATAACAGAAACGATGGCCTATGGGACTTTTACCAAAAATGCCATTTCGAGGCCTCTGGTTTCAGCTTTCGCACAAACTTGAACTTCAAAAGCTTGTAACCCCATGAGTTTTTATCGGATTTGCAAGATTCTTGTGTCAAAAATTAATTCAAAATCTCAGGAAAAGGGTTACTTAACCAAAGGTCCATTCAGCGTATCGTTATTTTTCAGTATTTAATCAAACGTCGAACAATTTTTTTGAGACACCCTGTAGTACTACAGAAAAGTTTGAATTTATGTACTGTATCATTCAGCCAGATACGACCCCATTATCTGCCAAAGAAAGAACATTGTTATTGTCTTCACTCTACAGTAGCTGGTTTTGGTGCCGACGGGCGTTAAAGGCAGTTTATATTAAACCTTAAATATTTTATTTTATTATAATGTTTTTTCCTAGTTAGATAGCATCGTTGAATTATAAGTACCATTCGCAATGGGAGCTCGATAATCCTGCGTTCTCCCCCGTTGCGAATGGTACTTTCTTTTGTACTTGATTTTATGTACCCTGTACCCAGGGTAGATTTTATGGTGATGAAAAAATTAATTCCTAATACCTCCTGTGAGGAGTAACGTGCCCTGGCATGTCTTCCTGTGTAAGGAGATTTCCTCTCGATTTGATCAACTATTTAGGACCATTTTCGAGCATTTCAGAACCAAATTTACCTATATTTGCATTTACCTATAAATACGCGAGGAATATGACAAGAATACTTCAGTTTTTTGGCTTTTGACTAGAATTTGACTTCGTAAAGTTTACCTCATGCTATGAATTTTTGAAGCTAGGAACTTTTTTCTGGTCAAACCGGAATGTAACAATCCACAAATTTTTAACGCAAAAAAATTTTGAAAGATGAAGAAAAAATTTAAAATTTTACACAAGAGCGAGACAGAAATTACCGGAAATTTATAAGCAATCAAAGTAAAGTAAGTTTTGTTAGAAATTTTCTAAGAATAAAGGGGTAATACCAACCTCGTGTCTACGTATGCTTATGGATGTTGGCGTTGACCTTGATTTTATTGAGTTGTTTGGTTTACTATTGAAATTAAGTTATGTAACTTTCGCAATAGCCTTTTTGATGTCTCTTTTGGTTGTTTTGTTTTGTTGGCAACTTTGTCAACTGTTGATCATCAGTCTTAATCCCACTTAACGTTTCTGGGCTTTAATTAAGATACGTTAATTGATAGTGTGGGTGCCCCCAGTGCTTTCCGTCGAAGAGCACTGTCAACAGTTGTTTTTCTGTTCAAGTTGTACATTGTATGCTTTTTTGAGAGGTAGGGGTGGTTCACTGTTTTGTTTTTTTTGGCAAGTCAGCACGTACTAAGATGTCCCCTAAGCTTGGATGCTTTTTTAGGGACAGGATGGGTGTGGCTGGCCATAGTTCCTTCAAGCGGGGTTCATTATTAATGAAGTGCCAATGCCTTTTCAGAATGCTACTGATTGATTGTGTAGTTTTGTCAAATGGAACAACAAAGGGAAGAATGTTGGAATGTTGTTGTTGCTGTTTTTTATTGATTAAGAGTTGTTTTTGAGAATAATGTAGAACTTTGTTGAATTGTGAATTGATTTCAGAGAATTTGTAGCCTCTTTGCAGGAGTTGATCTCTGAGTTTTTGTAAGTTTTGTATGAGATTGTCATCTTTTGTTATGACTCGACGATACCGTAAGGCTTGTGAAAAGATTACGCTTGTTTTTGTATGTTCAGGGTGGAAAGATTGGCGGTGGAGTAGTGCACATGTGTCAGTTGGCTTTTTGTATATTGTACTTTCTAATTGGCCTATTTCGTTGATGTATATGTTAGTGTCCAAGAAGTTATGTTGTTTTTTGAAGATGTGATTTCAAACTTGATTGTTGGGTGTATATTGTTGATATATTTGTAAAACTCTTCGAGTTCTCTTTCATTGTGTTGCCAAATCATGAAAATGTCATCTAAGTTTGAAATCACATCTTCAAAAAACAACATAAACTTCCTGGACACTAACATATACATCAACGAAATAGGCCAATTAGAAAGTACAATATACAAAAAGCCAACTGACACATGTGCACTACTCCACCGCCAATCTTTCCACCCTGAACATACAAAAACAAGCGTAATCTTTTCACAAGCCTTACGGTATCGTCGAGTCATTACAAAAGATGACAATCTCATACAAAACTTACAAAAACTCAGAGATCAACTCCTGCAAAGAGGCTACAAATTCTCTGAAATCAATTCACAATTCAACAAAGTTCTACATTATTCTCAAAAACAACTCTTAATCAATAAAAAACAGCAACAACAACATTCCAACATTTTTCCCTTTGTTGTTCCATTTGACAAAACTACACAATCAATCAGTAGCATTCTGAAAAGGCATTGGCACTTCATTAATAATGAACCCCGCTTGAAGGAACTATGGCCAGCCACACCCATCCTGTCCCTAAAAAAGCATCCAAGCTTAGGGGACATCTTAGTACGTGCTGACTTGCCAAAAACAAAACAGTGAACCACCCCTACCTCTCAAAAAAGCATACAATGTACAACTTGAACAGAAAAACAACTGTTGACAGTGCTCTTCGACGGAAAGCACTGGGGGCACCCACACTATCAATTAACGTATCTTAATTAAAGCCCAGAAACGTTAAGTGGGATTAAGACTGATGATCAACAGTTGACAAAGTTGCCAACAAAACAAAACAACCAAAAGAGACATCAAAAAGGCTATTGCGAAAGTTACATAACTTAATTTCAATAGTAAACCAAACAACTCAATAAAATCAAGGTCAACGCCAACATCCATAAGCATACGTAGACACGAGGTTGGTATTACCCCTTTATTCTTAGAAAATGATTTGATTAAATACTTTTTATTCAAGTATATCCATATTCTGCCCATTCTATACATACCGGCGTAGTCGTAAACTATCTCAAAGGTTCAGAAAGTATCTTCATTTTGGAGATTCATGCTTCTTTCCAAAATCATACTGCAATTAGCGAATACCTCACAGTCAAGTCGTAAGATTCAACAAAGAACATCCCTTCATAATTCAGAGAAGAGCGCGTGGAAGCTCAAACTGTTATACTTGTTTGACTGAGCTCTAGGAAGAGGCATTTTTTATGTTGATTGAAAGTCGAGAACGATTGAGCAGCTCTTGTTCTTATGCAACGAAATCAATTCTATGGATTCTCATGAACTTTTGCAAACGACAGACTGATATGGTTCAAAACCTTCTTTTGATTTGTCCTGGCAGGGGAGGGGGAGGAGGGAGATGCTGCTTGTACTGAGGCACCCATCTTTGGGACAGTTTTGGCACTGATGTTAGAAATTCAATAAAAAATTCTTCAACCCTGGCAGGACTGAAAATGAAGGTGCAAAAATGAACATCAGAAGTCCTCTTCGTTTTTCTTTGCTTCTTACACTTTGTAAGTTTAGTCAGTTAGTTTAGTATAGTTTAGTTTAGTTTTGTTTAGTTTAGTTATAAACTTTAGTTTAGTTATATATAATAATTTTTTATGCATTGTAAATCATTAGTTAAGTGTAAGTTTTAATCGTGGGCCACTGTAATTCAGTTATTCTGACGGAGGTAAAGAAAACGATGAATCAAATAAATCTATTGCCATTTACCTGCAGGGATAAAAAGACAGCAACGTGTTTGTTCAATTTGCACCCACCACAAAAGAAGATAGAATGGACCACAGAACTTGATAACGCCAAACTTCGATTAGGTGAGTGCTACTTTCACTGATTACAATCTATATTGTTACACTGTTACAATCCATATTAAAAATCTCCAAAAACTGATGCTAGAAATCTTTAAGTCAATGAACCATCTAAATCCATCATATATCTGGCATCTTCATGAAAGGAAGGAGATTCAGTATGATCTCAGAACTAAGCATCTGTGCAAATTGCCGATTACGAGGACGATAAAATTTGGCATGGAGTCACTCTCATTCAGAGGAAGTATATTGTGGAACAATCTTAATGATGAAATAAAGGAGCTACCAACAGTTGCAAGCTTTAAAAGAAAGATCAAAACCTGGACGGGTGAAGCATGTAATTGCAAAATTTGTAAATAGCCTGCCCATTTACGTTGTGTAGCTTGTATATATTTCTTAGACATACTTGTAAATTATATTGTAAATAGTTGGTATTAATTAGTTTTTTCCTAACTACGTTACACCAACTGTAAAGAATGTTTATGATTTGATTTGATTTGATTTGATTTGATTTGATTTGATTACCTCCCTAATTGCCCACAACACAGAATCGCTATTTGAAATGTTTCTCCAGTCGGGAGACGTCACAGAATTATTTAAAGAATAAGTCCGCGTGGTATGATTAACGCTGGAAAGCAAGCATAACCCAACCTCGTTCCCAGGCCCGACATCTCAGGTCATCGATGTCGATGTCAGTACTGACGCAGGAAGCTGGCCCTTGGAACCAGGTTGAGCTTAACCAACTGGTGCCGCTAATTATGAACTTCTCTCCTTATTTTGACGTTGGGAGCAGCTTGAAATTAGTTAGAGATTGTGCGAATTTAGGCCAAATACTGTTGCGATTTCGTCGCCATTTTCTCATCATCAAAACATCCAACACGATAAAGAGGCCAGCAATGATAAAGAGGCAAGGGACAATAGAACGGCCTTGTGTTCGTTAAGCGTGACACAAATTGAAGTCATTATCTTCTGGACGCTTATTTGCAAGTGCGAAGACGAAAAATAGTTGGAAGCTGTACGGTGTACCATCCACGACAGTATAACCTTGTATGTTATTGTCAAACATACCAACCCTTGACATGCCTTTAAAGGTGATCTGAAGCGAAAATTTTTATTGATGCAGATGAATAGCATTGTTGAATAATGAAGAATGTCATCGACATTTTTTTGATACTTTGTTTCATCTTCGAGTTATCCACTAGTTTGTACGATTGGCTGATGACGTCATTTTGTTTGCAGAAAGTACGAGAAAGTATACAAGGTTGACCTCGTTTTCAAAGGGAAATAAAGTCAACGACCTTTCCTTCAAATGAAGTGCCTCTCTGAAGGTCACATCAGTTGATGAAACAATGTGTATTGCATTCATTCTGCTCAGCTGAAATGTCTCCTAAAACTGTAACCATCCAAAGATTAGATACAGCTTCTTTCCATATAGAATCCTAATAATTTGGAAACAAAATGACGTCATCAACTAACACTTAAAATCATTGGATAACTTGAAAACGAAATGAGATATCAAAACAATTTCAACAGGATTTCTTATCAATCGATAGGGTCCTTCATTTGCATCAATAAAAATTTTCGCTTCAGATCACCTTTAAGACACGGTGCCTTCTGTTTTTAGGGTAAATCTTTGGTAACTATTGATGGAATTCTGAATGAATTTTGCAACGAGTAACAAGGGCAGATTTTGTAGTACAATAGCATCAGTTGCTTTGGTTCACACCTCAATTCAAAGCGATTAGCGAATGCAGACAAAAGAAGTTCTCTCAACCATTAATTCAAAACGAACAAATTCATAAAGTTGCCCTGAAACCAGTACGGCAAACTCACGCTTGGTGCGGGCAATGGGACGTTTTTAAGAGAAGTTGAATGCGTATAAAGAAAAGAGCATGGTAAATCTATAGTTCTGCATGGCGGAGTTTATTTATTTGAATCAGGAGCTGAGGAGTAACTGTTTACATTTGAGTAACAAATGTGCAAGAATGCCCTCTGCTCGGCTTCTGAATCACGTAAACAAAATCCGGCAGAGACAGAACTTTAGATTTACCCTTCTCCTTTCGTCTTAAACACGTAGTTTCTCTTAAAAGCCTCCCTTCGCCCGCACCAAGAGAGAGTTTGCCCTACTGGTTTCAGGGTAACTTTGCGGCTATGTTTATTTTGAGTGACTGCTTGAGAGAATTTCTTTTGTCTGTGTTCAAATCGCTTTGAATTGAGGTGTGAACCTAAGCAACTGATGCTATTGTATTACAAAATCTGCCCTTTTTGCTACAAGTTGCTTAAAATCGCTCATATATATTATGTATATTTATATAATATATATATACCTTAATGTAAATCTACAAAGACAAACTACAATTGGGATGCCGCCGCCGGGAGCATGGAAGTGCACATCAACCCTCCCGCCATTTTTAGACAAAAATGCAAGGGAAAAGTAACTAAGATAAATTAACTAATTACAAATATACAATCAACTGACAAGATTAAATGCTAATGCGTAGGAGTTTGCGACAATTATGGAACATTTTTAAAAACGTTCTTTAGCATGAATGAATTTGAGGGCTGCCTCAAGTAGTTTGCTTTTGATGTCAATGGTAAACCTTGGTGGACATGCAAAATGAATTTGAGTAAAAATTCATCTGAAAGAGACAAAAGCCACGAAGTAGCAATATTGCATTTACACTATTGAGAAGATCAGATCTGGGCTCGTTACAATGATGACAAAGAAGCAGGTAGACTGAAATATTACAAATTGGCTGCATATTCATTCATTCATTTATTTTATTTATCCACGACATCCACTCAGTAAACTTTAAAATTACTTATTTCCAGATGAAAGTAATAGATATTTCTAACAAACCTAATAAACCTATATTAAAAGCCAGTACTGTTCTTCCATGGATTCGTGCGTAAATATATATATATTTATATATATAACCTGCACACATATAGATACACATATAAAAATATATATGTATACCCATACACATATATACATATATATACATATATATATAATTTGTTGTTTTTTCAGCTTAGAAAATGATTCTTTAGCCCATTTTTAAACTGGGTGAGTGTATTAGACTCTCTTAATTGTGTTGGGATAGCGTTCCATGTTTTTAGACCGGTGTAGTGAAAACTCTTTCTACTGTAGTCTAAATTTAGTCTTGGAATTTGGAGATCAGTCTTATTTCTCGTATTATACTTGCTTGTCGAGGATCTTTCAGCAAATTTACCGTGCAGACTCTCAGGACATATCTTGTTAATTATCTTAAACATCTGAACCGACCGATCAAATTGGAATATCTGATCGATGCTAAATGTTGGTCTAATCCAAGAGTCCTTTATCTTTGAAGCTTGAATAATTTCAAATGCACGATTTTGCAGTCTCTGAAGGGCTGTTATTTTAGTGCTAGCTTTTCCGCTACAACCATGAGCAGTTCAGACACTATCGTTGTGCTATCTGAGCTAACCATGCAACAAGAATGATTCAATACTGCCCCAAGCCAAGCAAGAATGTTTGTATTACGTTACAACATTTTGTTTTGGTTAGGCCCGAGCTTTAAATTCTGAATCCAAACTGAACTGCAACGCGCTGCAAGGGCTTTTCGTTAGGGTGAGCTAGGGAAGTGGAATGTTGTTGCAGTTCAGTTTGGATTCAGAATTTGAAGCTCGGGCCTAACCAAAACACAATGTTGTAACGGAATACAAATATTCTTGCTTGGCTTGGGTAAGTATTAAATCATTTTTGTTTCATGGTTAATTCAGACAGCACAACAATAGTGTCCGAACTGCCCTTGGTCAAACTTTTCAAACAGTGCAGTAAGGTCAAGGACAGAAAAGTTCCAATCTGGTTTCGATCCTCCCTGCTTTTCTGAATATTATAAATTTGATTCAAAAATTAGACTTTCAACACAATTACCATTTTTTGAGAAAATGTGTTGTCCAGAATCCGCCTTTTCCTGGACTTCCTGCAAGAGACTTGTAGCAAGTCTGCGCTTTTCCAAATTCTGTCTTTGGGGCTATTGATCCAAGAGAATTATCTTATCTTACACAACGTAGGGTTTGTGTTGGCAAATGGAACTTTCACGAATTCAAGCACAAATTTAAGGATACTGCTATGAAAGCCTAATGTGGCTTGCAAGCGATCGTATTGAGTATACGGAACATTTTTTTGTTGCTCTGTCCCCAAGGGGGCACTCCCTATTAGTAGGTGAAAGGAGGCCAGACACTTCCTGGGTTTCCGAAACATTGTCCAGCATACCGTTAGGTACGCTGTTTGGTGTAATATCGGTATATTTTTGTGGTCGCAGATGAGAAAGTTTGACAATGCGCGTGCTAGGCAGAGTTTTTCATCAAAATTGCCGAAAAAGCTGCTGCAGCACAATTGCCGATAAAAGCTATGAAACCTCTAGTTCATATGTACCATGAAGAAATGAGTATATTTTTGTGGTCTAGCCAAAAAATGTCCCAAATTTGGTATATTTTTGGGTTATTCGAAATATGCTGTTTCTTACCCCCCCCCCACCGTCACGTACCAATAGAAGTTCCCCTTGGGGCTCTGTCTGTTTTTTGGCATTCCACGACGAGATCTTGTCGAGACTGGAATCCTTGTTTAATTACAACCATCCTTTCAAATTTCTGTTCTCCATCGAATAACCGCCAAGTCCCATTTTTGTGAATTTTCCTTTTGAATAGTAGTTAGTAGTTTTTGCATTTCTTTTTCATGTTCTTGCCATGATAGGATAGACATGATATTTTTGCTTCTCGTGATATCATCTTTTTGCTATTGTAAGGTATTCTGTAGGTAGTGTGATATATTTCGCGTATTGTACATATTTTAATTGATGGTACAGAAATGCAGTGGACAGATTTTTAGACTCACCCGGTAAACCGGTATGAAACTTCATATTACCTTTTCAGCTTACGACAACAATCCCGGATGGTACATTCTCGAAGATGAGACAGCAGACATTGGCAATATGGGGATACTGCGCAGGAATCTACCTCTCTTGGCAAATAAAGTCCCTCTTTTCATGGTGGAAACAAAGTTTACTGTAAGTTAATTTGCTCTCTTCAATGTCTCTTTCCCAGTATCATCTGCCGTCTAAAATCAAACAAAGTTTCGACGTTTGATGATATTTACGTTCTGTTTGTCATTAATTTACTTAAAGGTTTTCTTTGACTGGAAAGATTAACATAGCCTGCGTGCAGACTTTACTTGCCACTGTGAATGAGAGCCAAGTTCCGCCCTGGCTCTCCTTCGCACTGGAAAGTAAAGTCGCAATTATTTAGTTGCAAGAATTATTTGGCTGGAAGTCTTCATTCGCAATTATTTGGTTCCAAGAATCCTTAACTTGTAGTTGTAGCTCTGTGTGTCTTTTTATTATTTCTTTTTTATGTTATGACCCCTGGGTAGATAAAATGTTTTGCTCCTTGGGGTATCGTCTCCGTAGTAGGGTAGCGTTAGGTAAGGTATAGTAAGTAATCATGTATTGTAAATTTTTAATGGAATATAAAAAAAATAAAAAAGTAAAATCTGCAGGCAGGCTAGGATTGACATTGCTCTATGTGAAAGGTGATGCTGACTTAGAATGTATGGAAACTTATTCAAATAAAATCGATCTTACCATTCAAAATAAACAAGAAAGCCTCAGAAATTCTCTGATTAGAAGCCTTTAATAGGATCATCTATTTTCCTAAATTTAATGCTCTCTTTCGTACAACACGTCAAAAAGGAAATTCAATATGACATGAATTTTGAATCCTGGTAATTATCCAAACGTCGATTACTTCTGTTTGGACACTTGGTAGATACCAAAAGCTTAATTTTGCGAAATTAAATTTTGCCAATTTATCACTTTGTTTTCAAGTTCCTTACATTGTCATGAAAGTTACGCATTACAGAAATTATCTCAAATGTGATGTTTTTCTTTTGGGACATTCGGTAATGAATTTAATTTGTTTGCAAGGTAACAAAAATGTGACAGTTTTAATTAATTTTTATTCCTTCGCATTTTCCGATTAATTTATTTGGGGCAATTGGTAGCAAGTTTAATTTGTTTATTTCGAGCAATTATACCAAAGCTCCTCAGGATTTGTTTAAATGTGCTTGCTGCTCTCACTTTTGGCTGCCTGGTAGCAATTTGAAGTTCGTGGCACTCGAGCGCTCCCTTCTCAAGTTTCAAGCTATTCCATTCAAATTTCCCATCGCAGTTATCACCTGTTTCTGTTTTGATACGGTTATACGTGCTAAAATCTTTCGTTTCCCTTAAATGTTTGAGAGATTGTAACACAATGCTTCATGGCGGAAATATTTGCCTTCTGTGACTTTCATCTTGGGACACAAATTACCAATCTAAAGTTGTCACTAGATTGCAAATTTTATCTTGTTGCCACTTTATAGCTTGCCGAAATGAACCATTTCTGCCTCAAATTTAAGGGAATTTATCAAAAATTTCACATCCCAGAAAATTTCGCTTTCATTCTTGTTTGGTACACCTCTTTGCAATTTGAAGTTTATGACAGACATCCGAGTTAGCACTTCCTTCTGAAGTTCAAGCGATTTTAATCCAAATTTCCCATCTAAGAAATTAAAAGGTGTTTTTAGTTGATGTCACACAACAGTTAGTTTGTCACAAGTCTTTCGTTTCCTTATCAAGTCTCGAGAGATTATATCACCATGTCCCATCACAAATCTTGTCTCCTATTTGTGCTATTTGTGACTTTCATTCTTGAAAACAAATTAGCAAGTTGATTTTCGTGACATCGAAGCATTTCTATTATCAGATTTCAAGATACTTAATCCAAAATTTCCGTCACACAAATCGTCTCAAATCTATAACTTTCATTTTGGAATTCAAATTAACAATTTCGAGTTGTCACTGTTCTATTCTTGTGCCGTGTCATTTAACGACGTAGGCGATCAGGCCTCACCAACGTTCTCTATCTTTTGTGGCTGACAGCAGAGCTTGCTTGGTCATCTGCGTCTTTTGCCTTGCTGGTACTTGTTTTGTCCATAGTCACGCATAAAGGTACTTCGTTGTCACCCGCTACTTCTCCTCCCCTCTATTTTTCCGGTCACAGTAAGATTTTCTAATTTCTCTTTTCTCATGATGTGTCCTAAAAATTCAAGGTGTCTCTTCCTTATTCTCTTCATTAGCGTTCTTCCGTTTCCAGCATAGGTTCCAAATCTTGAAATCTACGAAAAAAGGCGGGTGTAAATTCAATGACCTATTTCTTTAAACTGAATGACTTGAAAGTAACTTTAGCCATTTTCCCATGATTCTACCGTTGGACTTTTCAGAAATCCTGATTATTTGTCAAAATTACGGCCTCTTTTCTATTTCAGCTCATTTTATGATGTGACTTCATCAAATTTCTAAATCACAAACCAGAAGAGTGAGAGAGTTTTGCTAGATAAAATATTGTAGGCATCCTTAAACTATGGTTTCTTGAAAATTATTTGATCTTTCGTCAACAGGTTTAGAAATTACAACAGTTTTAATTTTTTTCGAAAATTTTCTTGAATTATTAACCACTGCAGTTCTGAAAATATTGAAGATTTCAGAAAAGTCCAACGGTAGATTTTCTTTTTTAAAATAGTTCAAGTTTCTTTGCCGTTCAGTTCAAAGAAATAGGTCATTGAATTTTACACCCAGCTTTTTAAAGATTTGAAACCTATGCTCCCTTTTCCGACCCTCTTCAGAACTTCTTCATTCGTAACTTTCTTTGCCCATGACAGTCTTAACATTCTTCTGTAGCACCACATATCCATAGCTTCCGGCTTCTTTTACATCTCAGAATATATAGTCCAGCACTCGCTTCCGTACCTAAGAGTTGACATGACATAGTATTCCAGTACTCTTTATTTTGTGTATAAGGATAATTTGCGGTATTTTAGAATTTTTCTAAGATTTTCAAACGTGCCCTTTGCGATTTCTATTCTTCTTCTTACCTCTACATCACATTTTCCATCAGCTGTTGTTGTACTTCCTAGATATTTGAAACTTCCTACTTGTTTGATAATGTTATTTCCAATCTGTTACTAGACTGCAAAATTTAGCTTGATAACAAAATAAAGCTTGTCAAAGATGGATCATTTCATTCTCAAGATCAAAACTTCTCACCACAGAAAATTTCGCTGTTTTCCTTATTTTAGTACACTCGTCAGCATTTTCAAGGTTCTACGGCCAACCATATCCTTCTCAAATTTCAAGCAATTTTGTCCAAGTTTCCCATTTCAGGAATTGTATCAAATGCCTTCATGTGTCAGTCTTTATTTTGGTCGCTCAAAATTAAATGTGTCAACATTTTCGTTTCCTTTTGAAATTTCGAGGCATTTCTTCACTGAAATGTCTCATCACGGAAATGGTTTCAGAAGTGTGGCTTTCATTTTGAGGCACAAATTAACAATTTGAAATTTGTGACATCTGAGCATTTCCTTTCTCAAATTTTTAGCTATTTCATTCACATTTCCTATCATAGAAATGGTCTCAAATGTGTTAATTTTCATCTTTGTTCGCTCCAGTTTATCTCTTCAAAATCTTTCATTTCCTTGTCAAGTTGCGAGAGATTTCAAATCATATCATATCACGGAAGTTGTCACAGGACGCCAAGATTTTGCTTGATAGCAAAATATGTCTTGCTAGTGTGGATCATTTCAAGTTGTGAACAATTTTGTCAACATTACCCCTCACAAAAAATTTCGCTGTAACTTTTACGTTTGTAAACTCATCAGCAATTCGAGGGTTTTGACACCCAAGTATTCCCCTTAAAAGTGCGATCTATTTTATCCAAATTTTGTGTTGCAAATTGTCTCGACTGTTTGACTTTCATTTTGAGACACAGATTAGCAATTTGAAATTTGTGACACCTAGGCATTCTCCTGCTCAAATTTGAAAGCTATTTCATTCAAACTTCCCGTTACAGAAATTATCTCAAATGTGCCACTGTCACTTTGGGACACCCGGTAGCACCATGAAGTTGTTTACCATTTACTCACTTCATCAATGGACAATAGGATCCATTTCCTACGATTTCGACCTATGCCATTTGTGGAATTGTCGGTTGAGTATTATAAGTTAATCATCCATTAGATTTGGCCGCTGCCTAACCTCAGCATCTCTCTTGATTGCTATCTGCAAAAATCTTCATTATCGTTTCCGTCATGGTTACTACTCTGCCATTTAAACTACGATTTATTTCTTGTTATTGATGTCACTGTGTTTCGATTTAGAACCAAGGTCGTAGATAATTTATCATCATCATCATCGTCATCATCATCATCAGCATCATCATCATCATCATCATCATCATCATCATCATCATCATCATCATCATCAGTAGCATCATTTATGCATTCATTCGTTCATGTGTTTACTCATTCTTTCATTCATTCATTCATTCATTCATGCATTCATTCATTCATTCATGCATTCATGCATTCATTCATTCATTCATTCATGCATTCATTCATTCATTCATTCATTCATTCATTCATGCATTCATTCAATACTCTATTTAAAACAGGCTGCAAAGATTTCTATCTATGCAAAGTTGCCTTAGTCCTACTTTGCATTCTGCATCCAAGCTTCCGAACAGAATCAATTCGAAGTGAGTTGCTTGGTCTGGCATCTTTGAGGTCACCCATCTGGATTTCGACCACACGTGACCGAGCTCTCAGTCACCTGACGGAAACTGTATATACCGCTCTGCCACTCACCTCGTTATCGGCAAAGGTTTCCTCGGTTTGTGTTTCCCATCAGCTTTTGATCGTGGCAAATTTCCCTTTGACAGCAAGCCCCACGCTCCACTGCGCCATTTATTTTGTTTGAGAAGTAAAATTCAGGACAACTGGAAGCTCTCGTTAAATGGAACCACCTGTTGATGCTTTCCTTGAGAGTTCAGTTCACCTGGCAAAAGGTTCCAAATCATTAAAAAGGTGTAATAAGGTTGGTGTAAAATTTTGTGACCCATTTCTTCTGCTTTAGCCTCATATCTACAATTGTACCGTTGGAATTTTCAGAAATGTCGAATTGTTTTTTTAATTACAACGTATTTCATATTCAAAATCATTTGAGAATGTGACGTCATCAAATGTCTAAATCTTAAAACAGAAGAGAAACAGAATTTTGCTTGATTTGTTTGATAAACTTATGAGTGTTTGAATGTTACTTCATGTGTCATCAAAAAGCCTAGGACGTACAATGGTTTTACAGTGAAAGCGGAAGTAGCGTACCATGTAAATTTGAAGATTACTTGAAAATAGATTTTCATGATTGGATGACTATTCGAATATTGCTTTGTTTTTTGCTTACATCCGATTCAAATATTGCTTCCGTTGGGCGGAGCGTATGAAGGATTACAATACGAGTTCCTTTCCTTGGAAACCACAATGAATGAGAAATGTTCCATGATTTCTTTATGAAGAGAAAACAAATTCCAATAAAGATTCGATTCTATTCTATTTTGAATATGGACGACATGGGTGGCACGCTTCATCCGCTTTCACTGTAAGCTTTCTGCAAAAAAACTCTCCTTGAATTCAGCATAGAGCTCAAATCTTTCAGATCTTAAAAAAGGTGGGTGTAAAATTGTATCAAATTTTTCCATGAAGTGAATGACTTCAAAGAAACTTTAGGTAATTTGCCGTAAATCTGCCGTGGCAATTCTTTAATATCTTGATTATTTTCAAAATGGCGGCATTTTGATTATTTCTGTAAAAATCCATCAAAAATTTTGAGAAAATTAACATCATCGTAACTCCTAAATTACTTGAGGAAAATTGACGCAATCTTCTAGAAAACCATAGTTTATGAAGGTCAACAACATGATTGCAAGCAGAAATTTGTAGCTCTTCTAGTTAGGGATTTAGAAATTTGATGACGTCACAACCTCGAAATCAATAAATGCCGCCATTTTAAAGCTAATCACGATATCAAAGAATTGCCACGGCAGATTTACAGCAAATTACCTAAAGTTCCTTTCAAGCACTTTGATTCAAAGAAAAATAAAGAAGAATTTTACACCCGTCTTTTTAAAGATTTGAGCTCTATGCTCTTGAATTCTTAAAAAACAAGAAAAACACCCTAATTCTGAAAATATTGAAGATTTCCAAAACTCAATCATAAGTTACTAGCTAAAGTTTCTTTGAAGCCATTCAGTTCAAGGAAGTAGGCCATAGAATAGATTCTTCCTTCACAGGAGCAGCCTTATTGAAAATAAATTGGCTGAGGCTAACCTTGTGCTTTCGCGCTGTATGTTCAATTTTATCGGTGTTAGATCTTACACGCCACAAAGGAGTTCACACGTCCTTGCTCTAAATATCATCAAACGCCCATTGTCAGTGGTCATTTCCGATTTGTCGCTCTGTCAGTCCTCTTTTGACCTAACACGTACTTTGACATTGCTGTAAGGCAAAAATATCAGAAAATTGAGGTCTATTTAGACCTTGCCAGCATAGGCGACGATTATAAAACAAATAAAATATTATTAATTGTGCTGCGAATAGAGCTTTGTAATCTACGACGTTTCGGGCTTAAACCCATTATCAAGTGATTATTATTGTTAAGTATCTTGATAATAGGCTGTTTTAGCAGCAAGACGCGGACGTCTTTGAGAACGCCGCAACTTTTTTATGTTTTTAGAACATTCTAATTTTCCAGGCTTTTTCCTCCCAGAAACCTGCTCACAGACAGGCAAAGAACAGTTTGCATTCTTGCATTTCCATCATTTGTGAATGTGCTCATATTGGATTTGCTTCCCTTCTCGACGTCCTATTTTTGCAGTGCGGCCTTCAAAAGTATACTTTTCAGGTCGTCAGTTTCAGAATAGAACGTACAATTCGTCTCTCGAGACTCGCAAAAAGTTTCGAAGTTGATTTCACTTTGTGATTTACATCCTCGAACAAAAGAATTATCCTGGCGTCTTCTTGATTCGCGTCTTCTTGCTAAAACAGCCTAAAAGAATTATGCTGGCGTCTTCTTGATTCGCGTCTTCATGCTAAAACAGCCTAATCGGTTTAAGCCCGAAACGTCGTAGATTACAAAGCTCTGTTCGTAGCACAATTACTATTAAATTATTTGTTTAGTTATCAATTCAACATTGTGCCAAACGCATAAAAGAAGATTGTTTGTGTATAGGCGACGATTCTTTGCAAAACTTTGAAATTAACTTTGTAAAATTGTATCACCCTATTTTTCGAATGGTTTGCTCACAGGTAGCCTGCGTGCAGACTCTACTGATCCCTTTTCAGACAGGTTCTCCTCCTGTAGAGTCTGCGCATCAGCGACCAAATCCTTGTTGTGAGTTCATGAGAAACATGGAACCTTTCCTGATTGGCTGACGCATATCCCCTTTCTTTCATGAACGTCTCTGTCTTTGTTCGAGTCTGCAGGTATTTAATTAGCTCTTCCATGGACAAAGCTGGCCAATGAAACCTTATTGTGTGTGGGTGTTATGCCTTCCCACTCTATAGGTCGCTCTATTGAATCCAATTCAATGACTTGGTTCCTCAAGGGAGGGAATCGCGCGTGGCTCAGAACAAGGATTTGGTCGCCGATGCGCAGACTCTACTGGAGGAGAACCTCTCTGAAAAGAAGTCAGTAGAGTCTGCACGCAGGCTACTCACAGGGAGCTTGAGGTTATTTCCCATGATCGTATAGAGAGCATTTTTGATACAGTAAAACCTCGCAAACAAGAACATAGGAAAATAGGAACCTACAGACTGACTTTTGGAAAAAGGACACCCAACGATTAAGCAACAAGAACAGACTGATTTTTGCCTATATTCTTATTATACATCTAAGTGTTTTTCAAACATTCCTTCCCATTAGTTTACAGAGAAGGAAAACTTTTCAAAGTTCCAGCACCTCAAAAGGGTCACTGGCAGATTCATAATTGGATTGGGCAGCAAAATGATTTACAGATTTTCATGTTGAAGTGTTGTTTGAGTAGAAACGCTAATGACACTGCCCGCCGCCCTTATAAGCACATTATTTTGCCAACTTGTGTAATGTATTTCATTTTGTAAACAACGGGTAGCTGTTTCCTCCAACATCTACCGTATGATGCTGTCATGCCTCCCTTAAGTTCATCAGATGTATCTCATTATCAATCGCATAATCCTTTACAAATTACCGATCTTTCAAACGATTCTTTGACACAGCTTTTATTATATGGTGATCAAGCCCTCACTGGTGACTTGAATAGAAATATACTCGAACTGACTTTGCGTTTCATCCACGAAACTGGTCGGTTCGATTAAGATTATTTGCAACGACCGTACCAAGCAGCCCCCAAGTCCTTTAATGTAAATGTCTTTTTTTCTTTGTAATTCTGTTTCACATTTGATGTCAGACAGTTAACCATCTTCAACTCCACGAACGAGTTGTGCTCGTGATTACTTTTAATTTCTTCGAAACCTTGACCAGAAATCTCATGCCAGACAAAATCTAGTACATTATCCATTGGTTTTTAAATCGTGGTGTAGTTGTAATGTTGGTTTGGTGTTGTGTGTCTTCTTATTGGCCATGGGGTAGTCATTATCTTTTCGCTCCCCATGGTATCGTCCCTGTAGTGTAGTAGAGTAATTTGAATTTGTGTGGTAGACAGTAACATTCTTGTTGTAATAATTTATATCAATAGAAAAAAGAATAATACTTGCAGCAACAATTCCCTTCATCAAAAATACGAAAAGGTTCTCTGATTGAAGTTAAGCAAAAAGCAGCAGCAAAATTCTCGTCTTATTCGTGGTATTTGTAACGGGTGTCTTGTGAAGAAGTACTCCCATATGCACCTAGACTGACGACGTGATTCCTTGTATTCGTTCAACATTTATGATCTGATGTTTTAACTTCACTCATGCAAAGCCTCAACTGAAGCGATAACAACAACAACAACAACAACAACAACAACAACAGCAACAACAACAACAACAACAACAAGCGTAAGTTAGAGGGACTTATATAATGTAGTCTAATGTGCACCAGGAATAGCAGATCTATTCCCATGACAATTTGTGGGTGCTTCATTGATCATCTGCAGTGGTATAGGGGAGGGGACTCCTTTCTTAGACGCCCGTTCGAGCCGTTGTTTCTACGTAGTTCTTTGTATATATAATTTGGAATGGCTGTCGTAGTTGGAACTCGATGACATCATGTCTTTTCCAGCTATGGCAGCCATAGAAAATTTACATAGTTTAGTTGTGGTTTAAGTGTTTTATGTGATAAAAACAGTTTCAAGTATTTCAATCGGCCTCTTACATATTTTTCCATAACAGATTACATCGGGTCACTTTTTTGTAGCCTTCGTGCATCCCCTACTGTCTCTGTTGAGTTGAAATTTCCCGTTGAATTGAATTCATTTTCTTACGCCATCAGGAAAAGTTCTTACACCTGATGTCGTCAGAAAATGGATTCAATTCAACGGGAAATTTCAACTCTACGGAAACAGTAGGGGATGCACGCAGGCTACGTTTGGGCCACCCGGTATTTTAGGACACTCTGTAGCAGTACTATAGCTCAAAATAAGCTTAAACCACCAGACTTAAAAACAAATGTCTTACTTTTCAATCAAAATTAAATTTCCTGTCTGTGGTTGCATCGATATGTGCAGGTTTTATTCCATTACGGAACCAATTGGATACTTTCAGGAAGCTATGATGATGATTTTCCCGATTCAAGTCATCTATGAGTCACTTTATTCTTAGTCGAAATGACCCGGTCATGATTTCGTCATTGAGTCCAAATTCTGTTTCCGTCTGGGTGTAGTCATTTCCATGTAATTTTCCCTTTCGTTCCGATGGTAGCTTCAGAATAGACCAAAATTTGGTTGGAGTTTGGTTAAAAACAAGGGTTAGGGTCACTACACAATACAGTCTTACTTGAATTGAAACATCCCAGTGATTTTGTCATTATCAAGTTAGTTCTAAGCTTTATTTCGCAAAGAGTACTGCTTTGAATCTATTTTTATAACAACTTGTAAAAACCTAACAGTTTCAACAAGAGCGAAAAGTTTGGTAAATCTCAATAGTTGAGTACTCAGAGTTTCTTTGATCTTTGGCAACTTATTGAGTTTTGCCAATGAGCGGCCCACGGGTGACATATAAGTGATTTGCCAAGTTCTTCTGTTTGTCTGGTAATAAAACGGTCTGCTTATATCATTAATTTGTTCTTCGCATGAACCGAATTGACAAGTGTGTGACGAAACGCGTTTTTGGTTATTCGACGTTGTTCTTCATTGCAGTTATTGGTTAGTTACTAATTTATTTCATTCCTATCAGATATTAAGATTAATTGGTTTTTCTCCTGCAGTTTTCAACAGTTTTCTCTCTAGCTACAGGTTGATTTTGGTTGTTGTTCTTTAAGAGGAGTTAACAATCTTCTATCTACAGATTGCGGTGTGTTCATCGGTTTAGCAGATGAGTCCGTTTTTTAAAGGCTATTTCAAAGTTTCATAGCACTTTCATGATTTTTTTTATCTCTACATCCTCTGCCATAGTGAACATTTATAACGAAATTTTGTAGAATACTGTCGCTCAAAATAAGGTCGTAACACCGTTTCATTGCCTCTCTAAAGAAAAACAAATAACGACCTCCTGTTGATTTTTATCCTTGAAACCACATACACAAAAAAGAACAAGTTTTAGGATCGGTAACATGCTCAAATTTTAATGATTTCCAAATGTCTTTGAGATGCCTGGTAGGGCTTCAGAGATCATTTCTCCTGTAAAAACTTTGTGTTGCTCATTTATATCTAGGTGCAAATTATATTTTTCTGTAATTTTAGTGATGCTCCCAGCGGTGAAAGATTATTAATCAGGGCTTGGGAAACCTTAATCCATAGGCTTTCTTAAAGTATCATAAATATTACACAGCATCTTTAACTTTGAAGTGTCTAATGTTTGATTTTTATAATAACAAGAATCAAAATACAAATTCAATTTTAATCGTCGCAAAGGCAAAAAACCTAGGTTATCGAGTCGCCTCTCATACTGCAACACTAATCCCAGGGAGGCACTTAAGACAAACGAATACAGTCCGAGAAATTTTCAGACAACCCAAAATGTCATTTCAGCTTCTTTGCAACCCAAAAATATCAGTTAATTCTATACTTAGATACCTGTAAACGAACAGAAAATCCTGAAACGATGCAAATTGAGGCCAGGATTACCTCTACAGAACCCAGAAATATCAGGTTGACTATTTTTTATGCCCAAAAAATATCATAGCCATAGTATTAGTTAACTTGGACCTAAAAATATCATTTCTTGTTGCTCTGCCCTTCCTTTGCAGTGCCACGAAGAGGTCTTCTCACTGGAGTGTTAGCTCTGTTACGACCATATGGGTATGTCAGCAATTCTAACGAGGCCCTCATGCAAGTCTTACTGTATGGTGATAAAAACCTTCCTAATGACCTCAATAAAAGCATACTTCTTCTAACTTTAAATTTTATCCACCAAACTGGTCGACTTGATTAGAATATATCAAACTCCATCCTAAGCTTTTCAACCAGCATAGCCTCTTTAGCAAATTTTTGTTGTTGTAGTCACGTGTATTGTTTGATTTATTCTTTCTTTCGTCTCGTTTTAACGTCAGTAGTTTTTACCTTTATGTTTTGGCTGCAGGGTAGACTAAATGCTTTTGCTCCTTGCGGTATCGTTCTAGTAGTATAGTAGAGTAATTTTGTAAGTAGAGTAGTTAGTAAAGTAATTTTGTTAGTAGAGTATTAAGTAAAATATCATTGTAAATTTTTATTCGAATAAAAGAAAAATATCATTTTTCCGCAATATTCGGACCCAAAAATATTGGACTTACCTGCCCGTATGCACATGTGTTGAGTGCCCACTTGAGACTCTTATTTCAATCAACTTTGCAACAACAAGGACAGATTTTTTAAGACAATAGCATCAGTTGCTTTTGTTGACACCTAAATTGAAAGAGATCTGCAATTACTGACAAAGGAAATTCTCTCGACTAGAAATTCAAAACAAACAAAAGCTACAAAGTTTCTACGAAACCCAGGTAGCTCCCAGGGGGGGCACTCAGCACATACACATACGGGGAGGTAAGTCCGATATTTTTGGGTCAGAATATTATGAAAAGTGATATTTTTGGGTCCAAAGAAAACTAAAACTATGTTCATGATATTTTTTTATACCAAACATCGTTGAACTGGTATTTCTGGGTTCATTAGAGCTCTTTTCTATTTGCATTGTTTCGGGACATCTTATGTTCATTTACTGGTTTATAAGTATAAAATGAGGTGATATTTTTGGGTTGCAGTGAAGCTGAAATGATATTTTCGGGTTGCCTGAAAATTTCTTGGACTGACCCCCCGTATGCGTATCTGCTGAGTGCCCCCCTGGGAGGTAGCTATCTCGCTTGTTGTGCAATCCAGAAAGGGTTTTAAGAGCAAACATGAGCGTATATTGGAAGAAGGAAGATATATCTAAACATCTACCGCGGGCATTTCATTTTTGTTGTTCAGAAGCTGAGCAGTATGTGCTTTGATCACACCCTAAAAATACGAGAACTGAATTGCCTCCAAATCGGTTCCTATACCAAACAAATAAAATGCCCGCGGTAGATGTTTAGATATATCCTCCTTCTTTTAATATAAGCTCATGTTTGCTCTTAAAAACCATTTCTGGATTGCAAAATAAGCGAGATGGGAACCTGGGTTTCAGAGAAACTTTGCGGCCTCCTTTGGCTTGAATTTCTGCTTGAGAGAATTTTCTTTGTCTGCAATCGCAGATCTCTTTCAATTTAGGTGTCAACAAATGCAACTGATGCTATTGTCTTACAAAATCTGTCCTTGTTCTTTGCAACAAATGACGAATAGGGAAGGGAAATGCTCTAAAAGGTTTCTGGTTCATTCGTGATCACGAGGTTGTGGTAAAATCTTACGTAAGGTGCTGCAAAAATGTATTCAAATCAAAGACACTTTGGACACAATCATCATTCTTGTACTTTAAATCAGATATGTGACCGTCAAAACTTTTGAGGCAATTTATCGGCTAGCACAGAGCTTTGAATATCTAATTATAGATTACCACTGGATCCACAAAGTCTGTCTATTGTGAAATCATTGCAATAGACGTGATTGTTCATTCATGAACTCAAATTGACTCGTGAGTTCCTTTCTGGAAAACAACACCAGAGTTTTGTGTATGCCTAGCATTTTTTACTTTGTGAGAGCAAACAGAGCGGTGTATGTCATCATCATCATCATCATCATCATCATCATCATCATCATCATCATCATCATCATCATCATCATCATCATCATCATCATCATCATCATCGTCATCATCATCATCATCATCATCATCATTATCATGGCATCATTGCATCATTATCTATTGATTCATGATCAAACATTTACCGTGCTCTCAAAGCAACGCCCTAAGAACTAGTTTTCAGGACGATGAAATGAAGACAAAAACGGTCATGAAAAAGTCATTTATTCGTTTAATATTCTCTAGACTAAAGTGCTGTGGACACTTTTTAGTTCTGTGTAGTTTAGCTTTTTTTCTTCTTCCCCCCCCCCGCAAGCCGCGGAGTGGACATGATATCTTTCTCCACGCTGTATTGTATTTGTAGTATTGTAAAGTGGTTTGTAAGTAATGTAGTAAGCACCGTGTATTGTAAATTTTTTAATTGATATATGGAAAAACATCTGTTGATAGCCAAAACGCCAAAGTTCTGGTCTGATGGTGACAACAAATTTGAACTTTGAACATCGATATTTCAACATTCAAGGCGCCAATATCGACAAATAATGTATCTATGTTCAAATCACAAATTAAATGTGGAGAAACATTTTGAGATTAATTATCCATTGACTTGAGGTAAATTCTCACCTCGGGACCTGACCAAGGCCCCGTTTACACGATACCGTTTTCATTTCATATCGGATTGGGTAAGGCAATCCGATATGAAAATTTCTCCTGTTTACACGATGCCGTTTTCATTTCATAGCAGATTGGGGTTCTGTTTACACGATACCGTTTCGCCTTGCACTGTAATGGTTTCACCGAATTCGGAAATGGTTCCACTGCGCATTCTGCGCAGCTCCCTAATGGATTCGAGGCTAGTAGAATTGATAATGAGGTTCCGTACTGAGTTGATATCGGATTCGACCGTTTACACGATATCGGATTGGTTTCATGCCACTTTCAGAGCGTTTTCATTTGAAAACGCGAAAACGGTATGAAGCATATCGGATTGGTGCGTTCTCGTGTAAACAGGAAGCCAATCCGATATGGAATGAAAACGGTATCGTGTAAACGGGGCCCAAATCTATGCACTTTTCTTGGACAGCCGCAATCCTGGACAAAAGTTGTGAGGCAACAGAGCGACTTGACGCTTTCACGGGTTCAAAGTGCCCACCCCCCTCCCCGTATCAATATTAGAGAGTTAACGAAACCAGGACGGCAACACCAGCCAGAACGTCATCTGGAATTCCGCAAAGCAAGTCTTGTTTCCATACGCTACCCTTAATATATCATCCAGAAGGCCAAAACATGGCACCCTATAACTCAGAGATGCCTGAAAACGATATTCTTATTTTGAAGACAAACATTTAATACGACTGAGTTTTACTTCTCAAGCCTAGATCTGCAGTACAGAACGCCAGTAATGTGTTTTCCAAGTTGTGAAATTGAAGACGACAACTTGAAACTTTCTCATAGGAAGCAAATTCGAACGAAAAACAGGGAATCTTTTGAATCTAAAGTTCTGAAACAAAAGCAACTTTGCGTTGCAGTCGCCGTTGCCGTCGTGGTTTCGTAAACTCCCTATTGTTTAAGGTTGGAACGCGTCGATTGTCATCAACATGCATTCGGAAGTCAATGTTGAAAAAACTCAGTACTCAAATCCCTTTTATTATTGGAAATACGGTTCAACAGCTTAAAATGCCACTAGTTCCATAATCTTTCGTCCAGGATTTCGGTATTTTGTTCGGTATGTCCCTCCAACTCTTGGATCGCTATCTGGCCTTTATGCGGTTTCGGTTTGTTTTCGCCCAACTTTCAAACAGCTACCGTGCTCTTAGAGTAACGCCCTAAGAATTATTTTCAGGACCATGAAATGAAGACAAAACAAGTCATGAAAAGCGTTTATTCATTTAGTAAGTTCTCGGCTAAGTTTTGTGGACAGGATCGATACAGATTGTGCCCACATTCCCGTAGGCTAGTGGGATCACACACAGGAGCACAATCGTAGAATTTTTAGTGAGCGAGACAGAAAGCCAGTGAGGCTACTTTTGAACCAGAAAAGGGCAGTGATTATCATTATCTCTTGGTACTTTACCGACATACCCACAAAGCTGTCTGCTGTGAAATCAACGCAATAGATGCAATTGTTCATTCACCAAATGAAGACCAAAATACGTTAGATTTGAAATGGGAGTGTCTTTGGTTTTTGTGTTTGATATTTCCTGTAAAAATAGCGAATCCTTGTCATGGTTGCTGTGTCATTGTGTTTTTCTTGCCGAGAGCTTTGGGACGCCCTGGGGCAAAGCTGGGAAATGAGGCCCCTTGCGAGGGAAGCGAGCAGAAAATTTCCTCGAGTATGCCACTTAGGTTGGCTTAAAATCCATTTCAGAGGATTTCTTGCGGTGAAAATATTAAAAATATTCAGTTATGAGGCCCCTTAGACCCTGAGGCCCTGGGGCAACGTGTCCTTCCTGTCCTCACCTCTCGGCTGCAGAGATGGCGCCAGGGAAGAAATGCTGGGGGGGGGCAAAAACTGTCAGAGTGCCGACGGCGAGCGAAGCGAGCAAAATTTTTACGGATCACACCTTTCAGATTGGCTTAAAATGCGACTGCACTCTCTAAAAGCATAACAAGCAAGTTACGAGAGTGCCGACAGTGCACAAAAATTTTCAAAAATTTAAGTGCCGACGGGGGGCTCAGTGAATTTTTGGGGGAGCTCCTGCCCCCCAAGCACCCCCGGCCGCGCCATCCCTGCTCGGCTGCCCGGTTTCAAACAGGCAGTCAGTGACCAAAATATGAGGCTCCTGAATAGGAATTATTTAGTAACATTGGCATAAGTTGGTTCGAGGGGAAGCTGGACTCACTGCTGATTTTTGCGATTTATGCTTGTTAATTTCTTTGATTGCTGGGCTGCACAGCACGAAGCACAGGCCACGGAAGATTCCAGATTCCGCAGTAGAAACAAAAATTTCAAAAATTAAAGAGGCACAATCGCAAATTTTCATGTCTGAAATTTTCAGCAAGATTCCTCATGCATAAAGTAGAGACCTTGTGCATTCCAAAAATATAATCTGGAAGTATAGGAAGACAGTAAAGGAAAGGAAGGATCATGTATTTGTACCCACACTGTTCTGCGGCACGTGCTCATGGACAAAAGAAAGACAATGGACTAATTCTCGCGCTGCAAGTTCTTTTCTTAAATCTCGGTCGATTAAATTTTCGGCGATTGTGTCTCTTTAACAGTAAATCTGATTTCCCTGTGGCTCCTTTTGATTGACATTCCAGTATTGAGTGATTAGCGATCGCAAACAAAGGGATTTCTATGACCGATGCATATTGCCCGATTGACGTACATTCTTCGGTTTTGAGCTGTCGTTCGCTTATTTTCATTCATGGCTTTTTTGATCGATCGGCCGTAGAATTGCTTTGTTTGAAATTGCTGATCACCTGTTATTGACGTGTCAATCATGAGGGATGTTATTGTCATGAATTATGCCCTTTTTTCAAGGGCTGTGGCTTCTGAATTTCGCGTTTGTGGCACTTTCATTTGCAGCCTTGACCCATTGGTAGCTAGATACTGCAGTTTACTTCAGCTGTTATGCTTTTGAGGAGGAAAATTTTATCGTTCTGTAAAGGATGTTTCGAAAGATTGAAGGAAGGAAGAGAAGAGAATCGCTTCTTTCCTCCCAACTGTTTCATTACCTCTTCCGCAGAAACATATAAATTTGTCCTCCACAGAAGCATACGGCTGCTGCAATGAAGAAAATCTACGGCCACTCCCTCTTTGCCAATAAGATTTGCATCTTCTTATTGCATTTTCATGCATTTCGTCTTCCTTCCTTTTACAGATTGAATGCATTTTGGAGATCACGCCACATGGATCAACGAAACCAGTCTTATGGATATTCAGTGGCAGTGACCATACTGGGCAGATAACTTTGATGGAGATGAGCATGTCTTCTGTGCCCCATGTCATCGAAAGTTTTGTAGCGTGTGAAGCGAGGATTCTCTCAGCTGAAGTCGTTAAAGATGAACCGAACCGGTTTGCTGATCCGTCCGAACAGAAGACGCTGGTATGGTGTGGAACAATGGCCGGAAAGTAAGCTTCTTTATTTTCTATAAAATCAACATTGCAGTTAACAGATAAATTAAAGGGAATTGACTGATCTAAAAGCTGGCCCGTGCCAAGTTAAAGATACAGTCTGTTGTTTGTAACTTATTTGACACATGCCGTTTTATTGGGTAGTTAAAGCATGAGTGGTGGGACACTAGTAAATTAGATTAGGTTAATTTAGCTTCATTACCTACCTTGAAATGCCATAAGATTCTCTTCCTTAACATTGGCAGCCTTTCTCAGCCGTAGTTCTTGCCTTGAACTGAAGAGCTCTATCACATGTGCTTTCAAAATGTTTGGAACTTTGTTATCTCCTGCGCATTGCTTTGCCTACGCAGTGGTCTCGAAATCGAACTTAGGCAAAGCAATGCGCAGGAGATAACAAAGTTCAATTTAGGCCCAAACATTTTGAAAGCACATGTGATAGAGCTCTTCAGTTCAAGGCAAGAACTATGGCTGAGAAAGGCTGCCAATGTCAAAGAAGAGAATCTTATGGCATTTCAAGGTAGGTAAAGAAGCTAAATTAACCTAATCTAATTTACTAGTGTCCCACCACTCATGGCTAAAGAAGAGTGCGTGTGCGTTTATGTAGCCTTTTTATTGCGGCTACTCAATATAGCTCTGTCAATTCCCTTTAAACATTAGGTATTTTGTGCTTTTCACAGCAGAAATGGACGCATGGTTCTCTACTTCCCAATGTGAAAAGCCCTTACGATAAATTATCAATAACTAGTATAGTTTATCAACAAAACATTACTACAAAAATAGTACTTTATGAAGGATTGAAAAGATTGGATGCTGTAAGTTTGCTTTCTCCACGACAAGCACGGATAGTAAATTGGGCTTAAGAAATTCAAGATCCAATTGAGCCAATCAGCGAATTCTTTTTAGTAAAATTATCAGATCCTTTTTATTGAAGCGAAAATACAAAAAGACTGAGGACTGTAAATAGAGGCATTTTCCGGCTGATTTGTCAATAAGCCTTGAGTATGAGCGATAGGACACAAGTTTGTCCCACTGTGAAATTTATATCCATAGCCGAGCCACCTTAATCTATTGTTTTTTTGTATTTTGAACTTATTTTTACTTGGTAGTGAGCCACCTTGTTGCTGTCTTTTGATTTTGAAATTTTCAGTGGCGAGCCTCCGTAAGTGCAGATCCAGTCTGTTTAGGGATAACTGCGGGGGTGGGGCCTGCGGTGGTGGCGCTGGTTGTCCCTGGGTGGCGGGCCGGCTTGGGGCGAATGGCGGTCATGTTTTGATCGCTGTTCGCACTGGGCTGGCCTGGCGGGTCGCCTGGGGGCGGCTGGTGCTGGCGCTGCAGGGTCTGCCCCCGTTTGAGAATTCTCGGATTCGTTTTATTTTTCTCTCTTTTATTTTATTTTCAATATGTATATAAATAATTAATTCTTGTAAATAGGTTTTTGATATTATGGTTTTTATTATAATTAGCTTAGGGCAGTTTATTTGGTATTTTTGTAATTAACGTTTTCATCGGAGGGCCCCTTGAAAAACGGCTTTTGCCGAAGGGCAACCCTCCTTAAATATATGAAATGAATGAAAATGAAAATGAAACTTGATCGTAATCTACACTTTCAGGGTCTGTTTCATCCAGCATTCTTTGCACGTGCCCTCTCCCATGAAAATGGCGACAAACAAAGGCCAACCAAGAGACGACGCTTGCAAGGAATGCTGGATAAAACAGACCCTTTAAGACGGGTCACTATTGAAATTTTCAAAATCACAAAACAACAACAGGTTGGCTGACTGCCAAGTATAAATAAGTTCAAGACACAAGAAACAATAGGTTAAGGTGGCTCGGCTACGAATGTAAATTTCACACTGCTGTAGCTCGCTATCGCTCATGCCTTGAGTGCACACAAGGCACACAATGATTTTCTTATATTTTGAAACAGAGCATAGGAATAAGATCGTTAAAAAGCATTGGAGAGGATTGGTTGAGGCATCTTTCGTTTGATATAATTGCTTAAAAAGGAACTTCTAGGACTTCTTGCAAGTGTTGATTAGCAGTCTTTGATATATTGATTATCTGCTATCAATCTTCCTTTGAGGATGCGTATTTTTTTCCTTGCACTTTCCATGAGTGGTAGGACACAATTAGATTGAATTAGATCGGATTAGATTCTTTGTTTACCTTGAAATGCCATAAACTTCTCTTCCTTGATATTGGCAGCCTTTCTCAGCCAAATTTTCTAGCCTTCCTAGCTTTTCTAGCAGCGCTCCGTCGCATGTGCCTTTCGGAATGTTTGGGCCTGAGTCGCCCGTTGTCATCTCCTGTGCATTATTCTCCTGTCCAACGGTCTGGAAATCGAAGACCCCTAACAAGTCAATTAACAGTGTATAAGAAGTTGAAGAAGGGCGATAAATTTTACACATTTCATTTCAGATCCTTTCAAAGATTCGAGCCGCATGCTTTGGTGACTGGACCAGTTCCAAGAATCTTGCAGTGGCTTTTAGAAACCACCCTTAAAAATCTTATTTCAGCCAAATCATCGTTTTAAGTTAGATTTGCGACAATGGTAAACTAAGTCGGAAGTGTTCCTTGAGATCTGGATGTAGAACATCTTATGAGGTTAAATTTTGGCTGAAACCGGCTATGAAAGAATGACAAAGAGAACCACAAAATAGCTGCCTGATGACGTTATTAACAGTCATTGCAATAGCTTCGTTTGTTCTTTGTGTCGAAGGGACTTGCTGTAAACAACTTTAAGTGATAATAGAGGAAATGTGACAAAGAAGTGCGTTTTATTTGGAAGGTGAAAAATGTTCCGAAACCGTCTTTGGTTACAGTAAAGCCCCACCTTTAAGAAACTCATTTCGGCTCATTTCACAAAAACAGCCTGATTGGTTTCTTATGTTAGAATATATTTCCTCAAAACATGGTGTGTATACCATGGTATAAGAAACACTTTTGTATTCCAAACAGCTGTCAAAATTGTTAAGAAAACCTTTTTTAGATATGCGCAGTTGAGCTAGAAACTGATAGTTTGGGTCAGTACTGAAAGTTTCTTGAAATTATAATAATTTAGTCTTAAAGCTTCATTCTTACTTCTAGAGAACTGAGATTTATTTGAGCCATATTCAAATATATGCCATAGAATATTACTATGTACCATTGTAAAATAAACTGAACATGAATCAGCCTGGATAGTTTCTTGTAGACAGGTATTTTATTTACCAAAATCAGGCCTGAGTTTCTTATAATGCAGTTTCTTAAAGGCGGGACTTTACTGTACTGGATTTGAATTAAAGCAAAGGGTGACAAAGACCAGGCGAAAACCGACCTGTCAGTTTTACCCAGTCATTCTTGCACAATTTTAGGCCTTTCAACAATTTCTCAAAAAGAAAATTTTGTGCGTCATTGGGTTAGTCAAGATAAACATTCCCCGTTTGAACAGTTGAAAAGCCACTCCACCCGAGATATCAAGACAATAGCACATATTACGGGTGAGCCAAACAAAAGTTCCAACTTTTGAAAATTCATAGCATCAAGAGTACTTCACAAATTTGAATGATTAAAGTTCCAGTTAAAAGCCAAAAGATCAAGTAGTTTTGTGACTTTGTTCTCTTGTTCGGGATACTGCGAATTCCCCCTTTTGTAAATCACAAAGGAAAATATATTAACTCTGATTGGCGCGCTGATCAATGGGACGAGCGAAGCGTTTTGGGGCATGCGCAATTTCACAAGGGAAGGATGAAGGGCGATGACCCTGAGATCGTTACTGCGCAGACTCCAAAGCGCATCAGCGGGCGTCTGGCTCTTCTGGAGAAAATCCGAAAGACTTTCACTAATAGTATCCCGAACAATCTCTGTTGCGGAATCCTTGTTCCCAAACATTGCCCTTTTGCCAGCATGTTCCTAATTTCTGCGTCTATGACATGAGGGACATTAACTAAGTTAGCCTTTGACTAATAGATTAACACATCAATTTTGAATATCGGTCACATACTTTTTATGCCACAGCCCTCCAAACGCGTAAAGTTCTTTCGATTCACCCTGTACACTACAAGGACTATGCAATGAGGAACAGAATACCATTACTACCGAATGGCTATAAGACAGGCAACTGAATTAAACTTCAAACCTAGAAATAAGCAATCAAATATGAATACAAAAGGCTACTCCTAAGCAATTTCTGCTTATAAATTCTAGAGCCGGGCTCACACTGGATGTCGAGCATTAGACCTTTACACAAAGTAAAGTTCCAATCGATGTGAAGCCTGCATTTCCAAAAGGAAGTAAATTTCATTAATGCAAACAAGGCACCCAAAAATATCACTTTTCACAATATTCTGACCCAGAAATATCGGACTTACCTCCCCGTATGTGTATGTGCTGAGTGCCCCCCCCCCTGGGAGGAATCTGAAGACCATTTATCATTCAATCATTGTATATTGCAATCTTTTTCTTTGTCGCCTTGCTGTCATTGGCCGTGATCGTCTCAGTCGTGTTTTACCCCTATCCCCCCCCCCATCCTCGTTCTATGAACGCTGAGAAGTTTCGATGTTTTCTTTTTTTCGTAGAATCCATGTTTTCAATGCATCTTCAGAAGATGACCATGAAGAAATTGCTTCCACGAAATTACGTGATGCAGTCTTATGTTTCAAGTATGTTTTTTGTTCTATTCTATTCGTTGTGGGGCTAGAATCCTTGCAAAAAGATTAAATGAAATGTATGAAATGTTATTTCGCCATTCTATCAACTGAATAGATCAAAGGGAACTTGATGTAATTTTGCCATATTCCCAGAGAGAGCATTTTTGATATCATGATGACTTAACTATTACAGCGATTTTAAGTTTAAGAAAGAATGTCGAGATGAGATACCTGAAGCTATAACAAAGGGTGTATTTGATTGGAAATTCCAAACCTGCCAAGTTCTGAAAACGGTAGACTTCGCGGAGACAGAAACATTTTTCCCAATCAAACACAACATTCTTCAAAATAGTAGGTTTCAGATTCATCCTGACGAAAATGAGGTTTCTTGTTGAAAACCACAAAGACGAGTCTGGTGCTTGATATAGCAACGCGGCCATATTCGCGTCGTTTCAGAGTTTCGCAAATGAAAACGAGAATCTCTCCAAGGTCTGTCAAACCTTGCGCCTGTTGGAGCAGAAGGTCTTCCTTGCAGCCGGCCTTCCAAACCTGCCAAACCTGCCGTTTCTCGAATTTGGTAGTCAATCAAACACAAATTCCAAGTCTTTCAAGTCTACCGTTTTCAGAATTGGCACCAATCAAACACACCCAAACAATATCAGCTCCACAAATTCTTAACCTTATTGAAGAATATCAATATGTTCAATGGAAGAACTACTCAGTTTTTGAAGGTCTAGCAGACGGTAGCAAGCAAACGCTTTAGCCTTTATTGTCTATGATGTAACAATTTTATGACGCTACAACTTCAAAACCAACAGGCATTTTATAAATTCTATAATTCTGAAAATGATGATAATCCCCGGGGGGGGGGGGGTCACTTGAGTTTCCAAGATACGGGGTTGTGCCATTCAGTTCGTAAAAATACTACCCATAAATCCGGCCAAAATTCTGAAAAGTGTACCCATAAATCCGGAAAATTTTCTGAAAATCATACCCATAAATCCGGAGTCTATCATGAAAAGGTACCTTAAAAATGATACAACCCCGTACCATGGACACGTTCAGTTACCCCCCCCCCCCCGGGGATGATGATAGTCTGGAATTATGTTAAATTCCATGAAGTTCATTTGGTCAATTCAGTTATAGCAAAGAAGAAATCTTTAAGTTGCGGTTACGTTTTCAAATGTAGAATACGTACAGGTACATGTACCCCAAAAGCCACAAAAAAGCGTGTGGTTATAATTTTTTTCCTACTAGTTGATTTCAAAAATGGTTTTGTGTCAATGAAGGGCTGCAGAAAACGAGGTCTTCCCGTTGGGTATTATTATTTTTTGCCTAAGATTGACCGAGTACTGATGTGACAAAGTTTCTTGTTTTTCACTATATGTACCCCAAAAACCACAAAAGCAAAAACACGGAAAAGATTACAGCTGATGCACCTATCACTGTGATATTTGGGAAGAAGTCATCATTATAAATCAGTAATGGACAGAAAGTATAGCTGCAAACTTATTTTCAGTGGAAGTATCTAATGTGCCACAAAACCCGCATGGGGTGTACCCCAAAAACCACATTAGTTTTTCACTTATCAAGCCGTTTGCAGCATATCAATCTTCAAAAGCATTATTTTTCTTGATTCTGCATATATTTTGAAATCTGCTGACAATCCGACCTAACAGAGAGGAACTGTGTTATTCATTTACCAGCAATTACAAAGTGCATGCTTTTTCCAAGTATAAAGTATCAAAATATTTGAGAATATCAATGTTCCTGGTAATTTTTTCATAAATAATGAAAAGTTTTGATGTTTCTATTCCATGGATAAATTTTCCTTGCTTTTAATTTCACAACTGCATTCATTTTAGAGTCTACCAGACTTATAACCACCTCAGAGGTTTCATTTATCACCCCCAAAATGTTTGAGAGCAACCTCAAATGGTTTAACCTCAAAGTAACCTCAAATGAGAGTAACCTCAAATGAGAGTAACTTTCCAGTGGTATCCAAAATTAACAGAAGTCTTCTAAAGTGATTTGGTTAGTTAATAATATCTGGACAGCAAATACCTATGTTGATTGACTTTTAGAAAGATATTTTTGTTACTGTGTTAAAATATGGGCAATTTTAATTAACTATCTGTCAATTGAATTGCATAAAATGTTTATTATTTTGTTGAGACATATACCATTTTACCAACTGTATGTTGATTGTCTTGAAGATGTGTTCGTTATTTTGCTGAAAAATGGAAAATGTACTTGCTGTTTGTTTACAGACTTTCAGGAAATATTTGTTATTTTGTTAATTTTGTTAAAAACTTGACCATTCTAACCTTGACTTTCAGAAGATATTTTGTTATGTGGACAAATACCTTATGTTAATTGCTTTCAGAGAGTGTTAATAATATATAAATATAGATGTGATTTTGCTGAAAATACATAATTTCATTTGGTTTCTCTGTGGCACACCACACCCTGTACTTGTGTTTTCCATGTTTCAGTGAAATGTACCCCAAAACCACACAAAAAATCACCAAAGTCAGGATGCCCATTCAATAGGTTCACTATATTGCAAGGTAACCATTGTGCTTTTCTGGCAAGAGGACACATGAAAGATACTGAAAAACACTGGTTTGCAAACTTATAGTAAGAATTTGCGACTTGCTACTCGTTCATAGAAATAATCTGTAAAATTTCAAGTTCAAATTTTTGCGTTTACACCCTATAATGTTTTTTAAATCCAATTTATTCATGGCAAACCTACATTTTTAGGTAGCCCAGTTACCTAAGCATCATTGATCAGTAAGAGTTTTATGTTGTATGTTGATCTTCTATGGATATTGCCTTTCAACTGACCTTGTGGTTTTTGGGGTACCTTAGTTTTTGGGGTACATGTACCTGTATATTATTGTTATTATCAATTTCTTTAAAAGTTGGATAAAAATACAATAGCTATGATTAAAAGCTGATTTAGGCCAACTAAAAAGTTACAATATACAAGTGCGAATAGTAGTTAAAATTGTAAATTAGAATATATACAATGAAATGTTCAGCATAAAAAACCAAAAAAGTTAAAATCAAATGAAGCCTAAGTTTGGGACAAAAGTTTGGCATAATCGGCAATGGCAGAATTCTCCAGATCAAGATTTGATTTTGTTTTTAAACTCAGTAGGAGATGCAGAATCTTTGATAAATTGTGCAACGGTAGCTCAGACTTTCGGGCCTCTAAAGCGAATGGTTTCTGAGCCATATGTAAAGGAAGAGAAAAATCGTTAGAGTTCCTAAGATTATATTGACTTTCGTGTTCACAAAAATCTCTCTCATAAAAGCTCCATTCAAGCCATCTTTGGTCTTATGCATGTTTGTCATGAGATACTGCAAGATTCTCTTGTGCACATAGTTATTGATCTGTCTTTTTCCATTAATTCTCAAAATGTCTAAAATGATTTTCTGAAATCCGTTATCGTAATTTTAACACCGCTTTACAGCTGTATGAACCAATTTTTAATGATCTAAAGGATTTTGGTTTTTACAAATCGTTCGAATCGTTTGTACAGCACGACTTTTACAACGATTGGTAACACAATGACAAAAGAGCATTCCAAATTTGTACGAAGCAGTGACGCCTTTCCTCCCTGTACATGACATTTAGTATTTGGTATCCTTATTATGTCGTTATGCAGAAACTTCTCAATCATGTATAATATAAATCTATTAAGTGGTTACTGAATCCTTCTAGGCACCTGCAAGGCAAGGTTTTTGCTGGAATTGCAAATGGAACATTGGCCTGCTTCAGAAGAAAGACAGGTCATATTATTGTTATCATTATTATTATATATCATTATCATTGTTATTATTATATCTTATTATTAACTTATGTCATAAATCTGAAATGTGTTTTGGTTAACAAGGACAGATTTTGTAATATCATAGCAACAGTTGCACTAATTGATACCTCAATTCAAAGCAATTAGCTATTGCAGACAAAGGGAATTCTCTCAACCATCAAATCAAAACAAACGTGGCCTCAAAAGCTCCCCCGAAATCAGTAAGGCAAACTCTCGCTTTGTGACACTAACTGGTGTTATTTAAGAGATATTATTTACTTATAATGAAAGAAGAAGGGTAAATCTAAAGTTCTGTCTCGCGGATTTTGTTTATTTGATTCAGAACTTGCGTGGTAATTGTTTTATTTAATCTCTAAATCAAGAATCATGATGCTTTCTGCACGGCTTCTCAATAAAATAAACAAAATCTGCGAGACAGAACTTTGGATTTACCCTTCTTCTTTCGTTATAAGCAGATAACTTCTCTTAAAACGCACCTGTCGGTCGCACAAGGCGAGAGTTTCGAGGCAACTTTTGCAGCCATGTTTGTTTATGTTTACTGGTTGAGAGAATTTCCTTTGTCTGCAGTCGCTAATCGCTTTGAAATGACGTGTCAATTCAATTAAAGCAACTGTTGCTATTGTACAGCAAAATCTGTCCTTGTGCATACAACTGCAGGAATATTCTCGAACTAACATTAAAATTCATCCAGGAAACCGGTCGTTTTGATTAAGCTCTTTCTAAACTCTGCTACAAACCGTGCAGCCACCAAGCACTCTTTCTTTGCAATGCCTTTTTGTTTTGTTTATTTTTTTGTTATCTATATCTTTCTTAATAGTGATGTCTGGTTTTCGTGTAAATGCTTTTCTTCCTCATTTTTCTTCTTTTTAAGGCCTCGGGGTTGTCATTGTATTTTGCTTCTCTTGGTATCGTCGTCGTAGTATTGTAGAGTAGTTTAAGTAGTGTATTTAGTAATTTGTCATGTAAATTTTTAGATTGAATCAAAAGCTGCTTGTCAATTTCACAAATTGGTATTCAAACTCGGCAATACGCTGAAGTGTGGACCACAGGACCTTATCTTGTGTTGTATACTTTTCTTCAAACATCAAGAGAAATCGTCCTTTTTAAGTACAAAACAGACACATGATTTCTCTTGGATCGCTAATTCCAGTAGAACCTCGAATGAAAGTCGGTTGTGTTTTTCTGAAGCACCCTGTATATCGTCTCCATGCTTAACTATCAATTTACAATATTTGTACTGTAGATATGTCTTGGGACTTTGAAAATCCAACAATCGTTTGTCTGAGCAACAATGCAGTGATGAACCTTACCGAGGCTCGTGGGCGTCTATGGTGTGCCTCTGGCAATTGCATTTACGTTTTGGATGTAGAAACTCTTGGCATTGAGGTAAATCTGTGTTTTCTTTTCATAAATTACTTCATTTGCTTCTTATATTGATGAATATATCCGCCTCCTTTTGCCATTAATCAAATCCACCTTTTCAAGGTAAGAGGCGCGAAAGCGGAACTCTTTTGTTGTTGGAGATTTTGCATTTTTAAATACAAAATCCTGTTCTACGTACAAAGTTCAGTGTAGAAGCAAATTTTCACTGTCATATCTGTCTTCATTTCGAAATTACATGTTTCTTTGTGTATTCTTTTCTTGGTTTTACGTTGTTTTCAAGCGACATAAATCGCTTCTCTTCACATGTTAAGAATCGATGAAACCAGTGGTTCGCTAGCACTTGGGTTGGTCGAGCCTTATGTTGTGAAAACGAGGGACTTCATGTCGTTTGGAAAGCAAAACAAAATAAGAGAAGAAGGAAACATTCTGGAATGATTCTTTTATTTTAAAAGCACAACCGATAATTGAATTATTCTAATTAATTGAGACTTCATTTACGAGGTGTCCATGTACCTCGATGTACCCACGAATCAATCTAGTTTATTGTTCGGGATACTGCGAATTCCCCCTTTTGTAAATCACAAAGGAAAAGACGTGAACTCTGATTGGTTCGCTGATCAATGGGACGAGCGAAGCGTTTTGGGTCATGCGCAAATTCACAAAGGAAGGATGAAGGGCGATGACCTTGAGATCGATACTATGCAGATTCCAAAGCGCTTGGACGGGCGTCTGGCTCTTCTGGAGAAAATCCGAAAGAGTTTCACTGATAGTATCCCGAACGTTTTATATTCTAAATTCCATACACACCATTCAAATATATTAACTAAGCAACCAAAATACCAAAGGGAAACCAGGATTGATTGGTAATGAATAAAAAGAATAGAGAATAATTAATTTCACGTATGTCCTCTGCGCAAAAATTTTGCTGAACTGCGAAGGAGAGTAATGCTGCGGGGAATAAGCGCGAAGGAGGAGGAAAGGCGAAGAAAGGAAGATGAAAGTTTCTTTCTTCTTCCTTTCTTCGCCTTTCCTCCTCCTTCACGCTTCGCGCTCATTCCCCACATCGTTACTCTCCTTCGCAGTTCAGCAAAATTTTTGCGCATAGGACATATATGAAATTAATTATTCTCTTTTCTTTTTATTCATTACCAATTAATCCTGGTTTCCCTGTGAAAATACGAGACTTAGACAATATTACAGAAAATCAATTCAATTGAATATGAAATTAATACAATATGCGAATACTATGGATGAATACTATGAACATAGGGTATTTCCTTTGTCGAAGTAAAAGGACAAGTCCGGGGTTGTGAAGATTATCGTTAAAAGGCAACCTTACCAACTGCTGAACATCAGTCGTGAGTTCTTTTCCAAGTTTTTATGCCTCAAAACTGAAAGAGAAACTGAAAATTGAAGAGTATCTGTCAAATGTGAGAACGAAGATGAATGGAAAAACGCTAAGATTCTAGGATCCAATCTAAACACAGAAGCAGATATCGCAAACAGGAAAAGTCTATCGCTAAATGGGCTGACAAACTTAAAAGAAATTTTTCAAACAAACGTTTGTCTATAAGAACAAAGGTACGTGCATTTGAAGCATACATCACACCTATATTTTGGTACAATAGTGAACTATAGACACTAACGAAAACTCTAGAAAATCAAATCGATAGTTTTCACAGGCGAATACGGCGCACACATGTTCTAAATATTAGATGGCCAAAGATTGTAAAAAATGAAGATGTATATGAAAAAACGAAAAAAGAACCATGGAGCAAAACAATCGAGAAAAAGCGAATAAAATGGTTCATTTCATTTCATTTCATTTTAAAATCTTTATACAGGTATAAGTTTCATTTATAGATAAATGTTTTTCAAACTGACCTGTTTAGAATAAAAAATTAAAGGAAAAGAGACTAAACTAATAACAAAAGAAATTCATATACCTAATTTACAATATAATGTGCTAAAATACCTAATTTACAATAAAATACAATGGATATGAAAAAGAACAAGAAAGTAAATTTGTACTGCCCTCTATAGTCGTTCCTTGAAAGATTTCAGGGAAGGTGCCAATTTTGCTTCTCTTTCTAAACTGTTCCAAAGTTTTGCACCGCGATATGAAAAAGCCTTTTGGCCATTGGCAGTTTTTGATAACGGTAACCTAAGATCAGTTTCTGTTGAGCGCAAAGATCGGTCTCTATCATCTGAATACTTAGTAAATAGATTTCTCATGTAGACTGGGGCAAGCGAATTCAAAGACTTGTATGTTAGCGTGGCGGTTTCTTTTCTTATAAGATTACTGATAGTCGGCCAGCCAAGATTCTGAATTAGTGGAGCAGCAGAAGCATCGTAAGGGCTATTTGTCACGATTCTTGCAGCTCTGTTTTGGATTTTTTGCAAGGCGTTAATTTTTGATTCACTGCAGCAGCCCCAGACGGAGCAACAGTAGCTCAACTGGGCCTCGACAATGCCTCTGTACATTTTGTTGAGCACATCAGATGGAAGATATTCCTTACAATACTTAATACGTCCAAGGGCTCGATTAGCCTTGGTCTTGATAGTACCGACATGTTTGTCCCAGTTAAGTTGACTATCTACTTGAACACCTAAGTATTTTGTATTAGCAATCATTTCAATTTCCTGATCACCGATTGAAAAAGATGGTTGAGCATCAGGCTGGGTTTCTATCTTACGGATGTTTGGACCAGAGCCTATGATAAGCGATTGCGTTTTCACAACGTTCAAAGAAAGTTTGTTTGCATGCAGCCAATCCTGTAGCTTCAGAAGATCTAAATTTAAGTCAGTTTGCAGGTCACCAATGCTTTTTGAAGAGAGCGAAATGGTCGTATCATCAGCATACATGCTGACATGAGACTTTTGCAGGGAAAAGGGCAGGTCATTGATGTAGATCAGGAACAAAATTGGGCCAAGACAAGAGCCTTGAGGAACTCCACAATTTATTCCCTTCACATCAGAAGAAGAGCCATTTATCCTACAAAATTGTTTACGATTATCCAAGTACGATGTAAACCAGTCATGTTCCAGGCCATTCACTCCATACATTTTCAGTTTATCTAACAGGATTTCATGATCGACCGTGTCGAAGGCCTTCTTCAAGTCAATAAAGATTAGGCCAGTGTATTTTCCTTTATCTATATTCATGTACCAGTCATTGGTGCTAGCCATAAGGGCTGTAGTAACCGAGTGTAAGAGTCTAAAACCAGACTGATGCTCGTATAGTGATTTATTTACGTCCAGGTATTCATAAAACTGATTAAAAATCAATTTCTCAAATAGTCTAGATATGAAAGGAAGAACGGATATTGGCCGATAGTTGGACCTGTCGTCCCTTGCTCCACTCTTGAAGATTGGTGCAATACGCGCTATTTTCCAGTCCTCCGGAAATTTTCCTGCAAACAGTGATTTATTGAAGAGATCACACAAGGACCCGCCGACAACTGGCAAAGCAATCTTCAAATAAAAGCTTGCAATGCCATCGTGGCCTGATCCGTGCGATGTCTTCATCTTATTTAAAGTTGATGATAATTTATCGGTCATAATGGCGGAAAAAGAGAAGCTCAACGGAGGAGTTTCGATAGCGTATTCACCTAATAAGAGTGGGTTAGCTTTTCTGGGAGTGGGTTAGCTTTTCTGGGTTAGCTTCTCTGAGTTTGATCATCTGATGAGGTTGGACGAGAACATGCCCGCATGAAACGCGTTAAGACTTGCATTGATTGAGTCCAAAAGACCGCGAGGGAGACCCAAGCTTACATGGATGGAAATGATGAGGAAGCAATTACAAACAATAAATTTAACATAGGAAGAAGCAAGTCACCTGGCAAAGGATCGCGAAAAATGGAAGGATATTATGAAACGATAGAGGGCAGGGGTGGTGGCATTGTGGGGTCTGCTGCCGGGACTTTTTCCCTCGTATGCTTTCCTAACCTCGTATGCTTTTTCAAACCTCGTATGCTTTCTCGACACAGTGATGCACTCCTAAATTTTGCTGGGTCTTTTTGCCCTTGTTTTTGGTTCCCCAGAAGAAAATGGCCTGCGTTAGCGGTTGGTTTTTGAGACTTTGACTGTTAAATTTGAAAAAAATTATGCTACAAAGGCCGGCAAAATATGGACAGGGGTCCCTGGTGCACTTCAAGATGAATTATGTGACATAATGCCTCTTTCCAGACATCACTCAAGAAATACTGAGAAATATAGGACAAGAAACAAATACGATTTTGATTTCTTACACAAATTAAATATAGTTTCTTCTCGAGTTTCTTCATTTTTTGGTGATCTGATCTTCATGTACAGTGGACAGTATTTTCCTTCGTTAGTTTCAAGCTCAGTTGAGTCTTGTGTCAATGTCCCCATTTTCTTGTATCTGTTACTTTCTTTTTAATGTTGCTCTCAATACAGCCCTGCATTGTGTCGTCTGTCGCGTTTGTTACTTTTGGAGCCTCTGATGCTCTGATCAAAACATGTCCACATGCGGAAGTAATGTCCGATGATAAGTGTCATATTTCTCGAGAACTTATAGGTAGCCCCCTGACCCTATTCGTGATGAAACCCCTACGAAATACACTGAAACAGTTATTTTCCTTGTCAAATTGATTATTTTGAGTTAAAGAAAGCTGTTTTCAAATAATTCGAAGAATCAAGGCATATTTAGACTTTACCACAATCGGCTCGAGAAGTTTGACATTGAAAACAATATGGCGGCCTTCGAAGAAGATGGGCCTAAGGCTACGCTGAATAAACTTTGACTGGAGGCGCCACTGAAGCAATTTGAAGGTGTCCAACCACTAGAATCATAATCAGGAAGGTATAAGGTATGTTTTAAACCAAAAATTAAATTGCCCGCAAAAATTTCCAGTGTGCACTACAAATCGACCCCGTAGCAGCCTGACTATTTTTTCTGGTCCTTTAGGCTTGTTTGTCCAAAAGAATTTTTCCTCACTTTTTTGCCTTTTTCTTCCCGCATTTTTTTTTAATTAAGAAAAAATTTTTTTGGACTGCATGGTTTGAGCTCATGAAGGCTCTGGTGGTAGACTCTCATGGTGGCACCACCGTTGCTAAAGATGTAATACTGAGAAAACGTTGTGTGGCGTTGCCACGTTATATCATTTATATAAATATATGCCTCAAACATTCATAAATTTGACGATTAAGCTTCGTAAGTTAGGCCAGATATCGTCTCCATTTTGTATTTTGTACGAGTGTGCGAAGCGAAGCAACGAGAAGGAGGCTAGCATATGGGTTGTATAATATCAACACATTCGGCAGCCTCATTCAGGTCAACTTGAAGTGACGTCATATCAAATGACGTCATTTCGTACTTCTTAGCAGATTGAAATATTTAGTTTCCCCAGTGAAATCTCTTGAATAATCAACAACTATACCAACCCCGGACGTGTCCTTTAACACTGAACGAATGTAAATTGTCTCCGTGTTTTCTTCCACAGCACAAAATACAGGTTGGAAACGGTTCAAGAAATCCTGTAAAACATCTTGTCAGCTATGGCTCTGGAGTTTGGGCATCACAGTGGAAAACACCAAAATTGCACTTGTACCATACTGAGACTTTAGAGTGCTTGCAAAGTATCAGTGTTATAACACCGTTAATGAGAATGAGAAGTGGTAAGTATAAATTAAAAGTCCGTCCACGTGCAAAATCTGTGTTTGGAATTCACGATCCGAAAGGATTGTCCTATCTTACTCAACTCAGGGTTGGTCTCAGCAAACTGAATTTCCACAAGTTCAAGCGTAATTTTAGGGATACCATAAACCCCATGCGCCCAACAAGTGACGGGATTGAGGATACAGAGCACTTTTCGTTGCTCTGCCCTTCATTTGATGTTCCAACGACAAAATCTTCCTGCTAGAGTTGTTCAATTATTACGACCATTCGTACAAATCACCGATCTTTCAAATGATACTTTGACCCAGCTTTTGTTATATGGTAGTGAAGACCTCTCTAATGACTTGAATAGAAATGTACTCGAATTGACTTTACGTTTGATCAATGACATTGGTCGGTTTGATTGAGATCTTTTGCAACCTTAGTTTTCAGCAACCACCAAGTCCTTGAAAGTAAAATTTCTTTTGTAAATTCTTTTTCACATCAAATTTCAGGTATTTTACCTATCATGATGAATGAGTTGCGCTTGCGACATCATCTAAGTCATCGAAACCCTGACCTGACATCTGATGTGGAACAGAATCCTATTGCATTATCCATTGATTTTTAATCGTTTGTAGTTTAGTTGTAGTTAGTTAAACGTTACGTGTCTCTTTTCATTGGCCATGGGGTAGTCATTGTCTTTCGCTCCCCATGGTATCGTACCTGTACTGTTGTATAGTAATTAGAAAGGTATAGTGAAACGTAAAAAACATTGAAAATTTTTATATTTGAATAAAAGGAACCGAAATAAATTTCATTGTTTATACCGGGTGCGCCAAAATGAATTAGAAGTAACATTAGTCAGTAAGTATGGCATTTTGGGAATTGAAGACAAACTGAATCAACATCTGCAAATAGCAAATATAATTCATAACGTAGGCTAGTCTTTTAGCGACGGAACAACGTTTGAAGCATTTCAATCGGCCACTTACTTTTCTTTCCTTTGCAGAATTCCTTGGTTCATTTTTTATGGGTCCCCCGGTATCCTTCAAGTACCGAGTACAAACATTTTATCGTCTTTAAATTCATGTGGATCATTGGTACAGAAATCAAAACGAACATTTATGATTTGTTTGGTATTCGAGTTTTAGCGACGCTTTTAAACAAGGCTACCCCTTTGGAATCCCCGTTACCATATTCGAATGTTCGAAGTATGTGTAATTGACCGAATCATGTTCCTCTTGCAGATATCGACAGCAGGATTCAAAATGTCAACATTGAGAAAACTTACATAACTGCGTTGCTAGCACGTGGTGGCCTCCTTTGGGTTGGCACTGAAAGTGGTATCATTGTCACTTATCCACTACCAAGATTGGGTGGCGTCCCTCAAGTGTCCGGCAGACCTTGTGTGTCGTTCCATGGTCATGAAACCCCGGTTCGATGTTTGCATGCATTCAGAGTTGAGAGGAATATCAGATCAAGGAAAAACACAAAAGGAGGTATATTTCATTCCTTGATGTATTAGATGGCATACTAGCCTGTTAACCAGACCCTATTTCAAAGGAAATAGTGGTCTGTTAAATATTGAATCAAATCGTGTTCACAGCCTCATTTCCACCAGGGCTGTTTTCCAAGTTTTGCGGAAAATGTATGCACATAATTATCTCACATTTTCAAAATGTTATCTTGAAAACAAATAGCCAAATAGTTTAGGGCAGCAAGGGAGATAGATGCATAATTTAAATCAATTGACATCCTTTAGCCTGCAACTTAATACTTGAAATTTTTTTTCATACGTGTAGGTGCATTATGTCCCTCTGAAATTGCCAACCGGCTAAAAACCCTTAGTTTCCCAAACACTCTAAACCCAGATCAATTCAATTCAATTTCCTTATTGAACAAGGCTCCATTCTAAAATTCATCTTGCAAATTTGTCCCCGTAGGCTTACTGGAGGCTTTACGGAAAAGAGTAAAACCTCGCAGACAAGAACATACCTTTCTAAACAACATACTGATTTGGTTCTTATAAATGAGGTACTTATGGCACTTTCAGGGTGCGGATTAGACTTATGCCTTTTCGTCCCTTGTTTCCCTGCGTTCTTTGATTTGCTGATATCACTTGGTCAATAGGGACTCATGATATTACGCTTATATAGTGGGCCCACTTTTTCAAAATGGCCTAAACAGGTGGGAGTTCTCGTACACTCAACAAAATCGCTTCAGAATCTGGTGTAATGAGCTCGAACATTGAAAAGGACACTTTTAGTACAAAGAATGATGTTGTCTTGACGTACAAAACGCAAAATGCATACCTTTCAGACAGTAATCTTCCTCTGTAGAAGCAAAATAGATCCATCGAAGCTGCGAGAACTCCAGGCTTCTTCAACCGTTCTTTATGAGCAACAACAACAACATTCTGAATAGCGGCCCCTGATTGGCTAAAAACTGAATTCTAGCGATTTGATTGGTGAATACGGAACCACCCTACGCGGGCCTAAAGTGGGCCCACTATTTAAGAGTAATGTTATTAGTCCCTCTTGACCAAGGAACGCAGGGAAACAAGGGACGAAAAGGCATCAGTCTAGGTGCGGATCTTATTGCAAGGATACTTATGACTATGACGAATACATAGCTATTCAGTCTGTATTTGATAATTTTCATGATGTGACGTCATCAAATTTCTAAATCACAAACCAGAAGAGTGAAAGAGTTTTGCTTGAAACCATATTGTAGGCATCCATAAACTATGGTTTTCTTGAAAATTATGTGATCTTTCGTCAAGAGGTTTAGAAATAACAATAGTTTTAAGTTTTTCGAAAATTTTATTTAATTCTTAAAAAAGAAAAAAAAATACTGTAATTCTGAAAATATTGAAGATTTCAGAAAAGTCAAAAGGCAGATTTACTGTAAAATAGTTTAATCTTTGTTGAGACCGTTCAGTTCAAAGATATAGGTCATAGAATTTTGCGCCCAACGTCTTAAAGATTTGGAACCCATGCAGAGGGACATAATGCACCCAAACGTATGAGAAATATTTCAAGTATTAAGTTGAAGGCTGAATGATGTCAATTGATTTAAATTATGCAACTTCCCTGCATGGTTTTTCTGCACGATCTTTAAATGGTGGATACATTTTGCAGCAAGAAATGGCTCAGTTAAAATGCATCATTCTTTGTTAGCCAATGAGAATGCCTGCTAAACGTTACGCTACGTCCACGAGGATGTGCAATAAATATGTTAATTTGTTGTCGAAAAATGGACATTTTTCTGTGATGTGAACAGTTTTCAAGGAACAAAAGTAAAAGTTTTTGAGCATGCAAAAATCTTGGTGGGCTCCAGCTTGGTTGATTTCAAGTCGAGCTTGTGCACTGCTCGTTTCTCATTTCACTATTTTTAGCCCTTGATTTGCTGTGACCCATATCAAGGCAGTATTTTGCAGCGAAGCATTTGACAAATCCTAAATTACTTTTTTTGTTTCTTAGAAATAGACGACGGAATCGCTCGTTCATTATTCTACGTTGATCCATTTGACGAAGCTGCTTCTAACATTCGTCCAAACTTCCCAGAATTCTCAGTGGGAGATAATGCTCAGAGCCCAGTACAAGAAAATGAACCGTTCTACTATGCTCTTGAACCTGAGAATGCGGAATCTCCTGCCACAGTTCCGGACCGGCCTAAATCGGCCTATGAAGATTGGCTAAAGTCATTCGGTGAAAATGTCAGGAAAGTCGATCCGCTTTTTAATCCGGAAGCCCTTGAAATGCGAAGACGCCAAGACAGTTACAACAGTGATGAGTCCATGGACTCGGATACTGAATTTTCGTTTATTGAAGACAAGGCGAAGAAGATTCCACAACGAGCGAAGAAAAATGCATTGAGTTTTTCGGTCGATATCAAACCACCGACCGAGGATGGTGGCTCACAAATTGGCGTCGTGAAGGCGAAAAATGGCATCGGTGCAATGCCGGTCATAGATGAAACTGACTTCTCACAAATGCTACGACAACTTCAAAGCCTTGATTCGAAGAGTGAATCAAGTAACGAGCAAGCTGATTCGTCGAGCTTGACTGCTGACGCTGATTTTGTTATGGTAGGGAGATCTAACTCGGGCTACGAAGAACCGATCCCATCTCCGGATAAAATCGTCACTGCTCCATATTCCACAGTGAATAAGAACGAGATTCGTAGAGGGAACGGAACTCTCTTGGAAGATGATTCGGGTCACACGAAACCTCAACCTACGTTCTCGGCAAGTGATACAAAGTCGTCAAAGCTATCGGCCGAGGCGAGGACGATAACTTTGTCGGACGATGTGAAGTCTAAAACTATCGTCAAACAGCCGAGTTTAGAGGAAGTCGAGAAGTACAAAAAGGAACCGTTGCCGGAGTTACCCGATAAAACATTGTATGAGAAAGCGAGGGAGTGGAATAATAGTGCTGAAGAGGGGTATGAGAACTGTAGAAGTACGTTGCCTGAAGCTATTACTATGGACGTAGAGGAGCAAATACAGGTAGCTTTATATGAAAGGACTGGACAATCACAAGATGTAAGTGCTGAAACGCAAGGAGATGTAGTAGCCCAGATACCAAAGGAAGAAAAAGTTGCAGAGAGTGATCTTCTTGAGAAAGGAGCTGAAAGTCAGGAATTAGCTGCGGCGGAAAACAAGATAGTCGAAGAAAAGGATGAAAGTGAACCGAATAAGGTACATATTATTTATCAAAAATCTATTCGGTCGTCTTGGAAGGAATGGCTATGCTTGACATTTAAGAAGACTTTGGGTCCCCGTTTTCTACGATCTTACAAATATCCCACCCACCCCGTTTTCTTGATCACCAGTTAATCATAATCACTAATCATCCGTGAATCATCATCACACCGATGTTGACCTTCCCACCAGGAAATTGCCTAAAATCTATCTCAGATCTCTAGTGACCTGTGAACCGTTGTCAGTGATCACCCATGAAATATTATCACACTGATGTTAGCCTTCCCACTAAGAAATTACCTAAAATCTGTCTCGAATTAGTTGTCTAATGAGATTTGCTATAACGCAAAATTAGCCATGCGAGTCGTGCAAGACACTATACTCATTGTTATTTGCGGACATTTCCACGTGTTATGTAATTTTAAAGATACAGGGTGTTTCAGAAAAGACGCAACCCACTTTCATTCGAGTTTCTGCACGAAATGATAGAATTTGAATCAAATTGAGGTATACTATCTGAAAGTACAATCAATCTTCTTTCCAATGATTGGGTGGATTAATGGAATTTTTCATGCTTTTAATAAAGTAATTTTGTTATTGTATTTTGCTGTTTTGATGTATTGCAATTTTTTTAATGACATGTGTATGCAGTAGAATTTTAGAATGAAATGGGCTCAGGGCTGAACTGAAGCGAACTGAACTGATAAATTGTTTTGTTACCTTTCAGGATCAGGTGCAAAAAGATAATGGCCAGGTTCAAATTGGTAGCGCTGAGGAACCCAAAAGTGACCAAATTTCTGTTGGCACGAATTCAGAAGTGGCTACCAGTACTCCCGTTTCATTGAGCAACATTCCTGTGCTGGACTTGCCCGATGTGGAGGAACCTGAACTGGAATTTGACAGTGAAAGCAAGAATACAGGAGAACCACTTGAAGAAAGAGATGTGAAAAGCCCAATTTTCATCAAAGTTACAGACATGCAAACTCAAGCTAGCATCGAAGGTGCGATAGAAATTGGGCCTAACATCGGGATGCAACGTAGTCAAAGTCTGAAGATGAAAACACAAGTAGATGGCGTACCAGGAGATGCTGCAAGGCTACGAAGTCAGAGTGAACGTGTTACTACGGGTGGAAAGAAGCCTGACGCTGTTATCTCTGCATCGAAAACGCTGCCTCGAAATCCTACAGAAGGAAGCATGCCGTCAACAGGACGAATGCCGTCAACAGGACGAATGCCGTATGACACACATGCATCAAAACCGTTGCCTGCAACGCCAGTAACACACAACAAACCAGATGAACTCGATTTAACAGCCACAGCAGACATTGAACGAACAGAATCTATTTATACGCCACTGTTAAACCGAACACAAGGTTCGGATGCAAGCTCGCTTTCAGGTGTAGGCGCAGGTAAGTTTGATACAGAGATGGCATTGAGTAGTTCACTGGCCAGGGAAAAGCTCGCTAAGGAAAGCGAACAAGGGAACTATGCGAGATTGATCTCTGTGGCAAACCGAGACGATGAGACGAGAAGGGAGTTGTTGATGAAACCGATGTATGTTGTGAGTGTTGGATCTGGTTATGTTGATTTGAGGAGGAAACAAAAACTCGGTTCAGGACTTGATTTTTTCACGAAATTTACAGCTGCGGATCCTGAGCCAAAATTGCTAATTTGGAAGCTAATTTCGTGATTTTATTGGTAAAAGTACCAGGCTTTTCTGTTGAGTGTCAAATATTGATACTTTTCTGTTTTGTACCCAGTACGCATTTGCATCGTAAAGTAATCAGCTATTTTAATTAGTTGAATTAATGGGCTCTTGATTAATGCAATCATCATAAAACGATCTTTATGCTTTATGATTTAACCAATGTTGCAAATACCCTTTTGCTCATGAGAGATGTTTGTGGGGTTTTCAGACAACTGTAACTTGAGGATAGTTAAAGGACAAGTCCGGGTTTGGTATTATTAATGCTTCAAAGAAAACTTATCATCTACTAACGCGAATTCTTACCCAAATTTTGAGCTTTCCAACGGCTGTCACATCCAAAAACATTTTGACAATTTAGGGCACATCTTATCTCTATTTCACCATTTTCTTGCAATAGACCTTTCCCCTGATTACGTCACACACCTGCGAGCGCGCAATGCATCCTGGGAGTTGTATTTAACACGCGATCAGCTGTTTGTGTTTTTCTTTGGTTGTCGTACGGAGCTCTATATTTACCTCGAAATTCACAGCGAAATAGCAAAGAAATCATGGAAAATCCTTCATCAATAGCTGACCAGCACATCCCTAGTTTTTTTGTCAAAACTCTTGCACGTGGACTGGTGCTTCAGAACGAGAAGAAAACGAAGATTCGTCCCAGAATAGCGGCGAGATGCGGCCTAAGATGTTTGGTATCGAAGACGAAACATTTGAGCATGAAATTAGGTAACTCAGTTTATTACCAAGTTTCAATGCTGATAAGATTTATGATCGAATGATAAAAAGCTCCATAACAATGTCAAAGAAAGGGGCTGCTCCCAACGCCTTTCGTAAAAAAAAACAAGGATACAAGCTGTGGAAGGAAGGGTATGTACGAGGAGTTTTGGGGAGGCCAAATGTGAAGGGGGAAAGACTTCTGTTCCTGGTGAAGGCAAAAGTTCATGCTTCAATGAAGAGTACCCAGTACACTGTGCATGTGCATCTTGACCAGGAATCGGGGGATGCTGAGTATGCAAAGTGCAACTGCAAGGTAGGCCAAGGAGGTTGCTGCAAACATGTTGGTGCCCTGCTCTACACCCTTCTTGACTATGTCAACATGGGTGTCACAGAGATCTGACTTGCACTCAAGTCGGGCAGAAATGGCATATACCAGCTGATGCAGGAAACCAATTTTCAAAGGCATTCAAACTTCAAGAACTTGTCTTCGAGAAGGCTGAAGAGGGTAAAAAGCGAAAAAGACCCCTAGTGAAAGGCAACAGAGAATCATACTGTGCTACACCACCATATGCTTTCGAAACAAATGCCAAGGAGCTGCAGGATCTGGTGGAGAATTTAAGGCTGGCTGGAAAAGCTACATTAGTTTGCGATTTCTTTCGTCTCTTTCGTCCCCTTTTTCCCCTTATTTTTAGGAACAATTGTTGGAATGTTGTTCATGTAGGTCTTTCGACCTCCGGTGAAATGCTTTGAACAAACTCTGTGTCCTGGACCTAGAGTGAAATTCTGACAAGAAATCATATGCAGCGATTTTTCTCTAAGGTCTTGCTTTTCCTTGCTTTTATTTGCCATTCGGAATGGTGTAAAAAGAAAGCTCTTTATTTCTCTGACTATTGCTGAAACACTCCGGAACACAGCAAGAGATCCCTCCAACAACCGGATTCTCACCGTGTTTGCTTTCTCCACTGATGCCTAGCATAGGCCGCATCGGATTCTCGCCGCTTTTCTGGGACGAATCTTCGTTTTCTTCTCGTTCTAAAGCACCAGTCCCCGTGCAAGAGTTTTGAAAAAAACTAGGGATGTACTGGTCGACTGAAGATGAAGGATTTTCCATGACTTCTTTGTTATTTCGCTGTGAATTTCGAGGTAAATACAGAGCTCCGTACAATCACCAAAGAAAAACACAAACAGCTGATCGCGTGTTAAATACAACTCCCAGGATGCATTGCGCGCTCGCAGGTGTGTGACGTAATCAGGGGAAAGGTCTATTGCACACGATGAAGAAGCTAGCAACGATTAAGAGGCGAGAAAGCAGTAGGGAAGCCTTGTTTTCGTGTGCGTGATAGACGTCATTTCGCACAGACAGCGTAATGGCTATGTAATTAAACAAGGAGAATGTGAATGATAATGGTAAAAAGTTTGATACACCATTCATAATAGTATTATCTTGTATTTTATCATTAATCATACTAACTCAGGACTTGTCCTTTAAGAACTATCAAGAGCTGTTAAAACAACTTCTGTTGTGGATGCACTGTTAAAGGGAATGGAAATAGCTACACGTTTTTTTTTTATAAGAAACTAGGATCAGGCCATAGTACTAAAAGTTTCTTAATTTAACATGAAATTTTGTCCATTTTAGTACTAAAAGTTTCTTAATTGGTTTCTTATTTTTGAATGCATGAATTGTCAATGTGGTCGCTAACACTGCTGCAGGTATGTTTCTTGAGATTCAAAACATCATACAGGAATAAACAGTGTTCCGTTGCGTTGAAAACACAAATGGTTAGATAATATTGCCCAATAATAAAGTTTCAACGATCTATTTGCTATAAAATTCATGCTTTAACTTTGAAAAGTTTCTTAGTACTTCTCAGACATAGTACTAGAGTTTCTTAAAATTTTGGTCATCTTAGTACTAGTTTCTTATAAACCAGTTTCTTATAAAAAAAAACGTGTATATCTCGTTGTCGCTATAAATAAGCTATAGAAAACGCCTACGTACAGTAAAACCCCGCAAACAAGGACATTGCAAAACAAGAACCTACAAACTGATTTTTGCCGAGAAGACACCCAAAGATAAGAACCAAAAACAGACTGATTTACAGTAAAAACCCGCGTATAAGAACCTAGTGATTAAGAACCTATAGGCTGAAAAGTCTCAAATTAGACCCCCAATATATAAGAACCCAGTCAGCCTGAAATTGGAAATAGGTTCTTATTTGTGGAGATCATCAAACTAAATCAAACTCTAGTTACTTTGTCATTGAGCCTATACGTACTGATTCTGTCATACATGCAAATTGCAAAGAGCTCTAAAGATACTTTGAAAACTTTCATTGTATTCTGTAAAATTTCTGATTCTTCCACGAACTGATGTTTTGAATAAGGCCTGATGAACTAAGTGTCTCTCAACTGACAGTAAATAATGGGCTTGAAGTTTCAATCTGAACAAAATAAATACCTGGAAGCCCTGAATGAAATAAGGACCAATTTAAGACCTGAACAGCCTTATATCCTACTAAATACTCAATGTATAAGAACTAAATCAGGCTGAGTTGCAAAATTGTAGGTTCTTATACGCGGGTTTTTACTGTACTCCAATGTTCTTATGAGATAGTATACTTAATTAAGAAATTTCATCATATCAGTGTAAAGAAACTCCCAAGTATTGATAACTAAGCACCTCTAACAATTTTCAGGGATATGCACATTGTTTTATCAAGCTTTAGGATTTAAATTGCTTTGTCAAAAACAAAATACCATACCCTTTAATATCTAAATGCAGTCATCCTACCCTCAAGTTTATTTAACACATACTGTATAGCTATGTATTCATCATAGTAACAAGTGTCCTTGCAATAAGAATCACACCCTGAAAATGTTGTAAGTACCTCATTTATAAGAACCAACTCAGTCTGTTTTCTAGAAAAGTGTGTTCTTGTTTGCGGGGTGTTACTGTATTCATTGTTTCTTTGGCTCCACAATGAAGCCACACGTGTCGAAGTTATCAAATTCAATAGATTATATTTTTAACCTGGCCCGGGCCAGCTTTTAACCATGTCGATTCCCTTTAAAGCTTTGGGAGCTTTTGCTGCCAAGCTATTACACAAGAAGATTACCGTTATTTCATCCCTTCATCCGATGCCAGCCCTGTCATGCAGAAGTGGGACCCAAAGTACCAGGGATGACCCATTCGCCATGTTATTATGTTTTAGATTGATGACATGTTTCCTGTTGACAAGGCGATCTTGCCTAAAATCGTTCACATCGGATAACAGGGCCAGCTCCGCGACGTCTTGTGGCCCCATATTTGTACAGTTCTATCTACTGCATGGCTGCCACGTCTGAAAAATCATTATAATTTGATAATATAATACTGTTCAACCAATTATCGAGTTAAGTTTGTCGTGCAATACGTCGGTGCTTGAAGTAATTCTAGCACTGATGAGGGAAATTTGAAGCTCTTTCATTTTTCGTTTCATTAATTTTATACTGCAGCCCAATGGGTCGAGAGAAGTGCTTTACAAGGGCCCGTGTCAAGCCCTATAAAGCTGAAAAGAAATTGATTAGAAATTAAGACTCTATTTACAAAACACCGTTGTCGAAAATACATAGACTTAGGCTGGAATTACTAATTTGAATTAGAATTACTAGAGCTGCAGTGAATTGGCTCTTGATTTTAGAGTTAAGCTTAGCAAATTGCTCTTATCCTACATTCAAAAATAAGAAGGGAGGTTGCTTGTCTGAAATCTAATGGCAATTCATTCAAAGTCTTCGAAGTTTTCACCCCGAAACGATAGAGCTTTCATTCATTTTTCATTTATCCAATATTTATACACGATGCTCCTTTCAGCATGGAAAATCGACAAATTGATAACCTATTAGCAACACATGTTAGGAAAAAACTTAAGAATCACTGCTCTACCAAGGGGTCATTTTTGGGTCTCCAGATTTCCGCCTACTTCAAAAAGGAGTTCATCCTTGGAACAACGACATCAGCACTGGCATTGCTCAAATTTATATTAATATTATCCGCATAAGTTTTTTAATGTGTTTGAAAGAATCAGGGCACAAGACCTGATAATGTTTTGTAGTTGATTCAAGACAAAGTGATATCTTGACTTGTTCTAGCCTGTGCGCGGCCTCAACACTCCTCCACGAAAGCACACTTTTGCGGAGGAGTGTTGAGGCTGCGCAAAGGCTATACTTGTTCCAAGTCTGAGTTTAGCGTCAGGCAAGGATCAAAACTGAATATGCTGCCCTTTCTTACTAGTTATACTACGTTCTCTGAGATAAAAAATTGAGGCTTGTTGCAAGTCAAAGTGATATCTAGATCTGACCGCTATATTAGTCATAATCAATGTTATAATATCAAGGAATGAACGTATGGTTTCCACTGATGTACGACTCTCTTTTGGCCATGTATCAGCTTGATTTCTTGGCTCAGTAGTAGAAACTGTTCCACTTATTACCACATTTTAAACATACATTTTGATATAATTGAGCTGGTAGATTTATACATTTAAACGGTAATTTGTCTCTGTTGTAACTTAAAAAAAGTATAGTATTCAATATATTTTAATGATTAGTGCAAATATTTTAGAGCATATAGCACGAATTAGAATGTAGATTTCATCTCTTAGATAATTTTGAAATAAATGTATTGTAGCTGCAACTCATGCTTTTTTTATTTCAAGATAAGATTTCACATTTTCCAATGTTTTGTAAACTTCTTCATACACGAAACAAGGTTTCTTGCGATCACTAGGTAGTCTACCAGCTTCAACGGCTGAAGGATTGCGAGGCCCGGAAGTCTGCCGTTTTCAGTAGAGCGTAAAAGAATACGTCATTATCTACCGAAAAAAACGGAATGACCAACACAATGGGTTTTCGTCGAAAATGGATTGAAGCTCTCAGATCTGTACGGTTTTCAGTTGATGAGCCCAGAAGAACATAACAAAAATCTCTCGGAGGTCTACTGAAAAGAGAATAAGCGAAAAATGGGCTTTCGTAGCAAATGGATTCGAGCTGTCAGATCTCTACTGTTTTCAGTGGTGCGCGGAAGAAAATGACAAAAATCTCTTGAAAGTCTACCGAAAGCAGAGCTATCATAAGAATAGGTTTGCGTAATAAATGATCTGAAGTCTTCGAAGTCTGCCGTTTTGGATAGAATTGTTCCAAAAGAATGGGATTTCAGTTTCTACCTACTCTAGCATTTTCAAGATTAGTACCAAGTTTCTTTAGATCTTTGCCACGGAAAGTGACTTTATTTTGTAAAAAAAAAGGTATCCAGTAGGACAGAAGGACAAGGCTTCGCCTAAAACAATGTCTGAACACTTGTCAGTGCTGCTTAGTGTCAAGACAGATTTGAATTAGCTGGGGAGAATAAATATGATCGTTTTAGGGGGTACAGGGTGTGCCATAGACTACATTACATAAGTCCCTCTAACTTACGCTCGTTGTTGTTGTTGTTATCGCTTCAGTTGAGGGACTTATGTCCTTACGCTTCAATACAGGGACTAATTAGGCCTAGTCCGCCGCGTTCACGGCGCGACCAATCAGATCGCTACTTTCTTAATATGGTTAACCCACGTGCCTGTTTGAAGCGTTTGATTGGTTATTAGTTCAAAGTTCGACTTCTCGAAGCGAAGCAACGTTCGAAATGACGTTCGAAGGGACGTTCGAATTTTCTTTCGACGTTCGTAGGATGGAAGATGTTCTAAATTTCTTCTGATTTGTCGTAAGATTTTAGTCTCTGTTTAGAATCTGTTTGGTCGTGAGTCCTTTGTATGAGTGAAATTAAAACATCAGATTATAAATGTTGAACGAATACAAGGAATCACGTCGTCAGTCTAGGTGTGCCACCCGATTTTCAGAAAACTGCCCTTGTTGAGGGGATTCTGGCGGAATTTTTCTGCTTTTTGGTTATTTTTCTTTGACAACTTTTGCTGACTTTTGTAATCTTGGGGAATATGGCCCTCCAGCCTCCCCATGGTGCAGTCTTCCCTGCTTAAGGAAGAACATGAAGACAAGCGAAATTTGGAAATGAATGATCCTGAAGACAGCACAACAACAACAACACAAATACACACTGGTTGGGAATGAGGCACAGACTTCCAAACGAGTCCAGCTTAGGCCTTCTCAAGATTTAAAGAGAGAAGAAAGAAGAAAGGGAAAGCAACACGAGGAAACTGAGAGAAGTGAAGAAGGCTATTCATGTGATTTTGCACCAAGTTGTTGCAAGCGGTAAGTTGTACGTGGTTATGCAGTTAGGCTAACTAACTAAATGTGTCGTGTTGTTTGTGTTGCTGATTGCATTTAGGCCATCATCACCCGGGGGTATTTGAGACAGGACAATTTTGTCATTTTTGAGGTATGACTGCTTTGTTGCATATTTAAGTAAGACTAATTCAGCTTTTATATACATATGAGTGGTAAATGATTGATATTGAGTAAAAGAATCTCTATCAAATTACCCCTTATCTATGGGGGTAATTTGGGACAGCACTGAGTTCCACCTTATGATACATATTCATATCTAATGGCAAATTCGGATAATAAAATAGTGTATCTGCTTCAGTTCACTCCACTTTCATCAATAATGGCCTCTTTCATAAATGAACGGTAAAGTAGCCATAAATCAATAAATGCTTTAAAATATCAAAAAAGTACTCACCATCATCAATGCAAATGTTGAAAAACTTGCTTAAAAGAATAAATGATTGCAATAAGTGATATAACTATGCAATTTTAAGCAATGTCCCAAATTACCCCGAGGGTGTCCCAAGTTTCCCTTGTCCCAAATTACCCCGGTTTACCCTATTGATATTCACAATTCAGATATACAACATTCAGATTCACTTTCAGATTAGAAAATACTATTTTACTTCCGAATAACTACAAATAAAAAACAAATATCAAAGATTTAAACAAGTTTGCCAAGATTAAACTGCCCTCTATTTCATGGTGATTTTTTCAAATCTTTATCTGCGTAGGGGGTTTGGCAAAGGAAAACTGTAATCAATGCACCTTCCATGTTCACAAGTTTGAGCATAGTTGAATCTATGGACCAACATGTTTAATTCTTTGACATTGGTTCCTATTAGATTTTAGCGTGATTTGCGAATAGAGCTGTCTTTTTGATTGGAGCCGACATGGCCTAACTTGCATCAAATGTCTAAAATGTTATTGCCTAAATCTTGCAACTGAATAGATCGAAGGTTAGCTCAGGTGGTTTGCCATGATTCCAGGAAGAGTATTTTCCGTATCGTCATTATTTTTTCAATTTCACTGTTTTAGTTTTATGCAAGGATATGCGAGAGGAGGTATCTGAAGCTTTGACAATGATTAAAAGCATCATGAATTATTAAATGATTGAGGAAATTCTAAGTGACCAATACAAAAAATACTCAGTTTTTGAAGATCTACAATGCAGTAGCAAGCAAAAGTCTGTAGCTTCCATGGTTTACGACTTAGCAATTTGATGATGTCAAGGTGTGAGTGGCCGAGTGGCTTATACAGTCTTCGTCAGGTGGCTGAAGTTAAGCTCAGTCGAGTGAGGTCAGACGCTGGATGGGTGACCTCAGAGGCCTGAGCTTACAATTCACCTTGTCATCCTTCCAAAGGGATGTTAAACTAGGGGTCCCATGCCTGGATGCGGCATAGACAGTGGGCCTAAATTAGTTTTCAGAAGCTAGAAATCCTGACAAGCCCACTTAAAACAAGTTGATACAGAACAAAAAACAAACAGCTGAAAAATTAGCTGAGATTTTAAAAATTTTGTAACTCTGAAAACATTGACAATATCGAAAATGCCCTTTCTGGAACTGTGGCGAATGACCTAAAGTTCCGTCTGACCAATTCGGTTGAATGAATTAGGCAATGATATTTTACATCATTTGATTTCAAAGTTTTGCAAAAATGTGAGCCCTATGCTTGATGAAGCAAGAAAGTTTTCAATGTCATTGTCTTGATATTTAGAGTGTAGTATTTCTTCAAATGCCGTGCTTTTTTACTTTGATATGCGATGATGAGTTGAAAACAGATAAAAAAGAACTTCTTTTTCCTTGCAGGTGAGCATTATGAACAGTATATTGAATCTTCGGATCCTGTCTCGTTTTGCCAAGGACTTGGTTGCAACAAGCAACCTCACGAATGAGCAGTTCATCATAATTAGACAAATGACAAGCTATAAGAACAAATTTTATTGGAAGCCCGAGAGAAGAAAAGCGAACCCAAGGCCTAAGTTTCCCGTCATTTTGCTGGAGGATGATGAAAATCTGGGTAGAAAAGGAGAAGTGGTAAAAGTCGAGCGCGGGTATGCGCGCCACAAACTTATACCTGAAGAAAGGGCTGATTATGCAATCAAGGAAAATCTGGAGAAGTATGGGTGTAGCACTGGAACCAAAGCTACTGCTCGTGCATCATTGAAATTTGTCAGAAAGCTGCAAAACATGCCTTTAAGAATGGCACGGAGAAGTGATGAATCATGGGAGATATCAAAGCATCACATTGCGTTAGCGTATAAGAAGAGATATAAACTTCACGTTCCTGTACATTGTATTGAGACTGATTTTAATGCTATTACTGAATTTGGTGATTATATAGCGCATATTACAGTAAATGGTGAGACTACTGTGCCCGTTAATATAACTGTTCATGAATGGGAACCTGTTTATGAAAAAGGTTGGAAAGAAATCCTTGAAGGACTGAATGACAAAGGAGAACAGGAAGAAGAAACAACTGGATAAGTCTTGTTTCATTTTTTACTATTTCTTGTTATTGGTAGCTAGGTATTTGTCTTAAGTGTAAATCATGTTTCGATAATGATGATTCTCTATATTGTCTCTAAATTAAATATTGTCTTTAAATTAAGATTTTCCTATGCCTTATGTTTATCAGAGTACAGGCATTCAGTAGGTCCCCAGTTTTCAAGAAACGCAAATTTTGAATCTAGGCAGGAGTTTTCTTAGGTATAAGTTATGAAAACAGAATTCATAGTTGATTCGTTAAATTGTTTCCAAAAATCTGAAGGAAGCAGTTCACAGAAAAATGCTCTTCTGCAAGTTTGGATGTTCCACAGCTAAAACCAAGAAACAAAGATGGCAAAGAATGCAGCTAAACTACAAAGAACATTGACTTACCTGGCAACACAAGTTTTTAAATCCATCAGTTAAAACTTTTTTCTTCCAAGGAGAAGCCTGCAGTCAACTTTAAAAGTCATCTTCCAGACCTACTAGCAGAATTGGCCACTCTCTCCATCCTATTTTCATATAGTCAAAAAGTTCTATCGCAAGAGCCAAGCCTTTCCACAATTGTCCTGCAACATTTTTGAATTTTAAGGATCCCTCAAGTCCTTCAAAGACGTTTGAGATTTGCAAAATTGCTCAAGACGTTGCAAAACTTTTAATGATTTAAATGATGTCTGGGATTTCCAGGGAACTGTCGGATGATCATGTGGGAATTTAAAATATGAAACTGAAACTGAAATTCATATCATTCGTTGGCAACAAATGATTGTTAGGGTAGATATCTAGGATTTTTCGTAAATGTTTGAAGATCTTTAAGAGTTTCTTTAGGATTTTAAAATTATGTCAAGACGTCTGAGATGTTCAAGATTTTTAAAGATTTTGGGGAATTTTTTTGTGAAAAATCTTGGATTTTTTTGCAATTTTGCAGAAGATTTTGGAGTTATTTGCCCCCATGATGATAATTATTGAAGATAAGATTGATAAAAATTGTGCGTTTGACCCATAAACTATTTCTATTTGGCTGCCATTTTAATTGCATTCTTCAGTAAGCTTACCACCGATAATGAGACTTTTTATGACAAAGTAGATAAGCTTTCCATCTGTGGTAGTCTCAAATATTGACCATAATGTATAAGTCAACAAATAGTCTTGCTCCCGAATACCTGTCCGAGCTATTTGTAACAGAACTCAGCTGTTACCACAATGAGACTAAGAAACACCGAAGCTGACTTGCGTGTTCCTCTCTTTAAAACGTCAAATGGGCAGAAATCTATTTCATTTCGTGGGCCTAAGCTTTGGAACCAATTAAGCTCAAATGTCAGACTTGCACCCTCCCTTCTTACCCTCAAAAGGAGGCTTAAAAAAGAAATTGTAAAGGGTTGATGGTGTCTTTTCTTACGAACATGCATTTATTAAACTATTTTTATTTCTGTTAAAATAACTGTAAATTAGGTTTTAGATTTGTAATTATATTTTTTTGCACGGCCCCTTGTAAAGCAATCTATGCAGATTGACGGGGCTACCGTGGTTAAATAACGAAAAATGAAATGAAATATTGCATGGTTCCTAAATATAGAATTATTCTAAGGACTATGAATACCAGGCGAGTCAGAAAGAGTTTGGATGTTTGACAACTCCGCAGATCTGTTTATGCTACTTATGTTTAAAAAGCCTCTCTTTGAACCTTAGCCAAAATTATTTTGAAAGCAATTATGCTAAGTTACGAGAAAGATTTGAAAATGAAGCCTTTGTTAAAAGTGATCGTGTATAGACAATAGGCTGCGACACATGCCGAACCATATTTGGTTAACCGATCTTTGTGAACGTGGAATTCTGATAGCCGATTGGCTAGAATTTGTGAGGAGTGTCTTGAGCCGCTTTTATATGCCTAGATTTCCCTTATGCCTCGAGCTTTAGACCTAATCAAGAATTTACACCAGTGTGATAATTTTACGATTTCATATTCAACTGTTTATTCTCATGAGGCCAAGAGACCAATTTCTAGCATAAAGACCATGCTAAGGGATTTTCACTGAACGAAACTTTTTAGGAATTAATTTTCTTTTTTATATCCAATAAAGAGTTACGACGGAGTGCAGGAGACCATGACATCTCCGCTGTCACTAACATAAAGAACGTGTAACTAAACTAGAATTAAATATACAGCTACACACGAAAAATACACATGAACGATTTTTACTGATAAGTACTATTGTTCGTTTCATTTTGCATGTCGGGCTAACTTTGGGCTAACATAGGCAATTGTTCTGAACAACAGGAACAGAAAACAAATACTACCGTCACTGCTCCCATTCCAGAGTCCGTTGTCGCTCATGATCACTAGCCCATGCAATCGGATCTTTTCCGCAAAATGGGTGATCTGAAGTTTCAATCTCGGACTGGAATGGATTTGTGCCCAATGAGCCAACATCCAATGAGAAACAAACTTACAAGCAAAAGAAAAAGAAGGAAAGGGACTTCGTGACTATGAAGTGTGAATCAATGATTTGGAAGTAATTAGTCGCACCGACCAGTTTGATGAAAGAATTTAGAGTCAATTCGGGTGCATGTTTATCAACAACACTAGAAAGGTCATCATCACCATACATCAAAAGTTGTGTAAGACTTTTGATTGGAACAAATGGTTGTTATACCACTGAAATGCCAGCGATGAGATCTCGTCGTTGGGTGTCAAATGAAGGGCAAAGCAGCAAGAAAAATGCTCTGTATCCCAAATACCATCATTCGTAGGGGACATTAGGTTTATGGTATCCTTAAAATTATGCTTGAATGTGTTTTTATGACTAACCCTGTATCTGTTACATGTTACATCAATATTTACCGGGTGTCACAAAAAAGCTTTCCCTATTTGTTTTGTTAATTTAGTGAAAATGCGCTTTGATAAAAATTATGAAAGAAATCTATTTTACAATGCCCAACATAGATCTGAGTATTTGTTTCATTTCTGTATCCACGCTCATTGATTTTCTATAATTATTTTCCTGAAAAACGGAATACCTGAAACGCTCAAGAAAATCTTAAAACGGTGTGTTAATGAAATTGTTAAAGCTACACCTCAAAATTCACGGAAAAATTCTACATTTTAACTGAATTCCAACAGTACGGAGCTTAAACTCCATAAAGGGACCCAAGAAAAATCATGTTTGTTTGTTTGGTCCGTTAAAAGCACGATTCTGCTTGATTTCGAAGAAAAGTATGCAGCACAAGACAAGGCCCCGTTGTCCGCACTTTAGCTTACTGCTGAGTTTGAATCCCGTGGGGTTTACTTAATACAATGACCACCCGGGGATGTGCCTGCCAATAGGGTGTCATTTTCGGCTGAAAATTCTAGGGCAGGGTTATACCTTTTTTGTCTTTATTCCGGGACAGGGTTATACTTTTTGGGTCTTTTTCCGGGAGAGGTCAGATTGTGGTAAAAAATCAATAACAAACTCTGAAAATTTCTCTGTGGCTTTGCTCCTATTCAATTGATTTCGGTGGAACCTTTCCGTGTGTTAAGTTACAATTCACCAATCTTGCTCCAAGTGTTGTCCATTTCGTAGAGCTAAACAAGAATGTTTTGCAAATGTTAAAAGATGTGAATATAACCTAATGATTTAAAGAAGAGGCACTTTACATAAAGTAATTGGGGAAACACATTCTAATAACTATCAGTTCCCGGAACTTATTCCAGGACAGGTACTATGTTTTCAGCATTTCATTCCAGGACAGGGTTATAAAATTTTGTTCTGGCAGGCACATCCCCGTCGTTTTTCTCCAAGGTAAACCCCCCGGGGTTTGAATACCAATTTGTGAAACTGACAAGCGGTTGTATGCCTTCACACCTGTAATGTAAAACATGGAGGAAATAGAACATATATCCATCGCTATAATTTTTACCATTTCAAGGGTTATTGGAGCTTAAGACTCAAAGAATCAGAAACTGAAAAGAATCAGAAAAAATTATTTGAATCCAAGTTTGCTTTTAAGCAAATGATAGCTGTTTCCATCGTTCAAAACGAAACAATGGTTGTTTCTCTGGAACTGTTCAAACGCGGAAACTTTCTCCGGGACATCCTGTGCAGTCTCTTTTTTTTATTTAAGAAACTTTCGTCATTATCTCTACAGCTTGGCTGGGTGATGTGACAAGAATAACAACATAAGAGCATAAAATCCATATTGCTGCAACGCCAACCTTCTTTCCCAAAGTCATCATTTCTCTTGGAAGCAAATACCCACTTATTGTCCCTGTAATATTGAATAGATGATACGAAAAGAACAAATAAATCACTGTTGCCAGGGCAAAGTTCAACAAAGGATAACCATGGAGATAAACAATAAGCTCCTTCGCATTCCCTTGCATGTAGATATGTAACTGCGCGATATACGTCTCTAAGGTGATCTTTCCAAGCCATGTAAACATAAACGCGTATCTGTTCCTGAGGTTTGGAAACAAATTTCTGAAATAGATGTATGCAAGTATTGGTATAATTGAAGTGTATGGATGTAATTTGTTATACGCGTATTTCTCGAGGCTGTAGACTTGCGTGTACCATATTGCCACGAGCACGATGAACGCTAATGCGATTCCAATACGAATAGCGTGTTTTGTGATAAGCTGTTTGCGTGTTATTGTTTCTCTTTCGACGAAGGCCAAGAGTTTCTCAAAGTTTGGGTGATTATACGCGCAAATCATGCCAAAGAGGGTTGCATAATGATCAAGTCCACTGCGGAATTTCCATTCATGTAAACTGCCATTGAAGCCTAGCAGGAACTTAAACGGCGTAAACACGATTTCTGCAGCGCCTAGGTCATAGATTATAAACACAACGCCAGCGTAAATACACATCTTGAGGATCATGACATGACGATTTTCGTTGAGATGTTCGTACGGTCGCATCATGGCGTAAACCGAAAGAAACCAGAATGTATGCATAGCGCAAATGTAGTATAGCATATATTGATTGTTGGTCACCAGTGTTACGATTATTACGAGGAAATTCAGCCTGAATAACATCTTGAGAATTCGGTAAATTGAATAATCACGTCGAACCCAGAAGAACGAGAAGTTGCCTGCATAGAGAAAGAAAAATTAAGGTGAAGAAATGCGATATCATATCGGGAAATAGTTCCCGAATATTCAGACTGAAGACTGAAGACTGACACGAAAATATGGCACAAAACAACAACTGTATTTAGTTGGTTGAAAACTTGAAGATACATTCGAATGAACCTCGCATAGATCGACGAATTTGACGTTTTTTGGCACGAATCCTTTCTCGTAGTTTGAGTATAAGTATAACAGGAAACTGAAGTTTTTGTTTTTCACATGTATTCCAAGCGTTACGTTAACTGCAAAGATTCTAGGCAAAAGTAGAAAAGTTCCCTGGTAGACATTTAGATCCGTCTATCTACTTTCAAATAGACCTGATATCTTTTGTAAGTTCACCCCCTTTCGTTGGCAGCAGGACACTTTCACGCAGCTGTGTTTTAGTAGACGCCAAGCAGCTTGGTCTGCTCCAAGAAACATAAATCATAGAAATGTATTTGTTTGCAGTGGCATGTAAACCGAAGGAATGGATGCTATTGGGATGCTATTGCTGCAAAATCTGCCTCGTTCTTACCAAAACAGCCAAATGGTTTACTGAAACAGTTCCACAAACACCTTTGCTGGCTCATTCGGTGGTTTGTGCACAAAGCATAACAGAATAGGCGCACTTACCAAATCCTGTCATCCAAACGTAGGCAGCAATGAACAGACGGATCGCATTGTATATCTCTGCTGCTCTGAAATAATGATACCAAACAAACATCACTTGCATCCACCCTTTCCATTCTTCAGTCTGTTCTCTATTGAGTAGCTTTCCAGTATTTTCTTTGCATGTTAAGCTGCCTGCTACTATGAATAACAATAAAACGAACAAGATAAACAAATCTCTTGAATACGTCCGATTTGCTTTTGGGAAGACGTGGATATAATCGCAGATATAGAAGAAGTACATGATTAGGCCTAAGATAATCAAAGCATGCAAGAAGGTATCAAAGTTGACCGGAGAAGGTTGATTTCTTTCTGCAGGCTTTCTTTCCACGGCCTTTCTGGTTGGTGCAGGATCTTCTGTGATGCTCCTGCCTTCTTCTAAGTTTTCTATTAATGGCCTTGTCGTGATTGATGATGGCGAAGATGGAATACCTGCAACAAAAGCAACAATTGTCTGTTATAGAATAAGCAAAATTATCTGCCTGAAATCATGCCATTTAGCTGGCTTGCCAAGGAGAGTGCTGACAAAAGCACCTCTTTGGCGTAACGAAACGTGAAACTTGAAACAAATTATTCCTTGATGGAACCTTTCTTTATTGACGCAGCAAAACAAGACATTATTTCAACGTCAAAGTTCTTCGCATCTTCACATTGTAAAGCTGCCACAATAAATTTGTTCAGAATTGGTAATGAAATCTTTGCATTTTGATTTTCCAGAGAATTTGGTAGAACTTTTAACCATTGTGATGTTTTAACCAACGCAGTATGTATTCGCATATAGTATTTGGAAAGTTCGCACGAATATTTTACAAGTAGTATTTTCGAGCCATGAGGAATTTGTTCAAATTTAGATTAATTTTCCTATCCATGCCACGAACGAAAAGTTCTTTATTTCAAGTTAAAAACTAAACTGTGTCAATTGTTGGATAGGTTTGCTCATTTTAGCAAGCTTTGACTAAATAAGAAAGTCTGGTTTTCATATAGCCGTAAAGTACTGTAGGGTTTCCTGCGGTGGCTTTCTGCCAGGGAGACAAAGATATCCCTGCCTCCTATCTATACCTCCCTGCTTTCTGCTAACTGCCATCTTCCATCCTCCCGGCATCGCAGGCAATTTTTTTCTAATGGAAGCATTTTCTTACAGTGCCGCAGGCAAGGGTTTGAAGTACCGTTAGACAACCGGAAGACCAGAGCTGCAAAAACTTGTTGACCTTCCTCCAAACCTGAAATTTATGCTCTCAACCTTCCTCATTTTAACACAATACATAATTACTGGAAAACAGCTCACCGGTGTTTTGTAAACCATACAAAACTATGTAATTAGGGATCTTCCCATATAATTTTTCTGTTTGAGTGTAAGTAGCAGGGCTCTAACCAGGTTTTAATACAAGGGAGGCCACAGTCTTAAGGAAGCGATTTATTAATTGAAAGGTATTGGAGCAACGAAGGGGGAACAAAGAGTTCAAGGTGAGAACATCTAAAAGCTACTGGGTGTCCAAAAATGTACTCCTGTTTGCAAATTCACCAAAATTTGATTACCAAAGTTATCATTGAATTTTTTCATCTCTTCTATCAACAATTCAAATATATTTAATGACGGTGAAAAATTTGTTCTATATGAAATAATGAAATAATGCATCGAAAACCTCATTCTGAGCAACATTCTTTAAGCAACATCGTTAATCTTGCCTCGTTAACCGTTTACATTGAAAATTTTGCAGTATTCTTCAAGTCCACAATAACACTTCACGTTTCATTCTGATATTCATGACCAAACAAGAAACTCAGCATAACAAAAGAAATTACTCAAATAAGTGCTTTCTTACAGAAAGCTTCAAAACCAGGCAGCACTAAAAAGAGCTTGATTCAATTGATCGAACAATAAATCAAACGATCAGCTTTGCCTGCAAAAATAATTTTTTTCATATACTGCTAAGAAAAAGAAATTTTGAAAGATCTACCTTACAATAAAATTTTGGTGATTTTGCAAAGAGAAGTACTTTTCCGGGACGCTTTTCAAAAGTCATTTTTTCTAGAGTAGACACGTGCATATTTCCTCATAGACTTTCTCTCTTTCATCACATTGTGTGATCAAACCTGATTTTTCTTCTTTTATATAGTTTTGAAATATAACCTCACCATCTGCATACTGTTGACATGAATTTTAATGCTTCTATGTATTTATTGATGATTTATTTTCTAAATCTATGCCAACAATGTAAAATTTTATTTTGACAACTAAACCTTCCTCAATTTTTGGCCAAAACCTTCCTCCAAACCAGGTTTGTAGGTTTGCAGTGTTTTTGCGTCTCTGCGGAAGACTGCCGTAAGAGCTGGGAAGAAGTTGAACACGTCCAACTTTCTCCCGGCTGTTACGGTAGTCTAACGGTAGCTCTAAGACACTTGCATGCAGAACCGCAAGAAAGGTTTCCATTAGCAATAATTGCCTGCGATGCCTGGAAGATGGAAGATGGCAGATGGCAGAAAGTAGCAGCAGGCAGTCTTGCGGCTATTTGGAAGGCAGGCTTAATAGCGTCCGTATAAATAGCGTCCTCATGGCCAATATCAACTTCTTTTCATTCATAAAACAAAAGTTGTCATTTAATCCTTGTGGAAATTAACTCAAGTAAATTCCTGAGAACAATGCAAGGATTAAGAAGTCTTTAGTCTCAACGGCTAATGATGATAGCACTATTGTGCAATAAGAAAGGGCCGTCAGCTGTTTGTCAGCGAAAATTCAGGACAGCGTTAACGCTGAAGTATTTATATGGACTCAATTTCTCCAGTCAAAATAACCAATCCAACTTTAAAGACTGAATGAATGATATATATTTCTTTCGTTTGTCAAAAAACATTAGCACTTACTGGCACTTAATAGCTGATACCTCCAAGGTAGTAAATGTTTGGTGATAGCTCTCACGAGCCAAATGAATACCACTGAGCACCAGCACAAAAATAATGCTTTCTGGTGAATCGTTGAGAACCCATGTGGAGGAGAGACGCCTTGAGAAGACTTGTATGCCTCCAGGAATGATGATAAAAGTGCTGTAGAAACATTCGATGGCTTTTTCATGGCTATCATCTTGGTAACGAGGTTGCAACTGCCTCTACCTGAAGGGGAAAGGAGTTAAGTTAAATATTAAAGGTCTTTGATCCGATACAGCCCGATTCTTTCGGGTCAAGATATTGGTCATATATTTTTGGTTCAAATAAGCTGACTGAAAGTCCGACCATGAAATTTGTAATATCAAATGTACAAGAGGATAGCACATGCTTAAACGTGCTGATGTGATTGCTTGGTGGTAAACATATTTATCAGGGTAACTTGCTCATAATTTTAGCACGTTTTTAAAGGTTTCTCGTAAGAAACTTCCTAAGAAAATCCCTTGCAGAATCTGAACGGAGTGACCGATTTCAGCCAGGAAAATTTAGAAAATAATTGAATATGTCAGCCGTTCAATCAGATGTTCAAACATCTAAATATTTCTTCACTCATACGATAACCTGGCAAATTATACGTCTTAATTGTTAGATCAGATTCCGGTAATTTTTCAGAGAATATTTTTTCAGTGAGATCTTGCTTGAGAAGGTTAGAATCTGACATGTTGAAATTCCATTTGCAGCCGGTAGTATCGCGTACAAATATTGTGGAAATGCAAATCAACTTTCTGAACCAGACATTTCTTGGTCTTATTCGAGCGCAATACAAATGGACGAAATAACGCCCCAATGAATCTCCTTTGGACAGCAAGCGCACCCTTTACAGTTGAAGTTTCAGTTGTAATTCTGAAAGCTGCGATCAAAAGATTAAGGATCAGTAATTCTGGTATGATCAAAACAAGCAGTTCCTGAACAGAAAATTTCCGTAAGAAATATTTTGGTCTTGTAGCTGAATGCCGTAATTTACGTTCAGACATTTTAGGTTTCATCTTATTTTATATGAGATAGAGACACTTGAATTTTACTATTGAGTTTTACCGTACAAGGCATTAACGAAGTTAATGGTAGGTGTGTTTTCCAGAGCTGCGTGGCTATTTGGTTTCGCTTGTGATGTTCGAAGTAAGCAAAAACATAGCACGATTTGAAAACGTTACTTCTTGAAACAAATTCTTCTTTCAATGATGATTTCTTAACGTAGAAAGCTGTTATTTCTTGACTCAAAACAACGTGTTCTAAAGCAGGAAAGATCGAATTTGCGAGAAATCGCCAAAAGATAGCAGTAACATCAATTACGCTGGCCATTCGTTGTTGCCATACCGTAACGGTATGCCCATTTTTGGTTTGTTCTCTGCCATAGAATAACAGCAACTCAACTCAACAAGAACAAAAAGCAACTCAACTTTTATATCACTAGAACTTGAGCGATATTTGATGGATGTTTTTATCGAAATTTTTATTGAATTTCTTGATATAAATCACTGCAGAACGCAACTGTTTATCGAAATATTCCATTTGCAAAATAAATGGGCATTTTCATTCTGGAGCTGCCAAAAAAGCTTTCAACCAAAATTGAAATAAGATTATATGAAATTTCAATAGTTTGCCCAGTAACGAAGAAAATAGAATCTTATAACATTGCTGCTGGAGTTTCTTACCTTTGTATAGATACAAAATTTTCAAGGTTCAGTAAACAGGTCGATCCAACCATCTTTGAACTTTGAAGCTGTTAACTGAAGCAAGTTGAATGATGCCACATGCTCGCGACAGATTTGAAATCATAATGGCGCATGCCACCAGACGGGAACCTGTCTCCTTGGAAACTCTTCCACGTTGTAAAAGCCAAGCCATTCAAATTGCTATGAGCGTGCGCCATGTGTTGTGGGATTGTAAATGATTCCATAAACTTGCGGGTGAGGAAGAAAAACGGCCTCTGTTTAAGGATATATTTTGCAAATACATCATTTAATGGAAGACATGTTCAAATCCATTTAAATTTACCTGACTCCGATCTATCACTCTATTCTGTAATTATGAAGGATTATCTTTAGGAAGCCCCTTCAAGAAACCTTAAAAACAGGGTTGAAATCATGATCAAATTTCCTGCCCGACAGTAATGACTTTTACATGCTTCAGTGCATGCTATCCCTTTGGGAGGATAGAAAAGTCATATTTGAGAGCAAAGCAGTATCACACAAGTCGATTTCATCCTCATGAGAGGATGAAACCTGTGGAAGTCATTGTTGTAAGGGAAATATATTGGAAGAGTTTGCTCGTGTTTTAGGCACGTTTTGAAGGTTTCTTGGAAGACCTTCTCAAGGAAATTCTCTAATAATTTCATAACAGAGTGGCCGATTTCGGTCAGACAAATTTTAAGATGGCTTTGAAAATGTCTATTATTGAATAATGTTTTTGCCAACATCATTGCCTTGATATCCAAGGACCACTGGCCTTTTAAACCGGGAATGTTCTTTTACTCACCCGGTAGATTCATTCACAAGTATGGTTTTTAGTTGCAATGAAATTTAGCACTTTGAAAATCTGATCTTTAAAACTGAGCACTCTGAACAACCGCCCATTTTAGCAAAATCTCCGAGCCTGCATCTTTTACTGTTTGGTAAAAATCTGCCAGTTTTCAAAAACAGCTAACTATTACGAAAAAAGGAAGGCTACTCCTTACATTTTGGTTAAAAAGATAGCAATTCAAAAGCATCTAGCGTTAGCAAAGACAGCAAGCCTAAGGCCGTGCCTTTCATTAGAATTGAGCATTTTCCATGACTGCAAAATTTTAACCGAAAGAACAAAACATCAGCAGTTTAAGAAACACAGTCGATTGAAACGATTTGCTTTTAATTATAATCGTTCGAAATTTGCTTTACATGCTGTTTAGAAATAAGCTATCACAATTGAATCTGATTTCGTGCATAAGGAAGCAGACAGCTTTTTGGTAAAACCGAGCCACTTTCAACAACAGCCACTCTTCAGAAAAGAGGCAAGCCTATATATAGTATTACTTTTCATTCAAAAATAAGCTGTTTTGAAAGCACGCAATCGAAATTTCCGAAAGAGCAACTTATAACCTTGTTTTTCGGTCAAAATCGGGCCTTCTCAATCAAAAAAATAGGCAACACTGTGCACCTCAAAGAACTGCAAATTTTTTTTGCAACGGCGATAAACGCTACCCCTCTCCTTTTCAGTTGAAAATGAGCTATTTCAAAGGTATTTAAATTTTCCAGAAAGGTAGATCTATTGCAATTTTCAATCGTTTGGACCTTATTTTTGGTCCTAGTTATAAAATGATCGGCTCGACCATCCCGATTTTTGAAGGGTATAGCCTTTAATTTTTGCCAAAAATCGAAGGATTCAAGAACTTTCAATTTTTCAAAGGGACTTGAAAAAACCAAAGGTCGATAGGTCCAAAATCCTAAATTCTCAAAAGGTATAGCCTGGACTTTTTGCCAAAAATTGATCGGTCTGAAAATCCCAACTTTTCACAGGGATTGATTTTGCCAAAGATCGGTAGGTTCGAAAATCCCTACTTATCATAGGACATAGGGAAAAGCCTTGATGTTTCGCCAAAAATCGATGGGTCAATGGATCCCAACTTTTCGAAGGGTATAGCCTTGATGTTTTGCAAAAATCGATAAGCTCAAAAATCCCAACTTTTCAAAGGGTATAGCTTTGATGTTTTGCCACAAGTCGATGGGTCAGAAGATCCCAGCTTTTCAAAGGGTATAGCCTTGATGTTTTTGCCAAAAATCAATGGGTCAAAAGATCCCAACTTTTTGAAGGGTATAGCCTTGATGTTTTTGCCAAAAATCCATGCGGTCAAAAATCCCAACTTTTCAAAGGGTATAGCCTTGATGTTTTTGCCAAAAATCGATGGGTCAAAAGATCACAACTTTTTAAAGTGTATAGCCTTGATGTTTTGGCCAAAAATCGATGGGTTCAAAAATCCCAACTTTTCAAAGGGTATAGCCTTGATGTTTTTGCCAAAAATCGATGGGTCAAAAGATCCCAACTTTTCAAAGGGTATAGCCTTGATGTTTTTGCCAAAAATCGATGGGTTCAAAAATCCCAACTTTTCAAAGGGTATAGCCTTGATGTTTTTGCCAAAAATCGATGGGTCAAAAGATCCCAACTTTTTAAAGGGTATAGCCTTGATGTTTTTGCCAAAAAATCGATGGGTCAAAGATCCCAACTTCTCAAAGGGCATAGCCTTAATGTTTTTGCCAAAAATCGATGGGTCAAAGATCCCAGCTTTTCAAAGGGTATAGCCTTGATGTTTTGGCCAAAAATCGATGGGTCAAAAGATCCCAACATTTTAATGGGTATAGCCTTGATGTTTTTACCAAAAATCGATCGGTCAAAAGATCCCAACTTTTCAAAGGGTATAGCCTTGATGTTTTGGCCAAAAATCGATGGGTTCAAAAATCCCATCTTTTCAAAGGGTATAGCCTTGATGTTTTGGCCAAAAATCGATGGGTTCAAAAATCCAAAATTTTCAAAGGGTATAGCCTTGATGTTTTTGCCAAAAATCGATGGGTCAAAAGATCCCAACTTTTTAAAGGGTATAGCCTTGATGTTTTGCCACAAATCGATGGGTCAAAAGATCCCAACTTTTCAAAGGGTATAGCCTTGATGTCTTGGCCAAAAATCGATGGGTTCAAAAATCCCAACTTTTCAAAGGGTATAGCCTTGATGTTTTTGCCAAAAATCGATGGGTCAAAGATCCCAGCTTTTCAAAGGGTATAGCCTTGATGTTTTTGCCAAAAATCGATGGGTTCAAAAATCCAAAATTTTCAAAGGGCATAGCCTTGATGTTTTTGCCAAAAATCGATGGGTCAAAGATCCCAGCTTTTCAAAGGGTATAGCCTTGATGTTTTGGCCAAAAATCGATGCGGTCAAAAATCCAAAATTTTCAAAGGGTATAGCCTTGATGTTTTTGCCAAAAATCGATGGGTCAAAAGATCCCAACTTTTTAATGGGTATAGCCTTGATGTTTTTACCAAAAATCGATCGGTCAAAAGATCCCAACTTTTCAAAGGGTATAGCCTTGATGTCTTGGCCAAAAATCGATGGGTTCAAAAATCCCAACTTTTTAAAGGGTATAGCCTTGATGTTTTGGCCAAAAATCGATGGGTTCGAAAATGCCAACTTTTCAAAGGGTATAGCCTTGATGTTTTTGTCAAAAATATATGGGTCAAAGATCCCAGCTTTTCAAAGGGTATAGCCTTGATGTTTTTGCCAAAAATGGATGGGTTCAAAAATCCCAACTTTTTAAAGGGTATAGCCTTGATGTCTTGGCCAAAAATCGATGGGTTCAAAAATCCCATCTTTTCAAAGGGTATAGCCTTGATGTTTTTGCCAAAAATCGATGGGTCAAAAGATCCCAACTTTTTAATGGGTATAGCCTTGATGTTTTTACCAAAAATCGATCGGTCAAAAGATCCCAACTTTTCAAAGGGTATAGCCTTGATGTTTTGGCCAAAAATCGATGGGTTCAAAAATCCCATCTTTTCAAAGGGTATAGCCTTGATGTTTTGGCCAAAAATCGATGGGTTCAAAAATCCAAAATTTTCAAAGGGTATAGCCTTGATGTTTTTGCCAAAAATCGATGGGTCAAAAGATCCCAACTTTTTAAAGGGTATAGCCTTGATGTTTTGCCACAAATCGATGGGTCAAAAGATCCCAACTTTTTAAAGGGTATAGCCTTGATGTCTTGGCCAAAAATCGATGGGTTCAAAAATCCCGACTTTTCAAAGGGTATAGCCTTGATGTTTTTGCCAAAAATCGATGGGTCAAAGATCCCAGCTTTTCAAAGGGTATAGCCTTGATGTTTTTGCCAAAAATCGATGGGTTCAAAAATCCAAAATTTTCAAAGGGCATAGCCTTGATGTTTTTGCCAAAAATCGATGGGTCAAAGATCCCAGCTTTTCAAAGGGTATAGCCTTGATGTTTTGGCCAAAAATCGATGCGGTCAAAAATCCAAAATTTTCAAAGGGTATAGCCTTGATGTTTTTGCCAAAAATCGATGGGTCAAAAGATCCCAACTTTTTAATGGGTATAGCCTTGATGTTTTTACCAAAAATCGATCGGTCAAAAGATCCCAACTTTTCAAAGGTTATAGCCTTGATGTCTTGGCCAAAAATCGATGGGTTCAAAAATCCCAACTTTTTAAAGGGTATAGCCTTGATGTTTTGGCCAAAAATCGATGGGTTCAAAAATCCCAATTTTTCAAAGGGTATAGCCTTGATGTTTTTGTCAAAAATATATGGGTCAAAGATCCCAGCTTTTCAAAGGGTATAGCCTTGATGTTTTTGCCAAAAATGGATGGGTTCAAAAATCCCAACTTTTTAAAGGGTATAGCCTTGATGTCTTGGCCAAAAATCGATGGGTTCAAAAATCCCATCTTTTCAAAGGGTATAGCCTGGATGTTTTTGTCAAAAATATATTGGTCAAAGATCCCAACTTTTCAAAGGGTATAGCCTTGATGTTTTTGGCGAAAATCGATGCGGTCAAAAATCCCAACTTTTGAAAGGGTATAGCCTTGATGTTTTGGCCAAAAATCGATGCGGTCAAAAATCCAAAATTTTCAAAGGGTATAGCCTTGATGTTTTTGTCAAAAATATATGGGTCAAAGATCCCAGCTTTTCAAAGGGTATAGCCTTGATGTTTTTGCCAAAAATGGATGGGTGCAAAAATCCAAACTTTTTAAAGGGTATAGCCTTGATGTCTTGGCCAAAAATCGATGGGTTCAAAAATCCCATCTTTTCAAAGGGTATAGCCTTGATGTTTTGGCCAAAAATCGATGGGTTCAAAAATCCAAAATTTTCAAAGGGTATAGCCTTGATGTTTTTGCCAAAAATCGATGGGTCAAAAGATCCCAACTTTTTAAAGGGTATAGCCTTGATGTTTTGGCCAAAAATCGATGGGTTCAAAAATCCCAACTTTTCAAAGGGTATAGCCTTGATGTTTTTGCCAAAAATCGATGGGTCAAAGATCCCAGCTTTTCAAAGGGTATAGCCTTGATGTTTTGGCCAAAAATCGATGCGGTCAAAAATCCAAAATTTTCAAAGGGTATAGCCTTGATGTTTTTGCCAAAAATCGATGGGTCAAAAGATCCCAACTTTTTAATGGGTATAGCCTTGATGTTTTTACCAAAAATCGATCGGTCAAAAGATCCCAACTTTTCAAAGGGTATAGCCTTGATGTCTTGGCCAAAAATCGATGGGTTCAAAAATCCCAACATTTTAAAGGGTATAGCCTTGATGTTTTGGCCAAAAATCGATGGGTTCAAAAATCCCAATTTTTCAAAGGGTATAGCCTTGATGTTTTTTTCAAAAATATATGGGTCAAAGATCCCAGCTTTTCAAAGGGTATAGCCTTGATGTTTTTGCCAAAAATGGATGGGTTCAAAAATCCCAACTTTTTAAAGGGTATAGCCTTGATGTCTTGGCCAAAAATCGATGGGTTCAAAAATCCCATCTTTTCAAAGGGTATAGCCTGGATGTTTTTGTCAAAAATATATTGGTCAAAGATCCCAACTTTTCAAAGGGTATAGCCTTGATGTTTTTGGCGAAAATCGATGCGGTCAAAAATCCCAACTTTTGAAAGGGTATAGCCTTGATGTTTTGGCCAAAAATCGATGCGGTCAAAAATCCAAAATTTTCAAAGGGTATAGCCTTGATGTTTTTGTCAAAAATATATGGGTCAAAGATCCCAGCTTTTCAAAGGGCATAGCCTTGATGTTTTTGCCAAAAATGGATGGGTTCAAAAATCCAAACTTTTTAAAGGGTATTCAAACTTTTATAGCCTTGATGTCTTGGCCAAAAATCGATGGGTTCAAAAATCCCATCTTTTCAAAGGGTATAGCCTTGATGTTTTGGCCAAAAATCGATGAGTTCAAAAATCCAAAATTTTCAAAGGGTATAGCCTTGATGTTTTTGCCAAAAATCGATGGGTCAAAAGATCCCAACTTTTTAAAGGGTATAGCCTTGATGTTTTGGCCAAAAATCGATGGGTTCAAAAATCCCAACTTTTCAAAGGGTATAGCCTTGATGTTTTTGCCAAAAATCGATGGGTCAAAGATCCCAGCTTTTCAAAGGGTATAGCCTTGATGTTTTTGCCAAAAATCGATGGGTTCAAAAATCCAAAATTTTCAAAGGGCATAGCCTTGATGTTTTTGCCAAAAATCGATGGGTCAAAGATCCCAGCTTTTCAAAGGGTATAGCCTTGATGTTTTGGCCAAAAATCGATGCGGTCAAAAATCCAAAATTTTCAAAGGGTATAGCCTTGATGTTTTTGCCAAAAATCGATGGGTCAAAAGATCCCAACATTTTAATGGGTATAGCCTTGATGTTTTTACCAAAAATCGATCGGTCAAAAGATCCCAACTTTTCAAAGGGTATAGCCTTGATGTTTTGGCCAAAAATCGATGGGTTCAAAAATCCCATCTTTTCAAAGGGTATAGCCTTGATGTTTTGGCCAAAAATCGATGGGTTCAAAAATCCAAAATTTTCAAAGGGTATAGCCTTGATGTTTTTGCCAAAAATCGATGGGTCAAAAGATCCCAACTTTTTAAAGGGTATAGCCTTGATGTTTTGCCACAAATCGATGGGTCAAAAGATCCCAACTTTTCAAAGGGTATAGCCTTGATGTCTTGGCCAAAAATCGATGGGTTCAAAAATCCCAACTTTTCAAAGGGTATAGCCTTGATGTTTTTGCCAAAAATCGATGGGTCAAAGATCCCAGCTTTTCAAAGGGTATAGCCTTGATGTTTTTGCCAAAAATCGATGGGTTCAAAAATCCAAAATTTTCAAAGGGCATAGCCTTGATGTTTTTGCCAAAAATCGATGGGTCAAAGATCCCAGCTTTTCAAAGGGTATAGCCTTGATGTTTTGGCCAAAAATCGATGCGGTCAAAAATCCAAAATTTTCAAAGGGTATAGCCTTGATGATTTTGCCAAAAATCGATGGGTCAAAAGATCCCAACTTTTTAATGGGTATAGCCTTGATGTTTTTACCAAAAATCGATCTGTCAAAAGATCCCAACTTTTCAAAGGGTATAGCCTTGATGTCTTGGCCAAAAATCGATGGGTTCAAAAATCCCATCTTTTCAAAGGGTATAGCCTTGATGTTTTTGCCAAAAATCGATGGGTCAAAAGATCCCAACTTTTTAAAGGGTATAGCCTTGATGTTTTTACCAAAAATCGATCGGTCAAAAGATCCCAACTTTTCAAAGGGTATAGCCTTGATGTCTTGGCCAAAAATCGATGGGTTCAAAAATCCCAACTTTTTAAAGGGTATAGCCTTGATGTTTTGGCCAAAAATCGATGGGTTCAAAAATCCCAATTTTTCAAAGGGTATAGCCTTGATGTTTTTGTCAAAAATCGATAAGCTCAAAAATCCCAACTTTTCAAAGGGTATAGCCTTGATGTTTTGGCCAAAAATCGATGCGGTCAAAAATCCCAACTTTTCAAAGGGTATAGCCTTGATGTTTTTGCCAAGAATCGATGGGTCATAGATCCCAGCTTTTCAAAGGGTATAGCCTTGATGTTTTGGCCAAAAATCGATGGGTTCAAAAATCCAAAATTTTCAAAGGGTATAGCCTTGATGTTTTTGCCAAAAATCGATGGGTCAAAAGATCCCAACTTTTTAAAGGGTATAGCCTTGATGTTTTGCCACAAATCGATAAGCTCAAAGATCCCAACTTTTTAAAGGGTATAGCCTTGATGTTTTGGCCAAAAATCGATGGGTTCAAAAATCCCAACTTTTCAAAGGGTATAGCCTTGATGTTTTTACCAAAAATCGATGGGTCAAAGATCCCAGCTTTTCAAAGGGTATAGCCTTGATGTTTTTGCCAAAAATCGCTGGGTCAAAAGATCCCAACTTTTTAACGGGTATAGCCTTGATGTTTTGCCACAAATCGATGGGTCAAAAGATCCCAACTTTTTAAAGGGTATAGCCTTGATGTCTTGGCCAAAAATCGATGAGTTCAAAAATCCCAACTTTTCAAAGGGTATAGCCTTGATGTTTTTGCCAAAAATCGATGGGTCAAAGATCCCAGCTTTTCAAAGGGTATAGCCTAGATGTTTTTGCCAAAAATCGATGGGTTCAAAAATCCAAAATTTTCAAAGGGCATAGCCTTGATGTTTTTGCCAAAAATCGATGGGTCAAAGATCCCAGCTTTTTAAAGGGTATAGCCCTACATGTTTTGGCCAAAAATCGATGCGGTCAAAAATCCAAAATTTTCAAAGGGTATAGCCTTGATGTTTTTGCCAAAAATCGATGGGTCAAAAGATCCCAACTTTTTAATGGGTATAGCCTTGATGTTTTTACCAAAAATCGATCGGTCAAAAGATCCCAACTTTTCAAAGGGTATAGCCTTGATGTCTTGGCCAAAAATCGATGGGTTCAAAAATCCCAGCTTTTCAAAGGGTATAGCCTTGATGTTTTTGTCAAAAATATATGGGTCAAAGATCCCAGCTTTTCAAAGGGTATAGCCTTGATGTTTTTGCCAAAAATGGATGGGTTCAAAAATCCCAACTTTTTAAAGGGTATAGCCTTGATGTCTTGGCCAAAAATCGATGGGTTCAAAAATCCCATCTTTTCAAAGGGTATAGCCTGGATGTTTTTGTCAAAAATATATTGGTCAAAGATCCCAACTTTTCAAAGGGTATAGCCTTGATGTTTTTGGCGAAAATCGATGCGGTCAAAAATCCCAACTTTTGAAAGGGTATAGCCTTGATGTTTTGGCCAAAAATCGATGCGGTCAAAAATCCAAAATTTTCAAAGGGTATAGCCTTGATGTTTTTGCCAAAAATCGATAAGCTCAAAAATCCCAACTTTTCAAAGGGTATAGCCTTGATGTTTTGGCCAAAAATCGATGCGGTCAAAAATCCCAGCTTTTCAAAGGGTATAGCCTTGATGTTTTGGCCAAAAATGGATGGGTTCAAAAATCCCAACTTTTCAAAGGGTATAGCCTTGATGTTTTTGCCAAGAATCGATGGGTCATAAATCCCAGCTTTTCAAAGGGTATAGCCTTGATGTTTTGGCCAAAAATCGATGGGTTCAAAAATCCAAAATTTTCAAAGGGTATAGCCTTGATGTTTTGGCCAAAAATCGATGGGTTCAAAAATCCCAACTTTTCAAAGGGTATAGCCTTGATGTTTTTGCCAAAAATCGATGGGTCAAAGATCCCAGCTTTTCAAAGGGTATAGCCTTGATGTTTTGGCCAAAAATCGATGCGGTCAAAAATCCCAACTTTTCAAAGGGTATAGCCTTGATGTTTTTGCCAAACATCGATGGGTCAAAGATCCCAGCTTTTCAAAGGGTATAGCCTTGATGTTTTTGTCAAAAATCGATGGGTCAAAAGATCCCAACTTTTTAAAGGGTATAGCCTTGATGTTTTTGCCAAAAATCGATGGGTCATAGATCCCAGCTTTTCAAAGGGTATAGCCCTACATGTTTTGGCCAAAAATCGATGCGGTCAAAAATCCAAAATTTTCAAAGGGTATAGCCTTGATGTTTTTGCCAAAAATCGATGGGTCAAAAGATCCCAACTTTTTAATGGGTATAGCCTTGATGTTTTTACCAAAAATCGATCGGTCAAAAGATCCCAACTTTTCAAAGGGTATAGCCTTGATGTCTTGGCCAAAAATCGATGGGTTCAAAAATCCCAGCTTTTCAAAGGGTATAGCCTTGATGTTTTTGTCAAAAATATATGGGTCAAAGATCCCAGCTTTTCAAAGGGTATAGCCTTGATGTTTTTGCCAAAAATCGCTGGGTCAAAAGATCCCAACTTTTTAACGGGTATAGCCTTGATGTTTTGCCACAAATCGATGGGTCAAAAGATCCCAACTTTTTAAAGGGTATAGCCTTGATGTCTTGGCCAAAAATCGATGAGTTCAAAAATCCCAACTTTTCAAAGGGTATAGCCTTGATGTTTTTGCCAAAAATCGATGGGTCAAAGATCCCAGCTTTTCAAAGGGTATAGCCTAGATGTTTTTGCCAAAAATCGATGGGTTCAAAAATCCAAAATTTTCAAAGGGCATAGCCTTGATGTTTTTGCCAAAAATCGATGGGTCAAAGATCCCAGCTTTTTAAAGGGTATAGCCCTACATGTTTTGGCCAAAAATCGATGCGGTCAAAAATCCAAAATTTTCAAAGGGTATAGCCTTGATGTTTTTGCCAAAAATCGATGGGTCAAAAGATCCCAACTTTTTAATGGGTATAGCCTTGATGTTTTTACCAAAAATCGATCGGTCAAAAGATCCCAACTTTTCAAAGGGTATAGCCTTGATGTCTTGGCCAAAAATCGATGGGTTCAAAAATCCCAGCTTTTCAAAGGGTATAGCCTTGATGTTTTTGTCAAAAATATATGGGTCAAAGATCCCAGCTTTTCAAAGGGTATAGCCTTGATGTTTTTGCCAAAAATGGATGGGTTCAAAAATCCCAACTTTTTAAAGGGTATAGCCTTGATGTCTTGGCCAAAAATCGATGGGTTCAAAAATCCCATCTTTTCAAAGGGTATAGCCTGGATGTTTTTGTCAAAAATATATTGGTCAAAGATCCCAACTTTTCAAAGGGTATAGCCTTGATGTTTTTGGCGAAAATCGATGCGGTCAAAAATCCCAACTTTTGAAAGGGTATAGCCTTGATGTTTTGGCCAAAAATCGATGCGGTCAAAAATCCAAAATTTTCAAAGGGTATAGCCTTGATGTTTTTGCCAAAAATCGATAAGCTCAAAAATCCCAACTTTTCAAAGGGTATAGCCTTGATGTTTTGGCCAAAAATCGATGCGGTCAAAAATCCCAGCTTTTCAAAGGGTATAGCCTTGATGTTTTGGCCAAAAATGGATGGGTTCAAAAATCCCAACTTTTCAAAGGGTATAGCCTTGATGTTTTTGCCAAGAATCGATGGGTCATAAATCCCAGCTTTTCAAAGGGTATAGCCTTGATGTTTTGGCCAAAAATCGATGGGTTCAAAAATCCAAAATTTTCAAAGGGTATAGCCTTGATGTTTTGGCCAAAAATCGATGGGTTCAAAAATCCCAACTTTTCAAAGGGTATAGCCTTGATGTTTTTGCCAAAAATCGATGGGTCAAAGATCCCAGCTTTTCAAAGGGTATAGCCTTGATGTTTTGGCCAAAAATCGATGCGGTCAAAAATCCCAACTTTTCAAAGGGTATAGCCTTGATGTTTTTGCCAAACATCGATGGGTCAAAGATCCCAGCTTTTCAAAGGGTATAGCCTTGATGTTTTTGTCAAAAATCGATGGGTCAAAAGATCCCAACTTTTTAAAGGGTATAGCCTTGATGTTTTTGCCAAAAATCGATGGGTCATAGATCCCAGCTTTTCAAAGGGTATAGCCTTGATGTTTTGGCCAAAAATCGATGGGTTCAAAAATCCAAAATTTTCAAAGGGTATAGCCTTGATGTTTTTGCCAAAAATCGATGGGTCAAAAGATCCCAACTTTTTAAAGGGTATAGCCTTGATGTTTTGCCACAAATCGATAAGCTCAAAGATCCCAACTTTTTAAAGGGTTTAGCCTTGATGTTTTGGCCAAAAATCGATGGGTTCAAAAATCCCAACTTTTCAAAGGGTATAGCCTTGATGTTTTTACCAAAAATCGATGGGTCAAAGATCCCAGCTTTTCAAAGGGTATAGCCTTGATGTTTTTGCCAAAAATCGATGGGTCAAAAGATCCCAACTTTTTAAAGGGTATAGCCTTGATGTTTTGCCACAAATCGATGGGTCAAAAGATCCCAACTTTTTAAAGGGTATAGCCTTGATGTCTTGGCCAAAAATCGATGAGTTCAAAAATCCCAACTTTTCAAAGGGTATAGCCTTGATGTTTTTGCCAAAAATCGATGGGTCAAAGATCCCAGCTTTTCAAAGGGTATAGCCTAGATGTTTTTGCCAAAAATCGATGGGTTCAAAAATCCAAAATTTTCAAAGGGCATAGCCTTGATGTTTTTGCCAAAAATCGATGGGTCAAAGATCCCAGCTTTTTAAAGGGTATAGCCCTACATGTTTTGGCCAAAAATCGATGCGGTCAAAAATCCAAAATTTTCAAAGGGTATAGCCTTGATGTTTTTGCCAAAAATCGATGGGTCAAAAGATCCCAACTTTTTAATGGGTATAGCCTTGATGTTTTTACCAAAAATCGATCGGTCAAAAGATCCCAACTTTTCAAAGGGTATAGCCTTGATGTCTTGGCCAAAAATCGATGGGTTCAAAAATCCCAGCTTTTCAAAGGGTATAGCCTTGATGTTTTTGTCAAAAATATATGGGTCAAAGATCCCAGCTTTTCAAAGGGTATAGCCTTGATGTTTTTGCCAAAAATGGATGGGTTCAAAAATCCCAACTTTTTAAAGGGTATAGCCTTGATGTCTTGGCCAAAAATCGATGGGTTCAAAAATCCCATCTTTTCAAAGGGTATAGCCTGGATGTTTTTGTCAAAAATATATTGGTCAAAGATCCCAACTTTTCAAAGGGTATAGCCTTGATGTTTTTGGCGAAAATCGATGCGGTCAAAAATCCCAACTTTTGAAAGGGTATAGCCTTGATGTTTTGGCCAAAAATTGATGCGGTCAAAAATCCAAAATTTTCAAAGGGTATAGCCTTGATGTTTTTGCCAAAAATCGATAAGCTCAAAAATCCCAACTTTTCAAAGGGTATAGCCTTGATGTTTTGGCCAAAAATCGATGCGGTCAAAAATCCCAGCTTTTCAAAGGGTATAGCCTTGATGTTTTGGCCAAAAATGGATGGGTTCAAAAATCCCAACTTTTCAAAGGGTATAGCCTTGATGTTTTTGCCAAGAATCGATGGGTCATAGATCCCAGCTTTTCAAAGGGTATAGCCTTGATGTTTTGGCCAAAAATCGATGGGTTCAAAAATCCAAAATTTTCAAAGGGTATAGCCTTGATGTTTTTGCCAAAAATCGATGGGTCAAAAGATCCCAACTTTTTAAAGGGTATAGCCTTGATGTTTTGGCCAAAAATCGATGCGGTCGAAAATCCCAGCTTTTCAAAGGGTATAGCCTTGATGTTTTGGCCAAAAATCGATGGGTCAAAAGATCCCAACTTTTTAATGGGTATAGCCTTGATGTTTTTACCAAAAATCGATCTGTCAAAAGATCCCAACTTTTCAAAGGGTATAGCCTTGATGTCTTGGCCAAAAATCGATGGGTTCAAAAATCCCATCTTTTCAAAGGGTATAGCCTTGATGTTTTTGCCAAAAATCGATGGGTCAAAAGATCCCAACTTTTTAAAGGGTATAGCCTTGATGTTTTTACCAAAAATCGATCGGTCAAAAGATCCCAACTTTTCAAAGGGTATAGCCTTGATGTCTTGGCCAAAAATCGATGGGTTCAAAAATCCCAACTTTTTAAAGGGTATAGCCTTGATGTTTTGGCCAAAAATCGATGGGTTCAAAAATCCCAATTTTTCAAAGGGTATAGCCTTGATGTTTTTGTCAAAAATCGATAAGCTCAAAAATCCCAACTTTTCAAAGGGTATAGCCTTGATGTTTTGGCCAAAAATCGATGCGGTCAAAAATCCCAACTTTTCAAAGGGTATAGCCTTGATGTTTTTGCCAAGAATCGATGGGTCATAGATCCCAGCTTTTCAAAGGGTATAGCCTTGATGTTTTGGCCAAAAATCGATGGGTTCAAAAATCCAAAATTTTCAAAGGGTATAGCCTTGATGTTTTTGCCAAAAATCGATGGGTCAAAAGATCCCAACTTTTTAAAGGGTATAGCCTTGATGTTTTGCCACAAATCGATAAGCTCAAAGATCCCAACTTTTTAAAGGGTATAGCCTTGATGTTTTGGCCAAAAATCGATGGGTTCAAAAATCCCAACTTTTCAAAGGGTATAGCCTTGATGTTTTTACCAAAAATCGATGGGTCAAAGATCCCAGCTTTTCAAAGGGTATAGCCTTGATGTTTTTGCCAAAAATCGCTGGGTCAAAAGATCCCAACTTTTTAACGGGTATAGCCTTGATGTTTTGCCACAAATCGATGGGTCAAAAGATCCCAACTTTTTAAAGGGTATAGCCTTGATGTCTTGGCCAAAAATCGATGAGTTCAAAAATCCCAACTTTTCAAAGGGTATAGCCTTGATGTTTTTGCCAAAAATCGATGGGTCAAAGATCCCAGCTTTTCAAAGGGTATAGCCTAGATGTTTTTGCCAAAAATCGATGGGTTCAAAAATCCAAAATTTTCAAAGGGCATAGCCTTGATGTTTTTGCCAAAAATCGATGGGTCAAAGATCCCAGCTTTTTAAAGGGTATAGCCCTACATGTTTTGGCCAAAAATCGATGCGTTCAAAAATCCAAAATTTTCAAAGGGTATAGCCTTGATGTTTTTGCCAAAAATCGATGGGTCAAAAGATCCCAACTTTTTAATGGGTATAGCCTTGATGTTTTTACCAAAAATCGATCGGTCAAAAGATCCCAACTTTTCAAAGGGTATAGCCTTGATGTCTTGGCCAAAAATCGATGGGTTCAAAAATCCCAGCTTTTCAAAGGGTATAGCCTTGATGTTTTTGTCAAAAATATATGGGTCAAAGATCCCAGCTTTTCAAAGGGTATAGCCTTGATGTTTTTGCCAAAAATGGATGGGTTCAAAAATCCCAACTTTTTAAAGGGTATAGCCTTGATGTCTTGGCCAAAAATCGATGGGTTCAAAAATCCCATCTTTTCAAAGGGTATAGCCTGGATGTTTTTGTCAAAAATATATTGGTCAAAGATCCCAACTTTTCAAAGGGTATAGCCTTGATGTTTTTGGCGAAAATCGATGCGGTCAAAAATCCCAACTTTTGAAAGGGTATAGCCTTGATGTTTTGGCCAAAAATCGATGCGGTCAAAAATCCAAAATTTTCAAAGGGTATAGCCTTGATGTTTTTGCCAAAAATCGATAAGCTCAAAAATCCCAACTTTTCAAAGGGTATAGCCTTGATGTTTTGGCCAAAAATCGATGCGGTCAAAAATCCCAGCTTTTCAAAGGGTATAGCCTTGATGTTTTGGCCAAAAATGGATGGGTTCAAAAATCCCAACTTTTCAAAGGGTATAGCCTTGATGTTTTTGCCAAGAATCGATGGGTCATAAATCCCAGCTTTTCAAAGGGTATAGCCTTGATGTTTTGGCCAAAAATCGATGGGTTAAAAAATCCAAAATTTTCAAAGGGTATAGCCTTGATGTTTTGGCCAAAAATCGATGGGTTCAAAAATCCCAACTTTTCAAAGGGTATAGCCTTGATGTTTTTGCCAAAAATCGATGGGTCAAAGATCCCAGCTTTTCAAAGGGTATAGCCTTGATGTTTTGGCCAAAAATCGATGCGGTCAAAAATCCCAACTTTTCAAAGGGTATAGCCTTGATGTTTTTGCCAAACATCGATGGGTCAAAGATCCCAGCTTTTCAAAGGGTATAGCCTTGATGTTTTTGTCAAAAATCGATGGGTCAAAAGATCCCAACTTTTTAAAGGGTATAGCCTTGATGTTTTTGCCAAAAATCGATGGGTCATAGATCCCAGCTTTTCAAAGGGTATAGCCTTGATGTTTTGGCCAAAAATCGATGGGTTCAAAAATCCAAAATTTTCAAAGGGTATAGCCTTGATGTTTTTGCCAAAAATCGATGGGTCAAAAGATCCCAACTTTTTAAAGGGTATAGCCTTGATGTTTTGCCACAAATCGATAAGCTCAAAGATCCCAACTTTTTAAAGGGTATAGCCTTGATGTTTTGGCCAAAAATCGATGGGTTCAAAAATCCCAACTTTTCTAAGGGTATAGCCTTGATGTTTTTACCAAAAATCGATGGGTCAAAGATCCCAGCTTTTCAAAGGGTATAGCCTTGATGTTTTTGCCAAAAATCGATGGGTCAAAAGATCCCAACTTTTTAAAGGGTATAGCCTTGATGTTTTGCCACAAATCGATGGGTCAAAAGATCCCAACTTTTTAAAGGGTATAGCCTTGATGTCTTGGCCAAAAATCGATGAGTTCAAAAATCCCAACTTTTCAAAGGGTATAGCCTTGATGTTTTTGCCAAAAATCGATGGGTCAAAGATCCCAGCTTTTCAAAGGGTATAGCCTAGATGTTTTTGCCAAAAATCGATGGGTTCAAAAATCCAAAATTTTCAAAGGGCATAGCCTTGATGTTTTTGCCAAAAATCGATGGGTCAAAGATCCCAGCTTTTTAAAGGGTATAGCCCTACATGTTTTGGCCAAAAATCGATGCGGTCAAAAATCCAAAATTTTCAAAGGGTATAGCCTTGATGTTTTTGCCAAAAATCGATGGGTCAAAAGATCCCAACTTTTTAATGGGTATAGCCTTGATGTTTTTACCAAAAATCGATCGGTCAAAAGATCCCAACTTTTCAAAGGGTATAGCCTTGATGTCTTGGCCAAAAATCGATGGGTTCAAAAATCCCAGCTTTTCAAAGGGTATAGCCTTGATGTTTTTGTCAAAAATATATGGGTCAAAGATCCCAGCTTTTCAAAGGGTATAGCCTTGATGTTTTTGCCAAAAATGGATGGGTTCAAAAATCCCAACTTTTTAAAGGGTATAGCCTTGATGTCTTGGCCAAAAATCGATGGGTTCAAAAATCCCATCTTTTCAAAGGGTATAGCCTTGATGTTTTTGCCAAAAATCGATGGGTCAAAAGATCCCAACTTTTTAAAGGGTATAGCCTTGATGTTTTTACCAAAAATCGATCGGTCAAAAGATCCCAACTTTTCAAAGGGTATAGCCTTGATGTCTTGGCCAAAAATCGATGGGTTCAAAAATCCCAACTTTTTAAAGGGTATAGCCTTGATGTTTTGGCCAAAAATCGATGGGTTCAAAAATCCCAATTTTTCAAAGGGTATAGCCTTGATGTTTTTGTCAAAAATCGATAAGCTCAAAAATCCCAACTTTTCAAAGGGTATAGCCTTGATGTTTTGGCCAAAAATCGATGCGGTCAAAAATCCCAACTTTTCAAAGGGTATAGCCTTGATGTTTTTGCCAAGAATCGATGGGTCATAGATCCCAGCTTTTCAAAGGGTATAGCCTTGATGTTTTGGCCAAAAATCGATGGGTTCAAAAATCCAAAATTTTCAAAGGGTATAGCCTTGATGTTTTTGCCAAAAATCGATGGGTCAAAAGATCCCAACTTTTTAAAGGGTATAGCCTTGATGTTTTGCCACAAATCGATAAGCTCAAAGATCCCAACTTTTTAAAGGGTATAGCCTTGATGTTTTGGCCAAAAATCGATGGGTTCAAAAATCCCAACTTTTCAAAGGGTATAGCCTTGATGTTTTTACCAAAAATCGATGGGTCAAAGATCCCAGCTTTTCAAAGGGTATAGCCTTGATGTTTTTGCCAAAAATCGCTGGGTCAAAAGATCCCAACTTTTTAACGGGTATAGCCTTGATGTTTTGCCACAAATCGATGGGTCAAAAGATCCCAACTTTTTAAAGGGTATAGCCTTGATGTCTTGGCCAAAAATCGATGAGTTCAAAAATCCCAACTTTTCAAAGGGTATAGCCTTGATGTTTTTGCCAAAAATCGATGGGTCAAAGATCCCAGCTTTTCAAAGGGTATAGCCTAGATGTTTTTGCCAAAAATCGATGGGTTCAAAAATCCAAAATTTTCAAAGGGCATAGCCTTGATGTTTTTGCCAAAAATCGATGGGTCAAAGATCCCAGCTTTTTAAAGGGTATAGCCCTACATGTTTTGGCCAAAAATCGATGCGTTCAAAAATCCAAAATTTTCAAAGGGTATAGCCTTGATGTTTTTGCCAAAAATCGATGGGTCAAAAGATCCCAACTTTTTAATGGGTATAGCCTTGATGTTTTTACCAAAAATCGATCGGTCAAAAGATCCCAACTTTTCAAAGGGTATAGCCTTGATGTCTTGGCCAAAAATCGATGGGTTCAAAAATCCCAGCTTTTCAAAGGGTATAGCCTTGATGTTTTTGTCAAAAATATATGGGTCAAAGATCCCAGCTTTTCAAAGGGTATAGCCTTGATGTTTTTGCCAAAAATGGATGGGTTCAAAAATCCCAACTTTTTAAAGGGTATAGCCTTGATGTCTTGGCCAAAAATCGATGGGTTCAAAAATCCCATCTTTTCAAAGGGTATAGCCTGGATGTTTTTGTCAAAAATATATTGGTCAAAGATCCCAACTTTTCAAAGGGTATAGCCTTGATGTTTTTGGCGAAAATCGATGCGGTCAAAAATCCCAACTTTTGAAAGGGTATAGCCTTGATGTTTTGGCCAAAAATCGATGCGGTCAAAAATCCAAAATTTTCAAAGGGTATAGCCTTGATGTTTTTGCCAAAAATCGATAAGCTCAAAAATCCCAACTTTTCAAAGGGTATAGCCTTGATGTTTTGGCCAAAAATCGATGCGGTCAAAAATCCCAGCTTTTCAAAGGGTATAGCCTTGATGTTTTGGCCAAAAATGGATGGGTTCAAAAATCCCAACTTTTCAAAGGGTATAGCCTTGATGTTTTTGCCAAGAATCGATGGGTCATAAATCCCAGCTTTTCAAAGGGTATAGCCTTGATGTTTTGGCCAAAAATCGATGGGTTAAAAAATCCAAAATTTTCAAAGGGTATAGCCTTGATGTTTTGGCCAAAAATCGATGGGTTCAAAAATCCCAACTTTTCAAAGGGTATAGCCTTGATGTTTTTGCCAAAAATCGATGGGTCAAAGATCCCAGCTTTTCAAAGGGTATAGCCTTGATGTTTTGGCCAAAAATCGATGCGGTCAAAAATCCCAACTTTTCAAAGGGTATAGCCTTGATGTTTTTGCCAAACATCGATGGGTCAAAGATCCCAGCTTTTCAAAGGGTATAGCCTTGATGTTTTTGTCAAAAATCGATGGGTCAAAAGATCCCAACTTTTTAAAGGGTATAGCCTTGATGTTTTTGCCAAAAATCGATGGGTCATAGATCCCAGCTTTTCAAAGGGTATAGCCTTGATGTTTTGGCCAAAAATCGATGGGTTCAAAAATCCAAAATTTTCAAAGGGTATAGCCTTGATGTTTTTGCCAAAAATCGATGGGTCAAAAGATCCCAACTTTTTAAAGGGTATAGCCTTGATGTTTTGCCACAAATCGATAAGCTCAAAGATCCCAACTTTTTAAAGGGTATAGCCTTGATGTTTTGGCCAAAAATCGATGGGTTCAAAAATCCCAACTTTTCTAAGGGTATAGCCTTGATGTTTTTACCAAAAATCGATGGGTCAAAGATCCCAGCTTTTCAAAGGGTATAGCCTTGATGTTTTTGCCAAAAATCGATGGGTCAAAAGATCCCAACTTTTTAAAGGGTATAGCCTTGATGTTTTGCCACAAATCGATGGGTCAAAAGATCCCAACTTTTTAAAGGGTATAGCCTTGATGTCTTGGCCAAAAATCGATGAGTTCAAAAATCCCAACTTTTCAAAGGGTATAGCCTTGATGTTTTTGCCAAAAATCGATGGGTCAAAGATCCCAGCTTTTCAAAGGGTATAGCCTAGATGTTTTTGCCAAAAATCGATGGGTTCAAAAATCCAAAATTTTCAAAGGGCATAGCCTTGATGTTTTTGCCAAAAATCGATGGGTCAAAGATCCCAGCTTTTTAAAGGGTATAGCCCTACATGTTTTGGCCAAAAATCGATGCGGTCAAAAATCCAAAATTTTCAAAGGGTATAGCCTTGATGTTTTTGCCAAAAATCGATGGGTCAAAAGATCCCAACTTTTTAATGGGTATAGCCTTGATGTTTTTACCAAAAATCGATCGGTCAAAAGATCCCAACTTTTCAAAGGGTATAGCCTTGATGTCTTGGCCAAAAATCGATGGGTTCAAAAATCCCAGCTTTTCAAAGGGTATAGCCTTGATGTTTTTGTCAAAAATATATGGGTCAAAGATCCCAGCTTTTCAAAGGGTATAGCCTTGATGTTTTTGCCAAAAATGGATGGGTTCAAAAATCCCAACTTTTTAAAGGGTATAGCCTTGATGTCTTGGCCAAAAATCGATGGGTTCAAAAATCCCATCTTTTCAAAGGGTATAGCCTGGATGTTTTTGTCAAAAATATATTGGTCAAAGATCCCAACTTTTCAAAGGGTATAGCCTTGATGTTTTTGGCGAAAATCGATGCGGTCAAAAATCCCAACTTTTGAAAGGGTATAGCCTTGATGTTTTGGCCAAAAATTGATGCGGTCAAAAATCCAAAATTTTCAAAGGGTATAGCCTTGATGTTTTTGCCAAAAATCGATAAGCTCAAAAATCCCAACTTTTCAAAGGGTATAGCCTTGATGTTTTGGCCAAAAATCGATGCGGTCAAAAATCCCAGCTTTTCAAAGGGTATAGCCTTGATGTTTTGGCCAAAAATGGATGGGTTCAAAAATCCCAACTTTTCAAAGGGTATAGCCTTGATGTTTTTGCCAAGAATCGATGGGTCATAGATCCCAGCTTTTCAAAGGGTATAGCCTTGATGTTTTGGCCAAAAATCGATGGGTTCAAAAATCCAAAATTTTCAAAGGGTATAGCCTTGATGTTTTTGCCAAAAATCGATGGGTCAAAAGATCCCAACTTTTTAAAGGGTATAGCCTTGATGTTTTGGCCAAAAATCGATGCGGTCGAAAATCCCAGCTTTTCAAAGGGTATAGCCTTGATGTTTTGGCCAAAAATGGATGGGTTCAAAAATCCCAACTTTTCAAAGGGTACAGCCTTGATGTTTTTGCCAAAAATCGATGCGGTCAAAAATCCAAAATTTTCAAAGGGTATAGCCTTGATGTTTTTGCCAAAAATCGATGGGTCAAAAGATCCCAACTTTTTAAAGGGTATAGCCTTGATGTTTTGGCCAAAAATCGATGGGTTCAAAAATCCCAACTTTTCAAAGGGTATAGCCTTGATGTTTTTGCAAAAAATCGATGGGTCAAAGATCCCAGCTTTTCAAAGGGTATAGCCTTGATGTTTTTGCCAAAAATCGATAAGCTCAAAAATCCCAACTTTTCAAAGGGTATAGCCTTGATGTTTTGGCCAAAAATCGATGCGGTCAAAAATCCCAGCTTTTCAAAGGGTATAGCCTTGATGTTTTGGCCAAAAATCGGCGGGTTCGAAAATTCCAACTTTTCAAAGGGTATAGCCTTGATGTTTTTGCCAAAAATCGATGGGTTCAAAAATCCAAACTTTTCAAAGGGCATAGCCTCGATGTTTTTGCCAAAACTCGATGGGTCAAAGATCCCAGCTTTTCAAAGGGTTTAGCTTTGATGTTTTGGCCAAAAATGGATGGGTTCAAAAATCCCAACTTTTTAAAGGGTATAGCCTTGATGTTTTTGCCAAAAATCGATGGGTCAAAGATACCAGCTTTTCAACGGGTATAGCCTTGATGTTTTTGCCAAAAATCGATGCGGTCAAAATTCCCAACTTCTCAAAGGGTATAGCCTTGATGTTTTTTCCAAAATCGATGGGTCAAAAGATCCCAACTTTTTAAAGGGTATAGCCTTGATGTTTTGGCCAAAAATCGATGCGGCCAAAAATCCGAACTTTTCAAAGGGTATAGCCTTGATGTTTTTGCCAAAAATCGATGCGGTCAAAATTCCCAACTTCTCAAAGGGTATAGCCTTGATGTTTTTTCCAAAATCGATGGGTCAAAAGATCCCAACTTTTTAAAGGGTATAGCCTTGATGTTTTGGCCAAAAATCGATGCGGCCAAAAATCCGAACTTTTCAAAGGGTATAGCCTTGATGTTTTTGCCAAAAATCGATGGGTCAAAGATCCCAGCTTTTCAAAGGGTATAGCCTTGATGTTTTGGCCAAAAATGGATGGGTCAAAGATCCCAGCTTTTCAAAGGGTATAGCCTTGATGTTTTGGCCAAAAATCGATGCGGTCAAAAATCCCAACTTTTCAAAGGGTATAGCCTTGATGTTTTTGCCAAAAATCGATGGGTCAAAAGATCCCATAGTTTCAAAGGCTATAGCCTTGATGTTTTGCCAAAAATCGATGGGATAAAAAAATCCCAGTGTTTCAAAAGAGCTTAGATTTTTTGGCAAAATCGATGGGTCGGAAACTCCTGGTTATTCAAATGGATTGACGTTAATTGTTGGTTCTTGGTGAAAAAGAACTACTCTCAAATCTTCTGATTTTTACGAAAATAGGTAAGCCCTACTTTTTGGTGCAAAATATCCACTTTCCAAAGCAGGTGATTTTAGCAGTAACGGGAGGCCTATAGCATTACCTTTTGATGACAAGTAGCCACTTTCAAAAACAGTTCATTTATACGATAATGGCAAGACTATAGGTCTGATTTTTTATGAAAGATATCTTCTTTGAAAATCAGCCGATTTCTGCGGAAACAATAATCATACAGCCGAACTTTTTGATGAAAGACAACCACTCATAACTACAGTTACTTTTGCTCAAAGTCAGCCTATAGCCTTTTAGGCAAAAATAAATACTTTCAAAATCACGTGATTTTGGCGTGAAATTTACTTTTTGGCCAAGAATGAGCACTTTAAAGAATATCCTATTTTAGCATGGCAAACCGGCCAACTTACTTTTTGACGAAAATTGAAAACTTTGAAAAGGAACCAGATAGCAAAAAGGGACGCCTATAAGTTACTTTTGACCAAGAAGGAACACCTACAAAGGTAGCTCATTTAGCAAGGACAAGACGTGTTCTATGAAACAAAAATGAGAAATAAAAACAATCAATTTTAACGAAAAAGCTTGGAAAAAACAATAGCCTTTTAGGCAAAAATAAATACTTTCAAAATCACGTGATTTTGGCGTGAAATTTACTTTTTGGCCAAGAATGAGCACTTTAAAGAATATCCTATTTTAGCATGGCAAACCGGCCAACTTACTTTTTGACGAAAATTGAAAACTTTGAAAAGGAACCAGATAGCAAAAAGGGACGCCTATAAGTTACTTTTGACCAAGAAGGAACACCTACAAAGGTAGCTCATTTAGCAAGGACAAGACGTGCTCTATGAAACAAAAATGAGAAATAAAAACAATCAATTTTAACGAAAGAGCTTGGAAAAAACAACCACAGAAAGATGTTTCACTCACTCTCATGAAATTCTTCACAAAATTTAAAATTTACTTCAGTATCTCAAAATAAATCTAGAGAAGCTTTCAAACCCAAGGGAAATGTTCACATTCACTGACCAAAGCTACAATACTGACAATTCATAAATTCAGCTACGTTTGGCTCACACCAGAGAAAAACTTGTAAGAAATTCAGTAGAAAAGGTGGAAAGTGTTCAGGTTATTTTAGCCTCAGTTTGAGATGTTGATGGGGTATTCAAAGTAACCTGCGTGCAGACTTTTTCCATTGCGAATGAGAGCCAAGGCGGAACTTGTACGAGTGAGCTGAAAACAGTTCTCACTTTTGAAACTAGATAGCAACAAGAGTACTTCACAGATATGAGTGATTCAGTTCTAGCTCAAGGCCGAAAGATCGTTGTATTTCTGTGACCGTTCTCGCTGTCTTACCGCCACTGGAAATATAGATAAATTCAACTTTGTAAAATTTTATGATTGCAAAGTGACTGAAAAGGGGCCTAAACATTGTTCAAATTGTAAGGACTCTCTTCACACAGAGGAATACGCAATGGATCTTTTATCTCTCTCAAGAGAGATAAGACAAAGATTTTCAAAGAAACACTTGAGATTTTCAATTCCATGGCAATAAATGTGTATAGGATATCTTTAACCTATGAGAAACTACATTTTCTTTATTGTTTTGTACGAGAAGTCCGTTATGATTTGATCAATGCTTTAGGCCCTTTTTCAGTCACTTCGCAAACGTAAAAATTTTGTAAAGTTGAATTTGCCAATATTTCTAGTGCTTGTAAGACAGCGAGAAAAATCACAAAAATCCCGGGGGTAACATAACATGTTGAGGGTACGGGTATGTGCCGCCCATATGGGTGGGTTTTTGGGTCCAAAATTCTCTAAACAAGGGTCCTTTTTTCGGCAGATTTTTCTTAAACATGGGTGGGTTTTCCAGAAATTAGCAAAACATTGTCAAAAATGGGTAGTTTTCCGCCAAAATTAATCATAAAAGTGGGTATGACGGCAACTGTCGGTAATTAGAAGAGGGTAGCTTTCTGAAAACCGGGCGGCAGACCCCCGTCCATCTTCAAGTCATGTACCCCCCTGGGACAAAAATACTTTGATCTTTCGGCTTTCAACTAAGACTTGAATCATTCGTGCTCTTGATGCTATGAATTTTCAAAAGTTGGAACTTTTTTCTTGCTTACCCGGTATTGAATAACATGCTTGCCAATATCATTGCCTTGGTATCAAGGGATCATAGGTCCCAAATCTTTAAAAGGTTGGTGTAAATTTCAATGACCTAGTTCTTTAAACTGAATGGTTTCAAAGAAACCTTCGCCGTTTTTCTATAATTCTGCCGTTGGACTGTTCTGAAATCATCAATATTTCCATAGTTAGAGTGTTTTTCTTCATCTTCAAGAATTCAAGAACAGTTGTCAAAAATTTTTAAATCATCGTACCTTCTAAACTGCTTGGCAAAACATGAAATAATTTCCTAAAAAGCCATAATTTATGGAGGTCTACAATATGGCATCGAGCTAAAGTCTGTCATTTTTGTGGTTTATGATTTAAAAATGCGATGACTAAACTACGCTGTAATTTTGAAAGACATTCAAGAGTTCTGAAAAGTTCAACGGTAGAGTCGCAGATCAATAGCGAAAATTTCTTTGAAGCCATTAAATTAGAAGAAATAGGTCATAAAATTTAACACCCACCTCTTTACGCCAACTTAAAGATTTGAAACATTGGCCTTGTAAACGGGGAAGGTTTTCACTGACTCATCCAATAACGCTGTTTTACTCTAGTGTGAACAATACTTGAATGATGGGTTCGAAAGATGTCAATGGAAGATGGTTTACAAAAGTCTGGCAGAGAACAATAGACTTAATCAGCTAAGGTTTGCTTGTAACCCAATTCAAGTCAAGTTGTCAGTTTCTGGACAAAGCATTTTTGATTCCTTTGACATATTTCTTGCCATGAAAACTTGCCAAAGTAGAATAATTCTGAAACTTCCCAAAGAGCATAGTGAAATGACTGGACATGGGTAAAACAAACCTCAGCCGATTAGGTCTATTTACCGGTGTGTTTAATTGGTACCAATTCTGAAAATGGTAGACTTGACAGGCTCGGAATTAGTGTCTGATTAACTGCAAATGTCCGAAAACGGCAAGTTTGGCAGGTTTGGAAGGCCTGCTAAACCTTCTACTCCAAAAGGCAGAAGGTTTGGCAGACTTCGGAGATTTTCTAGTTTTCATTTGCAAAACTCCGAAAGCGAGGCGAATTTGCTCGCGCTGCTACGGTGTGGTGTAAGCACTAAGCACTAGAAGCGTCTTCATATTTCTCAACTGGAAACATCGTTCTCGCCAGGATGAATCCGAAACCTGCTGTTTGAAGAATTTTGTGTTTGATTCGGAAATGTGTTTCCGTTTCTGCGAAGTCTACCTTTTTCAGAATTTGGCATGTTTGGAATTACCAATCAAACACACCCCAAATAACTAATAACGATTTCATGCAGCAGTCTTCACATCTCCTCCTTCCTCTGAATACGGAGTGGCCCAAAAAAGTACTCACGTTTAAAGAATCATCAACATTAGATCAAGGGACCTACCACAAAATGTTCTTTTCGTCTCTTTCGTCAATGAACCAAAAGTATTTCAAAATCATCAATGCTTTTTTCAAATTCAAGGGTCTAAGATGACACCTTGAAAAAATTCTTATTCTGAGCTATATACTCCTTTAGCAATATCGTAAGTCTTGCCTAGAGCAATGATAAGGAGATTTTTTCATTATCTTTCAAGTTTACAATGATAGTTTGCATTTCTGTCTGATATTTGTTGTTTGTTTGTTTTGTTTGCTTTCAATATTTTTTTTAGTGGGCTTGTCAGGATTCCTAGCTACTGAAAGCTAAGTTAGGCTCACTATGCATGCCGCATCCAGGCATAGGACCCCTAGTTTAACGTCCCTTTCGAAAGACGACGAGGTGAGTGGTGAGGTCAGACCTCCGAGATCACCCATTCGGAGTTTGACCTCACCCGACCAAGCTTAACTTAAGTCACCTGACGAAGACTGTGTAAGCCGCTCGGCCACTCACCTTGTGACCACTGGAAGCTTACTACACAAACAGAAAAAGAAGTGGTAGCAATCAGTGCTTACTGCAGTATGCTTCAAAACCAGGTAGCCCTAAAACAGCTAAACGTGCAGATTATGAAAAAATCACAGGATCCGCTATACCTGGCCAAATGATTTGGTCTTTGATCGACTTGCCAAAAACAAATTTGATGGTCAACCCTGCAATCAAATTTTGGTGATCTTTCAATTGGAATACTTTTTTGGGACGTATTTACGCACAGATGCTTCGCGGGATCTGCAATCTGTTCAAATAGGTCATTATTGCCACTCATAACTGTCGGGTCGAAAGACTGCGGTTTTCAGGCTTTCATAGAATGGTTTTACGCTTCTTTGCCAGAACGATGGCGGTTGACGGATTCTTTCTTTCTCAACAGTATGCAGGCATCTTCACTAAATATAAACTGGATGGGTCAAATTGTTACAAACTTACGGATTCATAAAAGGAGGTATATCCAACTCGAAATAGTTTTCGGGAGAGGCTCAATACTTTCCTCTACATTTGGATTTGGGTATTGCTGTGAAAGATTTTCGGCACCTCTAATCATTTTGGAGGGTTTTGTGGTTTTGAAAATCTTGCTCAGGCTCGAAAACCATGGGAAGGCATCCAAAGATGGAAGATTTTAAAAACACCAAGAAGAGTGCAATCATTTTAGAAATTATTTGTCTCTCAGTTTTCTCCGTAAAGTAGCGAGATGAGCCTCTTAGAGGGGTGCTTACTTATGCAAATGGTTATGCATGGGAGCCAGATAACTAAATTTTGGACATACGTTACCAATTGGGGTGCACCATCGACTGCGTTCAGTTGATATGCTTAACTTCCTGCGCAAAATATTCAATGGAATTCTCATGACTAATTATGTCCCAGATCAGTGCGCCTTTTCCCTTTTCAGCGCCTCTATGAATTGCTCCAAACTCAGTTGTATATGTCTGACACGTTCTGAAATGAGGAAACATATAAATTTTAATGAAAACACATCACTAAAGGTCGACTTAAGCCAGAAAAAATGCCTCAAAAGTCTAATGGACGTTGAGTCAATTAAATGATAGCACAAGAAGAGTCAAGAATCCATTTTACAACATATTCTGTCCTGCGCCATCTTTTGATATTTTTTGGAATACCATCTTTGTTAAGAAACAGTTCCCAACTTTGATTGGCAACTTCAAAATTCTCGTACAACTGAAGATACTTCAGTTAGGTAATAATGTAATCCCAATTCAATATCTTATCTGACTTAAATCCAGCAGTGTTTTCTGAGATGAAACGTTTGTAGTTAAATATCAAAGACGAAAAGAGGAAAAGCAAGGAAGAGGATAAAAAGAGGTAGCCGTGAATATCCAAGTCAACATCTCATCTATGTCAAATAGTTAAAATCTCTTGCAGTTCAGTTTACAATTATAAGAGCCTATCACACGTAAGTACATAGTGTCTCGTTCAATTCCTATCCTGTAAACCCCCTTCCGGGCAACCTAGGAGTATGTAAGTACTTCTTTGACAAATGCCCGGGGGCCGGGCGGGCTTTTTGGAGAATGCCTGTGAGCCAAGCACTGAGAAGATGCCACATTTCCACGGTATGTATTTAAGTCTTTGTGTTTTCAAATACCCTGGTGCCGGGAAAAAGTTACAATCAATTGCTCCATGCTATTGCAATCAATCAAATGCATGGAAGCTGTGAATATCTTTTGAGTAAGTACCCGGGGATGGCTCCCGGGATGGTCAGTGTAAAAATTTAACGAGATATCATTTCGGCGAAATAGGTTTTTTCAAAATGAAACAATAACTTACTTAATTCTTCCGCTAGGTCAACTTGTCTTCCTTTGAGCAATTGTTTCTTTTCTTCTGTATTTTGGCTCAAATCTTGTAATACATGTTTCACTTCATTTTCTAGTCTCCGAGCTGTGGGATGGTTAGATGTTTGTCAATTTGCAATAGTCAACATACGATTGCAATGTTAATCATGTGAAAATATTTGCCATAAATCCTCAGCATGTCTTAGTTTCTTAGCTGAGGACGGGACAAGCTCGTCTCAAAAAATCCTAATACGATATGACTCGGTCAACTGAATTCGTCAACCTATTTATTAGTTGTCAAATTTATTTATCATTTATCATAGCCTATTCTAATGGACAATGATCATATCTAAAGCCTGGTTTCCATATGATCGCAAGAATCGCTGGTGACGCAAGGATGGCACAATTTTGTGGCCAGCAACTCTCAGCGATCCTTGCTTCATGTAGTTTCCATTCATCACCATGATGCCACATTTCTTGGAACTTTGGCACCAAAATCTAATTCTCACAATAGCGATAAAAGATAACAAAGAAATGTCTCTTGAAAGAGAAGCCTCAATCGCTGAAATTCATGCTCAGTCGGCATCCCTCTAGCCTACGCGTAGACCAATTATTCCAAAAGGGCAAAGGGTCTACGAAACAAAGAGCAAAGGCTTGCTACGGCTGCCCAATTAATTATTCTAATCCTCTTTTCAAATTACTTGTGAAACGCGTTTAAACAAAGGCTGCATAAATTAGGTTTCTAGAAATCCAGAAACCCCGTGGCAAGCTTTTGTTCTTAGTTTCGTAGACCCTTTCTTCTTTCAGAATAATAGGTCTTCGCATGGGCTAGCATCCCTCTGACGCAAGGATCGCTGCGATCGCTGCGATCTCAAACTCAACGATCGCTGGCAACGCAAAGATCGCTGGCAAACTGAACAAGACAGTTTCCACTTCGACGCAACGATTGCCGGTCACAAATTTGGGTGATCCTTGCGTCACCAACGATCGTTGCGATCATATGGAAACCAGGCTTTAATCAACTGGAAAATGGTTGACTGAATTTCCTAATCATGATTTTCGTCGCATTCCTACTTATCAACCTTGAGTATAATTTCCATCTGTATTTCTACAACAAAATTTCTGAATGCTAATTTCTGAATGTTTATGCAGATGTCTAGTTTTCAGATTAGTTTCCTAAAACGGTATGTTATTGGTGTATTAAAACAAAGTTAGCCAATCAAATAACAAACAGCATACCTTCCACATTCATAATTTGTTGCCGCAATGCATTACTAGTACTTTGTAACATTCTCTGCACTCTCCAGAATAATACTACATCATTACACTCAAGCTAAAATAAGAAACAATATAAGTTTGACAAATACGTATAACAATATAAGTTTGGTTGCTTTTCAAATGTGTCTATACTTTGAACACCTTCTTTCAAGGGCCTAAGGAAAATTTTCTGTAGCCGCTTAAACAAGTGGTTCTTGAATAAAATGGGGCTAATGTGTTGCTTACTGTATAAAGTCACTGAGCAAGTGGAAAATTTTTCCTCAGCTTTCTCTCAGTCTTCTCCTTGATAAAAAAAGCTCGAAGCAAATTCGAGGCAAAGCAACTGCACTGGAGTCAGCCATCTTGTCCAAGCATGAGCAGCGAGTGGAGAAAAAGGGAGACAGCCACGCAGAGATCATTTCACTGCGCAGGCCAAAACAAGATGGCTGCCTCCAGTAAAGTTGCTTTGCTTCGAAGTTTTTAATATCGAGGAGAACAGAGATGAGGAAACAGAGAAAAACGACCCACTTGCTTAACGACTTCATAACGCAGGCAAGCAACACATTAGGCAGCTACAGAAAAATCTTCCTTAGGCTTTTGGTTTTTTGAGACTGATATATGCAAAATGCTTAATCTAAACAGCTGCTTTTGTGGTGCCCCGCCCTTCAAATAATCTTAAGTAAGCTTTTGGTACAATTTGTTGGTTTAAGTCATCAATAAGAAATTCGAAGATCCCTTTAGAGCTCTTTTCAGTTGCTGATATTTGTAAAACTGCAGGAAACATTAAGATCATCATCATGAAAAATTAGGCGAGGAAATTATCGCCGCAATTAAGCACATTTGTTCTTTGCCGAATATCCATCCAAAGAAAAGTCTCATTTTAAAAATAAAATAAATCTTACGTCACTCTTTGCCATATTTCTATGATAAAACGCTTTTCTACACTCCATAACACCTTGTAATGATTGGTCTAAGAAATGTGTTCGATACAAAGTCTTCCATGTGTTCAGAATCTAGCAACGAATAAAAAGTAAACAAATCTGAAAGCAGGCCAGTCAGACTATTGAAAAGGAATTGCTTTGGCAAGAATGAATTTATCTGATGGACGGTAATCTTATGAACAGAGATGTAAGAGGTTGTTACGGCAACGAAACGTTTGAGCTACTGGATCAGCACAAAAAGACTATCCCCACTTCACACGGCAATGCTTCCTTGAAATCAAGAAAATAATATTGGTAAATGTATTCTTAAATAGTTTAGACATCTTCACATAGACTTTAAATTTTCCTCCATAGAAACTGGCCACTACGCTCTGAAATTATGAGGAGGTTTCTCGAGAAAGCACCGTTATGAGACTTTGGAAGCCGGCACAAAATCAAGAGTAACTCCACCTAATACTTCTCCCTTGTTCCAGTTGATATCATTTCCCAAAAGGATAACACATAGTGAAACGTGTTGAAGTCACCGCTTTAAGGCAGAAATTTTAGGAAAACCGGATTTTAACCCTACGCAAGTTTTGAAAGCTTCCTTAAAGAATATTCTCAACAAAATCCCTTATAGAATCAGAAAGGAAAGATCGAATTCAGTTTGGTGAATTTCAAAATTCATTTGAACAGATCCACCATAAAGTAGTATTGTTGCGAACAACGTTATCTTGAAAGCCGAGGAGCAGTAGCTTTCAAGAAAGATGTGTTTTTGCACACCCCACAGTTTCATACATTTTAGAATCCACGAATGCAAAGGCTTTTGCAAACAAATTCCTGTTCTACAGTAACAAAGCACCACTATCTTACAATATTATGCACCGTAATTGCTCTATAAGGTCACCTTAGTTGCGCGGTGCGGTGTACAATGCATTAATCTGCATATATGAATTCACTTACCGACGATGGTGCAGCTTCAATACCGCTTGTTTGTAAATTCCGTCTGACTGTCGTTATTTCATCCTCTGCTAATTCAGGCTTGTGTTTTATATCAGCTTGCAGTAATCGTTCTAATTCTTTCTTTATTTCGTTTTGTACATGCTACAAAAAATAGCGAAAGCATTATTTATTAAGTCATATTGCTTGGCTTGTCAATTCATGTGAATTGAATACTGACACGCAATTTTGAGCTCGTTGAGATAGACATCTCTTAGTCACCTTTTGCAAATTTTTCATATGCTCATAAAGAATACGACAAATCAATATGCAGTTACGCAACGATACCAAAGGGAGCAGTAAGTTACAAAACGATTTACGGCTAACGTCTGCTTCAAATCAGATGTCACATGAGATTTGCGATAACACAAAATTACGCCTGCAAAACACTTCAATTGTTGTTATTCACCGACATTTTTGCATGACGTCGAATTAAGACACTACTACTTACAGTCTGTCTCAGCAAGAATATCGAGTGAGACATTCGGGGAAATGAAATTAATATCAATGAATGTCAATGAATGTCAATGACTTATAGCGATTTTCAGAGGAAAACCACCCGGTTCGCAAATTTCGCAAACGGTACTGATACAATTTCTCAAGTAATGTTGGCAATAGTTTATTCTTTCTCAGAATTTTATGGTTGAACAAAACTGCATGAATTCTGAAGTATGGGATGAATTTTAACAGAGATCCTTGAGCCCAAGGCACGACACAAATAAACTGCAAGAACCTTCAAATTCCAGATGCAAGCTGGTGGCTTTGGCTTTTCTTCCATATATCTTGATAGTATACCGGGCGAGTCACAAAAAGTTTATGCGTTTGGCGGGCTATAGAATAAAAACTATGTGACCGGTATTCAAAATTAAGATCTATCAGTCAAAGGCTAACTTGGATGGGAAAATTTTGTTTGGTAAAATCTCTCATCGTTTAGACCCAGACATTAGGACAACGCTGGTAAGGGGCATGTTTGGGAACAAAGATTCCTCATTCCATTCTGGTCCATAATTTTCCTGCTATTCATGGTCAGAATGGAACATTAAAAAGTAATTAAAAAGTTTTCCTTATTCAGCCACCATTGCATGGAATAGCATTCCCGTCACTTTTTTTAGCTCAGTCGTGTATTATTGATATATGAAAAAGTCTTCGAAACTGCGAGCAAAGCCGGGACCAATCCAATAAGTTTAATGCAGTATGAAAAAATATACCGGGTGAGTCAAAAAAAGCGCCCGGTGTTTGAAAGGATACTGCTCCCTGAGCATATAAGCAATGATATGTTGCAATACCTGATTGAATAGCTAACATGTTCAATTGTTTTTAGAAATTTTTCTGACTTAAATCGGTCACTGCGTTCAGATTCTGTAAGCGATTTTCTAGAAAATTCCTAAGAGAAACCTTAAAAAACGCGCTAAAATTACAAGCAAGAATCCCTAATGTGTTTACCTCACAGCGATGACTTTCAGCACGCTTTAGCACGTTCTTTCCCTTTGGCGGGTTGAAACGTCTTCCCCCTAGTGTGAATTCCTTATTCAGGGGGATTCCATTCTCCCATGAGGAAATACATGAACACATCCAAGAATCACTAATCCTAGGGAGGAGAACAAAGGGAAATCTCTGTCTTTTTTTTGTTTGTTTCCAGTTTCGTTTGTATGTATTTGTCAGTAAGTTAGTTTAGTGTTTTATGTAATGACCCTTTGGAATAGTCATGGGTTCTTGCTTCCCGGGGTTATCATCCTTGTTATGTAGTACAGTAGTTTGTAAGTATAGTCTTAGCTACCTCGTTTTTATAAAATTTCAATATTGTATGAAAAAAGGGGGAACCCTTGCTGGGAGTTTTCACTCGTTTTTGCAGGTTTTCCAAAGGGGATTTCTGCAGAAAACCTCCAACTTCGACGGGAAGGAATGGTCGATTTAACCGGGTCAATCATTGAACCTTATGTGACATATCGGGGATAAAATAAGATAGTTTTCAATACCATTGCTTTGATATTCAGGGAGCAGGATTTTTTCAAACATCGGGCATTTTTTATTGACTCACCCGGTATTATAGCAGCAACTAACCTGTTCATGATTTCTATATGACCAATACAGCCATCGTTCTTGCCAGCCTGGGCCAATTTTATCACCTAATTCCTTTTGAGTTTGGTCCTGTTCTTTCTGCAATGTCTTTTCCATGAATTTGATAGCATTGTCCCACTGCCCTTTATCCGGGACATTAGTGTCTTCAAGTGTACTTCGTTGAATAACTCTCTGTAGGAAATGAGGTATTTGTATAGATTAAGCTAGCAATTAAAAGAAAGTTGCCACTTGGGTCACTTCTCCTTGGCTAGTCTCCTTTACTTTTCTTTACTTTTCCATGGTTCTATGGTTCGTTACTCACTCAAAAACATCCAAAAATAGTTACTTTGTGAGGCGTTCTGCAGAAAAATACACAATCCACAGAGCAAGAGGTGGCTTAAGACAGCTCTTTTCCAATTGCCATCGAGATTTCAAAGATTTCCCTGACACTGTTGATTGCAAAGTGCGCTTCTCCAATGACATCTCCCCACAGTTTCACCATGCGCAATAAGAGACATATCATTTTTCACCGAACATGTGTTGTTTTTGTGTCAGTTCTTCTGTTAGCACCATCTTGACCTTAATTGACTGCGCATGGTGCTTCGCAGTATCACTTGTGTCACAACAAAAATACCACACACATTTTGGTAAATGACAGTGACACAAAACTGTGTTATCATGAAAGAAGCCAACACAGAGACTTAATCAGTTAACTGCTTTTGGTAGATTTGGTTTGTATTAGATTTTTCAATTTCGTGTTACCAGAATCTTGGCCTGGACATCAACATGAATCTTGTTCTGAAGAAACTAAAGTAAATTAAACGGCCTTACTAGACTGTAGGCCATGCGTGAGTCTTCGTTCCTTCGACTGCTTTTGTCTGTAGATTAGATAATTCATATTTCTTATGGTGCATTCTTGCATTTTATGAGGTATCCACAGGTTATTGTTATTTTCAGCGATGATTGTATTGGTCTTACCTTCCTTTAGACTAAGATTTCTGCGCTGGCATTGCAAACTCACGATGGAAAGGAATGTTTTTTCCTCAGGGGTCCGGTCCGTTAGGGCCCGGTCCTACTGGTCCTGGGTCTGGTTATTCCGTTATGCCCACCCAGTTAGTATAAAATTACGTCTCTGGTAACAAAGTCTTTCAGATGTTTGTTTTCAGTCATTTACCAAGTATCACTGAGCATATATTTACCGAAATACAAAACAGAAATACATAAACAACATACCAAGCTGTCATGTGCACTTGCTTGCCAACTATGATTGACAGCACATTGCTCCTTCACAGCAGCCTTCAAACTTTTGAATAATGCAGTATGACCATCTTTTCTACCTCCAACCGCAACACCCTCCTTGAAGAACACAAATAGATAAAGATAAAAACATTAATTTCTGCGTAATAATTTCTGGCACGAAACTATCAGGGCTAGAGAAAACCGCGAAATTTTTCCACTAATTTCCGCAGCTTGATCAAATGAAGATACCCTAGAGGGATAAATAATGAAATATCTAAAGGGTTAAAAAGCGTTTATGATCGACTTTATTCGAACAAGAACTGAGGGACAGGGTCACTTAAGGCTATTTTACCACGGAGCCCGTTCATTATTTCGTTGTTTTTGATATTCAATAAAACATCCTGCAATCTTTTGGGAAACCGTTCGGAGTGAGTAAAAAAAGTACGCTTCTGGCGGGCTATGGAATAAAAAGTATGAGGCCGATATCCAAAACTAAAATGTTAATCTATCAGTCAAAGGCTAACTTAGATGAGAAAACTTTGTTTGGTAACAGCACACAGCTCTAAGGCTCAAAAATTATAAAAATTCCTGTAATGGGTTTGTATGGCAATAGAAAATCCCATGTTCCATTCTGACCATGATTTATGTGGCATGAAAGTTCACATTGCAAGTTTCAGAAATAGAATTTTAATTTCAACAGCAGGTAAATTATGGACCAGAATGGAATGAGGAATCTTTGTTCCCAAACATGCCCCTTACCAGCGTTGTCCTAATGTCTGGGTCTAAACGATGAGAGATTTTACCAAACAAAATTTTCCCATCTAAGTTAGCCTTTGACTGATAGATTAACATCTTAATTTTGAATACCGGTCACATAGTTTTCATTCTATAGCCCGCCAAACGCATAAACTTTTTGTGACTCGCCCGGAATACTATCAAGATATATGGAAAAGCCACAGTTACCAATAACAATGACCTCCTTCGTAATGTCACATTTCAGGCGCTGTCCACTTCTATGACTGTTTCATGAAATCATAGTTTATGCAGGTCTATCATATTTTGGTAAGCAGCAGTTTGTAGCTTCTCTGGTTCACGATTTAGAAATTAAATTTTGAAAAATTCTGTTCCAATAATCACCTAAACAATTATTTAGGTATCAATGAAAACCACTTTCTAAGACAATAAACCTTCAAAGCTGCTAATGTGCTAATTCTTATAATGGTGCAATAGCTAAAGAAGGCCAGTATGGCATTTTCGTTACGGTAAGCCTGAAATAATCGGTTATCTTTTTATACATGACAGGTAGAATAAATGGATTAGAAATGAAAATTACCTCCATTGCTTTTGAAAATTCATCGAGTAACGTTTTCCATCCAACCTAGACAAGATTTAATCATATCAAAAGCATCATAACACAACAGACATACTGCGAAGTCCTGAAAGGCTTTAAATTTGTGGGAATTCGAGCTTCTGTAAGTGAAAGAAACCTTGTTTCAAAAGCCAGTGCCCCTGAATATCATGACAATAATATGGGCTGCTGTATTACTTAAAGGACAAGTCCGGGGTTGGTATAATTGTTGATTAGTCAAAAGATTTTGTGAATGGTGTGTAGTACTGTTCTTCAATCTCTTTCACTTTTGATCTGCGAAATTACATATCTCAATTGGCTAAGAAGTGCGAAGCAATGTCATTTTCTACGTCACCTCACGTTGACCTAAACGAGGCTGCCAGATGTTGATATATTATACCATTCACAATGCTGGCCTCCTTAGCGCGCCTCCACACACTAATACAAAATACGAAATGGCGACGATATTTGGCCTAACTTACGAAGATTCATTAGCCAATTTATGAAAGTTGGAGGCATCAAAACTTGGAAAGAACTCACGACTGGTGTTCAGCAGTTGGTAAGGTTGCTTCTTAACTATAATTTTATCAACCCGGACTCTTCCTTTGATGGCGAACACGTTCTGAAATCAGGAGGGAATTTCTCGCAAACTTTCTTCAAAAAGCTTCAAAACAGGCCTAAATCTGAAGCTTTTTTGAAGACTTCTATAAGAGGCTATCTTCATAATATCCCTCATATGTTGGGTAGCCAATTTTAGTTTCGTAATACTAAAAATCTACATTAACATGTTCACTGCTAAATAATATATTTGCCAATACTATTCCCTTGATATCCAAGGGGCAGTGGCAGTTCAGACGGAAGCATTTTTGTGATTAAACCGGAATTGGGTCCTTGACACAAATATACAGATCGAAGATTGGTTATGTATTCGAAGTTGGTCATATTTCACAAATTTCCACTCTTCATTGGGTCATTTCGTAGAACATGATTAATCTCTGTTTTATGGTAGATTTCCACATACCTGTACACTAGATGCAGGCAGAGTTCTCTCCACCCATTGTTTCAGTAAAATATCGATCTGCGTTCTAAACGTGACTGGATTATTCGTTTGTGCTGATGGCAAATAAATATTTTCAAATGCATATGATGATAGAGATTCCCAAAGATTCGAGTAGATGCTATCTTCCCATTCATGAGGTTTGATCTGACTCAGGCTGAGGACTTCGTCTAAGATTTGACCACGGGCTTTATCGAACAATTCGTCCTGCACAAAGGAATACAAGTTGGTAAATAAATCAATCAATCAATCAAGCAAGCAAACAAGCAAACAAGCAAGCAAGCAAGCAAGCAAGCAAACAAGCAAGCAAGCAGGCAAGCAAGCAGGCAAGCAAGCAAGCAAGCAAGCAAGCAAGCAAGCAAGCAAGCAAGCAAGCAAGCAAGCAAGTTGAAATCATCTAACAATATCAATACATTCAAGTATAAGATAAAAGAGAACTTTTTCACATCATACAGAAGGAAAAAGATGACATATATGTCTTCTACTGAGGACCGTTTTTGGAATTTCTCCTTTTTTGCAGATAAAGCCCCCTTTTTTGGAACACATTTCTTTGGTTATACTTGAGGACGGAATATTATGGAAACAAGGTTGCATTAACCTTTTTAATGTCATCCCTGCCAGTTTTAACCTTGGGCATTTTTAGATTGTTCATTTAGCTTTTTCCCTGTAAATTTTGTATATCTGTGAATTGATTCACTTTCTTTTTTATTATTGTAATTTAACTTGATATCAAAGTCGTACCTACCTAGCAACCAAGCTAGCACGCAAGCAAGCAAGCACGCAAGCCAGCAAGCAATCCAGCAAGCAAGCAAGCCAGCCAGCCAGCCAGCAAGCAAGCCAGCCAGCAAGCAAGCCAGCCAGCAAGCAAGCCAGCAAGCCAGCAAGTCAGCAAACAAGAAAGTCAGCAAGCAAGCAAGCAAGTTCGAGTTGTGTTTCTATCTTTGTTAATAAATTATTTATACATCTTTTGAAATTGTTGTAACTGGCTGTCGTAGTTGGAACTCGCTGACATCATGTCCTTTCCAGCTATGGCAGCCATAGAAAATTTACAAAGTTTAGCTGTAGTTTAAGTGTTTTATGTGATAAAAAAAGCAAGCACGCAAGCAAGCACAACTGAAAGCAATTAAAAAACTTTACTGTCGGATGATTCGGGAAAAACGTCAGAGTGTTTAAAAAAGCCATATATTTGTGAACGCAAGTAAGATCAAGTTTGTTAGAGGCATACATTGCAGATGAAAAGTTGGGTTAGTCAGTAACATTTAGTTTGTTAAAATCAGTCATTTATTTCCATCCAGTCAGATTTGCGATTATGTGACATTGTTATCGTGGTGTAAAGTATTGCTTTTATAAGAAATTTCTACCTCCTAGCAATGCAACTTAAATGAACTGTCCCTTAGGCCTACGCAATAGACAAAGATAGTTTTTTTCCTTTTGAGTAGTGACAAAATGCAGGCCTTTTCGTTTGACGCGTGCGATCGCACTCGCACACGCTGGCACACGCGCAGATTCATGTACGAGTGCGTTTTGTCGCACGCGCAAAACGATCCTTTAGTGCGGTGATCAGGCAAGAATAGAACATCAGCTGGCCATTTCGGTATTGTCGTTGATGTGGAGATCAACATGAATTTTGTTTCAACAAAGCCAAGTCATGAGAGGACGACGTTTCAAGGAACAATCCAGATGATAGCTGATTTTCGCAGCCGTGACCATGTAATGACCTTGCCGTTAAGTTACCACTTGAAATCATCATAAGCCGTGGTTACTAATGAATGAGAAAAAACCAGACCACTTCAATAAGCAAAGCCTGCTACAACGTTATTAATTGCATGTGGAATTGTGACAACAAATGTCCGCGTTTTATCGCAAACTAATAAGTTTGTCCATGTCTAGGGCGGAAAGTTTCTTAAAGTTTTAAGTACGGAAGTTTCGAATTCTCATTTCTCTTATTATTGAGATCTCTTGAGCTTCTACATATACTTCATTGCCAGTTGTACGAAACCATGCCTTTTCTAGACATCAATCGAGAAAATATGAGAAACGAAGTGCAACTAGTATGTGGCAGCTTTATCAAGACTACGTGTTCTTTAGCAATGATTGCCTCTGCAGGTTTCTAACGCGGTTAGAAGCAAAGAATATAGTGAGAATTTGATGTAAAAGGCTTATCGTAAAAAAACTAGATTTGGGTGAAGAGGCAAGAAAGTAAGGGCCAAGCTACAAATTGATTAGCAAAGTAATTTTTGGCAGGTTTCGCTACTGTCAGATGGAAACTCTTCGTCTCAAATCTTCGTTGTTACCGTAGAAAGCATAAATTTTCATTCATATGCTTATAGCAGGATAGCAAGCTGGGACTGATTATACCAAGATTTTATGACAGGGAAACCAATCTGTTTCATTTCAGACAAAGGGGCCTAAATTTACTTCATCGAAAACTCTCTTCGACAGAGTCAACGTCAAGGATGGAGGCTATCTCAAGAATGCCCCAGTGTCATCCAGTAATGACCCTGATGATGTAATACTTAACTCCCAATTGATCTTAGCACTTAATCGAACTAGATTTCGGAAATGTAGGTGACCTAACTTCTTGACCTTTCCAGAAATTAAAGCAAAACAGTCTCATCGAAAAATTCTTGGAAAACAACAAAGCATCTTCGAGGAGCAAAGAAAGTCTCAGAAACCAAGTTAGATTATATTTGAAATCACGGAACTTTTCGGAAAATACTGCGCCGTATGACCGGGAAATTTCATTCTCCTTGAAAGATGGAGCTGGTTACAAGATAGCCCAATTGAAATCGAATGATATAAGGGCGAAAGGTGACTTTACTTACCCATTGGGTTTCATGGAATTCATACTTATGCAGAATTAAAAAATTTTTATACTGACGTACGTCATAATGACGTACGTGCTCAATTCATGGTTAAGACGGCCTAAATTATGATTTTATGTATACGTTGAAACATAGTTGAAATGAAACATCCGTGACAATTTTCACACTTTTCCACCGTGTGCGATCGCACGCGCAAAATGATCTACGAGTGCAAAATTCCGCACGCGTACCATATTTCTCACGAAAAGGCCTGAAAATGCATGCCTTCTTCCATTGTTTGGTACAGAAAGAGTATGTCTGTCATGGTTTAGAAACTCACACAGGATTCTTATGACTTATATATGATTTTAATAAAATCGATCTTTATTAAGGAGCGGAAATTTTCATATCTAAAATTACTATTTTCCTATGCAATGAATTTTGAAAGAAACTGTCTGAGAGGTAAATTGCAAGATAAAAATAATTTTGAATACCGGGTGTCCCAGAAAAAAAGCGCTAAGAATTTGGCTCGAATCAGTTGGAAATAACGTTTAAACTAACCCTCGATAGCTAAATTGAAGATAGCTACCTTGTTTGTTGATCTTGGAGCATTGGGAGTAGAAATTTCAGTATTGAAAGTCTAAATTTGCTTCTATCTCCAAACCAGAGCTGTTGGGTTTTGGCCTAAGCTGTCAACGCGCTTGTTGTGGAATCTCCTGAATCATAGCCAGGACTAGCCAGGTACACACAAGAAGCCTCGTGCTTCGAAAAATTCTTGATAGAAATCCAAATCTAACTTGACAATCAAACTCAAGAATTTTTTCCCAAAGGGATATCTCTGTTCATTCTACATAAGCTGTGAATTACCGCTGCCAAATAAAAGTTACCCTGCAGGGAAATGATTCCCTTGAGTGTGGAAAAATCTTCCTTGTTCGAATAAAATGCATTTTTTGATCATTGAAATTATTACGAAACAAGAATTCGTCGCTTATAGGCACTCCCTCGTGCTTAAGTTGTTTCTTTTTTTTAAATAATTTTCATTTTGGCTGAGTAAAAGATATTCCTTAGTGACTTTTCCAGTTTTCACATTTTGCATGTGTACTCAAATGTGCATGCACAAAGCAAAGGTCCTTCCTCGGACTTTCTATCTACATTGTGCCTATCCTTGAGGAGATTCCCCACAACAGCGCGTTTGTAGTTTAGGCCAAAGCCTAAAAGCTCTGGTTTGGAGGTGAAGGCAAATCTGGACTTTCATGTTAAAAATGTTTACTCTCAATGCTCCAAAATCAACAAACAAGGTGTCTATCTTCAAGTAAACTATCGAGGATTAGTTTAAAGGTTATTTCCGATTGATTGGAGTTAAATTCTTAGCGCTAGCCCTGATAAAATCTGTTACCTTTTATTTTGGGACACACGGTAGAATAAACCAAACAGGATTTTACTTACTCGATCTAATTCTCGAACAGATGAATAATTATTTTTCCATTCTGTTTCTAAATTGAATTTCATTGCTTTAAAAGTATCTGCTTGTTGTTCTATGGATTCTCTGACCATATTCCAAAAACAACTGGCAACTGCAAAGCTCAGATTCTGAGTTGTCATCTGGCTGGCCTTAAGAGTTCCACTTCTGCAAAAAAAAATACCATGATAAATGTGGTTGGTATTCAGAATGTAGTAAAAATAATTTTTCTCGTGTCTAATTTTGTCTTCATATTCTGCAAATATCTTATGTATTTATGACATCGAAATATAATCATTTTGAGGTCTAATTTTGAAGAACACTCAAAATATGTGAACTGAAATGAAATGTAAACAGGTCACGAGAGAGAAAAATTAACCTGGTGGACAATCCGAAAACTAAAGCAGTTTTCCTAGGAAAATTTTCAACAAGAAGACAAATGTAATATTTGTGTCCTCTTCATTACCAAGAATAGGCATTTTAGCTATTCAAAAAAAAAAGAATCTGAATTAAGTGATGTTTTTATACTGAAGCACCTTCATATTTGCACGGTGGCGGTGGAAACTCTAACTCTTGTCAATCGTTTTTTGTTTTGGTTTTGTTTTTCAATTTGTCTTGAGTATTGCATGCCCTTTGTTGCAAAATTCAAACAGAAAAATTCAATGTTCAAAAAGCTTATTCAGTGTTCAAAGATTTCATTCAATGTTCAAAGATTCCATTCAATGTTCAAAGATTCCATTCAATGTTCAAAGATTCCATTCAATGTTCAAAAATTTCATTCAAAGTTCAAAGATTTCATTCAATGTTCAATATTTTCATTCAAAGTTCAAAAAGTTTATTCAAAGTTCAAAAAGTTCATTCAAAGTTCAAAATGTTCATTCAAAGTTCAAAAAGCGTATTCAAAGTTCAAAAACTTCTATTCAATTTACAAGCACAAAGACATAATTTCCTTCCTTTGACAGCCTCGCCAGCCACCAAGAACTGGCGAGGCAAAGTGAGAAGCAAGGACGGGGGCTCTAATTACAATCTTCAAAAAGCACAAGGTTGAAGTTCTGTTTTGAAAAGTTTCTCCCTCGATTGGTGTTTGTGTTTTTTGTGGAACAAAGAGGAATGCAGAGGAGCTGAGTTTATTTGCCAATCTTCATGTTTACTTCCTGTTTCCTCGTGAGTATTACAAAGGAAGGTTTTTTGAAGTCTTTCCAATGTTTACATATTACTAAAGTAAGTAATATGAGACAGTGGAGATAAAATATTTTTGCTAGGCAACCCCCCAAGGGGGACTCCCTATTAGTAAGCAACCGTCAGACATTTTTTGGGTTTGTAAAACGTTGTCTAGTATACCTTTGGGTACGCTATTTGGTGCATAATCGGTATAATTTTGGGGTTGCTGATGAGAAAATTTGACAAGATGAGTGCTAGGCTGACTTTTTCACTGAAATATCGCAGGGTTTCGGCCGAAAATGCTATAACACCTTTAGTTTGCATGTACCATGAAGCTATGAGTATATTTTTGGGGTCTAAAATTGTCTAAATGTAGTATATTTTTGGGTTTTTCAAAAATATACTGTCTGACTCCCTTGTCACATGCCAATAGAAGTCCCCCCTGGGGGCTATCCATTGTTAACTTTGTTTGCAACTAGGGTGTAACTTTGATTTGAATAGGATATTTTTAGGTCTTCTGCTCTCTGCAAATGTTCACCTTGAGTATAGTTGGGACTTGGGATGCCTCGAACCAACTTATCACAATGAATAGTTTCTTAGGATATATTTTCCCAGTACTAGAGTTTCCTAATTTTTGGCAGTCTAAGAGTCAAGCCTCTTATAGGTAGTTTCTTATAAAAGTGCAAGAAAATAAACGATCTGCTTTGCCACGACTTTCAGAGACCTTAATGAAAGTTCCCGTTGGCTGCCTCAAGCATTACCCAATATTGCCAGGCAAACAAGTCAATATTTCCCACATTTTGTGAGAGCAAATCGTTTGCCACTCAGCCAGCATGGACGGGAAACGTAGCTTCGTGGCACATGGAAAACTATGGAAACCTGTTGGCAGGTAAACTTGCCCTAAATCTATTTCACAGGACGGTCTGCTAGCAGAATTTCGATTGGGATGTGCCACCTTCCAATTTAATACCGGCAACATTGAATAGCTCAACTCCTTCACCAAAAGCTTGCCCATCTTTTGCTAATATGACACCAGTCACCAAACCACCACAGTTGCAGAGAAATAATTCTCTGGCTCTGGACCCAGGATTTTGCTGTGCACTTTGATAAGAACCTTGAAAATGTATGTCCCTTCCTAGCCGTAGGAACAGGCGGCACTGAGGGCACGTACCCCCAGGATTTGGAAAAAACGAAGAAGTGCCCTTTTATTTTCAGAAATTGTTCCGTTAGCTCAAGGAAAAAAGTGCCGTGCCCCAAGTTTGAGATGCTTCTTGCAGCCATGAGTGTGCCCCTGAGGTTATTACTGATGCGGATAAGTCTGTTCTGCGAAGTGAGTTGATTGTTGAATAAATTTCATAAATTTCGTTCGCCTGACCCATCCAGTTTCGTATTTTGCAAATGGTATTCATCAGTCCCAAAGACCATTGGAGAGGGACAGTCAGACTTCCAATCGGTCTGAGACGTCTTTTAGAATTGTGGAAAGAGAGTGTGCAGTAAGTGACTAAAGGCTTTAGATGCCGTAGCCGTACACTGAACAAACTTTTGAACAACAAAAAAGCTTTTTGATCAATGACAAAATGGTTTAAATATTTAATGAACTTTTTGAACATTGAATGAACTTTTTGAACTTTGAATGAACATATTGAGCATTGAATGAAATCTTTGAACATTGAATGAAATCTTTGAACTTTGAATGAAATCTTTGAACATTGAATAAAATCTTTGAACATTGAATGAAATCTTTGAACACTGAATAAGCTTTTTGAACATTGAATGTAAGTTTTGAACACTGAATGCAAATTTTTGAACACTGAATGCACGTTTTTGAACGCTGAATGTAAGTTTTGAACACTGAATGCAAATTTTTGAACACTGAATGAGAGTTTTTTGAACACTGAATGAAACTTTTTGAATATTGAAAGAAAGTTTTTGAACATTGAATGAAAGTTTTTGAATAATGCTACACATGGCGTGCCATACTTGAGTCGGCTTGTCAGGATTTCTAGCTACTGAAAGCTAATTTAGGGCCACTGTGCATGCCGCATCCAGGCATGGGACCCATAGTTTAACGTCCCTTCCGAAGGATGGCGAGGTGAATTGTGAGGTCAGGCCCCCGAGCTCACCGATCCGGAGTCTGACCTCACTCGACCGAGCTTAACTTCAGTTACCTGACGAGAAGTGTTTAAGCCACTCGGCCACTCACCTCGTTGAGCCTCGCGTATTAAAATGTGAAAAAATATCACTTGATCCTGGCTCTTTTGTAGAAGAGATAAGAAGTCCATTAACGACTACTTACTTGAAAAGCTTAGAATTTCTGAAAAAGTCCTCTTCATACTGTCTTATGCCAATGATACTGTCCGATGGGTTTCCTGCAAGAGCACCAAGGGCAATATAACTTTGGGTATGTTTCATTGGTAATTCCAATCCTACCGTATTCCAAAAAACGGTAGACTTCGCAGACAAGGAAACACACTTCCGAATCAAACCCAAAATTCTTTAAAACAGCAGGTTTCAGATTCAACCTGGCGAAAACGAGGTTTCTAGTTGAAAAACATGAAGTCGAGTCTGGTGCTTGGCAACGAGCAGTAAAGTTACCGATTAACGTAGCAACGCAAGCAAATTCGCCTCACCTTCAGGCTTTCTCAAATTAAATGAAAATCTCTCCAAAGTCTGCCAAACATTTAGCCTTTTGAGGGAGAAGGCTCAGCGGGACTTGCAAACCTGCCACACTTGCCCGTTCTCGGAATCTGGGAGTCAATCAAGCAGAAATTACGAATCGACCAAGTCTACAGTTTTCAGAATTGGTACCAATCAAACAAACCTTTAGCCTGCGTGCAGACTATAAGTAAGAAAAAGGTATAGTCTGCGCAACGCCGCTCGCTGTTGTGTAGTGCATGCTTCAGCATTTATGGGATAACAAAGAAAATGCATTGTTGTTATATCAAATAATATCGCTTTCCTGCGAAACAAGGAAGCAATCAGATTTGAGAACGGCTATCATGTGATTAAATCTCATGTTTCGCTTTGTTCTCTAAGCAAACAACGTTAATAACACAATACTCTGGAACTTTAAGCATCCTACGGCAGACAATACACAGACGATAAGTACAAAGGCCATTCAAACTACTTTTGAAGTGAAATGCTGACTCATGCAATACACGATATTGAGCGGCGTTGCGCAGACCATACGTTTTCCTTGGGTATTGTCTGCACGCAGGCCAACAAAGCCTGTGAATGCAGTCTGAATTTGAATGCAGTGAATCATAGGCCATCTCTTAGAGAAATTTCAACCCGCACCGAGTTCAATACCGTTGAGTTCCAGCTCGGTTTCTTTTCTATTTAGTTAAAGATTTTAAAGGAACACAGTAGTTGAGACACTACATATGAGCTACTGTACAACATTACGAGGCCGATACCAGGCTGAGCAAAAGACAATGACTATCCCCTGGCCATTGTGTAAAGATCATGCAACTGAACAACGACTGACTGCACAATAGCGAAAAGCCACACATAAATGATCAAATACAAATTATTGCATACTACAGAGGGCTCAGAAAAAACCCAACCCAATTTCATTCAAGATTCTACAGGAAATTAGAAGATTTGAATCAATTTAACGCATAGCACCTTAACGTACAATCTATCTTCTTTCCAATGATATTCAGGTTAGGTGGATTGAATTGTTCATTGCTTAACCCTATTCCTGTAAGGAGGGAGGGGGATTTTTCCCCACCCTCAAAACTTTTTCAGTTTTGATATACAAGGCAATTTTTTATTAACAAATCCTCACAGATATGTGACTAAAATTTATGGTTAGAAGAAAAAAATTTTGGGACACGTGACATGAATATGACGTCATCGCTCAAGTGACCCCATTTTTGGAAAACAAAATTGTTTTTTGATTCCGTTAAGTCGAATAGCATTCGAAAGCTAATAGAAAGAGGACTAAGATGAGCTTAAAATTTAGCCTCAGCAGCTGTTTTTACAGGCGTTAAGTCCATTTTTGTCACGTGTGACCGAATCATGAGGCCATTGAAAACATGCGAAAAATGTGGTTAAAAACGAGATAAAGTCCACATAGTACTAATATCTTAACTACATTTGACGTATTTCATCAATAACTTTGCCATTATCCAAATATTTATTGAATTAGAGGCATTATTCACTGTGGGGAAAAAATTCCCCAATCCCCTACAGGAATGTGAGCTACCGACTGACCCTACAGTAATAGGGTTAATAGAATTCTTCGAAAATGTGGGAAAGCAATAGAGTGTTTACGAAAATCCATATTTGCGAGAGATCATTTTATCATTATCAACAAATGCATATGCGAAACAAAATTAATTTAAGGTGACAGTCTTACCGGTTCCACTGACAACAGCGAAATAGCCAATTGCTTTCATTGGAAATAATTTACCAGATAAAATTTGTTTTATCTAGAATTAAAACGAAAATGAAAATATAGAAATATGTCATTAGCAATATAGCATAGGTCTCAAATCTTTGAAACATTTGAAAAGGTGGGTGTACAAGTCAATCATAATTTTCTTTTAATATACGAGACTTGGCATAAACCTGAAGAAGGAAGTTCAGTTTACCTTGTGAGTGCAAATAAGTCTTTCAACGCTTCATTTTCCATGTTTTTAAGACCAAAACAAACCAGAGCAATTTACAACCACCTGCAGCAGCAACGTCGTTCAAAATCTAGTCAACTGCATCATTCGAATAGAAAATTCGACAGCATTGTTCTTTGCTAAATCTCGCAATCTGATTGGTACTCTAGGAATCGCAGAGTTCGGACCTGAACAGGGCCAGGCTTTCAAAGTAATGTTATGAGTCTCTGTTGACCGAAGCGCCATCATCAAGCCAAAGGAAGACAAGAGACTCTAGGTCATAAGTCTAAACCCTATACTGCCGGTTAATGCAAATCAGCATCAGAGACTCCCAACTAGTCAAGGACTGCGGCTGGAAAATATTACGATTGTTCGTTCATTAACCCGAGGAAGGCGAGAAAAGCAACGCAAACTTGTGGAAAATTTTGAACAAAATATGCCAATTCGAAATTCTCATAAAGAATACATATCAAAGATAATAGAGGGCTAATTCAAACGAGGTTTGGCATCGAAAACAACGATAGAGGTTCTCAATCAAATTTTCTGGTCAGAGGAAAGCTCTAGACTGCTATCTACACTGCAGAAGCAACTGCCAGACATAAAAATAAGAGATCTTAAACGTTAAACACCACTATTGTCGGTCCAGGTATTAACAATTAGAAAACATCAAATGGGAGTTGAAGACGATCAAACACTCACTCTGCTAGGGTTTGCTTCATTTGCTTCTGCTACGTCAGTCTTTGTTAGAACGAAAATGGTTCGTTTTCCTGAAAAATAGGAGAAATTGTTCGTAACTTTGATGTTTTTTGTACACTAGACAAGAGAAAACAGAACTCTGTAGAATCACCTTGTTGAAACATCTTCCATTATATTTCCTAAATCGTTAATTAAGTGGAATAATGTTGTGCAGTAATGGGGAAGTTCCTGTTCCTACTTGCAGGTGAAGGACAAGTTGCGGTTTTTAGCACCAATTGCAGGGGTTGACAGGAGTAGCGAAGCGCTAATCGAGTCCACGACCCCTTGTAAAGACGCTCAAATGGTGGGGCTCTACTAGGTATCGAGCCCTGTCCGTCTAACTGTTCTGGCTTTAAAGACTGAGGACTACACCACTACGCCGCGATATTTTCAAATTGCAGAACTGAGTTAAATCTGAATCACGAGGCACCTTTGCTTTAGATGTCGACCGACATGATTCTCCTTTCCTCACATTCTTATTTATTCACTCCTGGAGGTTCTGGTTTGGGCCAAAGTACAAATTTCATGTTTGCTAATTCATAACTCTGCAACCAAGAAACCGATAATGGTAAGAAAATACCAAAATTCAACTTAGCCATTAAGAGTTATGATAAAATGTTCATGGGGCAACTGGTGCAAACTCTTGGCGTCAGAATTTCTTCAAGTCTTGGTTCCTGTATTTTTTGGGAAACCTGGTGTTAAGATGAATCTAGCATTTTCCAGAATCCACCAGACTCCATTACATGTCGTAAATTCGCTCTTTGCCTGAACTGATAACGCTACAACTAGGACTCATTTCCCTACGCTTGTAGAAACGGTAAAGTTCCGTACTGATTCTATATGAAAAATGATGGGAAAAAATACCATACACCATTCATAACAGGATAATCTTGTATGTTTTCATCAATTAAACCAACCCCGGACTTTTTCTCTAATAATGGTCTATCTAGTCAAAAACGTGCAACTATAACCAAAATAGTTTCAGAAGAAAACGTACCACTAGGGTCACACGAGCTGACCGTCTCTGTAACGATACTTCGTTCTGCATCGACTGATCCATCTGTAGAAATGAAAAGACATCAACCTGACCAGATGCTGTGATATAAAGTGCGGAAAACAAAAGACAAATTGGTGCTGACTCTAGAAAATCAGAAAATGATTGCCGATTCTCTCAGAAACTACCATTTGCTACTTTAAGGGTTTGTGTAAAATTAATAATTTTTATCAATTTGTCATAATTCGAAAAGGGAAGAAAAGACAATTTAGGGTCCAACAAAGTCACCTAAAATGAGTCTTTACATACCTTGTACACACAAAATTATTGCATTCGGATTAGACATGTAGTGCCTAAGTAGAAAGATAAGAGGATGAACGAATCAAACAGTTTCATAGAGGGTGTCTCAAAAAATTGTTCGACGTTTGATTGAATATTGAAAAATAACGATATGATGTACTGGCTAATGGAAAGATAACCCTGTTTACTGAGATTTTCAATTAATTTTATTGACCAGAATCTTGCAAACTGGTTAAAAATTCATTGGGTTGGGAGCTCTCAAAGAAAAAAAGATAGTTGAAACCAGAGATCCCAAGATGCAAAAAACCTGAAAGATCGAGGTAAAAGAAGGTTATCCAATATCATACCTCTCGTTGATATCAAAGCAAACCAAATAAAACTTCTAAAGTAATTAATCCTTACAATCATCGTCAAAAATTGCTTAAGACTGCATGTATCCAAAAACAGTAGCTTAAAAAATAATTGACGACAGACTGAATCTTTTTCGTCAAAGCAGTCAAACGCTGGAAAGTTAAGTTATGGAAAACGTGCTAAAATGCCATCTGGTTTGCCCTGAAACAACAACAGAAACGATGGACCATGGGATTTTTCCAAAAATACCATTTAGGGGCCTCTGGTTTCAGTTTTCGAACAAACTTAAACTTCAAAAGCTTGTAATTCCATGAATTTTTAACGAATTAACGAGATTCTGATGTCAAAAATTAATTCAAAATCTCGGGAGATGGGTTACTTAACCAAGTGCCCATTCAGCATATCGTTATTTTTCAGTATTTAATCCCGGGGGGGGGGGGGGTACTTAGTATATTTGTCCGACGGGGATGTGCCGTTTTTCAGGGTATCGTTGTCGCCTTTTTTTTCTAGAGCAGGTTATCAAAAGAAGGCAAATTTTCTGGAGCAGGTTGTCAAAACATGTCAAAAGAGGAAATTCTTTTACAACAGGTTATCATTTAGTCAAATTTTTGTGTTTTCAGTATACTTTTCACCGATTTTTTCTAGAACAGGGTATCAGTTGAAGACAAAAATTATGGAGCAGGGTGAATCTTTTTTGTCGTGGGCACATCCCCGTACAAACTTAGGTCAAGTACCCACCCCTCCCCCCGGGTATTTACTCAAAGGTCGAAAAATGTTTTGAGACACCCTGTAGAGAATTCAGGTAACGTTTGTAATAACCATCAGAACACGTGATTTTTCTGTCGAGAGTACTTTCTGTTCATACCACTTGGTATGAAAAACAAGCGTGGTACGAGCAATAGCATCAAGAGATAAAGACATAACTTCCCAAATGGATGGTTACTTGACCTGTGAGGTATCATCAACGTTTACTTAATTTATCTATTGGGTAAAGTTCTTATAAACCCATGATCTAGTGTACAAATCAATAAATGAATGGTTGAGTGAATCAGTTAAAGAATAATGTTTTCATTCATTGGTGCTTTGAGTCAACGACTTGATGAGATTTCGTGTGTTATGTGACAAACTGCATTTTGGTAGCTTAATACCTACATTAAGCTTCAATAACCACAATTGGAAACACAATTACATTGTAATAATTTAGTTCTCAGAATTCTAGCTGCTCTCCAGCAACCTCCTCAGTGAGGATTCAAGAATCTAGAATTCAGAATTCATACAGAATGATAAATAAATGGATTAAAATGAGTTAATGAATATAAAAACGAATTGATATATGAATGAATAAATGAATGAATAAATGAATGAATGAATGAATGAATGAATGAATGAATGAATGAATGAATGAATGAATGAATGAATGAATGAATGAATGAATGAATGAACGAGAAAATGAACCAATTCTGACCCAAGAAATGCTAAAAAAGGATTTCGTAGCTGCGGAATAACGGATGATTGTCATCGAGCAACATAAGATAAAATTATAGAATGTTTCCTTACTTCGTAACTTCGAGGATAGATTTCTTAGTATTCATTCCCATACCAGTAGTTTCAGTCTGAAACAAAGCAGCATTTACCAAGTATGCAGACAAAATAAAAAAAAAATTAAAAAGAGAGTGAAATATAGATAATGCAACTCCGGGTGGAAAACGCCGTGTGATTAAAATTTGACAAGAAGGATTGTAATGATGATCATACCAAAAAAGAGACAGTTCCATGATGTATTATCATACCGTATGTGCCAAATGAAATATTCACTTTTGACAAGCCACGACAAATCACATACTGGACCGATTCTGACAATTTTATGAGCTAATTTTTGGCAAAGATCCTCAATTAGATACTAGTATTTTTTGTACATTTTCAGTTTCCTACTTATGCAGTTGTAAGCGAGTTTCTTAAAACTCCCAATTTCGAAAAGACTATAAATAACCCAAAAAGCGTTGATCAAATTTTCAAAAGACCCAACATGAATGGACGAAGGCCAAACATTTTCGAAGTGATTTGGGGACTTTGAAACAGATCAAACTCCATGCTTGTTTGACCTCATCATGTTGCCTCACTACTGTTTGTCTTTTAACCCCCTTGACACAGGAACGCATTTCCTGCTTAAAGGTATGCATTCAATGACATTTGAAAATAAAATACATTTCATTGTACCATTAAAAGTGTTTTTACATTCCTTCCAACATGGAACTAATACTCGTGCATTAGATTATGACTGTCAACCTCTGAATCCCCAAATTACGATGAAAACATTCTCTCTGTGTCTATTCATGTTGAGTCTTTAGAAAGTTGATCAACGTTTTTTGGCTCATTTTCAGTGTTAACGAAATCAAAAAATTTTAAGAAACTCGCTTATAGCTCCATGAATAGAAGAACAATAAATATACAAAAAAAAATACCTTGCTAAAGGTTAACTCAAAAGTCATCAAAATCGGTCCAGTATACGATTTATTGTGGCCTGTCAAAAGTGCATAGTTTAGTTTGGTACACTAGATATTTGATGACAATTCCAAGTATCATTCATCATATCATTATATTCGACACTTCTAATAATATTACAACAATATCATTTTTAAAGTATCAAGACATAATCAGCAGGATTAGGCCATTAAATTAGAAAGTTTCCAAGATCTCCTGTCATCCTCACCTAACAAACTGCATGTGCAAATTTGTTTTTAAATACTTAGCAATGCATGTTGTTTGAAAAATTAAGGATTTAAAAACAACCTTGCACGTGCAGTTTGCTAATTTAAGATGATAGGAGATCCTATCAAACATTCTAATGTAATGGCCTAGTCTTACTGTTTATGAGTCAATACTTTAGTGATGGAATAGTCGTAATATCATTGGAACAGTCGAATTTAATAATGAATAATACTTGGAATTGTCATCAAATATAATACATCATGGAACTGTGTCATTTTCAATACGATCATTTACAATCCTTGTCGTCGAAGCGAAATCTATTATCAAATTTCTAGTATCTGACGGTCAACAGATTCCACATTTTCATTATCTGGTGGACCTTGGCATACAATAGGGTAAATGCAGTTAGCAATAACTTCCAGTTTTTTGCAGAATCTGAGCAACCACCTGTTTTTCATTATCTTATATCTTATTCTTCTTTAAAACTTTTCAACGAAGAACATACAAAAGACGACTCGATTTGGTAAATATAAGATCTACGGATTCAAAGTGAAGTTGAAGACAAACTTACGCTTATTGTTCCTGGCAAATCAACCAGAACCATCCTTGGAATACCTGGTCCTTTCACATACATGGAAATCACCTAGAAAAGAGTAGACCATAAAATTCAGAACGCCTAAGGTCACCAAAAATAGAAGCTGTGGAGGACAAAGACTATACAAAAAGGGTGGGTTTGTAATATAGTGACATCAGTTGCTGTGGTTCACACCTCAATTCAAAACGATTAGAAAATGCAGACAAAAGAAATCCCCTCAACCAGTAATTGAAAACTAACATACCCGCAAAGTAGCCCTGAAATCAGTAAAGCAAACTCTCACTTGGTGCGGGCAAAGGGAGGTCTTTACGAGAAGTTATGTGCCTTAAACGAAAGAAGAAGGGTAAATCTAAAGTTCTGTTTGGCAGATTTTGTTTAGGTGATTCAGAAGCCGAGCAAAGGGCATTACAATTCTTGAATATTTATTGCTTAAATGTAGACAGTTACTGCCCAGCTCCTGAATCAAATAAACAAAATCCGCCGGATAGAACTAAATATTTACCCCTCTTCTTTTGTTATAAGCAACTAACTTCTCTTAAAAACCTTCCTTCGCCCTCACCAAGTGAGAGTTTGCCGTACTGGTTTCAGGGCAACTTTGCGGCTATGTTTGTCTTCAATTAATGCTTGAGAGGATTTCTTTTGTCTGCATTCGCTGGTCGCTTTGAATTGAGGTGTGAGCCAAAGCAACTGATGTATTGTATTACAAAATCTGCCCTAGTAGCCTATACAAGTTTGGCAGTTCATAAGAAACCTACAGTGCTCTTGTAGATAGACTAGAGGAGCTATGCAGGATTGATGAGCCGAAGAGATCATTGCTCCCCTGATTAAACTCATCATTGAAATTGCTATTTGGAGCTGACACATTCCAATCACATAATTCAAACACACGGTTTTCAGAGTGCCGTGAATCAAATATACGAGCGGATTTCGACAACAAAGAAGGTCAGTTTCTCACAAATTTCTTTCCTTAGACTTGATTTTGTTCGTAGCTACAACCTTCATGTAAAATATTCACTTTCATTGCATCATATCATTGAAAATTCTACAAAACCTTTCTCTGTCTACTACACCAAGAAGGGTATTAAAGGCAAATTTCAAATGACAGTACCGCATAAGTATTTTTTTTATAAGAAAACAAGAATTTTTGCCAGTATTGAAAGTTTTCAAAAATTATCAGATTTTGAGTACTCACAGTTTCTTACGAGTTTCTTAAAGGTTCCACAACAATCTTCAAAATGTGCCTCGTGAACATTTAAAAACAAAATTTTTTGAAACTTTACGATATGAAGCGTTTAGACATTACTCAAGTACTTTCCAAGTAATATGATAAAAGAAACCAGCAAAAAGGAAGCAAAGCTATTCCCAATACTTCCTTTATCAATAATTTCTCAGTACTGGAGTTTCTTAAGTTTTTGGCGACCTGAGAGTTGAATTTCCTATGAGCGGCTTCTTATAAAAGATACGTAGATATACTCAGAGCTGGCGAGAAGTCACGCTGACGTTATGAATAAGGAAGAAAATCGTCAATAGATGAATGAAGTTACTTGGCTTACATCAGTGCTAACAGTTTGTCCCATTTTCAAATTATTCTTCATCTTTAGTTCAATCTCAGCTCGGAGACGGCGAAGCTGAAGAAAGAAGAGCTTGGTTCTTTATTCTGTAAAATGTATCATCTAGCTATGTGAAGAAATCGTCCAGCGTCACAGGAAATAATAAATCACCGTTAAAAACTCATAATTTGCATAAATGCTTTTAAAGAGCTAACTAGAAGAATTTAACATGTATGTGCTTAGTTTAAGTGCACTTTTATTTTCTTATTTATTTATTTATTCCTTAGTTTTAGAGGATTTTACTCAAGCCAACGAAGTAAGTAATTTTCTGCAAAGGAACGCGGCTCTATTTAATTATTTAATGGACAATGGGTTTAAAGGCTTTACATTGTAACTTAAAGAAATTAACAAGTATGTGCCTTCCTTAACTGCACCCTTATTTCCTAGCTTACTTATTCCTTAGTTTTAGAGGGGTTTTCTCAAATCAACAAGTTAAATCATTTTCTGCAAAGGAATGCGGCTCTATTCAATTGACTATGTTTTATAAACGGTGTTTATAGCAGCTTATCCTCTTGTGATATTGGCTGCGGTCACACTGGATGCTTTATCCCGTTGTTTCCTTTCGAAACAACGGGCTTACAATGCTGTGGTACATGTAACTGCTCTTCCAGTTGACATACAACGCTGTTGCAACGTTTCGTTCCTCGGGCAAGAGCCTTTGAAAAACTGTAGACTGTGATATCCTAGACAACGGGATAAACAAGGTGCTGACATAAACTGCAGCGTTGTTTAAGCAAAATGATCCAATCATTATATGCCGAAGTAATCATGTAGCAATTATTTTGGCGCCAAAAAAGTAAGCCACAACACATGCAGCTTTGCAAAAGACGGGACGGGCACAATGTGACCGGGCATCTTTGTATAGTTACAATGCCGTACTTTCTGACGTCAAAGATAAATTTCAAGAAAGTGAAACAATTCGAATGATAACGGGATTAGAATCTAGTGTGACCGCAGTCATTAAAGGGTCTGTTTTATCCAGCATTCCTTGCACGTGTCGTCTCTTGGCTAGCCTTTGTTTGTCGCCATTTTCATGGCCCATGAAAATGGCGACAACAAAGGCAAACCAAGAGACGACACGTGCACGGCATGCTGGATGAAACAGACCCTTTAAGTCAATGAATATATTTAGTGCAGGCACTATGTAAAAACTCCACATGCGTCTTTAAATGGGGGGAGGGGAGGGGCTTATTCACAACGTCAAATGATCTGGAAGTAAATGATAGATCTTTAGATCCTTTATCCGATATTTATGGACGCAAAATACAACTTCTACGAGTCAATAACCAGAGTCGGCACAGTTTATATCCCAAAAAATGTCAAAATACATTCAAATTCGTTTCGCTAAATAAACTGATATCTTTGGCAGCCTTTGAAATTTGATATAAGTGAGGGGGGCATAACTTAACCAAAATTTTTCCTTCGAAGGGAGTGCTTATTAGAGAGAGGGCTTAATAGAATAGGGAGGGGGCTAAATAGAGCTTTACCGTAGTTACGTTAAAACGTTTAGTGTTTTTATTCCATATACTTTGAAGCAGACTTTTACTTCGCAAGAAGTCAAGACAAATATCGCAAACAAATTTACCAGGAAGACCTTTTACACATAAAGAGTAATCATCAGACATCAGTGATTCAAACATTGTTTGATAGCAAAATGGTATGGCTACATCCCTATTATTGTTTGCTATTTTTGTCGACACTGCAAATTGGCGAAAACAAAGGTTTACTGAAACCAGGATTTACTAAAAACCGTATCAACTGATCAATAAAATTACGAACTCACGATCTTAATACAGTCCTTAAGACCGGTTTTTATCTGTCGCATTTTATCCCATTTCATCGCATTTTATCGTAATTTATCGGATGGAAATAATTTCAATTGTCAATTGATATCAAAATCGAGAATCGTAAATCATCGGAGTTGGTCCTATTTCATTGCAGAAAACAAACCTTTTTGATTCGCCCGGATCAATTGCGACGACTTGCGATGAACTTGCGATGAACTATGATACCTTTCTAGTTGGTTTTCATATGCCTGAAATAATCCTAACTGATCATAGGCCCAGAATTCTGATGAAATATGATGAGATACGATGTAATGTGAAATATGGAAACCAGCCCTTACGTAGGCAATAACTGTAAAATGCTCTTGAAGCATCAATGAGATTAATTAAAAAATAAACTCACTTCACTTTCATCAGAAAGATCGAATTCCTGTGTTGAACCTTTGAAACAAGCAACATGATTTGGGCCTTCAGAAAGAGTAACCATAATTGGACATCTTGTCATCATTTCACCAGCGCCTCTGTTTTGAAATAATCCGAGAAAAGTGATGAGTCAAAAGGTAACTGTAGTTTTCATATACCCATGAATGTTACGCTCAAGCAGGTGTAGACCTATCATGTACATGCAAAGATACAGGGTTTCCCAAAAAGAATTTGCTTCATTTGTGTGGTCGCTGCAAATGAGTTGTACGTTCTGTTGCTCTGTTCTTGATGCAGTTGCACAAGCAATGCCGTAACGGAGCAGCTAGGAGCCCTTAGTTTTTCAGCTATACATGAGCCCCCTTAGGCGGCAGATGCATTAACAAACATTTGCCAAATTGCCAAAATCAGGTGTTCTTATTGGCAAATCATTTGTAAAGGCCGGTTTACACGATCATATTTACGTAAAATTTGCTTCACATTTTTTATGTGATCACAGAATGTGATTGATCGTGTAAACGGACTTAACAAGTTGCTTGAAGTTATGTGAAGCGAAGAAAATTAATCCCCTTTAATTTGCCATCACAGATTTTTCATTTGAAGGCTGGTCAAGTGAAAAATCTTTGATGGCAAATTAAAGGGGATCAATTCTCGTCGCTTCACATAACTTCAAGTAACTTGTGAAGCCCGTTTACACGATCAATCACATTCTGTGATCACATAAAAAATGTGAAGCAAATTTTCCGTAAATATGATCGTGTAAACCGGTCTTAAGGCAAGCCTAGCACATCAAAACATCGATAAAACATCAATAACAGGGGCTTAGGGGGATTTCATATATAAAGGCATGTTGGCACAAAAATGCTTTGAAGCGGGTGGCTGAAACTGAATGCGAGGGAAGAGAGCCAAGTTTTAGGTTCCGAGCATCTCTTCAGGAACATTTTTCGACCCATGCACTTTAGATTATCAGAAAATGCATCTCTCGTAGAAGAAGGATCCTGCCTGTGATCAAGCCTAGGCTTCTCCAGGAAATCTCTTCGATAATCTCTATGAAATCCATCTGTCACCTGAGAGGTTCTTCCCCATTGACTTCCCATAAGCGAAACAGAAGAAAAAAGAATAAGTACGGTCTTCCAAAAAACAACTGTTCGACATTCAATCAAATGTTAAAAAAATAGATAAATTGAACAAGCTAAAAAGTACAGTAAAAGCCTGCGTATAAGAACCTAGAGATTAAGAATCTACAGGCTGGAATTCTCGAGTTCGACTCCCATTATACCGGGTGAGTCGAAGAAAGTTTACGCGTTTGGCAGGATGTAAATTAAAAGGTATGATGGTCTCTCCTATATAGGACCCAAAATTTGGAACAGTCTACAATCGGGTCTAAAATCATCTAATAATGTCAACATCTTCAAGCATAAGATCAAGGATAAATTCTTTAATGATCTTCAGAATCGAGAAAATAGCCCATATATATATTATTAAATTTCTAAAAGCTTTAACAGAAATTATCCATCAACAATATCAAAAATGCAACTTTAATGTCAACTTTTCAGCAATAAACATTTTTTTTCTGTTTTTTTGTGAAAACTTTTCTTTCATTGACACCTCTGGGGGGACCATTATGGAAACAAGGTTGTATTGATCTTTTAATGTCATCCCTTCCATTTTTAAACTGGGGGTGTTTTTAATCTATTTTTTGCCTTTAAAATTTTTATTATAGTATACATTTGTAAGTAGATTCTCCTTTTTTCCTTAAATTTTTGTATGATCTTTTAGTCCCTTTTTATTGCTTTAATGGCAAATTTTACATACATACATAAATACAGATTCAAAACTAAAATGTTAGTCAATCAGTTAATCAATTAATCAATCAATCAATCAATCAATTAAGGCTAATCTAGAAATTTGTTGGTACAATCACTCATCACCTAATGAACAGGGTTTTTACTTACTTTGGACTCCATTCACTATGTCGTCATTTTTCATTATTCAATCAAAAGTCGAACAAATTTTCGAGACACTCTCTTTACCTTGGGAATATCCTTGCTCTTGCAATCATTTCAAGTACACTTGTTTTTCCAGCACTTTGATCTCCAACCACGACAACCTTTCAGAAAAAAGTCAACACAGTAGTAGTACAAAACAGATAAACTCTTTAACCTTTCTCTTGTTTTGCGGAATGTCTAATAGTCTGACTTCTATTTTCGTCACAAAACAGTTTCCATGAGTGACTGAAGTTGCCAATTCCAGATGAACATGTGAAAAACGTGTGAAAATGTAGCAGCTTTCCAAAAGAAAATAAAAACATGGAAAGGGGCAAACTGCAGCTGTAAACTAACGGGTGAGCCAGAAAAAAGTTCCCACTTTTGAAAATTCATAACACCAAGACTAATTCACAGATTTGAATCATTCAAATTCTAGTTAAAAGCCGAAAGATCAAAGTATTTTTGTGATTTTTCTCGCTGTCCTACCAGCACTACAAATATAGGTTAATTCAAGTTTACTAAAATTTCATGGTTGCAAAATGACTGAAAAATGGCCTAAAACATCGATCAATGCATAAATGACTTCTCGCACAGAATAATGAAGGAAATGTAACGTCTCGTGGGTGAGAGATATCCTCTAGGCATTAACTGCCTTGGGATTGAAAATCTTTCGCATTTGTTTGAAAATCGATGTCTTATAACTCTTGAGGGAGGTGAAACGCCCATAGCCTATTGTTCAATTTGAACAGAGTCCTTACGATTTGATCAATGTTTTAGGCCCTTTTTCCGTCATTTTGCAACAATGAAATTTTATAAAGTTGAATTTACCAATACTTCTAGTGCTGGTAGGACAGCGAGAAAAATCACAAAAATACTTTCATCTTTTGGCTTTTAACTAGAATTTGAATGATTCAAATCCGTGAAGTAGTCTTGGTCTTATGAATTTTCAAAAGTGGGAACTTTTTTCTGGCTCACCCGGTATGTTGTTGATAGGACCTTGTATTTTGTGTATATTAGGTGATTATTTTAGTATTTTTGGTTGGCTGGTTTGAAATAGTTAATGTCTGTTTATATGCTGTTGACTATTAGAAATTACCAACTTGAAATAATGATGTAAAAAATCGTAAAAGCAACAGCTCAATAATTTTTGCGACAGGTGGAGACAGACACTGACGATAGGTATCCATCATCAAATACTGTGAGGTCAGCAGATCAACAAAAGCTCATAAAATTTCGCCAGATGTTGGCACAGTTTGTTTTCAATGTTTAAATCGCCGCACTCACAGACTACTGTTATTTCTAGTACATACGGGTTAGACCCACTACATGGTTTGGTATGGAACTGCCAGTACATTCCTTCTCTTGGCCGTTTCTATTAGGTCCTTTCTGTTCTCTTTCTTGTCTTTAAGTTGGATTCGTAGCATTGTAACTGCAATTCTTGGTAGACGCTATACGACCTTGTGTCTTTCTTCTTCAAGAACGGTATAGTATTTCTGAATTCATATTACTTATTACTTAGTTTTAGTCTATTGCAATATATTATGAATAGGAAACGGCTAAAAAGGGAAAACCTACCCTTGGTAGATGATCTTGAATGTGGTAATTTGCATCGTACTCTGATAATTGGTCTAATACATCTGAATACATGTCAATCAATGATTTCTATAAAAAGATCATGTTTGCTAAAACTTCGAGAATCTTACCAGACTGAGCTCACAATCTGTTACTACCTTACCACTGTACAAAAAATTCACGAAACCCAATTTAGCCTATGATGTTTCTGATTGGTTTATGTCAAGAGAAGTTTAAATGCAAAGCATAGGGCTCGAATCTTTGCAAAACTTTAAAATTTGGTGTGTAAAATGCTCTTACCTAATTCTTGCAACTGAATAGATCGAAGGGAACTGCAGGTCGCTTGCATAATTCCAGAAAGAGCATTTTTGGAATCACTATTATTTTTGGAATCACATTATTTTCAAGCTTCATGAAAGCATATATTCCAAATCTTTCTGTTTGCGTAAAACGTCGAGTGTAAAATTCTATGACCCATTTCTTCAAACTAAATGGCATCATAGAAACTTTAGCTATTTACCTTTGATGCTACCATTGGACTTTTCAGAAATCTTGAATATTTTTCAAAATAAAGACGTATTTTACATTTCAGCTGATTTGAGGATGTGACTTCATCCAATGTCTAAATCACAAACCACAAAGGTGACAGACTTCTGCTTGATATTATGTTGCAGACATCCATAAACTATGGTTTTCTTTGAAATTAGTTCACGTTTTGTCATACAGTTTTGAAATTACGATAGTTTTAAGGTGTTTTTGAAAACTTCTTGAATTCTCAAAAAGGAAGAAAAATTTGTTTTAATCGAGTAAAACTAACCGACATACAATTTACAGGTTACGAAAATAATGACAATATCAAAAGTATTTGTTCTTGAATGACGGCGAACGACCTGAAGTTCCCTTCGATCTATTCAGTTGAAAAAATTAAGCAATAACATTTTACACATTTAATTTCAAAGTCGAACCTCCTCCCCCCCCCGCGCATTGAAAGTTAGGAAGTACCCCTTGGGTTTCAAACAGGGATTTTTTCAATCATCAAAAATATCACTTTGTACAAAAATATCTCAGATGCAAAAGTTTATTTCAATAAATCGGTCATAAGATCAGATATTTTGGATGCTGTTTCAAAAGTGTCAAAATAGATGGAAAAATTAGTCGAATCCTATTTCAGTGAAAGCGATGATTTGTTGAGACTGAGACTGCGTTCACACGATGCCGGCACATTTTGAAAACGGTGAGAAATGTGACGGCAGCAATATTTGAGCTAGCGTTCACACGATGCCGGCACAATTTGAAAACGGTAGGAAAATTGATAGTAAAAACTCGTTCCTTGACTTTGATGCTAAAGAAAAGTACCTACACCCTAAGAATCGACCAGTCTCGATCCGAAAGCGTTGAAAAATGATCTGTTTACGATGCTGTTTCAAATTTATACCGGTTAGGGTTCCGTTTTCAAAATCTACCGTTTTCGAAATCTGCCGGCAAAAATGTGCCGTTTTCGTGTGAACAGGAGGCCTATCCGTCACATTTTTTAACGGTTTCAAAATCTGCCGGCATCGTGTGAACGCAGTCTGAAGTCCAATAATCGAGCAGTTAAACAAATTGACCCTTTCACGCCCGGCTAAAATTAAGCTTAACAGGAAAACCTAATGTAGATCGTCGTTTTCCAGGGGATATCATAATCAGTGATTCAATAAGCAATAGATAAATGCAATGTCCATAACCTTTCAAATCAATCAAAACTCTGAAAGCTTTACCCCCTGAAAAATTCGCAGTTCTCGATGAATAATGTTGGGCTATATGGCCCTTCCGGGGGTGAAAGGGTTAAAATAAAAAGTAATACAATCTTACTCGCAGAAACAAGGACAGATTTTGCAATACGATAGCAACAGTTGCTTTAATTGACACCTCAGTTCAAAGCGATTAGCGACTGCAGACAAAAGAAATTCTCTCAACCAGTAAATCAAACAAGCACAGCCGCAAGAGCTGCCCCGAAACCAGTAGGGTAGAGTCGTGCCTTATGTACGCGAAAGGTGGTTTTTAAGAGAAGGTATGTGCTTATCACGAAAGAAGGGTAAATCTAAATATCTGGTTCGCGAATTTCATTTATCTGATTCAGAAGCCGAGCTGAAGGCATTATGATTTTCAGGAATTTTGGGCTTAAATGAAACAATTGCCACACAGCTCCTGAATCAAATAAACAAAATGCGCGAGAAAGAACTTTAGATTTACCTCTCTTCTCTCGTTATCAGCACAGAACTTCTCTTAAAAAGCACCTTTCGCTTGCACAAGGCAAAAGTTTGTCCTACTGGTTCCGAGGCAACTTTTGCGGCCATGTTTGTTTTGACTTACTAGCTACCAGAATTTTCTTTGCCTTCAGTCACTAATCGCTTTGAATTGAGGTATCAATTAAGGAAATGTTGCTACGGTGTTACAAAGTCTGTACTTGCTACTCGCAGAATGTAAAAGCAGATTATACCTTTATTTTTCTGCTACTTGCAACTTTGTCTCCTTTTGTCATTAACTGTTTTCTTAATTCCCTATTTTCAATTTCAAGTCGGTCAATCTCACGCTGAAACTTTTGCTGCAAATAGAAAAATTAGTATATAAGATTCAGAACAGCCAAGACAAAGAGGATTTGTGTATGGTTCAAAGACCTAAAATGAAACGCTTTTTGTATTTCTTCTTTTTGTTGAATCCAAGACTGTACTTATATTTTTGTTTGATTGCCATATATTTTAAAACACTCGACAATGAAAACAAACCAAAACATAAGTACAGAAACGCTTTGTGCTGAAGGGAAAATATATCAGTAGTTCGTTCAATCAAGTCGAAACAAATTATTGAAATTGTACAGGGCGTCCCAAAAAAGTTCTCTCATAAAATCCTTCTTTTGGCATTCATTACCCAATAGTTTTATCCCACTAATTGAGTTGCTCTTTATTGCAGCTATTAATTTGTTTTCTCTCCTTTCAGGGACTTTCGGGTTATTTCGTTGTTTCTCGTGCAGGATTAAACAGTTCTCTCCCTTGTTACAGGTTAATTTTGTTTGATATCATGTTACAGTAGTTAACAGTTTTCTTTTTACAGATTACAACGTCAATAGAAGCCCTGTTTTAAGAGCAGATATAGAATATCAGATCTTAACGTTTACAATTGAATAGTTACAATGACATTATGTGACAAAAATATATTACAAATATTACTTAAAAAGTTAATCAATCCATAAAATGTTCTTTGAGTCCTTGCTTGAAAGGAAGGTAAAATCTTTCAGTCTTTAAATGCGTTGGTAATGCATTATAAATCCTCACACCACTGTAATAAAATCCTCTTTTCGCGCTCTCAATTTTTACTTTTGGAATTTTTAAGTTTCGTCCATTGACTCTTGTAGCTTTTTGGTGGTCAACCTTCTCAATCTTCAAGGCTATCGTTAAAATCTGCATCATCTTGCTAGTGCACTCCTAGCCTTGTTACCAGACTTCGCACGTCACGGCACCATCTAGCAGCAAAAGGTTTTTTTATACACAATCTAAAAATTTACAATTTAACAAAACATATTTACATGATAGGCATGGCTACGCTAAATGATCTTTAACAAAAAACAATACAGATACTAAAGGCTATACCAAAGTTCTGGTCCCTTCATAGGGAGAAGGTTAAAGGGTCTGTTTCATCCAGCATCCCTTGCACTTGTCGTTTCTTAGTTGGCCTTTGTTTGTCGCCATTTTCATGGGCATATGGTAAAAACCAGACCCTAGGACCCATAGGACCCGGACCGGACCCAGACCGGACCCATACGTAATAGTTTTTATTTTTAAAATGAGCTCGCATATCTAATAAATTATATACAGTAAGAAACACCAAAAACCTTAACCCCACATTAAGAAACCACCTAATAGAACTTTTAGGCTGCCGAAAAATGATTCGCTCGTTTACTTATGAGAAACGCATGCGGCTCACACACAAAGTAGAGTTTCTTGTATTTTGATCGATACTGAGTTATGATCTGATGGATGGAAACATTCCAGTTCGTACAGGGTTCATAAGAAACTGCTACCAAGATATCTTAGATTTATCAGATTTTTGCCTAAATTTGATTGATGTTCATTGATTGATTGATTGATTGATTGATTGATTGATTGATTGATTTGATTGATGTTTTACCTAAAGCTAGAAAACGTTTAAAAATCCCATTCTGTTGCAACTAATTTTTCAAGAACTTCCCATAAGAAACTTTGAGCCTAATAAAATGACAAGTATTATAGATATAAGAAACATTTTAGGCTAAGGTGTGAAAAAGTGGTTTCTTAAATGCGGAGCTTTACCGTATTAAATTTTTATGAGTTTGTTGGGATTGTTTTGGACTTTTGTCCTCCTTTTTGCTGAGATTATTTGAACGTCTTACTGTTTGAGATTGAGGACTGCTGTGATAGATATTTTTGGTTTTAATGAGGATAGAGCTTCGCAAATAAGAGGGGTGTGGAAATGTTTACATTAGCAGTTTCTTATGAACCCTGTACGAACTGGAATGTTTCCATCCATCAGATCATAACTCAGTATCGATCAAAATACAAGAAACTCTACTTTGCGTGTGAGCCGCCTGCGTCTCTCATAAGTAAGCGAGCGAAACATTTTTCGGTAGCCTAAAAGTTCTATTAGGTGGTTTCTTAATGTGGGGTTAAAGTTTTTGGCGTTTCTTACTGTAATTCATTAGATATGCGAGCTCATTTTAAAAATAAAAACTATTACGTATGGGTCCGGTCGGGGTCCGGTCCGGGTCCTATGGGTCCTAGGGTCTGGTTTTTACCATGAAAATGGCGACAACAAAGGCAAACCAAGAGACGACACGTGCAGGGCATGCTGGATGAAACAGACCCTTTAAGGAATCTTATGTAATAAAGTTCAGATTAATCTTGTATAATAAGTTAATCTAATAAGGTTAATCTCAGCAAAAGGTTAATCTTATTGTGAACATACCTGCATTTCAATCAGTTCTGCTTGAGCTCTGTTCAGATGTTCTCGCAACTGAAATGAAAGCAATCGAAATACATGAAACATAGGGTGCTTTCAACAAATATTTCAAGGAACTTTTCAGCCACAATGGTCACAGTATCCAGAGTCCTGACAAAGGTAGACTTTCCTCTGGATAGCAACTTCGTTAGATAAATCTTCCCCATTTTATCAAGTCAAAATAACCAAAGTTGTCGAGCTCCTCACGTTGTTTATGATATTAAATGTTATCAGCCGTTGCCAAAAAAAACGAACTTTTCCCAGGTTGCTTCTATGAATATCTAAACCATCCTCTAACATGAAATTAACAAACAAAAAACTTCCTTCCGACTCCGAGCCGTGGAGCCGTGACATTTTGTGAACTCGGACATCGTCTTTGCAATAATGATCTCTATCTACGAGGGATGTTCTTTCAACGTTTGCTGATCATACAATAAAAACATGCATCTGATAGCCTTGCACTTTTAAGTCAATTCATACTATAATCTCTTAACTCGCTTGACCAGAATCCAAAATTATGGTACAGTTAACCCTTAACAATATGAAAACGTGAGTGAGCTCGATGATTGGCCTTTTTCAGCTAACTCTTGTTCACTCAGATGATTTTCTGTGGCCAATGTCAAACAATAATAATGAGCAAATGGCCCCGTTTCTAACGCAGTTTTAAAGATAAATGAATACTATGTTTACGAACCAACTGTTGTTCCTCTGATGTCATTTCCGCTGATGGTTTTTGTTCCTCTTCTGGTTCACCAAATATTGCTGCTGAAAGAACTGATGGCCTCGCTTCTAGGGCAAATTTTAACAACATCAATAAAAGTCGCTACTGTTGTACTCACAGACCTGATAATTCTGATAATTCTGAAGATATTAAAGGACATCAAATATTGCCAGAAGACAATCAAAGGAAAGTACTTTAAGTTCCTTTCAAGCTATAATAGGGAGTTTACGAAACCATGACGGCAACACCAGCTAGATCGTCATCTGACATTCTTCAAAGAAAGTATTGTTTCCGCACGCTACCTTTAATATATCATCCAAAAGGTCAAAATAAAGCCACCTATAACTCAGAGATGCCTGAAAACCATACTTTCTTCTTTGAAGACAAACATTCAAATGACTGAGTTTTACTTCGGAGGCCTAGATCTGCAGTACAGAACGCCAGAAATAGGTTTTCCAAGTTGTGAAATTGAAAAGAACAGCTTCAGCGACTCTAAAGGGGAGCAAATTCGAACGAAAAACAAGGAATCTTTTGAATCTAAAGTTCTGAAACAAAAGCAACATTGCCGCTGCCGTCTTGGTTTCGTATACTCGCTATGAGGGAGTTTACGAAATGACGACGCCAACGGCAACTGCAACGCAATTTCACGACTTGGATCCTCCATTTCTGGCGTTCTGTACTGCAAATCGAGGCCTCCGCAGTAAAACTCAGTCTTCTTAAATGTTTGTCGTCAAAGAAAAAATATGGTTTTTAAGCATCTCTGAGTTATAGGAGGCCTTATTTTGGCATTGTGGATGATGTATTAATGGTAGCGTATGGAAACAATACCTATTTTGCGAAATATCAGATGACGTTAATGCTGGCATTGCCGTCCTGATTTCGTAAACTCTCTAATATCAGATGGCAGCAGCACATTGCTCAAATCTTTAAAAGGGTGGGTGTAAAATTCTACTAAAATTTTCTTTTCAACTAAGGGAGTGGTCATGTTTAATCCTGGGTACTAGGCCGGAGGATAATTTCGCACAAGTAGAGAAGATTTCATACCCCATCTTGAACATAGAAAAAGTTTCTCGTATTCCATCATCTTTCAGCAAAATGGTTTAGTACCCCATCCAGAAGTATTTGTCTATAAAACATAGATAGACTATATGGACAGCTACTAAGATGTCCACGGCGATGTTCATACTGGTCAAGTGATTCATCATTTCCAGACGTCTGTTAACTTTTCTTTCAATCATTGATTGATGACTTGATCCAAAATTTTGTCAAGCAAAATAGTTTGAAGCCCATAAAAATTGCTCTCAAAATTTTCGTACCCCCACAAAATAATAGAGAAAAGTTTCATACCCCTGCCAAAAATCCTCCGCCCTGGTAGCCAGGATTAAAAGTGACCGCTCCCTAAAGTGCTTGAAAGGAACTTTGAATAATTTTTTTTTGCTACAATTCTGCCGTGGCAATTTTCTGATAACTTGATTAGTTTCAAAATGGCGGCATTTATTAATACTGAGGTTGTGGTGTTATCATATTCCAAAGTCCTTAACCAGAACAGCTACAGATTTCTGCTTGCCACCATATTGTAGACCTTCATAAACTATGGTTTTCTTGAAAAATGTATCAATTTTCCTCAAGTAAAAAAGATTTACGATGATTTTAATTTTCAAAACATTTGATGAACTTTAACAAAGATAATCAAAGTGCCGAAATTTTGAAAATGATCAAGATATAAAAACATCACCACGGCAGATTCACAGCAATTTACCGAAAGTTTCTTTCAACTCATTCAAATGATAGAAAATTTTATCCAATTTTACATTCACCTTTTTAAGAATTTAAAAGAGTTTAGCCCTATGCTGGCGAAAGGGGCATTAACGATTCCTCCAATATTTTTGGATAATTTGATGCCTATGTTGTAACATAAAAAATTTTACTGACCTGACTGGATGACATCATCTATGACATCTTGGGCAACATCAACTATGGTCTTCGTCATTTCCTTGAGGCTTCTTTCCATGTATTCATCTCTTACATCTAGAGGCAAACAAAACCCGGTTTACATGACGCAAGATCAGTTTGAAGACAGTATAAAAAAGGATAATTTCTACATCCTGTCTAAAGGATAACAGAAAAATTTCCAATTCATCCCCACAGAAGAATGTGCAATGCTGGATAGCTTAACAGCAAAAACTACCATTCTGCAGACAGCAGAATCTTATGTCGCTTTTGCCAAGAGAATATATGGCTCTTGTTTACGATTGCCTGTTCGTATATTTGCCTCCTATGGTGCGAAGATATGTTTTCGAGTGCTTTTTAAAACTTTGATGCAAGATATTTGTAGAAAATTCTATCTGCATCGCATAAACCAAGCAGATAGCATTGACTTTCTCTGGCGAAGCAAATAATCGAGCGCCAAGAATAAACTATCATCATCATTATCATCACCATCACTATCACCAACATCATCATCATCATCATCATCATCATCATCATCATCATCATCATCATCATCATCATCATCAATCATCATCAAGCATCATCATCATCATCATCATCATCATCATCATCATCATCATCATCAATCATCATCATCATCATCATCATCATCATCATCATCATCATCATCATCATCATCATCATCATCATCATCATCATCATCATCACCATGTTGCGCTACACGTCAGTTCCTGACATAATGAGCCTGCTTATGCAACTGCAAGTGCTTCGTTCATTGGCTAAATCCTTCAGCTTGTTTGGGTGTCAACACTCGTGCCTTGGCCTCCTAGGTATTTACTGATGAAGCAAGGCCAAATGAGCTTGAGTTTTCTTTAGGTTTCGTCAAAGGTCTTGCTTGTTTGGCAGGTGTTTGCTCCAGCAGTCAAATCATACATCCTGACCAGCTTAATAATCTCTATTCTTCGCTTTCTACATTCTACGTTCTCAAACTGCAAAGGTCACGATTTGATAGTATTCTAGGATATCTTCTATTAAGTATTCGCTTCAGTTACTTCCTTTGGTAAACACCAATCTATTCTTCAACGGTTTAGGAATGAATAAACAGGGTACTGAAGAAAACAAATAAGCTAACACCATTTAGATATCAGCTATTATACCTGATTCTGCAGTTCGTTGAATTTGAGTGTCTTCATCTGATGCCTTCCTTATAAAATACGAACTCAAATCTTCCCAATATTGGTTCATTGTGTCTCTCACTATACAGGAAGATACAGGGTGAGCCAGTGAAAAGTTTGGACATTTGTGTGCCTTTATTTTGATTGGATCAACTCAAATCACTATTTTTCGTTTTGGCAACAGCTAAACTTCGAACCTGTTTATATGAGAAAACTATGCCACCTTTTAGGCAACGAGCTACCAGCATTAATTTTAAAATCTGAGGTGAAACGATTCAACAAAATGGCCCGTAGCTTGAGCATTAAGTGACCGACTGTGTCAACTATATCTCAGGAGATCTACTAAGTTAGTCAAAAGAATGTCTACATGTTTGAAAACCATTTGTCTCAAAACATTTATCACATTGCCACAAACTGACAATATCCACGGAGCTAAGATATCATAGCCTGCGCACAGACCTTACTACTGTTGCGGAGGAGCTTTTCCTTTTCTCCTCCGCAACAGTAGTAAGGTAGTAAAGTATGTGCGCAGGAAAAGACATCAACGCACACAAGAAAGGTCTGTTCGTCAAAATCAATTGCAGCGCTCCGAAATCAGAAGCGACTTTAAAAAATGCTCGAATTCAAAACTTTCCAGAACAAGCCTAAAATGCATGACCAAATTCGCCAGCAATTAAGTCCCGCAGCTACATTTCAGGAAGATCTACCTGTCTATTTCATTGTTCAAACATTTACTAAGCATACCCGGTGAGCGGGGCGAGTGGCCGAATGGCTTCTACAGTCTTCGACATGTGACTGAAGTTAGGCTCGGTCGAGTGAGGTCAAACTCCCGGATGGGTGACCTCGGAGGCCTGACCTCACAACTCATCTCGTCGTCCTTCGGAAGGGACGTTAAACTAGTAGACTTGCCCCAAGTCTGTTTCGTCATCTGTAATAAGTCTGGATGAAACAACGAAATAGACTTGGGGCAAGTCTATTGAACTAGGGGTCCCATGCCTGGATTCGGCATGCACAGTGGGCCTAAATTAGCTTTCAGTAGCTAGAAATCCTGACAAGCCCACTGAAAACAAACTGAAAAACAAACAAACAAGCCAGAAAAAAGTTTCAACTTTTGAAAATTCGTAGCACAAAGAGTGTATCACAGATCTAAACGTTCAATTTCTAGTTAAAAGCTGGAAGATCAAAGTTTCTTTGCGACTTTCTCTTTGTCTTGTCAGCACTAGAAATACAGGCAAATTCCTCTTAACAAACATTTCATGATTGTAAAATGACTGAAAAGAGCTTGAAATATTGATCAAATCGTAAGGACTCTGCTCACACAGAACGATAGGCAATGGGCATTTAAACTCTCTCAAGAGTTATAAAAACATAGATTTTCAAACAATTACTAAAGATTTTAAATCCCATGACAATAAATGTACAGATGATAGCTCCCACCAATGAGAAGTTGAATTCTCTCTAATAATCTTTGTGAGGAGTTCTTCATGATTTGATAAATGTTTAGGCCCTTTATCAGTCATTTTGCAACCATGAAATTTTCGTTAAGATGAATTTACCTATAATTCTAGTGCTCGTAAGACAGCGGGAAAAATCACAAAAATACTTCGATCGCGCGGTTTTTAACTAGAATTTGAATCATTCAAATCTGTGAAGTACTCTTGATGCTATGGATTTTAAAACGTGGGAACTTTTTTCTGGCTCACCCAATATCATATAAAGGTACTTCTGTATAATAGTACTAGGTGAGCCAAAAAAGTTTGGACGTTTGGCAGCATAGGTTCCAAATCGGTGTAAAAATGTGGGTGTGAAATTCAATGATCATCTTCTCTTAATAGAGTTCGAAAGAAACTTTAGCCACTTTTCAATGATTCTACCATTGGACTTTTCAGAAATCTTGAATATTTGTCGAAATCTATAGCCTATTTAAATTGCAGCTCGTTTTATGATATGACGTCACCAAATTTCTAAATCACAAGCCAGAAGAGTGAAAGAGTTTTGCTTGATACCATATTGTAGACATCCACAAACATGGTTTTCTAGAAAATGATTTGATCTCTCGTCAGCAGGTTTAGAAATAACGATACTTTTAAGTTTTTCTCGAAAATTGTCTTGAATTCTTAAGAAAGAAGAAAAACACTGCAATTCCGAAAATATTGAAGAGTTCAGGAAAGATCAACGGCAGATTTACAGTAAAATAGCTAAATTTCTTTGACGCCATTCAGTTTAAAGAAATAGGTCATAGAATTTTACACCCACCTTTTTAAAGATTTGAAACGTATGCTATGTTTTGCAGGATGTTGAATAAAAATTACGTGGCCGATTTCAAAACCAAGATATTAATCTATTACAACTGACTTAAAACCACATGTTCAAACTTTTTCTTGACTTCCCTGTGTGATTCCTGTGGTAGAAAAAGGCAATGCACCCTTAAACAGAATATCTAAATCACAGGTTTACCTGATTCTGCAGTTCGTTGAATTTGGTGATCTTCATCTGTTGTCTTTTTTAGTAAATATGAGCTCAGATTCTCCCAATATTGCTTCATAGTGTCTGTCGCTGCACAGGCATTGAGAGAGAAAGAATTTAATAGTTTCGAATGAAAATATAGTTGCTGCTTGTCCACACAAACTGAATTATAAACTTGCACAAAAGGATTATGCTTGTCTATACAAGGAATTAAATGCCACTTGGTATTCCAACACATTCTAGCCTGTTAACCGGACCTAATGTCAAAGGAAATAGTTTAGTGGCCTGGCAAATATTGTCTCCTATCGTGTTTAGAGCCTCTTTTTCAACAGGGCTGTTTTCCAATTGTCGTGGAAAATGTAACATAGTTATCTCACAGATTAGAATGTATCATTGAAACAAAGAGCCAACTTTTTAGGGCAGCAAGGGAGACAGTTTGTATAACTTAATGATTAGACCCTTTTCTTGCTCACCTCGTACATGGGCTTTTACTGTGACCATTGTACCAAGGAACTACAATTATCAAAGTTCACATAGGTAAACTTAAAATTGACAACTTCTCTTGTGAAATTCAAAAAGGAAATATAGATTGTTGGGATGTCAACAACTGTGTGTGCAATATTTGCACTGAAATATGATTTTATCTTTTTTCTGTTTCATTGTATATTGTATTGTATATTGTATATTGCAGATATTTTGTGTTTTCAGTTGTTGTTAACCAGAGGTAAATCAACTGTAAATAAGTTTATGATTATGATTATTATGGTGATCATTTCATTTAGAAAAAGAAAGGTTGGATTTACATCTTTTTTTAATCCCCTTTGTTAGAAGAAGTTCATGAAGTAAATTGACAAATGATGGTGTTGAGGATACGGAGCATTATTTCCTGCTCTGCCGTACTTATGATGCAGATAGACTTGATCTTCTAAACAGTGTAAACGCGATATTGTTGCCTCGTGGTTTGGTAAATCTTTCAAATGAAGAGTTATTAAAAATCATCCTTCATGGGCATGAACAATTATCATTTGATTCAAATGCGAAAATTCTCACAGCAACGCTGGAATATATCCAGGCCTCCAAACGTTTTGAATAAGTTGATAATTGTACGTTACTTCTCCTCTCTCTTAAATATTTTCTTTTCGTTTATTTGTAAAATCGCTTTTGTATAAGCTAAATAGTATTTTGTGTCGTATAATAGTTGTTGTATTTTAGTTCTTATGTGTTCTATGTTAAATGCCAGGGGGTAGTCATGATATCTTTGCACCCCTGGTATCATCCTTGTAGTGTGGTATAGTGCTTTGCAGTTAGTGTTTTAGGTAATTCGTCTTTGTAAACTTTTATATTGAATAGAAAACAAAAGTAAATTGACCAAGCAGCATTTCAGGTGAGAAACAAACAATTAAAGGCAGTTGTCCCCCATTGGTTCTGACCTTGGCATTAGCTTTATTTACCTTATTTACGCTGGAGCAAACTTCATGCATCACTGAGTCTTTATGACCCAGATTTCTCTTGATAAAGCAAATTAGTACAAACTTCTGGAATAGAGATATCTATTGATTTTATTTCATTCTTACAAGAATGCAGACTGCTTTTAAACTAAATGTCCATACATTTTGAAATAAGAGAGCTACTGTAAGGTGTCATCTAGCATATGAAGTCATCTTTGACGCTAGCTTGGTACGTATAGTATACACCATAGAAAACAAATGACAAAAAGAAATTTAACAATTTTACCTTTCGGAATCTTGTCACTGACTGTTGGCAAATTATCTAAAACCTTCATATATTCTTTCATCCATGATATATTAGGCATTTGATCAATAAACTCATTCCACTGTTCCATTCTCCTATTGTATTCCTGCAAATTAAATGATAAAGAGGAAATTGAAAGAACATCTAAAAATGCATCAAAAAAGGTATACTCAAGTCTAGCCTGTATGCAAGCTTATCTTATCTTTCTATGGAATACAGGGTGTCCCAAACAAATTGTGTTCCCTTTGTGTGACTGCTATGGAGGAGCTGTAGTTTCAATAGACGAATACGCTAAAGATGGTGGCAAGGAACTTTTTACTAAGATACATTGCGTTCTACAATCGAATCTCTATAGATTCATTAATGATTCCTAATTCAAACGCAATACATCTTGGTAAGAAGTTCCTCGCCACCATCTTTAGCATAATCGTAAATTGTCTCTGTATGCAGCTACGATGAATAATGCTTGAAATTGCTTGACAAAATCTGACAAATGGTTGCTGATTTATGACATAGGATAGCAAAATAAGTTGTCGCATCAAAACAGCATTTCTTTTGTTCTCCAGCAAAGCAAACATTTTAATAGATTTTCAAAGAAAGGGTTCTAGCATTATTTAAATTTTTTCATATTCTTGAAAGAGTTAATAATTTTGCATATCCATAAGGCAACACTGTCAACCTTGTAAAAAAATGTAGAGAAAATCTGAATGCAATGCTATAATCCAATTGTTCAAACTTTATTTTGATATTCAAGCAATGTCTCAAACTCCAAGTTGAAGCTTTTCCTTTGCAACTTTGCAGTAAATGGGGCAACTGAAATCACAGCTCCTCCACAGCAGCCACAAGAACGGGACACAATTCTTTTGGGATACCCTGTATCTTGAATAGAAATCCTATTGTCCGTCCTACAGTAGAGTCTGCATATCAGTGGCACAACACCTTTGAATGGCGTGTGCAGTTGCCAGGCTAAAGCTGGATCTCCACTAGACAGAAAAATGTCGGGGCGGAAAAATTTCCGGCAATCTGATTCGCTGATCGAATTGTCGCCGCGGAAAAGTGTTGAGTCTCGAATAGTAGGAATACGTTCTACTTTTCGTGGGTCAACATTTTTCCGCCTAGTGGAGATCGGGCTTAAGGGATCAAAATTTCATCGGAGGCAATGGCAGATTTAAGGGGGCAGGTAGGGGTAACTACCCCCTTCACAGTGACAGCTCAGCTTGGTAGCCCCTTCTTGCTGAGACATGCGCCCCTAGTAATGACCCTAAAGCACTCTTTTTTAACTATTTGGATCTAAATGAGGAGCACACGTACAAATCAAGACGTTATTTAGTAGGAAACAATTGCATCTCTCAATAAGGAGGGCAAAAATTTTCCGGGCCTTTTGTGCGCTTATTTCCCGTCACCCTTTGGGTGCCCTCTTGGGCTGGCTGCCCCTCCTTTAACTTCCGGCTGGATCCACCCCTGATTGGAGGCAAGGGATCTTTATTGTTCTTTGTTATTCAGTTGTTTTATGAGTATTCCACACATTGCTTGTGATTCATTTTTGAATAGACAAACACTTCAGGTCAAATAACCATACCCTCAGGAAATTACAGTATCTCTTAACCTGCTGATAGACAGAGCAGAAACTGTGCATGCATGTGCAAAACCTTGTAACTTTGGACTCCCTAGCTCCCTGCAACAGATCCTGAAATTAGGCAACACTTGATACTTTTTGACTCACGAGGACAAAGTCCAAGTGAGGTCTATGGAGGGGGAAAAATTCCTGTGTGTCTTCCAAATTTGATTGTTTTTTAACAAACGGTTATTGTTTTTTTTTCATTGTTTTTCAACAAAAAGTAGCCGTGATCATGCCTTGCGACTTTCATTTTCTCCAGAGCGAGCATTGTTTAAAGGTTTTATTTGATTGGCGGAGAGGATAGACTAAAAGAGATTGCATTCTTATATCAATGTCATGGTGAGATATGCACCCATGATGCCACATAAACATAGACTCTGTGAGCCAATTCAGTCTAGGGATGACATATAACAGGTGATTCAAGAGGCAGCAACACTGCCCTCGCCGCCATTTGCAATTTGGCAGTTTGTGGATGGGATTTGTGTTGCGTAATATTTTGCAGTGAAAGATCTCATAAACTCATAGCAAAGTCATTTGAATCACAGTGCAAGCCATAGACTTTTTTGCAAATTTTTGGTATCATTTGACAGAAAATAAATCGAAAATCATAAGTATTTGCCAAAATTTTTACAGATTCAAATGCCGGGTACAAAATGGACGAAACAATCATTAGAAATAATTTTGAAATTGGACCATAAGATTTAGCTATTCATAATGGGAAAAAATTTACATTTTACTCTATCGCAAACTTCAAATTTTAATGTAAATGAATTACCATTTTTGTCAAAAGAAATGAATAACCACACCACATTGAATAACTTAAATAAAACTTAAATAAATAAATAAAATTCCATAAATGATAAAGAGGACTCTTAACTGTTTTTAGTACCCAAATCGGCATGAAATGTGGCTTGATAAAGAAAAGCAAAGAATTTCGATATAAAACGTGAGAGGACAAAAAGTTAGCTTTACACAGGGTAGGGCATGAACCCACGACCTGCACAATGGCAGGTCACGGCGATGCCACGAGGCCATCTGCTCATCATTAGAATCCGTCGATTTTCCAGTATAAATCTTTGATTTTGATAAGAATCGTATGTAATCTGCTTCTCTTTGTTCTTGATAAACACGGGAAATGGCGACTGTTTGAAGGAGTTTTGTGAACAACAAAAACAAATAGTCGTGGTCAAGCCTTGCAACTTTGCTTCTGTCCACCAGAGACAGGATTGTATCAAAGCTCCGTTTACAAGGTCTTTCATAGTTGTGCTGTCATGTGCGAAACTGCGACGGTAATGCTAATGATACATTCATTTCATTAAAATACAATAAGACAACAGGATGACTAGGATCCAGTCCTCGATTTAAGGTGGAGTTTCAGGATAACAGCCAATCTGTTAGCGCTTTACATGATTTTTCGTGTTATTTCTTTGTTTTTCATTTTTGTTCTGATCACAAACATGGTCTGAACTCAGAGTTTTGTTGGACCAAATGACAAAGTCTCGTGAGTCACCCCCAAAGGTCCTTTGATTCTTCCTTGGGCCCCAAACTCTTGATTCATCATTTCAAAAAGCTTATCAGTTCAAACACTTCCTTATCTCAGACTGGTTGATAACATCATTTTACGCAGTCTCTGCTCTGTCCTGTTGATATAGTTACCCACATCATGATTTTATGGGACAAAATTTTTATTAATTTGGTTGAAGAGAAAGCTTTCTTGAGAACACAATTACTAGGTGATCTGAGGTGGGTGTAAACAACGTTTCCTGAATCTTTCCATTACCTATAAAAAGGCATGGCTTTTATGGAGGATAAACAAAGCATACACCCAAAACAGTGTTTCTTTGCCTGCCTTTGCAATTGAATTAAAATATGTCTACATTTATATAAGCAGAATCCTAATCTCGAAGGAAGGACAACAAACTTTTTAATGAATAAATTCTGTGACGAAGGAAAAAACCACTTAAGCCTACATTCAGCTTGTACTGGTCAAGTCTGAATGAAAACAAATGAAGCAAAGCCATGAATGATCACAGTTTCTAGATCATTCCCAGGCAACACTATCTGGCTTGCTTTCTATCTGCACAAAGTTCTTTGTGAGGCCAATTTCTGCACATACCGTATCTTCCCACCAGTTTGCTGTGTTACCCACAAAAATTTTCAAAAAGAGGCTTGTGAATTTTGCTTGGCACAGAATGAAGTGGTTTCAATACAATTTTTGGAGCTTTGCTCTTCAACTGGATGCCTTGATGCAGCAATAACAAGAATATGAGAGATAGCTGAGGGGCTCATGGTGTAAGGTTGGAGCAGAAACCTGATCTTTTTGTTTCGCATAACACTGTGCGCAAATACAGCATATTTTGCAACAGAATTCGCACACAAATATTTTGCAGTAGAATTTCTTCTGTGCAATTATTCAGTGTTGTAACAAATATTCTCTGCACAGGAAAAAAACTTTAAAGTTTGGCAGTTTTCTTGGTAGCTAACCTAGTGTATAGAATTGTTTTACACAAAATGCATCCCAAAAAATTTGTGCCCAGCTTGCACAGCTGTTGCGGAGGAGCTGTAATTCTAATTGTCCTCTTTGAAAACTGTCCACAGAATAGACTTCAATGAGGAGATTGAGACCTTGCTTGATTTGATGGTAAGTGGTTGACAATAGACCTTTTAGCTACTCTGAAAACGATTGTGGATCGAGTGATATTTCATTACAATTTGTAGAATTTTCGAATGTGGACAATTGCGATCGAAGCTTTAACGCCACTCTATCGAACCTGGAGTATAAAATTGCATAAAAATATCGCTCGATCCAGGCTCTTTTGTAGAATAGCTAAAAGGTCTATTACAGCATAAGAAAGTCAAAAAGAAGAGCATAGGGCTGGAATCCTTGCAAAACTTTACAATTGAGATATGGAAAATGTTATCATTGGGAACTTTCGGTTGTTCACCATGATCCCAGGAAAAGAATATTTGATATCATCATTATCTTTTGAATAAAAGCACTTGTAAGTTTTATGAAAGGATATATACCAGAGGAGGTACTCAAAGCTTTGACAATAACTATAAGCACCATAAATTGTAAACTGACTGAGGGACGTCAAAATGACCAGCACAAAAAACATTCAGTTTTCAATGATCTGCAAAATGATAGAGAGCAGCAGTATGTAGCTTTTATGGCTTATGATTTAGCAATCATATGATGTCACAACTTAAAAAAAACTAGCAGAGTTTAAAAATACTGTAACTCTGAAAGTGATGATCTTTCTGGAATCATAGCAAATTTCCCTTTGAACCATTCAGTTGAAGGCAATAACTTTTAACACATTTCATTACACAGTTTTGCAAAGATTTGAGCCTTAGCTGAAAAGAAGTGGTTGCTTCAAAATAGCATTATTCCTTCAGTCTCTACCACAAAACAACTGCATAAACTGAAAGAAATACAACATTATGTCTGAATTGTTTTTACATTTCATAAAGGGTTACAGTAGCTGTGTTTTTCAGTTGTACTAATCAAAATGAAAAAGATTTTCAAGAATTCTTAAGAATTTTCAAAAAATTCTTCAAATTCTGGTAAAGATTCTTTAGTGGTATGAAAATCTGGAAATAGATTGTATTTATTTGTAACTCTTGGTAGTTATTAAAAAGGACAACTGTCAAAAATATGGCATTGTAAACAACTGTCAAAGAATTGTCAATAATTTTTGACAATTCTTTTGGAGGAAAAAAGTGTTAATGTGTACAAGGCCTGTACTGTTTAACGTACCATTTTCGCTGCAACTGCACTTGTTCCAACACCACCAAGTACAAGATACCTCAGTTTAGCAAAATGACGAACTGTCCTAAGGAGCAGCACACCAATTCCAATGTGTCTCCTGTTATTTATACCATTGATTAGAATTGGATTTTGAAGTGATCTTTGAAGGTAAGACTTTGAAAGTAACACCATCATCTGCTTGTTCCTGTCTCCTTTTGATGCAAAATTTCTGGAATTGACACCTCTTAGCATATTTGGGCATGTGCATCCTGTCTTTCTCAATGCAACACTGTGCCTGCAATTCAAGAACGTGAAGATTCAGTTAGACCACAAAAGTACGGCAGTTTCATCTGCTACTATCCAAACAGAACTTCTTATTTTTCCTAAAGGCAGTTAAAGAGACACAATCACAAATTCTTGTGAAAATCCCAATGAGACTCCTCATGCATCCATTGGAGGCTTTTTACATAACAAAAATTTTTACCACATATGAGAATTAAGACAACAGGATATTCTCACATTGGGTATTTTAGCAATTAAATTTGCAGCAATCACTTTAAAAATGAAAAAACAAGTCCGCACACAGCTTTAAGCAGAATTTGTGACAATTTTCCAGCCACAGCAGTCAGGTTAATTTTTGGCACTATATATATATATATAATTATTCAATTTTCAAGTGGAAGACCAATTGCCAGATTAGACACTTTGACATGTGGCTTGGGAATTAATCCCCTATGTATTAAAAATTTAATCAGCGCTATCATTTCTATATTTTTTTGGGAATAGCCCTCACAGGTAAGATGCAATCTTAACATTGTGATTGCACACCATGGCTTTTAGAATCAGTAAGGATTGCACTGCAAGCATTAGCAAAATCTTACAATCAGTAACCTCAAAACTTACTTTTTTGAAAATAATTATTGAAAGCATATTATAGAAAGTCATAATTCACCCATATAGTTTCTAAAATTATTATCTAAAAATAGGGTGCTCTTTCCACGATTAGCTTTGCTTTTGAGAGAGTTCTTCCTGAAGAATTCCCCTTCATACAAATCCTCTAGCTTCATGTATCTTCGTTTTATTCCATATCTGTACTTATGTATTCATTATATTTGTTGTAAGTAGTTCAATTTTAGAGTGTTTGTATGCAGCGGAATTTAAAATGCATGAACTGAAATGAACTGAGTAACGATTGAAATAAACAATAACATGATTTGTCATTGCACTGATCACTGGTTCCATGCCTTATACAATAATTTGTGATCGCATTACATGTTATAGGTGTGGATATTACCACTGTGTATCATATGCATGCTTTAATATCACTTGGTATTGGTCTTGACAAGACTGGAATGCTTGTATAGAATGTGCAATATCTTGCCTAAGAACTTTCATGTGCCTATAATTGTCAATCTGAGCCTGAGAAAGTCAATCTGACTTTCATGAGCCATATATATTGCCAATAAAACAAATGATCTAATGTTTTTTTAACCCAAAGTCCACCAACCACGGAAGCTGAAGCATTTCTGCATAAATCCAGCTCAGGCCATCTCAACTTGCACGCACAAAATACAAACTTTCAAGTGTGAGTTTGGGAGGCCTAGACAGTCAAGAAAGACCTATTTACCTGATTCCACACTGCAATAATTTCCTTGCTTTCAACATGGTGGCTGCAAAGTCAACAAAAATCCACGAAAAACAATCTGTCGACGCTTCTTTTCGTTGACAACAGATTTAAGACATTGTTTCCCAGAATAATGCTGCCAATTATCCTCCTATTATGAGCAGATGTTCATGTGAAAAAGGGGCCTAACAGTTGCAGGGTTTCTTCCTCCTTTCCAGCCTATGTTTTCTTGAGCTGAAATTTCAACACTATGTATGTAATTTTATCTTTAAAAACACGTCCCACTCTTTGCAGATTGCCTCTTCTCTTTTTGTAAGTAATATAAAAAGCAAACAGCGAAATTTCAGTCTCTGAAAGGCACGCTTTTCAATCAAAACTCCGTTGCTGTGGCACTCCTCTTGGCCGCCATTTTCGAAAGATTGATCTCTCTGCTCGTGAGCATGCGCATTGCAGAGTTCAAAAGGGCAAAGGGTAACGGAATCATGGTGCAGTAGGATCCCGAAACGTCCATAAATGGGCTCAAATGGGGCTTCACCGGAACAAAGGGTCAAATACCACGTTTACACCTTAACGGTACAATTTAGATCCGCTGCAAAGCTATTACGACTCAAGCTATCGTAAAACTCTCTTAAGCCCTCCTTGCCCCGTCTCTAATAACCCCCCTCTGAACAAAGATTTTAAATAAGCCCCTTCTATAAAGCTCCCACACATCCACACATATCAAATTTAAGTTACCAAAGATTTTTAATTTATTTAGCTTAAAAAGTTTGCATGTTCATTTTGATATGGTTTGTGATAAAACTGTGTCAAATGTTAGCATTTGACTCGCAAAATTGTATGTTGAATCTGCATATTATGGCATTATGGGGTAAAATAACTGATAAAGCTATCATGTATATCCATTCTCATCTGACTTTCTGAATAAGCACGATCAAGCCCCCCTAATAAGCCCTCCTCTCTAATAAGCCCCCTGTAGAGTGTTCAAAGTTAAATAAGCCCCCCGGGGGGCTTAACAGAGCTTTTAGGATAAGAGCATTCACCCTGCTTCAAGACAAAAGTTTGCAATTGATAGAAGGAACAAAAGTGTCACGAATTAGTGGAAACAATGCAAACTGGAGGATGATCCGTTATACTTTTGTTTACTCAAGCTGCACATGTGAATAATGTGCCCTTACCCCGGCAGGGGCAAAAAGTAATATGCAGTACCGAATAAACGAGGGGGTGAGAATAATCGGAAGGGGGGTTGAAAATGATTCGATATTATAGCAATTGGGGGGGGGGATTGAAAATTTGAAAATGGTCGCTCTCTCAGCTAAACATGTATCTTTTAATATTCATGTAAAGATTATTCAAAAATAATGTTCACTATAATTTGAATGTTTCAAGTACTGATAAAGGAGGGCTGAAATAAGTTGGGGGTTTGAAAATTTTCAAAAATTAATAGGCAGGGGGGAGTGATTATCGGTTCTCGAGAGTAGAGAAGAGAAGACTTCACGACTGACATGTTAAAATTATTCAATTGGTTCGCCGATATTAACATTCTTAGAATAGTACGTAATTTGTTTATCTAATGTTCAAATCTTCGGGCAAAATTTGGCTTCATTTGATATGACTAAAGAAATATATCTGATAGGAGCAGAAAGAAAGTTCAGTTTGATAAAGAAATTTTGTTTGAGCTGAGCCTTTTGGTAAGCGCTGATGTCAATAAAATGGAAGATTAAAAAAAATATAAAACATTAAGATAATTTAAAAAAATCATCACAAATTAAAACAACATATTTAACACCAACTACACAACACAGAAATGAATGGCAGATTTTATAACACTGGCATCAGTTACTCTTGATTGATGGCGCGGTCCTGTTTTTGACATATCTGCTGTCGTTAGAGAGCAAAGGTCAAAGGCACAACGAGAAACATGGAGAACGAAAAAGGTGATCCTATCGAAGTGAAGAGCCCATGGACATTTCTTGAAATCTGTTCCCTAAAACTAATAAGAGAGCAGCATGAGGATCCAAACGAGGAATCAACAGACAGGTATCAACAATTCAACAAATATCCAAGAGTGCTCTATAGAAGAAACGGACTGTTTTAAGAGCCTTGAGAGGGATGTGGAGAGGAACATGTTTACTCAGAGGGGCATGGAGAAGAAGAGAGGGAAATTCAAGAGCATTTCTACTAAATAAAGGCTTATTTCGACATAAAGGGACAAGGAGAGAAAGAGATCCGACAGTGTGGAAAACCCTATGAAAATCTCTTGAATCTTAAGAACATGGAGAAAAAGAGACCCCATGCTGTGAAAGACCCTTTGCAAATCTCATGCAATCTGTCCTATCAAACCCATCATAGGTGAGGGACGATTTACAAATGGAATCAACATAGAGAAAATCCAAGAGTGCTCCTACAAACCAAAGGGTTGCTTCGACAAAGAGGAACAGAGTACAAAAGACTAAACTACATCGAGGACCAATGGAAATCTCTAGAAATCCGTTCTCCTCTCGAACCTGTCAGAGGCTAGGGAGAATCTACATAAGGAATCAACAGAGAGAAAATCCAAGGGTGCTGCTCAGAGGGTTGTTTTGAGAGGGACATGAAGAGGAACAACGTCGCAAAGAGAGACATAGAATCAACAGCCCCGTTGCTTTGCAAGACCCTGTGGAAATCACTACAGTTCTGCTACCTCAAACCTATCAGAGGCGAGGGAGGATCCACACCAGGAATCAACAGAGAGGAAATCCAAGGGTGTTGCTACAAAGCAGAGGATTTTTTTGAGAGGGGCATGAAGAGGAACATCGTTGGAAAGAAAGACATTAAACAAAAGCACCAATGCTTTGGAAGAGCCTGTGGAAATCACTTCAGTTCTGCTACCTCAAACCTATCAGAGGCAAGGGAACAGAATTGGAATCGAATGAGAGGAAATTAAAGGGCTCTCCTATAAAGAAGTTGGTTCTTTTGAGAGGGACACAAAGAGGGACATAGCTACAAAGAGGGACGCGGAGAACAAGAGACCCAACGCTATGGAAGACTCTTTGCAAATCTCATCAAACCTATTACAGGTGAGGGACGACCTACAAAAGGAATCAACATAGAGAACGTCCAAGATTGCTCCAACAAAGCAGATAGTTGTTTCATCAAAGAGAGAAAGAGTACGATAGGCCCGAATATATCGAGGACACTATGGAAATCTCTTGAAATTAGTTCCCTTCTCAAACCTATCATAGGCGAGGGAGGGTCCCAGTAAGGAATCAACAGAGAGGAATCCATGATTGTTGCTATAAAGCAGAAGGTTGCTTTTAGGAGACATGGAGAGGAACATCGTCCAAAAAAAGAGACGTAAAAACAAAGCCCCGATGCTTTGGAAGACCCAGTGAAATCACTTCAATTCTGTTCCCTCAAACCTTTCAGAGGCAAGGGAACAAAATTGGAATCAAATGAGGGGAAATTCAAAGGTTCTTCTGTAAAAAGGCTGGATCTTTTGAGAGGGACACAAAGAGGGACAAAGCTACGAAGAGGGATGTAGAGGACAAGAGACTCAAAGCTATGGAAGACCCTATGCAAATCTCTTAATATCTGCCCCATCAAACCTATCATAGGCGAGGGACGACATACAAATGGAAGTAACAAAGAGAACATCCAAGAGTGCCCATTCAAAGCAGAGGGTTGTTTCGACGAAGTGGGACAGAGTACGAAAGGCTTGACTATATCAATGATGCTATGGAAATCTCTTGAAATTCGTTCTCCTCTCAAACCTGCCAGAGGCGAGGGAGGATCTAATTAAGGAGCCAGCAGAGAGGAAACCCAAGAGTATTCCTACAAAGCAGAGGGTTATTTTGACAAAGAGGGACACGGAAAGCAAAGGACTCGGCCATATGTAGACACATCTTGTAAAATGTCACTACAAAGCTTTCAGGGGCAAGATAGATTCCAACTGAGGTGTCGATTGAGAGCAAATTCAAGGATTTTCCTGTAAAGAGATGGATTGTATTGTGGGAGGAGATACAGACGCATTTTTGAGATGATGGGGGTTCTAGCAGACCTTATCAAAGCGACTGGCAATTCGGGCAATTCCAGCGGGAGAACGGTAGTAATACGCCAAACACAAAACAAAGAAACACCAATAAAACACAGAAAACACTTCAAAAATAAACAAAAAACCCAAGATAAAGACATAGAGTAAATAAAACCTAGCAAATTATCAACAAAAGCACTTACCTTCAGCCGAACTTTAAGAGAAATAGGATGTTATTTTTTAAAGCTAAGAGACAAAGTTTGTTGAGAAAAGGTCCTGTTCGATGAGATCTTGATCTGAAAAATTCCAATAAAGCCAAATTTTAAAACTGCCCGATGCCTCTAACTAAATTTTCAGAAAAGCACTTTTTATGACATTTCTGATTATCATTAATACCTCAGAGATGGTCGACGAATCGAACACCAAAATAAATCAATAAAACGAGAACCCCCCAAAATACCCTGCACATTCTAAACTGAATGTTTCCTGAATTAATGTAAAATACTAAAATTTGGTTTTAAGGCTGGGCAGGCCTGACTTTTGTCGTTGCTTTCTTGATCTCTTGCTTTTCGGGCATGCTGTACCAACCATTTTTTCTTCAAATGGTGCAACTTCTTTAGGACTGCTCAGCCTCTTCGTGGCATTGTTATCCACAAGTTTACCACTTCGAACGGGCCTGTTTCCTCGTCTAGTTTCCCTTGGAGCATCTAGTCCATTTCTGCTGGCACTGTTTGATTCACAAATGTTCCCGTTTGAAACCAATTCGCTATTTTTGCTCAAACTAGGCAAAAATAATTGCCTCCTTCTCTTGAGATCAGATAACTGTTGATCAACTGCCTGCCCGAAAGCTGCAATGGGGGGATACGCAGAGGGCGATGCTATGTCTGGGTTTGCACGTGTTGCAGGAAATCTTGAAATGTTTTCATTCTTATTTGTAAGCGACTTTTTTTCCTTTTCATGTCGATTTATTTCAGGCAATCTTCTGTGGCGTTCTTCGGCTGATCTGGGGTTAGATCCAATCAATATTTCTCCATTCATAGCGTGTTGAAGTTCTTGAGAATTCGCTGGTTTCAGTGGCCTAACTTTAGACGAACTTATTCTAATTTCAGGTAGTCTAACTTTATCAGAACCTGCCGAGCTGTCATTCTCCCGCCCTCTCGAATCACTTTCATATGCAAATGCTTCTCTTGGTGATATCCAATGATTATCTTGTAGCCGTAGTCTATGGCCGCCTGGTTTTATCACTGGCAGCCGGTCAGCGTCTGAATCCGGAGACGAGCATTCCGCGTTCTCTCGGGCTTCTCTTGCTCTCTTAAGGAAATCACATCTAGCTGCTGTATCTGGGCTTTGCACGAGATGAGTTCTTCCTATTGCATTGGGAAGAAATGGGATAGGGGAGATAGGTGATGTATTGTGAATTGTTGATTGTGGTCTCTCAGTCTTGGCGCTCTTGCTAGCACCCATTAGCTTCACACCGAACATCGACATCTGCACGGGACAAGGAGGCAATTTTTCCACCTGCTTCTTTTCAGCCGAGCCATTATGATTTCTTAATCTGCATTTTGAATTTTTCCTGATCATTTTGCTCGTTGAATATGATGATTTCCAGCTTCAAAATTTCTTTCTGACTGTGCGAGCAGCTTCTTGATTGCCGGTCTCTGCGCCTATTCCTATGAAGTGAACTGCGAACGACAGCGTTCGATCAGATATGGTGCGAAATAATTCATTCCACGTCTTGATTTTTGTTCTTTCTAGTCTATCTTACTGATCTGACGTCAACTCATATTGAGTATCTTCAGTAGGCCTACAGCCTCGGCATAGGAGCTGCCGAGTTTCTATCCACTGTTGCAAACTGACTTGATCTACAAGTAAGAGGTGCTTGTCCAACAGTGGGTGATAAGCATGAGTTTTTACTTTAACTTTCATCAACTTCCTGAACCGAAACAGGGGAAAGTGGCGTGCAAATTTTAGTTTACTTAGCGCATTCTCCCTGTGAGGCTAATCTGGCGTCAAACTGCCTGCTCTATTTAGGTATACAGCTTTTGCTCGAAACTTCCAACTCGTCAGCTATAATCACCATACAAAAATTATCTGCCCTTTAACTGAAGTGTGCTTTTCATAGGTCGGGGTGTGTTTATCATACAGGGTGTCTCGAAAAATTGTTCGACGTTTGATTAAGTATTGAAAAATGGCAATAAGATTAACTGGCTCGTGGAAATTTAAGCCTGTCCCGAAGATTTTCAAACAATTTTCGAGACCAGAATCTTGAAAATCAGTTACAAATTCACTGAATTGCGAGCTCTCAAAGATGAAAATACGCGACTGCTGCAACCAGAGACCTCCGGATTATTGTAATGCAAAGAAGCTCGAAGATCGTAAAAGAAGAGGTAAAAGAAGGTTACCTAATTATTTGTTTTGTTTGTTTGTTTTCAATTTGTTTTGAGTGAACTTGTCAGGATTTCTAGCTACTGAAAGCTAATTTAGACCCACCGTGCATGCCGCATCCAGGCATGGAACCCCTAGTTTAACGTCTCTTCCGAAGGACGATGAGATCAGTTGTGAGGTCAGGCCTCAGAGGGCACCCATCCGGAATCTTACCTCACTCGACCGAGCTTAACTTCAGTCACCTGACGAAGATTGTATAAGCCACTCGGCCACTCACCTCGCAAACTGTATAAGCCACTCGGCCACTCACCTAATGTCATACCTCTCGTTGATATCCTAGCAAACCAAATAAAGCTTCAACAGTAATTTAATCCCCCTTTAATCCTTACAATCATCGTCAACATTTGCTTAAGACTGCATGTATCCAAAAACAGTAGTTTGAGACATCAAACGTCGAGCAATGAGACACCCTGTAGACTTAGACTTGGCACAAAAAGAAAAACATTGGAAAAACGGATCATTTTTACACTTGGAACTTTGTATCCTTCAGGACTCAACAAGCACTTTACGTATCTTCAATAACATTCTATTTATCACAGATTTATTCCTTAACCTTGTTGGGAAGATGAAGTGCTGACCCTATTGTTTTGACCGATTGTGATTCAGCTTTGTTGAGAGCGAATCAACGGTGGGGCTCACACTGTCATGCGCAACGTCGCTAATGTTTTCTTCTCCATTTCTCAACCGTCAAGCTAATTTGCATATTACATCATTGATATAGCCCTTTGGCGGGATTCCTCCAAGCTCACAACTTAGCCTATTCGTATCCCCAACAAAACCACTATCCTATTCACAGTCCTTTCTACGTCACATCGATTCCCTTGATTGCTATCCTTATCATTCGAATCTGCCCTCCTTTTTACTTGATTAGTGTCAGTTCTATTAATTTTTCTTTGCTTGATAACGGGCTATGCTCGAAACGTCGCTTCTTTCAATCCGCATCGAAGTGCTTACATATAATGTTATTTACTTGTTTATCTTTGTATTATGGAACTAGACTGATGCCTTTTCGTCCCTTGTTTCCCTGCGTTCCTTGGTCAAGAGGGATTAATAACATTACTCTTAAATAGTGGGCCCACTTTAGGCCCGCGTAGGGTGGTTCCGTATTCACCAATCAAATCGCTAGAATTCAGTTTTTAATCAATCAGTGGTCGCTATTTAGAATGTTGCTGTTGTTGCTCTTAAAGAACGGTTGAAGCAGCCTGGAGTTCTCGCAGCTTCGATGGATCTATTTTGCTTCTACAGAGGAAGATTACTGCCTGAAACGTATGCATTTTGCGCTTTGTAGGTCAACACAACATCATTCTTTGTACTAAAACTTCGCTTTTCAATGTTCGAGCTCTTTAAACCGGATTTTGAAGCGATTTTGTTGAGTGTACGAGAACTCCCACCTTTTTAGGCCATTTTGAAAAAGTGGTCCCATTATATAAGCGTAATATTATGAGTCCCCATTGACCAAGTGATATCAGCAAGTCAAAGAACGCAGGGAAACAAGGGACGAAAAGGCATAAGTCTATTATGGCACTACACGCAGCAAGAAGATTTTTTGACCCTGTAGACTTCTCTTTTCATTCAAGCTCCATCAATTCTTGGTGCAGAAGAAAGAGAAATATGTGAAACTGATGCATGAATTTATTTCAGCATCGTTCTGCCTGCAGGCACTACAGTAAAAACCTGCGTATAAGAAAATACAATGTCAATCTTAGATCGACCATGGACCCCCCGGGCCCCCGGGGGGGGGTACTTCACTTTGGGTAAGACGGGGATGTGCGCCAGTTTTGGGTAGTTTTTGGCCTGAAAATTCTGGGATTGGGGTATCCTTTTACTGGAAAATTTCTGTGATTGGGGTATACTTTCACTCGGAATTTTCTGGGATTGGGGGTTACTCAAAATTCTGTAATGGGTGTTGAATGAAAGTACAACTGGATAAATTTTCGAGCAACACGTGGTCAGTTTCAGGTGAACTGATTTCAAGTATTTTTGTGTTGAAAAACGTCCTCAGATCAGAACCTCGTTCCAATGGCCACTTGGAACCAAAATAACCGTTCCCAGCCCTCTATCCCTTATCCTCTTGACGTCGAATTGCTTTTGTTACTTCTTCGATTGGGTATCAATATCTGACATCTATTCTGGGATTGGGTATCAATATCGAACCAAATTTCTGGGATTGGGTCGTAACAGAAATCCTTGCGGCGCACACCCCGGTATGAATTTATAGTGAAGTACCCCCCCCCCCCCCGGGCCATGGACGCTCTGGAAGGCAAATCTTTCCCACTCAACAGGATAAGCCGCCTTAATTCTGTTTAGATGATAAATTGTATCTGGGCCAAACGGAGTATTTTGCCTCGTCGTGACGCAAATCTCCAGCTAATAGAACCAGATGAATGCTCATGGGAACTCGAATGTAAAACTGCACTTGATTCAACACTGATGGCAAAGGAAAATGTTTTGAAGTCTAATACCTTGTAGTTTTCAAACCAATTTATCAAGTTTCTCAAATCATTGAGTTTGTAGCTAACAAACTTAGAAGAGGTTAGTGCAGATCAGTTTTGTTTTGGACTCAAGCTACAAGCGATCATGCAAAAAGGTTTTATCTCAGAATCCATCTAAACTCCTTGATAGATTTTCCAACAAGTCAACCATACTAAAGATTGGGCCAAAAACTCCTATAAGACAATCCCAAGTGGACAAGGCCATACTTGACTTGAAAGTTCGGCCAGCTTGACTGGATGTATCAACTTGAAAAAATTTCTCGAATTTTCACAGGTTGAAGAGGAGTACAAAACGTGTTGACGATGCAGGTACATTCCGCCCATACAGTAAAAACCCGCGTATAAGAACCTACAATTTTGCAAGTCAGCCTGATTAGGTTGTTATATGTTAAGTATTTAATGTGAAATTAGGCTGTTCGGGTTCTTAAATTGGTTCTTATTTTATTTAGGGCTTTCAGGTATTTCTTTTGTTCCCATTGAAACTTCAAACCCATTATTCACTGTCAGTTCAGAGGTACCTGAGTTCATGAGGCCTTTTTCATAACAGCAGTTCGTAGAAGAATCAGAAATTTTACAGAATACAATGAAAAGCTCTCAAAGCATCTTCAGAGTTCTTTGCAATAAACACATATGAGTTTTGATCTAATTTGATGAATTCTACAAATAGGAACCTATTTCAAATTTCAGGCTGAATGGGTTCTTATTTATTGGAGGTTAATTTCAGAATTTTTTTTCAACCCGTAGGTTTTTATTCATTAGGTTCTTTTAAGCGGGTTTAAATGCAATTTGACGTCAAAGTATATGCAATGCACGTATTTTTTTTTATTAGAACCATTCTGGGAATAACTAACTTGGAATATTTTCATAAACGAATCCTTGACAAAGTTTTACATTATTTTCGCTTGTTTCCTGTATCATATTACTCGGAAGGTACCTGAGTAATGTAGGCGGGTTTCCACTTGTGCGCATTTGGTCGCACGATCGCGTGAGTAGTCGTCTAGGCATGCGCAGTTTGTTGCAATGGTGATTGTGAGGGAAAAGAGGACGAATTTTAATAAGTCTAAAAACACAATAGACTATGTCTACATCGCCCGACCCCCACGGACACAGTCCCTTGTGGTAAAGAAAGAACTCAGTTGAGTTACCTATTTAGAATAAATACCCTGTTCTTTATTGCGTTTGTTGAGTTTGGAGAGCAATAAGAGAATTCTAGCTCTGTTAGTTTTTGTTAAACTCTTTGAATATCTCGAAAGACATCCTTGAGAAAAAGAAGACTGTTAATTCGTTTCAAATTTCTGATCTGATTCATAATCGCTAATAAATAATGAAATAAACGTTGTGCCATAACTTTAAATAACTTAAAATGCTATAGTTGATCTTTAGAATTGGCCAGGAGATTATTGCTATATCTGGATTGAAAGTGAAAGTGGTGAAGCACAGGGAAGCCACTAATAAGACAGCATAGACTAATTCAAGCCGTAGATTCGCTCCTCCTCTTAAGTGACATACCCCGCTGCAACTTTGAATTCAGCCAAGTTTGAACGGTCTCGGTTTGGCAAGCAGTAGTCTCGTTTTGGTGAGCGATAACCGGGACTCACTGTAATCAGTATAAAGACAGCATAGGTCTCAAATCTTTGAAACCTTTAAAGCTATGCGTAAAGCGTACCGGGTGTCCCAAAAAATTTATACAGATTTGGTCAACCCTAGCGATAAGAATATAGCTTAAATCAATCTGAAATAGGTTTTAAAACATACAGCAATAGCTAACTTGAACATAGATACCTCGTTTGTTGACATTGATGCACTGAGAGTGAAGATATTAATGTTCAAAGGACAAATTTGCCTCCATCTCTAAACCCAACTTTGACGTTTTGGCCTAAGCAAATACTCTCCAATGCAGAGGTTCCTCAATCATTTTGCACTGCAAATCATTTCGCATTGCAAAAGGATAAGGGAACCCCTGCGTACGAGAGTACTGGGTGAATTCTTGAAGCGCGGTAAATAAAGTCAGCTAAATATGAAGCTCGAAGGAAAAACTAAAGGCGGCATAACTGATGTGTTTTACAAAATATAATTCATGTGACACTGATCTTACTTCTCTTTTCAAGTGGTCTGGAACAAAGGCTATCCTGTCGCAGCAAGGTAAATAACCGTCATAACCAGTGACAGGTTAGAATTTGATGAAGAATCCAAGTGCTAAAACCAAGGCCACTTTTTCACTGTAACGGTAAAGCTTTGACCTACTACAAAGCTGCTACGGTTCACACGAATTTACATTGCTCTAGAACAAGATTTTTCTATAGATAAAAGGAATAAAATCATGAAAGTAATCGGAAGGCTGATCCGTAACACTGATGTTACGTATCCAAATTCATACCGGTGCAAGTTAGAGGGAGTCTGATGCTTTCTACTTGTGTAGCATTGGTTTTTGGAACATATTTCGACAAAGTTCAAAAACAATAAATCGAAAAAGGTCCTTGTTCTCCTAAGTCAATATGATTTCAGAGTCTCCTTTGAAACAGATATAATTTCGGTTCTCAACGCAAATTCGTTCATTTAAATAAATATAAGCTAAATACTACTCAGTCTTTCAAGCTTAAGGGATGGGTTCAGGAATTCTTGCTTGGGAGGGGGTAGAAGACATTTGCAAATACTTGATAGAATTTTCGTAGCCCATCTCTGTTTTTCTTGAAAGTTTTCGTGCCCCCTCCAATATGGTAGAAAACACTTTACATGTCCTCCCAGTACATGTATATACGATAACAGTGTCACTAAACTGTCATGATTTCAAGTGCATCAAGAATTACATCGCCACAGAAACACATGAAAGAATCATACCATTTTAAAATATGACGAGAAAAAGAAAGCAGTTGCATTTAAGAATTACTTTTGAGATGTTCAAGACTTACTTGGTGACGAGCTAGTTTGTTTGAAAAATACAGGATTCATGTCGGACAATTTTCATACCCCTTCCCTGAAATGTGCGTTAATATTGGTTCCACGGCCAGGGATAGCGCAACCGGGGGTGCTTGGGGGGCAGGAGCTCCCTAAACATTTACTGAGCCCCGTCGGCACTTGAATTTTTGAAAATTTTTGTGCACTGTCGGCACTTCTGCAACTTGCTTGTTACGTTTTTAGAGAGTGTAGTCGCATTTTAGCCAATCTGAAAGGTGTGGTCCGTAAAAATTTTGCTCGCTTCGCTCGCCGTCGGCACTCTGACAGTTTTTATCCCCTCAGCATTTCTTCCCTAGAGCCATCTCTACCCCCGGCTATACAGCGAGCAAACTTTTGGTACCCCATGCTCAGGTGTCTTCCAACTCCTCCCAGGCAAGAATTAATGACCTGTCCCTAAATATGCAAGAATTAAAATCTAAGTCCTTGACATCTCGTAAAGCCTCTTACCAGTGTTTCCTTAAATAAATCACTTTAGTGCCATTTAGATAATAAATAATTCTCTTCGAGCAGCAGTTGATATCTCAGAGTTCAGTGTTATGTTGAACTTCAGAATCTAGACTTTTAAAATTCTGTTTCAATTCGTCTGAGCTGGTTCGCTCAGCGTTGTTGGAACCATCTTGTTTTAGTTTCACTTCAGTATCTTTTTGTTGATCATGCTGGGAAGTATCTTTTTTATCGCTCCTACGCTTGTTCGCAGATGTCCTCAGGCTTTCGCTATTTCGTTGCTCTTCACCTGAGACATGGGAAGCTGTTTTATGAAAGTCATCCAATTTGGTCAAATCTTTGTTCAATCCTTCTTCGGTTAATTCATCAGCCTCGTTCTCATCAGCCTCACTCCCGATATCCTGCAATACTTCATTCAAAATAGTAGCCTCATTTCCATCAGCTTCGTTCCTATTACCCTCATTTCCATTAGCCTCGCTTCCAACATCCTGCAAAATATCATCCAAAATAGTAGCCATGGAGTCAATTTCTTCGATATCCACGTCAGAGATCTTCGTATCCAAGGCCCGCAAATTTTGCGCAAGATGGTTTTTATTTGATGATCGTGGAATGACAGTTACGTTCTTTTGTATTGCCCAACGAAGTACGACACTTGGCACGAAGTAATCATAATGTGTTGAGATATCGGTTAGCAATGATGATTTCAGAATGGGATTTTCTTCCAAACCCATTACAGTCCACATACCACCTAAAAAAAATTGTTCATTTTGTTAGATTTGAAATCTTACAATCTGTACTTCAGTTAAAACATTTCACAAAACTGCAAACTAGGAGAGCCTCGCTTTTACAGAAAACGGAATTAGGCCATGTGTTGCCTAGATTTGAATCGAACTGGGACTGCGAGAAGGAAAGGCAGATAGAAACCATGAGCGTCAGGAAACATTTAGATTGTTCTTTTGCAAAATTGTTAGGTCGAAGGCTGCAGCATTTAATCTTGAAAACAGCAACCTGCAACCACAACATTTTCAAAGTGCAATCCAAATGCTTCCTAACGCCCATGTAGAAACAACGATAAAGATACAGGTATGATTTGTTTATACATTTCATTGAGAAAAAAACATCTTGTTTTCATGGTTAAACTAGAGTTCCCATACCTTGGGTGCGGCATGAACAGTAGGCCCAAATAACTAGAAACAGCTGTAATAGCAACCTCGTTCCCAGGGTGTTCTTACGTCATACGCCTACGCTGATCACGAAGCCGAATGAACACCCTGGTATACTTCGATCACATCATGAGCGTTAGGACACCCAGTGTGTAGCTGTTAAAATTTATATTAGTAGCGAGCCACCTTAACTTATTGTTTTTTTGTGTCTTGAACTTGTTTTTACTTCGTAGACAACCACCTTTCAATGTTTCGTAATTTTGAAATTTTCAGTAGTGAGCCACCTTAAGTGAAGATCCAACTTAACTCTTGAAGCTTTAAGAGTTAAGGTGGATCTTCACTTAAGGTGGCTCACTACTGAAAATTTCAAAATTACGAAACATTGAAAGGTGGTTGTGTACGAAGTAAAAACAAGTTCAAGACACAAAAAAAACAATAAGTTAAGGTGGCTCGCTACTAATATAAATTTTAACAGCTACACACTGGGTGTCCTAACGCTCATGATCACATTTGCCCAAAAAATGGGCAAATGTGGAAGCCATTATGGAGATTTCGCCGTTGGCTAGGCAACGCTAAGCGACGGAAAATGGCCTTTGCTCTGGCGCTAATTCTGCAGACGATGAATGGAGAAATTGAAAACAAACACTTTGAGGACCTTATTTGAACCTTTTTGCAGGTATTTAAACAATAATCTGGGGTCGCCAAGTGTGTTTAATGTGAAAATAAACTCGGTTTGTTTGGAGCGAAAATGGGCCTAAGTTGCAAATCCGGAAAACTTTCACCGCAGCTTCAAAAATAAAATGGCTCATTATTCTTCGAATTTCGGAAATAAGTTGCAAATGATGGTCGGAATAGGTAAATAATGTGGTTTTACCTCGAATTTTGACATGCCGAGGTCGTTTGCCCCACGTAAATCGGAGTTACAGCCCAAAATGGCGAACAACCAATCAGATTGCCCAACGGCCTCTTGTATCCCAGAGTAGAGGTAGAGCAACGAACTCACTCTGGGGACGAGATTGCTGTAATAGACCTTTTAGCGATTGTGGCGAGAATCAGATTCGAACGAAATTTATCTACATTCTGTAGAATTCTCGAATGTGCACAATTGTGATAGAAGCTCTAACACCACTCGATCGGAACTCGTGTACAAAAAAATTTATAGAAATAATGCTCGATCTTGGCTCTTTTGTAGAATAGCTAAAAGGTCTATGGATAGAGAAATTTCCACTAAGAAAAGGGAAATAGCTACTTGGAAATAGCTATTTAGAATCTAAAGATACTTAGGATAAACTAAGGACAAAATCAAATAAGCATACCAAGAGTAGAGTAGCCCATGTAACGAATACCATGCTTGCCACAAAACTTCCTCACTGTCGTATCTTGATGGATCGGGTCAAACCAATTTTGCACAACAGAAACGGGGACGGTTGCAATTTCAAGCAGCTCATTGAGATCTGCGACGTGAAAATTACTCACTCCAAGGCTACGCACTTTACCAAGTCCATGTGCATACTCCATTGCCTTCCAAGATTCTTCCCAAGTTCCAGGAGGCTCTCCTGAGATACATAATGAAATTGAATGGTCAGATATTCATAGGATCCAAGGTATTAGTAAAATCTAACAACTGATTTACTAGCAGGAAGGTAAACAGCAAATTTTTGAAACATCCAGCGGGTAAAGTCAGGTTGATTCATTCAACTTCTGAAATCTGGTTTCAGCATTGATCAGCTAACACTAACATCAACGCTCCACATACATAAAAAACCATCACGAAAGAGAAGGAGAAAGAACTACTAAATGACATCTTGAGAAAAAGGAAAGTATCAAGATCTCAAGAAGATGACCCAACATAGAGATTTATACGAAGAGACTCAAGTCGCAACGGACCTGTCCTAAGAGAGAGCACGTGATGATGATGATGATGATGATGATGATGATGATGATGATGATGATGATGATGATGATGATGATGATGATGATGATGATGATGATGATGATGATGATGATGATGATGATGATGATGATGATGATGATGATGATGATGATGATGATGATGATGATGATGATGATGATGATGATGATGATGATGATGATGATGATGATGATGATGATGATGATGATGATGATGATGATGATGATGATGATGATGATGATGATGATGATGATGAAAATGATGAAAATGATGATGATGATGATGATGATGATGATGATGATGATGATGATGATGATGATGATGATGATGATGATGATGATGATGATGATGATGATGATGATGATGATGATGATGATGATGATGATGATGATGGTGATGGTGATGATCATGATGATGGCATTTAAAAAGCGTTGATCTTACCCCCGGGGGGGGGGTAACTTGAGAAGCTCTCCATGGTACGGGGTTGTGCCATTTCTTAGGGTACCTTCTAACGGTATAGATTCCAACAATTTTTTTTACATTTTCGGATTTATGGTTATGGCTTTGTGAAAATTCATTTTTTGATGAGTCTTTTCGGTACTGTCGAATTCATGGGTGTCAATTTTACAAGATTTTGAAGAAAAAAGAGCAGAGCAGTGTGAATACAAGGTAAAAACGGATGATACCCTTTTATCCGTTTTCATATGAATAAGTCGTAGTGAGAAAGGGGCCGAAAAGTAACAAAGAAGGATGAAAAAGAGATCTTGCCTTCTTCGCACTTGAGAAGGAAATCATCGCACTCCTTCGAATGTATGATAAACAAATCTATGTAGTCAGTATTCAGTCTTTGCAGGGATAATTCGATCGCTTTGACAGTACTATCGTAGCCAAGGTAACGAGGATGTAGCTTGGTAACCACAAATATTTCAGAACGAGGCACGGAGCTATCCAACATGGCTTGTGCTAATCCCTCTTCAGAGCCAGGGTATCCTTGTGCTGAGTCAAACATTCTGAAATGAATAATGGGTTAGTGAAACAAAATCTACCGCGTTTTGTGGACTGGAATAAAAGGTGCGCAACCGATTATCAAAGTAAATTGTTGATGTAACAGCGAAAGGCTAGTTTAGATGAGAAAATTTTGATTAGTAAAATACAGTAGAACCCCAGAAACAAGAACATACTTTTCTTAAAAAATAGACTGGCTAGGGTCTTATAAATGAGGGACTTATGACATTTTCGGGGAGTTGTTCTTACGGCAAGGACACTTGTGACTATAATGAATATGTAGCTACACTATATAGTATGTGTTAAGTGTTAAGTGTTAAGTAAACTTGAGGGTATAATGACTGTATTTAAATATTAGAGAGTATGGAATTTTTGTTGTTGACAAAAAAAAAATCACACGGCTTGATAAAACAATGTGCATATCCCTGAAAACTGATAGAGGTGTTTAGTTATAATAGTTGGGAGTTTGTTGACACTGATATGATGAAATTTCTTGATTATTAAGTGTAACATCTCATAAGAACATTGAACTAAATGAGTCTGTTTTTAGTTTTTATCTTTGGGTGTCTTTATTCCCAAAATCAGTCTGCAGGTTCTTATTTTGCTATGTTCTTGTTTGCGGGGTTTTACTGTAACTCATCTTTTAAGGCTGATTTCCAAAGAGTCCAGAACAAGCAAGGGCGATATGAAACGTGCCTTTAGGCCCGATCAGGAGAGCAAGTGTTTCTAGGCCGAATTCGCTCACATGTTTGCTACGAGAAATTGTTCATACCTTACTGGCATTACCTTCAAGCTTTCCATGGCATTTATTGTCCTTACAGCTCTGTAAACATCATCTTTCTCCCCTTTTAATGGCCCAAAGTTTGCCTCTGCAGACTATGTTTCTCTTACAGAATTTTTCCAGAATCGCTTTCCTCCACAGCGGACGATTTTCCCTCGCAGCTTCCTTTTTAAACCAAACAACGTCCTTTTTAAACAGAACTACGCATTTCATATCGCCCTTGGAACAAGTTCAAAACTTCCTCCGGATGCTCATTTCGTTCGTGAAATCTTCCACATTTTATCAAAATTCAAAATAACAAGGTTTCTCAAACTCATTGCGTTGCTTATCGCTCTCTATAGTTTATGAAATTTTCCAAAACAACGCAACAATTTCCTTCATTCCTTGCAAAAATTACAAAACCTTCCTCAAATATGTCATTAAAAAGCAAAACCTTTCTCCGGCTTACAGTCGTGAGGCCGCTAGTTTTCTTTACTCTGGATTTCCACTCAGTCATATTTTCCGAGTGGACGGGGTTCTAAACAATAAACGGCTACTCAGGCATGAATTTCTGTTCAAGTTCATGGCAAAATTTTCCCTCATAAGTAACAGATTTTCAGTCCGGTCGGAAATTCGACTGAGGGGAAATTAGCCTTTAGACCAAGAAATTAGCAAAGTAGTAGTACCCGCGGGGGGGGGGGTAACTACCATATATGCAGGAACGGGATGAGCCATTTTTTGGGCTCCCTTTTTCGAGCAGAAAATAAATTTTGGGGATCATTTTTGGTAAAATCATAAGTAGTCATAAATGTTGGGGTGTCATTTTAGAAAAATAACTCTTTAGAGTATTAAGTTGATCAAATTTCACTTACTTGGTTGAAATTTTGGATGCATGTCACAATTTTAGGGTATACTTTTTCAATGGCCTGTAAATTTTTAGGTGTCGTTTTCGAGAAAATTTATAAATTTTAGGGTGTGATTTCAGACCTCAAACGGCACACCCCCTTCACCCGCCTATTGAAGTTACCCCCAGAGCATGGAGAGGCACAAATAGGCAAAAACTGTACGACGAACTAGGTTGGGAAGATCTATATCACAGAAGGTGGTACAGACGTTTATGTCACTTTTACAACCTACGAAAAACAGGTTCACCGGGGTACCTCTTTGCAGAAATACCGCCTGAACGAGAACAATCTTACGACTTAAGACATCCCCGCGCATACGATCAGAATGTAGGTAGAACTACTCGTTTCTCGCATACATACTTCCAAAATGTTCTTTATGAATATGGAATCAGCTAGATCATGACATCAAAAATTCACAATCCATATCTGAGTTTAAACGGAAGCTACTTGCAATTATAAGACCACCTAAAAACACTGTTTATGATGTCTTTGATATAGAAGGTATCAAAAAGCTGACAAAGCTGCGTGTGAATTTCAGCGTACTGAATGAGCACAGATTTCGACACAACTTTGATTGTAGTAGCCCAACTTGTATGTGTGGGAGAGGCATCGAGGATAATAAACACTTTCTCCTGCACTGCGACCAGTTTGACTTGATGCGTAGAGATCTCTTTCGCCAGCTTAACATCCCTGGTTTAGATATAAACAAATTGGATTCAGATGCACTGTGCACTTTGCTTCTATTTGGAACTAAAGATCTGAACTTGGTTGAAAACAGAATTATCATAGAAGCAACAATTTCATTCATCAATGCAACAAAGCGCTTTGATTGAATACTCAGAAAGTAAACAGCAGCGACCCCTCCCCCTAGACTGACGACGTGATTCCTTGTATTCGTTCAACATTTATAATCTGATGTTTTAAATTCACTCATAGAAAGGACTCACGACCAAACAGATTCTAAACAGGGACTAAAATCTTACGAAAAATCAGAAGAAACTTAGAACATCTTCCATCCTACGAACGTCGAAAGAAAAGTCGAACGTCCCTTCGAAGGTCATTTCGAGCGTCGCTTCGCTTCGAGAAATCGAACTTTGAACTAATGAGCCAATCAAACGCTACAAATAGGCACGTGGGTTGACCATATTAAGAAAGTAGCGATCTGATTGGTCGCGCCGTGAATGCGGCGGACTTGGCCTAATTAGTCCCTATTCTGAAGCGTAAGGACATAAGTCCCTCAACTGAAGCGATGACAACAACAACAACGAGCGTAAGTTAGAGGGGCTTATGTAATGTAGTCTACCCTCCCCCTACCATTGTTAGTTTTATCAGGTAGCTTGGTACCAAATAATCAATTAAACCTAGAGACATATAAACCTAATTGAATTTCAAGTAGAAAATTTTTGGGTTTTTGTATTATTTGGTACAAAGCTACCTTGGAGTATACCTTTCTTTTCTTTGCTAAAGTATTAGAATTGTAAGTGCCATCCAAAGTGGGGACCAGATGACCTTGTGTCTATCCCTGCTTTGGATGGCACAGTAGAATGTAACAAATTTTGTGTTTTTAATATTTTTGATATTGATAGAAAAAAAAAGTTACCCCCCCCCCTCGGGTGGTGGTAACAACCTCTTTCCCAGGGTATTTTTAAGTCGTACGATGATCAGGAAGCCGAAAGAACAACGAACGAGGTAGAGCAACGAACTCACTCTGGGGCCGAGACTGTGGTGGTAAGGGTTGTTTATAGGAACGAGAATGCCTTGTTTGATTCTGGTCCATGTTCTACGTGCAATTGAAATTTCGTACTTTCAAGTTCTAATCATTCCATAATTGGGTTCGTAAAAAAATTTATTGAGAATTGCTGTTACATGGCTATTTACGATAACAACAATGGTAAATAGTATTTACTGGCAAAAGGCTAGTGTCCTGTATATATACTATATATGCATATAGAATACAAAATTCTGCTATATTCTAATAGTATGTAGCATACTATTTATCCCTAAATTCATATGTTTATACTATTCATCCCTGATAAAAAGTAAGAACGCTACGCCAGCCAATCCAAGCCAACTGATATACAAAAACCAATTTGATAAACAAAATTTCAATACCTGTACCCAAGTTCCAGTGCATTTTTTGCAACTTCGGCTGTTCTTTCTTCTAGAAAGGCCGTCCCAAGACCCAAAACTGGCACTGCAACAAAGGAATTATTGAATCAGATTTGTAATCTGCTGAAAACGAGCCAGACACACCAAATAGCTTTCATATGTCATAGCATTTCTCAAACGAATGTTAGATCGAAAGAAAGAGGTGTACAAGCCCCGTCCACAAGCTGCTCGGTAGCTAACTTCTGGGCAACTTTTAGCCATTTAGGCACTTTTAGAGATTTTGACAACATTCGCAATATTGAGAAAGTCTTTGCTATTTAGAATTATTACGGCACAAGTTTTGTTGATTCTATGTGATATTAGGGAACAGTTTGCACTGAAGAGTTCTTCTCTTTTACAATTATGATGTGATTTCGACAATAAGCGATGTTAATGATGATTGTGATGATGATGGTAATTAATTCATTGACTTAAGTTGTTGTTGTTGTGCTGTTGCTACACATAGTTTGTTTCACAATACCGTGATAGATTTGTCAAGCAGCGTGAGCTATAAACATTATGTGTTCGGAATCTAGTAGAGGCAGATCGTCAGGCAATATCCTAACAGCGGCATTTCGGGACACTTAGCTCTGCCGCTTGAATGATGCACCTACTTAGAGAGCTAAAACCTTTGGATGCGTCAAAATAAGAGTTTTGCAGCTTGCCTTCCAGGCTTTTGACTTTATACTAAAATAACCAACTGTTTATTTGTATCAATTTCAGGCCAGAAGTCGACAAGCAATACTTGAGAGAAACATTTATATTCGCATATGCCATATTGCTGATTCTTTCACTGTTATTCTTAACAAGAAAAGATGCTGATGAATTGATAACAGAGATTAAACAGAAGATTGGAAAGGATGGATGCAGGTATACTACCGGGTTCACCATGAAGTAAGCCCGTTTGAAAACTTATCAAAACATGATTACGAGGCCGCTCTCCACATGATTACGAGGCTGATCTCCACATGATTACGAGGCTGATCTCCAATTTTGGCACGTTAGACCAAAAACCAAATGATTTCTCAGGTATAGCTGGTCTTGTGACTGGCTTTGAAATTAGCAAATCTAGCCCTTCTGGCTCTTCTGAGCAAATCTTAGGGTTGCTTGGTTTCAAAGCATACTGTCAAAAGCACTGGCTTCTAGTCATAAATATTAGAAGAGCACAAAATGTCATTGTAGACATGAAGGATAATGAAAAATTAACAATTAGAAAAGATTTGCAATATTGCTCAAATAGTACATCTCATAGTAAGATTTAGACTTATGACGATGAGTCTCTTGTTTTGTTTCCCTGTACTCTTTGACTTAAAGATGGCGCTTCAGTCAACAGAGACTCATAATATTACTCTGAAAAGCCTGGCCCTATTTAGGCCCAAACTTTGCGATTCCTACCGTACCAATCAGATTGCGAGATTTGTGAGTTACTATTGTTACAGTGTAAATGTGACAGAATTCTCGATTCGATTGAAGTATTGTAAACACTCCCACAGTATTGAGATTCGAAGCCGTGATTCTATCATAATGCCATTGATGATTAAAGAAAATAGGGCCAAGTTTTTCACTGTTTCATAGTGAGTCCCTCTTGAGCAAGGTTTACCACAGGGATACAAGGGACTCATCGTCATAAATCTAAGTAAGATTTTCAAAGCGTCATTTATACCCTTATAGGAGTGAAAGCAGCCATTTTACCATCTTTGAATACATTTGGGTTATTGACAATAGAGATCAAGAAATTGTTATGATTGGTGTCATAACTGATTTTTAAACTGGAGTATTCTTTGGAACACCCAGTACACTCGAGTACCGAATGAACGGGAGGGGGGGGGGGGTTGAGAATAATCGGGGAGGGTTGGAAATGGCTCGATACAATAATAACCGGGGGGGTTGTTTGGAGAAATGGAAAATAGTCGTTTTCTTAGTTAAACACGTATCTTTGCAACCTCGTTCCCAGGGTGTTCTTACGTCATACGCTGATCACGAAGCCGAATGAACACCCTGGTACACTTCGATGAAATGCGCCCAGAATCTGGGTGCATTTGGAAGCCATTATGGATTTCACCGTTGACCAGGCAACGCCAAGCTACAGAAAATGGCCGTTGCTCTGGCGCTAATTCTGCAGAAGATGGAAGGAGAAATTGAAAACAAGCTCTTTAAGGACCTTATTTGAACCTTTATGCAGGTATTTAAACAATAATCTGGGGTCGGCAAGTTTGTTTAATGTGAAAATAAGCTCGGTTTATTAAGAGCGAAAATGGGCCTAAGTTGCAAATTCGGGAAACTTTCACCGCAGCTTCAAAAATAAAATGGCTCGTTATTCTTCGAATTTCGGAAATAAATTGCAAATGATGGTCGGAATAGGTAAAGAATATGGTTTTACGTTGAATTTTGACATGCCGCGGCTGTTTACCCAGCGCAAAACGGAGTTACGGCGCAAAATGGCGAATAGCCAATCAGATTACCGAACGGCCTCTTGTATCCCAGAGTAGAGGTAGAGCAACGAACTCACTCTGGGGACGAGATTGGTATCTTTGTATATTTATGTGAACAGTGATGTTACTGATACATGCACTGATGAACTCTGGTTCTGTTGAATGCACTTCTTGAGGCTCCTTCTTGCGTTTATTCAAAAATTATGTTTGCTATCATTTCATTTTTCAAAAAATTAATAAAAGGGGGATGGGAATAAAGCGGGGGTTGGAAAATTTTTCAAAAATTAATAAGCGGGGGAACAATTATTCGGTACTCGAGAGTACAAACTTTTGGACAAGAAAAATGAAGAGGAGTGATCAATGAGCCCTCGATTAAGAAATCGTGAGCTATAGCAAACAGTCAGTTCTAGATGCTTCCCCTTGACAATACCAAGCAGTTTTCTAAAATATTTTGGCGGACTTAATGTTTTTGACACCTCCTGCTTTTAAGACCCGCACTGAAAGCCTTGATACTCCTTGATATCAAAACAGGATATTTACACTTACTTTTATATCCACTTGCAAGAACAACATCCTCCACTCTCTCACTTTTCTTTGGAATTCGAAGTTGAAGAGTCTTTGGATCTGATTCGTTGATTTTAAGCACGTGACGTAATGACAGAGTTCGACGAGTACAATTGATTTCGAGTGGTTGCTGTTGTACCAATGAGTCATGTAATGCAATTGCCTGCATGGGAAATGATGCTATCAAATATTGCAGAAATAAAACAATCGAACATAAAACAATACGAATACGAATCTGCATAAAACAGTACAAAATATCAAACAATAATATTTTAGACAGACACTTCAATTCGGAAGGTCATTCAACAGGAGTTATGGTAGCCTGTGTTCCAGACCACTTGAAAAGAAAAGTAAGTGGTCTGTGTAACTGAGCGCAAATTCGTGTACAGAATTTTCCCCAGAATCTGAGGAAAAATTAATGTATGTGACGAATAATTCGCATAATGATCATTTGTTCTTGATGATCAACAAATTTGTTCTTAATGATCAACAAATGATGGTGTTGAGGATACAGGACACTTTTTGTTGCTCTGCCCGTCTTTTGATGATCAACGAAGAGATCTTCTCGCTGGAATTGAAGAATTATTACGACCTTTTGTGCAAATCGCTAACCTTTCAAATGATGCTTTGACACAGCTCTTGCTATATGGCGATAAAGACCTTTCTTATGAAATGAACAGTGACATTCTTAGATTGACTATACGTTTCATTCGTGAAACTGGTCGGTTTGATTGAGATCTTATTGAAGCTTCAGCTGTGTACAAAGCAACCACCAAGTCCCTTTGCGTAAATGTTCTTGTTACTTCCCTTGTAAATTCTGTTTCATATTAGATGTCAGATCCCTTAGTCATCTAAAACCATGACGAGCTTCCGCTCGCGACTTTTCCATATTTTCTCATCCGAACCCTGATCCAACATTTAATATGAGACAGAACCCTAGTAGTGTATCCTGTAGTCTTAGCTTAATGTTGTGTGTCTCTATGTTTTTGGCCTTGGGGTAGTCGTTGTTCTTTCCGCTCCCCTTGGTATCGTCTCTGTGGTGTCGTCTAGTAGTTTTGGATAGGTATAGTAGAACGTATAAATTGTTTGTAAATTATTTTATATGAATATATAAAAAAAAAAAAAAAATCATTTGTTCTGTTATGGGATAGAAAAGTCTGTCTCTTTTTACAGGAAACTCATATCAAAATGCAAAGAATAGGATATTTCAATGCCTGCTAATTCTATTGATATTTCCATCTGTAGTGAGTTATAACGACCGGCTCGTATTGTTTCAAACACATAGATTCATAAAGACATTGTCTTTAATTATTTCGCAATTCAATTCATCGTCTGAACACAGATTTGCGCTCAGTTGCACAGACCACTTACTTTTTCAAGTGGTCTGGAACACAGGCTAGAGTTATGGTCGCTCAGGGACTTTTATTCGCAGAAAAAGACAGTCGAAAACGAAAGACTTTGCAAAAGCGAATTATCTTTGAATTGGGATTTTTAATACCACAAGGACTTAACAAATGCTTCTCATGCCAGTTATCATCCGCAGTTAGGTTGTCCTTTTCGAACCTCACTCTCTATCTTTTACGTCACTACTTTTACTTTATTTTTCTACTTGTATATTGTAAATTTTTTAATGTTTTATCTTTTTTCTTTGTACAGGGAAGCTTGTAAAGCAATTTATGTTTCTATAGTTGTAGCTTCACCTTGTTTAAATAAATAAAAATGAAAATGAAATGAAATGGATTAAATGAATGATTGAATAAATGAATGAATGAATGAACGAATGAATAAATGAACGAACAAATGAATGAATGAATGAATGAATGAGTAATAACATCAAAACACTTTAAATGCATTCGACTTGAGTCACAACTTCAATGTCAAATGATGTCGAAGGCGCCGAAAATCTCAAAATTGAGACAAAAATAATTTCGATGAATATTTCCGTCGCAGTTTGAATGAATCTAACCAGGGAGCGCCGAGCCTAAAGTGGTTTTCAAGTCGATCTCACGCAGTTCTCTGGTGAGATTCCGCCTCTTAGTGCTTAAATCCATCTGAGGCAGTTATTTAAAGATTGATGAAACGAGAAAGTACGGAAAGACCTTGCACATACGTCAAATGGAGAGGAATCTATTGTGATGATCAGCTGTCCACCTCGGCTGGCTATCATGGTTCATGAATTCTTTATCAGTTTCACATTTGATGATATGGGCACATGAAATGTGAATGAAAATTCATCCACACAAATTAAATGGAACCCTAACCTGACAGCATAGGCCCAGTGTGCTGAGTGGTAGGACTCTGGAGGCGGAATAGTAACCATAGCAGCAGTGGCGTGCTGGCGGGGGGGGGGCAGGGGGGGCAACTGCCCCCTGCAAGTGAAATATGAGGGGCGCCAAAACGGCAATCTCAAACACATGGGCGCCGAAGGCGCCCTTGTTGAGATGCTAGCCAAATAGTTTCTTAGCTTTCTCCAAGGATTCTTCTTCAAACTTGAAAGGTTCTTCGGGAACACACAAACAGAAACGTGGAGATGCCTGGAAGTATCAAACTTGGGAACAGAACAAGAATAGAGGCAGATGAGCGACTTTTGTCGGATTGTAAGCGATTTTCTGCTGCCCTCCAGAACTTCCAAACGGGAATCAAACGGAGAATAAACATTTTTCCAGTCGTACAAAAAGGAAAAGAAAAGGAAACCATTTCCTTGATTTGAGGACAAGCGATAAATGTCAACCTCATGCTTGAAAACAAAATCATAGCTCTTTTCAGCTTTGTAAATTGTGCTAAGTTTCTTATCATTTGTAAACGATGCCAGAAACAGCTTCCACGACAAAAAGCTCACAAGTTCTGACCATGTGCTAGAATTTAACTCAAAAACTTCTTGGTGATGCTAAATTGTATTATAAAATTGTTACAAAAATATATTTTAACACTGGAAAACATGGTTATGGTTTTGAGACGTTTTGAGAAAGAGTAGAAGAATCCGCCCCCAGACCCCTTCATTTTACGTTCCCCTTGCCTTTTCGCTGCAAATTTATCAGCATCTTATAACGTGACTTTTAACTTGATGTATCTCTACTGCAGTAAAGGGCATTGAAGGCGACTAAATCCACGGAAAACATGCGGTAGGAGAGCTATGTAGCCTGCATCAAAGTGGGAATATTTTGAGCATGTTTTGAGCAGTAACTAATGAGGGGGCGCCATTTTCACATTTTGCCCCCTTGCTGAAAGAGTCCCAGCACGCCACTGCATAGCAGCCGCTGTCGTTGTCTTTCTCTCGTCCGGGCTTCCTCAGCATTATTCTCCTGCGCACACTACGAAGCTAATCGGAGCGTTGTGTATAAGACTGGAACGGCGTAGTGTAACTCAAATTCCTATCTGATAAGTCCAAACTTAAACTCCTCAAACTCAAACTCCTTTACGGGGTGAGTTGCCGGCCGAGTGGCTTATACAGTCTTCGTCAGGTGACTGAAGTTAAGCTCGGTCGAATGAGGTCAAAACTCCGGATGGGTGACCTCGGAGGTCTGACCTCACAACTCACCTCGCCGTCCTTCGGAAGGAACGTTAAGCTAGGGATCTCATGCCTGGATGCGGCATGCACAGTGGGCCTAAATAAGCTTTCTTTGGCTAGAAATTGTGACAAGCCCACTCAAAACAAATTGAAAACAAACATACAAACAAACAAACAAACAAACAATATGAAGGTCGTTCCTATCCGATAGCAATCAGGCATAGTGTAACTAGGACCTGAATGCACAATGGCCAGCCAAGATGGTAAAACTGATTTACCTTAAATGAATGATCTCGCTTATGGATGCCTCTTTCTTGCAATACATCATCAAAGTTGAAGGCATCAAACGGCATCTTGAGACATAAGCTGCCAGTTTTAGGTGACACGGTTTGCATCCACCAATACTTTGGTACATAAAGTAAGTCACCTAGGAAACAGATACTAATTAGTGGAAAAAAACACAAAGCAGCAAAATCCTTGGGGGTCTACCTTGGAGAACAGCTACGGGGATGTGCCTGCCAGAAAATTCTATAACCTTATCCTGGAATAAAATTCTGAAAACATGACATTCTGTCCTAGAATAAGACTCGGGAAAAACTAATGGTTCTTGTGAAAATGATTCAAGTAGTTTTAATAGGATTTAGAGATAGAATAAAGATAGAAATTGGAGGAGCAAGTCTACATTTCAGAATTTCTGTCATTTCATGACAAATGCACTTCATGAGAAATGTCAGAAAATGTATCCATTGTTTGAAAAATCGTACAGCGTTGCATATACTACCAAGTACTTATATGCAAAATTTTCATTCCACCATCTTATTGAGTCTTCAACTTCATTTTTAGGATTTTCTCCTAACTTTAGGTGCAAACTTATCTGTTTCGGCCTTGCGTGGCGCCATCACCTGGCTAGCCTTTTTTGCAGTTTTTTGCTGCTAAAACTGCACAAATATGCATTTTGTCCAATTTCCATTCCAAGTTATTTTTCAAGTGGAAGCTCGTGGAAGATTTTACTTGTTTTATTCTGACTATAAACAGCATGATAAATGAATACGATCATTTGTAGTTGATTTGCCCGTGCGTCGGCACATGCACATACGGGGAGGTGAGTCCGATATTTTTTGGGTCAGAATGTTGCCAAAAGTGATATTTTTTGGGTCCAAAGAAAACTGAAACTATGTTCATGATATTTTTTGATACCAAACATCGTTATATTGATATTTCTGGGTTCGATGGAGGCAATCCTGACTTCTATTTACATTGTTTCGGGATATTTTATGTTCATGTACAGGTTTATATGTAAAAATGAGCTGATATTTTTGGGTTGCATTGAAGCTGAAGTGATATTTTTGGGTTGCCTGAAAATTTCTTGGACAGACCCCCGTATGCGTATGTGCTGAGTGCCCACCCTGGGGATTTTGACTATAGCATCTGCAGAAAATCGGAATCTTCAATTTGCAAATGAACTTTTCTCCTCATTATATGCTGCGTTTACAATGCTTTTCACTGATCAGACTTTGTTGCAGAGTGTTGTAGTTGAAATTAGAAATTGTTGAAAGTGCCACTTCATATTTGATTGAGCCTGTCATCAAAAACTTCAACTTGCCATAGAAAATTAACCGCTTAGGTTATGGAGCTGAAATTTGAAATTTGCCCTTTCCCCTAGGTAACAATTATATGAAAAAAGTTTGAAGACGTTTCTCAAACATGACTTGACATGCATTTGTTCAAATTATTTGGAAAGATCTCATAGAATGCAGAGTAAACAGACATCATGCGAACGCGAAAATGCAAATTGGACTGATATCGCTATTTCTCTACAAATCTTTGATAAACCAGAGGACATGAATGTTTCTTTCTGATGTGGTGTTTAAATTTGTTCGAAGGTCGAGGTCATTGTGACCCTTAAAGTTTTGCTTCATCTCTGTGGCGTAGAGTCACGATAAATTTAGTGCATTAAATCACGTTTATTCTTAACCCTGAACAGGGCCGATACAAGCCATGACTGCGTAGGGGGGCGAAAACCAAAATTTTCCGACAAAAATGCCATCAACAACAACATCAATAACAACAGTTGTAGGAACATACGTTAAATATATGCATTATATGAGCGATCTAACTCCTCGGTAACTAAAATTTGGCCACATTTCGCGATCCAATGTTGAAATCAACACAATTAGTCAATATCAATAAAAACTATGCCATAAATTCAATCATGTCTGTTGGAATTTATGTTTTAATACTAATAAATTCATGTTTTTATGCATTATTTCTCCTCAAAATCCTCTAAAACTAGTCACTTAAATCACAAAAATTCCGACAAGAGAGCAAAATTTTCCGACAAATGGTCTCCTGTGGGGCGCTGCGCCCCCCAGCCCCCCCCATTGGCTTCGGCCCTGACCCTGAACACAACGACGAGGCTTTGAAAATTGAATAGTAATAAGCGAATTTGCAACCTAAAGAACAGATTGCATATTTCTGCGAAAAACCATAAAGCTTAGCTTGCTTACTCACTCTATCTATTTAGATTTGATTCCGTGCAATCACTTCATTTCATTTTATAATACTTATGATTTACAAACTGCCCTGTTTCAAAAGAAAAAGCCACAAAATTACAATTCAAGACAAAAACTATTCAAAATACGTAAAAGTCGTAAAAGTACAGGAAAGGTGAGACAATGCTCAGGATTTGTCATTTTTCAGAGACGATTTGAATTGGGTAAAAGTATTAGCCATCTTACTTTCTCTTTTTAGATCATTCCAAAGTTTAGCTCCTCTATACGAGAAGCATTTTTGGCCACATGCGGTTCTTAGAAAAGGTACATAAAGGTCAGTGCTGGTATTACGAAGCTGTCTAGCACACTGTGACAGGTTTCAGATAATTTTTGGAACAGCCCTGCAAGATAATCGGGCGCTTCATGGTTTATGGACCTATAGACCATTTTAAATGTTTCTGTTTCTATGAGCTCTTTGACCGTAAGTTGAAAACGTAGCGCAGGACTTTATGCAAATAGTGGACCACGCTCCTCCACAGCGTCCTACCAATTTTATATTTGCAGCCTTGTGTTACAAATTTGTTATTCTTAAACTATACTTTCACGACTGATTGTAGGTGTAGTCGTTTTATGATTAGACTTATTACGATGTGGCCCTTAGCACAGGGAAACAAGGGACTCCTAGTCATAAGTCTAGTAGTGGATGCCAGCATAGGCATCAACCCATTGAAATACGTCGCACAATTGACCTTTTAGCTATTCTGCAAAAGAGCCTGGAGCGAGCGATATTTTATACATTTTGGTACGCGAGGTTCGATTGCATGGCGTTAGAGCTTCGATCGCAATTGTACACATTCCTGTGGGGGGGGGGGTAACATAACATGTTGAGGGTACGAGTATGTGCCGCCCATATGGGTGGGTTTTTGGGTCCAAAATTCTCTAAACAAGGGTCCCTTTTTCGGAAGATTTTCCTTAAACATGGGTGGGTTTTCCAGAAATTACCAAAAAATTGTCATATATGGGTAGTTTTCCGCCAAAATTCATCATAAGTAGGTATAACGGCAACTGTCGGTAATTAGAAGAAAGTAGCTTTCTGGAAACCGGGCGGCAGACCCCCGTCCATCGTCAAGTCAAGTACCCCCCCCCCCGGGTACACATTCGACAATTCTACAAAATGCAATGGAATATCGTTCGATCCACATTCTTTTTCAGAATAGCTAACAGGTCTATTGTATCTTTTGTTTGTTTGAAAGACATTTTGAGTACATCGCCATAGTTGCTATAGCTGTCTACCAGCAATCTTTGGTGTCATAATTATTTTAAGAAAGACATCGTCTTCTATGTGTTCAAACCAGTTTGAGGCTGTGGCATCATCAAACTGCTGGATTGCAAACCACAAACAGCTGTAGATTTCTACTTATCAGCAAATTATACTGGGTTAGTCAAAGAAAAGTTTAGGTGTTTAGCGGGATATGGGATAAAGATTATGCGACCTATGCTCAAAACTGAAGTGGTAATTTATCAGTCAAAACCTACCTTAGCTGAGAAAATTTTGTTTGGTAAAATCACTGCCTTAATGCTTAGTCAAGGCTACCACCTTGACTACCTTACTGAGAGTGGAATGAGCTGCTCCTTGTGGCGCTCCTCCAGAGAGATACTTCAGCCACTGCGCTTCTTGTTAAGGTAGTAGCCGCAAATAGAACTCAAGGTCAAGTATCAAATAAATATTCAGCTCAAAATAATCAATAAGGTGTCTGCAATGCTCCATGATTGAATCAAAGGCATCAAGGCACCCAAGGCATCAAGCCAATTGCTGTCAAAACCCAGTCTGAGAGGTATTCATAGGAATTTTTTTGAAGTTGTTGAAAATTAGACATGAAATTATTTCTAGATCACAAACCTTCATTCAAAATGGCCAGGGAATGATGATGCTCCTCTGGTGAACCGGATTTCAATAAAATTGACTTGGAAACTTTCCTGTCGGCTAACAAAACCTTAGCTGTTGGTCCAAAAGCTGCAAAAATTATCTCAGTATTTGTTTGCAACCATTCTCCATCAGATTTTCCATTCATTATCATTATCTTGAAATTTTCATATTCAAGTTTCATCTCTTTACATTGTAGAATTGTTGGTAAATAGATATCTTCTAGTATCTTTGATTTCTTCATATTTACAGTGATTTGCAAATTTTTATTGACTGATCTACTAAGCCAGTACTCTAGAGTACCTAGCTGAGCTACATTTGAATCACTTTGCTTATGTTCCCCTATGAAGGTCGCAGGAAATTGATCTGTCTTGTGTTTTCTTGCGATGTTTGAAATGTTCTTCCAACTTCTGAATGAAGGCCACTTTGATATGCCTTTCTGAATTAAAACTGGTCTTGAATGCCTGATATATTTACGATAAAAATCCTTCCCTGAAGGGGCATAGGCTAGACTTTCTATCTGAAAATTGTCAGATCTTGCATCAGCAGATTGATCAGAACCTAGAAACAAATAAAGCAAAGTCATCAAAGTAGGATTCCTTGCAACCAGGATGTAGATTTATGGTTGTGGCAGAGCCAGCTGAAGATAAGTGAGGGAAAATCCAAAATTTTCAAACTTAAAGGGACTTAAAGGGTCTTGCACACGTCATCTTTTGGTTTTCCTTTGTTGTCACCATTTTCATGGCCCATGAAAATGGTGACAAACAAAGGCCAGCCAAGAGACGGCATGTGCAAGGAATGCTGGATGAAACAGACCCTTAAGGGCATATACCAAGAAATTCACTTCCATATTTTATTGATCACATTACCTACATGTTTCCTCCAAAACTACTTCTCTGCTCTGCCACTGAAATATGGCATGCATATAAAACATGACATCATACAAATTTAAACACTGAAGGCATGCTTTAGTCAGAAATTTTGGGGCAGATGCTCTCCATACAACTATAAGAGGCTCTAAGAGGTTCACATTACCAACAAATTTCCTCTAAAAAATTCTTCCCTGCTCTGCTACTGAAATATCGCATGCATACACAATACAAATTAAGACATTGAAGGCATGCTTTAGTCAGAAATTTTGGGCAGATGAGAACTATAAGAGGTTTTTTACAAGAGGTTATTTACAACTATAAGAGATTCTCTGGTCTGACAGTTATTGTACATACAAGTATACAACTTCAGCCTAAAACCCCACTGTTTCCCCATGAGGCTAGAAAGCAAGCTGCTTTCGGCTTTCTTTCATGAGTGAAATATCAACACATCCTCCAAAACGTTTTCATTTAACTTTGCTGAGGATAAATCAATAGGGTAGGTAGTTTTCATCCTCTAATTAAAGATCAAATGTTTATGCCTTTAGGATTTTCTTTTAATCAGTATTCTCACGATGTATAAATCAGGATTTACAAGGATTCTCTTACCCTGAACAGCAGTTACTTCTTTCATCACCAGCAAACACATCATCGCTCCCAGAAAGTTTTGAAATGATGTTGCCCTTGATCTTTGCTCTCGAATTCTTACCACCATTTTCAGAGTGAAGAAAACACGGCAGCCGGTTTAGAACTCTTCTCCCAAATCAACCTTCCTGTCTTGTTGATTGCAACGTTGAAACAGCCTTTCATCAACGGACAAATCGATCACCTGCAATCGAGATATTACTTTCTTCCATTTAGCAGGCATTTAGTGTTCTTCCTCGACGGCCTAATCAGGCGAGTAAACAAGGAAGCCATTTCCCAAGGTTTTCTAATAGATAAGCATGCTTTTGTTGATTTATAAGTACCTTTCATTGGCTGCTGCATAACTATTTTGCAAAACCACCTGCAAAAATCCAATTTTCTTTTGCGATGGAGAAAGAAATCGGAAAACAGCTGTCTCGTTCTTTCAAATTACTACTTCCTGTTTCCCGCGCAAAACTCGTTTCCCGCGAAAATTCAAACAAAAGAGGGTAAAGTACAGGCCAGATTGTTAGACCACCCGTGCCTGGAACAAGCAGGGGCGGGCTATGTTTATCCAAAGGAATTTGAAAAAAAACTAGTTATTCCATGACACAGTACGACTTTCCTGCCCAAAACAAACAGTTTTTGGGACAAATGTCAAATTCCAAAGTCAGTCATCCTTCTCCATTAAAATCTCACAAAGATAAAGTTTTCTCACATTCTCACATCCAAATTCTAAAGCTTGCCTGTAAGCTGGTTCTACCTTGGTCTATCAAATTTAAGCTCAAAAGACCAGTATTACAAATTTTCACATAAGCGGTTCTGACTTTGTCCGCCAAAATTACAAAAAAAAGACCAGGAATGCTATTTTTCACCAACGCGGTTCTACCTTTGTCTGTCAAACTTACGGAGAAAAGACCCGTTTAGGACGAACCAGAAGAAATATCGACGAAATTTTAGAACCCAGAGACAACTTCAGAACTGCCGCTTGAAGACTACCAGTTTTGGGACATTGCTGCTGCATGGATTACAATTACGACGGTAATGATGCCTGCAAGATAATCTCTTCTGGATTCGCTGCAAATGACATGGGAAGTTAGTGAGCAAGAAAAATCAGTTTGGAAAACTTGTGCCTTCCTACGAGTATCACTAGCCTGTGTTCTTGCTTTCGGAAAATGGTATTTGGCCGAAACTACCAGTTTTCAGGACAAAAATCGCCAGTGATTAAATTGTCCATCGAATCGAACAAAAATAACGACGTAAATTTGTCATCAAAGCAACCAGTTTTCGGGACAAAGATGGTGAAAATTTTTTCCTGAGCTGCCAGTTTTCGGACAAAGGTAGGACCATCATTCTCAGTGTGACATATCCGCCCTTGGAACTCTCTAAGTCAGAATTCAGAACTTGAAATAAGCCCCCTCTCCATTAAGCCACCCACTTATGCAAAATTCTAGAATTTACCAAATTTTTCCATTTATTTAGCGACACAACCTTACATGTAAATTTTGATGTGGTTTCGGATAAAAACTGTGTTGAATTTATGTATTTGAGTGGTAAAATTCTGTTGATTCAGCAAAATATGGGATAAAAGAACTGAAAAGGTAGCAAATATATCCTTGTAACTTGATTTTGTGAATAGGCCCCCCTCTCTAATAAGTCCCCCTCCCTATCAACCTAGCCTGTGATCAACCCCCCTCTGGAAGGTGCGAAAATAAGCCCCCGGGGGCTTAATAGAGTTTTACAGTACCCCACTCGGCACCAACGTTTTCAAAGGCAACATAAACCCTGCGTCTTCTATAAATACTCTTATTCTCGGTCAAAGCGTTGTTGTCCGTTTGAAGTACTAGAATTGAATATACATCTACGATAAATACACATGAACTATCTTTACCGATAATTACTTATAACAACTAAGGTTCGTTAGGGAGCAGCGTGAAAGACATGAAAGACAAAGAACTCATGCTAAGTCTTTGTCTGTTGGGTCTTTTGCTCGACTCCACGGGAGGGGGGGGGGTTCTTCCATAGTAAAGGTACCTGGGGATGTGCCGCCCGTAAGGGTATGCTTTTCAAACGTTCTAGTCCAGCCAAGGGTATACTTTTTGCCAATTTTCGTCCATTTAGTCTGGGCAAGGGTATGCTTTTTGGCAATTTTGGTCAAAGAAATGTCAAACTTCGGTAATTCCTGTAAAGAAACCCAAATTTTTTTCAAATTTTGGTCCTTAGAAAGCAAAAATTTGGCAAATTTTGTCTAGAAAATGCTAACTCATGGCACTCTTGATGTAGAAATTAGTCTAGCCAATAAATTAGTCTAGTCTAGCCAAATTAGATAACAATTTTCAAAAAAATTGGTCTAGCCAACAGTGCCATTTTGAAACTATGGGCGGCACACCCCTGCCCGAAATTTAGCCGAGAACCCCCTCCCCCCGTGCTCGACTCTAATGACCTTCTAATGTAAATCAGGCTTAATAGTGCCAGTCTAAGGGAATGTTCATCTTCGGTATATACGAAGGCCCTTTTCCACGATCTGCTGACTTCTCAACGAACCATGATGGTTTAGCTCCACCTTTTCTTGTAACCATTGCAAATGATCCTCTGAATCTACTGTCAACTGTTTTGTTTTGGACCAGTGCCAAACGAGTAGTTGCCCCAAGGGACTGTACTGCTTGCTCAGCCTGTGTTGTTAATAGTTTCGCAGCATCTGCATTGACAGCAATGAGAACAATACTGCCATTTTGAATTGAACTGATGTATGTGATCAATTTAGCAGATCTCCCCAAAAAATACGATGTATCAATTGTGGCGTTACGAACAAATTCACCAGTCTTTCCGGACAGAACAACGATTTGGAATCCTTTGTATCTCCCAGAGTGGTCGATTCCATTCACAAGGATGATTGAGTTACTGCCTCCAGGGTCTTCATGACCGGCTGATAATATTTCGATTTGCACTGTCTTCGGCCGATAATAGTAGTTCGCTTCTGTTGGAAGAAAGAATGTTCAAATGAGAAGACGACTAGGGGATAGGGGGGATAGGACAGATATCGTCATCCATTATCTGACGGTTAAGTACCATCTTCCCCGACGACTCGTATCTATAATTCCGCAATTTTCTTAAAGGTGTCATAATTCTGAAATTTTGATGGAGATCTGGACCATACTTCCGTCTTCTAATTCCTATATCTTAGTAAATTTTCCTCAAAAAAGGCACCATAATTCCGGGAAATGTCTGAAAATGATAACAATGATTCTTCAACTTTGTTTAAAAACTACCCTAAAGAATAGCACTTCCCTGTCCCACCAACATGCCTATTAAGATACCCCTCGAGGGACACTAACTTAAAGGTGCACCAATCAAGACCACAGATTCCGTACCGACATCTAATGTCATAGAGAACACTGATCCGACATCTTATGTCACACAGTACTTCCACAAATTCAAGCACAGTGTCAGGGATACCATAAACCCAAAGTGCCCAACAAGCGATGGCATTGAGAATACGGAGCACATTTTGCTGTTCTAGCCTTCTATTGATCGAGATCTTTTCGCTGGGGATACGAATAGGCTTCACTACACCATACTTTTGAAAAGTGTTGATTTGCTACCTATCTTTAACTTCACGAATCGTTTCGCTCATGACAACATTTTAGGAAGTAAAAAGAAATACCTCTTTTCCATATAACCAAATCGTGCTGTTTTGAAGGCAAGTCTTTTTCACTTGAGATCAAACTGTTTTTTTCAGTCTTGATATTCCGGACAACAAAACTGCAGATTTCATTCAAGCCACATTGGTGAAAATTCTCATCGATGAAAGTTTGCGTCCCACCGTCTGCAAATCCTTTATTTGAAATATCTGAGAAAAATGTGCCGTGATTTAGCAATCTTGCTTGAAAGTTGTTGATAAAAAGGGTAGTAGAAAGAGCAAACGCCAAAGCAAGATGAATCATATTAATGCTACACGGATAGCAGAGCGAACAGTGTCAGTTATGTACAGCTCCGACGAGGCGACACACAAACCCTTGTCTGACAGCATAGATTAAATTGTTATGCATATGTAGCTGCATCGCGGCTGAAGCCGCACCGACGCAGGAAGGCAGCAAAGGCTGCGATCCAGGACATTAGTCCTGGATCACAATGTACTAAACAATGTACTAAACTACAGTCCTTGAATAATTCTTTTGTTTGCTATTGTTTTGAGAACAATAGCTATCCAATCAGCGGCTGCCGGCTACGGCACTTGAATGGGAGCTTTCCTTTTACAGGTAATGAATTGGTTGAATCGCCTGGCACGGGTTGGCTTTAGTAAAAGTGCTACGCAGCAACAACAACTACAATATCACGAGCTGGATCATAACTAGTAAACACATAAATTTCGTTAAATAAAGAATATAGCCTAGAGCTTTAATTAATATACGTTTCGGGCTTGACCATTCATCAGTAGTTTATCATAGCCTCACGTACAAACAAACAAACACTATATTAGATCACAAGTAGCTCTCTGAAGTTAAAAGCTATTGACAAGTCTATTGCGATTTAGATGAAAGGCATGGCAATCGTTTGAGGTGCAGCTGTATGGGGCGTATGGTCACTTTAATATATGATTACGGTCCTAAAACCAGATTCAAAGAAATGTTTCAATCCTACATGTCTCTTTTTGGAAGAAATAATCGCTTTTGCCCGGAGGGGGGTACATAACTAGTGGACGAATGGGGGTCTACTGCCCAAGTGTCCGTGTCTTTCTGCTTATCGAATCTAGATCATCGAAAAGAGGCAGAAATAGCCATTTCGAAAAGATGGCATTTGATCATGAGTCGCAGCTAGGAGTGTTCGTCAGCTTTTCATTAGCGATAACCACGACCATACAATCAGTCTAGGCTAAGCTGTTAGGAGAAAGTATTTTTTCACTAAGATCCTTTGCGCGTTGCCGAACATCGATTGATTTGATTGGTGGATTTCCATAGAACGCATTGGTAAGAAATGAATTTCGCCATATTTAGCACAATATTTAATTGAGGTTCTCAGCGTTTCACGATCTTAGATAAAACTGAATGCGGATTGATGCAGAAGCAATGTTCTTTGCATCAAATAAATCTGTGGAGAGGTTCTGACGTAAGTTGGAGTGATATCTTTTTAAATTCTCACAGAATTGTCTATGGCCTAGTATCAACTGTTTCCGCCGCACGCGATAAATCTAGGCCTCTTTTCTTGCGATTAATGAATAGGCGCGATGGCGATTGACAGAATGCAGGTTCCCGACACGAACGGATTGCATCTTTCATAAATAAGTTACGAAGTTATAACACCAAATCACTTTTATTTACTTCATTTCACACGAATTACCGATCGAAATTAGTAATACTGCGAAATAACTACACTGCAAAATATAATTTTGTTGATTTAAGGATGTTCCATAAGCTATGGCGTTACCTATGGGGTCACCCAACAGAAGGCAATCTTTCTTAAAGTCACCAAGGTTGTATCATACCGTTGTATCAAGGTTGTATCATACATAATCTTTAAAGGGTCAGCATAGGTTGCAAATTTTTTAATCTCCGAAAAAAAGCGGGTGTATAATTCAATGACCTATTTCTTTAAACTGAATGACTTGAAAGAAACTTTAGCCACTATTCTATGATTCTACCGTTGGACTTTTCAGAAATCTTGAATATTTGTCGATATTACAGCCTTTTTTACATCTCAGCTTATTTCATGATGTGACGTCATCAAATTTCTAATTCACATTTTCATTCATTTCATTTTAAATTATTTATACAGGGTAAAAACATTCAGTTCATACGGGAAAAAAACTGCTTTACAATGTGCCCTGTTAAAACAGAAAAGAAAAAACAAAAAGAAAAAATTAATTACTCAAGAAATTCCTAATACCACTTAATGCATTGTCAGATAAATTCCCTAAAAATAAACCTAATTTTTAATTATTCCTATCCAAACGAAAAAAGGAAATTAAATTGCAACAGAGAGGAAAAATTAATATATGTTCTTGATGGAAGGAAATACGTAAAGTTTGCCTTATAATCCTTCCTTTAGTTTAAATTTGAAGTTTGATAGCGAGGGAGACAGTTTGATTTGGTGATCTAGACTATTCCAAACGGTAGCCCCTCGATATGCAAATGACTTTTGTCCATTGTTTGTTCTAAACAAAGGTAGTCTCAAGTCAGTTTCGGTGTTTCTTAGCGTCCTCATTGCCTGTTCACGCTGTCTTTGAAACATTTGGGCCATATAGTCTGGGCAAAGTTGGTTAACAGATTTGAAAACAGTAGTTGCCGTTTCAAACCTGATCAGCTCTTTAACCGTTAGCCAGCCCAGACCTTTAATAAGGGGCAAGGAGTGTGCATCATAAGCACTATTTGTCACAATACGGGCAGCGCGATTTTGGAGAATTTGCAATCTTTTTAAGTCTGCCTCAGTGCAACATCCCCATACCGTGCAACAGTATCGTAGATAGGGTTCGACTATACTTCTGTACATGGTTTTTACTGTACTGAGTGGGACGTACCTCTTTGCATATCTCAGCATCCCTATCCCTCGCGAAATCTTCGCAGCAATAATGTTGATATGTTCCTTCCAACCCAATGTTTTGTCAATTTGTATTCCAAGGTACTTAGCTTCATTTATCATCGGGACAACTTCGTCATCAATAACAAACTTAGGGCTAATGACATCACTGTTAGAAATGTTCTGGAGTTTTGCCCTGCTACCGATAAGCATAGCTTGAGTTTTCGTAACATTTAGAGACAACTTATTGCCTTCTAACCATAATTTGAGATTGGACAAATCATCATTGATTGCTGAATTGATTTCATCAACTGATTTAGAGGAATAAGAGATGCTGGTATCATCTGCATACATAGTAACCTTGGCATTATCAAGTGCAAGTGGAAGGTCATTAATATATATCAAAAAGAGAAGTGGTCCCAAGCAAGACCCTTGGGGAACTCCATATCGAATACTTTCAATGTTCGATATGTGCCCATTTACCTTACAGCACTGTTTTCTCCCACTAAGATAGGATCTGAACCACTCAAGCTCAATACCCCTTATGCCATAAAGTGACAACTTTTCTAGCAGGATACTATGGTCTACAGTGTCGAAAGCCTTTCTAAGGTCGATGAAAACGACCGCATTGACATTGCCTCTGTCGATGTCTGTGTACCAATCATTCGTGCTCTTGAGTAAACATGTGACACAAGAGTGCAATGATCGGAACCCAGATTGGTGCAAGTAAAGCAACTTATTTTCATCCAGGTATTGGTAAAGTTGGCCATACAAAACTTTCTCAAATAAACGCGAAACCGTTGGTAGGACCGAAATTGGACGGTAGTTAGATTCAATATTTTCAGGGCCATCTTTGAAGATAGGTGCAATCCTAGCTGTTTTCCAACAATCAGGAAATACACCCTGCCTCAAAGAATTATTAAAAATGGCACTCAATGAGCTAGCTAGGACAGGCATGCCGGCTTTCAAAAAATAGCTTGAAATACCGTCTAAACCAAATCCATTAGATTTTTTAAGGCGTTTCATTGCCGTGCATATCTGCATTTCATCAACGTTCTTGAACCTAAAGATTTTAGAATGCTGATTTATCTTAACATCCCCAGATAACAGGGGATTTCTCCTTGTTGGAATTTTGCTGCTGAGCTTTTCTCCTATGTTACAAAAATACTGGTTCATAGCGTCGGCAATTTGTTGAGAGTCAGTAATATCTTTGTCACCATCCTCGAGAGAAGAAATATGAGTAGTTTTGGATCTCTTATTTATCATCTGGTTGATGGTTTTCCAAGTTTCTTTCATGTTACCCTCAAAGGCATTTATTTTACACAGACCTGAAAAGAGAAGGAGTTCTGCTTGATACCATATTGTAGGCATTCATAAACTATGGTTTTCTTGAAAATCGTTTGATCTTTCGTCAACAGGTCATGCCTTGCGAGTGCCATTTCAGGACTAACCAAATGCAATCATTCTACTCTCTCAGTATTTTCAAAACCAGGCAAATCGTAACAGCAGAAATTTTCAGAAATTTAAAGCTATATCTAGATAGTGAAAAATGTCTAAAATTAATTTTGTCTTTGATAACTATGTACATAAAGAAAGTTTCATGATCACTAATTCATGAAATTTTGGTGCTTTTCGTTTTTTTCAATTCCTACCCTGAGCGCCCCCCCCCCGGGCAGCCCGGGGGTCAACAAAAGCTTTGTGCTCAAATGCCCGCGGGCCGGGCAAATTTCTTTGGCATGAACGTAGCGTAGGTGACCAGCTCTTGAGGTAAAAGTACATTTCTTTGGCATCCAATTCTTGGGAAGATTCCAACGAATTTTTACCATCAAATTTCTTACCAAGCACAACGGGGATTAATGAGTTGTTATGAAATTTACTCCTCCAGCTCCAATGGGAGTTGGTGGATAATGAAAAGTTCGTTTTATTTGAAGAGCCGGCTACCTTCGATTTAGCACTAATGGCTAACAAAGTATCAGCTTTTCGTAATATTCCACAGCAAAAATTCTAACCCAGTTCTTTTCAGTCCCCAAGAATACTCTACAGTTAGTATATACGACAACACATAACAACACGAGAACCAAGCCACAGCAATCAAAAAGTTCTTGGCAATAATTTTCAAATCCTTCGGCAGCAAATACGAGCTAAAGAAAACAGTCAGCCTGAATAAATGTAGGGAGACGAACAAGTAAATAGCGGTTGCAAGCATGAAGTTCAGCAACGGATAATTTGGTAAATATGTCAGGATCTTCTTAGCATCTCCTATCATGTATATGTGAATTTGTGACAAATAAGTCTCAAGTGTGATCTTTCCAAGCCATGTTAAAACGTTCAAATGATGAGTGCGTAGTACTGGGTACAAGTTTCGCAGCCATATATAAACAAGTACAGGGACAAATGAAGTAAATGGATGAACTTTGATATATGTGTGTCGGTCCATAAGTAATATGTAATAGAACCATATGATGAATATAGTAAGTAGAATCATTGTAATCATGATTCGTAATGATTCTTTGAAGATTCGATTGCGATTGTCTTCTTTGCTGTCAAGAAATTTGATGAAACGTTCATAATAAGGGTAGTTGTAAGCGACAAGCATGCCAACTAAAGTTGCCCAATGATCCAACCTGAAACATAAAGGACAAAATTTCACCATCTCAGGAGGGTAACACTCGCCCAAGCGTGTTCAAGTCAGAGTTGCAAGGTCGAAATATTGCGGAGTGAATGCTTTGGGCCAAGCAAAATCCAAGATATAATTTAACTTCTTGGCTATTCTATCAAATATAAGCACAATGTTACATCCGATGCCAGGAAATACAGCTGAATATTCATCCCTTGCGAAATAGCATGCAGGATATTTCCAGAGCCTTTATGTTTATCCATACCAACCAAGGCCTAAGTCATCATTCGCATGACTCATAACAGCTTCCAGGAAATACCACGGGAACTAACAGGAAACGTCCCGGAAGATAGGGAAATATAAATGCGAATGTTAATCCTCATAGGGAAAATATTCCATTGAAAATGTAGAATTTCCCTCTTTGGTAGGGATAATGAAGGATGTTATTGCTTTGATATCTAGCGAGCAGTAACGGTGCCAGGGGAGGGTTAGGGGGCTGCAGCTCCGCTTTTGGGAGCATTTACCCCCCATCGGAGGAAATTTGGGTTCCTGTCGGAGCAAATTTGGCAAAATGATGTACAAGACAGCATTTTGGAGCCATCTTAGTCTCCTGTCGGAAGCTTCAGCCACTCTGTCGGAAGAATTCTGGCTCCACCCCTGCTAAGGAGCACCAGCCTTCTAAAAAATGTTAGTCTTTTCTACATGGTATATGGTCTTCTTATGACAACTGAAACAAAGGAAAGGAGTAGACGTAAATTGTCAGCGATGGCCAGCAATTCTTTTGCTGACGAAAGCATTGCAATTATCGCATAGTTGGGCTTAAATGAAACAATTCACTGAGCCCTTGTAGCAAATAGATAAAAGCTGCCAGGCAGATCTTTAAAAATCTATGCTTCTTTTCTTGTTTTCCATAAATTCTCTTTAAAACCAACTTCCACGTGCACAAAGCGGCAGTTGCTCAATTAGTTTCAGGGCAACATTTGCGGATTTGTCTGCTTTGAATTACTGGCCGAGAGAATTTCCATTGTCTGCAACAGCTAATCGCTTTGAATTCTGGTGTCAACCCGGAGGGGGGGGGCACTTCATGATTGAGTCGCAAAGGGATTTGTGTTCGAGGAACTTCTGTTGTGACCCGATCCCAGAATCTTGGCGGAATTTTGATACGCGATCCCAGAATGTGGATGTAGTTTGTGACCACCATTTGCCCTACAAAATAATGGCAAATTGCTAGTTATCCCAAACCTGGCCATTCCCAGAAATTCTGGCAAAAGTTAGACCCCAGTCCCTGAATTTTCCTTCAAAAAGTACATTCTATTCCAAGTTCTTTCGTGCAATAAATTACCAAAAACTTGCACACAACCCTCTATGATCGGATGATGAAGCACTCCTCCCAAGGGTATCAATCAATAACAATTGAAACTGTTGTGTTACAAAATCTGTCCTTGTTACCCAAACCAGTTTAGGACAGCTAAATTTGGATTGATAATCTTACGTGGATCGATAAAGCCAGTAATCCAGATTTCCTTTGACATCCAGGATGAAATGAAATGGGATGAAAATCTTGGCTGATAATCCAGGAACGTTGAAGATAATTGCATTTATTATTGTATAAATCGCAAATTTTCCAGCCATGAAATACCGATTCTAGAGAAAGAAGAGAAGAGAGATTACCCTAATTAGCTACTTCGATGATATCTATATGATTTATATTTGATCATGCGCTGTACTTTTTGTGTCAGTTTTTCTGTCGGCGCCATCTTGACGTTGACTGATTGGGTATGGTGCTTCGGGGTTTTTTGCTTTTCTACAGATGACCCAGGATGAAAGCGAAGCAAGAAGAAGGAAAGGCCTTTCTTTCTTCTCGCTTTGCGTTCCCTCTTGGTCCCGTGTTATTCTTGCTTTCCCTCTTGGTCCCCACTAAATACCCAATATGTAAGAACCTAATCAGGCTGACTTCCAAAATTGTAGATTCTTATACGGGGGTTTTTACCTCCATGAATTCGGAATTATAGTAAATTTCTAAAGTCAATGAAATTCAACAAAATGAAGTCAGCATTAACTAATAAGAATATCAATCTTGAAACAAGAAAAAGAATTCGGAAATTATGGAGTAGAGACATGGATTGTAACGATGACACTTGAGAAGCGCCTTGGAGCTATCGAGATGTGGTCGCAGACTGATGATTTTCGTCTAAGTTTGCTCCATTGAATTGAATTGTTATTTACTGCTATAATCATTCGCGGAATGGGTATTATGGGGATATCGTCGGGGGTAAATGGAACAAAAACAAGGACTCATGTAATAAGTCTAATATGGTCGCACAGAAAAATGGCGAAATTGCTGTGGACAGAGAAAATAGCAAATGAGGAAGTGCTCCAGAGAATGGATGAAAAACGAACACTGATCAGTATACTGAAGGCAAGGAAACTAAGCTATTTCGGAGACTTTATATGGCTAAATAACATGCACAGAACATTGCTAGAGGGATACATTGATGGAACGAGAGGCAGAGGTGCCCAAGGATTAGTTGGCATGGCAATATCAAAGAATAGACTGGTATGCAGTATGACCAGGCAACAAGAATGGCAATGGACAGAGAAAAGTTGAGGGCTTATGTGTCATCCAACGTTGAAAGATAAGGAACATGAAGCAGACAAAAAAGCTAAAGTCAAGTTAAACCCTCAGTAAGGCAACAGGGTTGCAATTTTTTAAATTGGTGTTACAAATGTTTGTATTATCCCGTATCAAATTAATGGTGCCTTTTGATTATAATGAAGGAAATAGACAAACCTCTCAAGGTTTACAACTTCTATTGTGCCAAAGGCCATACTATCCATCTACTTTCACAGAGGTTTTGTCCGCGCAGTTTCGAAACAGGTAAATCGCGGCAAGATGTACTGTTAGCGCAAATTTGGATCGCTTGGGGCGCAAACAAACTGTCCTATTCTCGTGCAAACCAGCTCGCCGTCTTACTGCACTCTCTCGCCTGTGATTATTGGCAACTGATAAACATGTCATAATTACTTTTTATACTCCTCACAGGAACAGGCACTCCACGTGCAGCCGATACGTTCCAACACAAGAAGTTACTTCAAACGATATTATCACAATGATAAAGGTAAAACCAAAGCCACAAGGGACACAGCCCCATTGACTAAGGAACTAACATCACGTTCCATTAAATGCGATTAAAGTTCATTCAATCGCCAGTTCTGACTCACCCAGTAGAACTGACAAAGAGACAAATGGCAATATCTTACCTTATTATATTTGTGGAAAACGACAAGCACGGCCCAAACTGACAAGAACCAATATGTATGCATTGCACAGACGTAGTATCGAACGAACTCATGGTTGGTTACTGCCATGACAACGGCCACCAAAAAATTCAAACGAAACATCATCTTTAGAAGACGAAAAATTGAATAATCTTCTCGTAACCAGAAATATGTGAGATTACCTAAGGAATAAAGAAGAGTAAATTGATAATGACAGGCCTTTATTTGAGTACTTCTCTGTTAAAGGGGATCATCGCAGTCATATTAGTCATACGCCCAATCTGTGTTTAATAGTGTATTAAATAATCATATCAATTTATATATCGTTCGATCATAAAATATGGTGGCTAAAATAAAAAGAAGCTAATTGATTCCAACGTTAAAAGATGTATATATAATATTACATAAGAAAGTAGTAGATAAGATATTTACAAGCCATCAAGATATACAATTTAGAATGGATATCTAAAACAATAATAGTAAATAGCCCAAGTTTGGAATGCAGATGCGGCATAATTTGCAAGGACAGTTTTCTCCGTACCAATCTTTAATCTTTTTTGAACTGACAATGGGTTACTGAATACTATATTGTTGGTGGCACTTCTGTGGACCTTTAAATTTGACGCTTTCTATCCCGTTGCTGACGGATCTCCCTCTGGATTGAGTATATTCGTTATTATTTCGCAAATTGTAGCGAGTTGCATTTTCACGGAAGATTCCCTGCATTAATGAAGGATTTAGCTAACTTCTAGTTTTTTACATCGCAGTCTTAAGTATTTGCAAGTTCTTTGTATGAATGAAGGGTTTCTGAATGACATGTGCACGATCTAAGGAAACAATACGTGTGCAGGCATGTCTTTGATCTATTTATAGGCGGAAACATTCACCAGTAGCAATTGCCTTTAAATACACACGGAAATACAAGCGTAAGAACATACTTTCTCTTAAGTTTTGCGAAACTTCACATCTTTAAAAAACTATTGCTCAACTGTTGGTCTTTTAAAAATGAAATTTGAACTTCCAAATAGGTAAGTACAAACAGTTTCCATATCAAAGTTCTCTATTTTTTGGAGCAGAAATTACAATGAACCTTGACCATATATGCCTTTTGGGCTAAACACAAATGAATTTCTCTTCTGTCTTATTTAAGAAACATCTTGTAGAACTATTTTGACGAATAGAAATAAAGTTCACAGATTTTCATCTGAGCTCAACATTTGATTAATCAAAACAGCACGGCGTGCTAGAAATTTGATGCCATAGATGCAGGTCTTGCCTCCAAAAGTTTCTTATAAGATTAAAAAATCTGCAATGTCCTATGCATTCAAACAACTTCAAAACATTTTTCAACGCTGAACTGTGTCAAAATGTTTTTGCGTGACCCGAGAAAGTTTTGATTGAGAAAACTCTCCTTATAGCTAAGCGCAGAACTTCAGTTAAAAACCATATTTCGCTTGCACGAGACGAGATTTGCCCTAGTGGTCTCGAAGCAACTTTTGCGGCCGTATTTGTATTGAATTACTGGTTGAGAGAATTTCCTTAGTCTGCAGTAACTAATCGCTTTGAATTGAGGCGTTGATTAAAGTAAATGTTGCTATTTTATTACGACATCTGCCTTTGTTTTTGTGAGCAGCTTGGTCAGTTCTGACACCCCCGTCTATGTGCCCCGGTAGATTCTACCCCGGTGATTTCCCCGGTGAAAAAAATTGGAGCAAAATCAGTCCCCGGACAAGCTGTCAATCTTCCCGGTAAAAAACGTCTCACATGTGAAACCTCGGCTGCAAACAGGCGAAGCCCGGAGAGAAATTATTTCATTGTAGAAACAGTTCCCCGCAAATAATTATGCTATCCTCGTTACATAATTTGAGCTCCCCAGTGAAAACTTGACCATGTTTTTGGGTCTCTAAGACCCCGGTGAACATCTGATCTCTCAACGGGGCACTTAGACGGGGAGTGTATTTTGTACTTACCAAATCCTGTCATCCAAACGTATGCACCAATGTAACATCGAATAGAGTTGAACACTTCTTGCGCATCAAAGTAATGGTACCAAACAAATTGTACCTACAATCAAAGAGAACTTCTATTAACATAAACAACAAGATTGGAATTTGCCTAGGAAATCGCAACCAGAATATAAATTTGACGAAAGTGTCACCACGAACAGTTTAATTTTTGACCTCAGGATGACATGATAAAGAGACAGAGCAAGTAGCAACAATTTATTCTATGAATCCAAATAATGAAAAATCCATGAAAAGTGACAAGTCCAAGAGGTATATGTCAGACCTCAAATTGAAAACGTTGTTCTTATATGCGGGTTACTACTGTATTGCAGGCACTTGACCAATTTTGAAAATTCATGCACCAAGGGTACTTCACAGAACCAAACGATTCAAATTCTAGTAAAAAGCCGATAGATCGAACTACTTTTTAGGTATTTCTCACTTTCTACCAGGACTAGCAGTGTAGGTAAATTTAACCTTATATAAATTTCATGATTGCAAAATATCTGTAGGAGGGCCATCAAACATCAAATCGCAAGAACTATCTTCACGCATATCAATACGCAATGGGTATTTCACCTCTCTTAAGAGTTATGTGACATAGGTTTTCAAACAAATGCTAAAGATATTAGTCCCATGGCAATGAATGTGCAGAGAATATCTCTCTCTCATGAGAAACTGCAATTCTTAAATTGTTCTGTGCGAAGAGTTCTTTATGATTTGATTAATGCCTTAGGCTCTTTTCCAGTCATTTTGCAACCATTAAGCTTTTGCAAATTTTAATTTACCTATATTTCTAGTGCTCGTAAGACAGAGAAAAATCACAAAAATATTTGATCTTTTCGCTTTTAACTAGAATTTGAATTATTCAAATCTGTGAAGCACTCTTGATGCTATGAATTTTCAAAATTGGGAACTTTTTTCTGGCTAACCCGATGGTTTAGCCTCTTAATACTATCTCCCACTTTTGTGATAAGATTATTCCTAAGCATGGTTTTCCATTGCTTCATGGAAAGGTTTCCAATTTCTTTCCCTTTAAAAGTAATACTTGGCATGTTTGGGTCCTTCACGGGGGGGTTTGGGCTAAATTTTGGGTAGGGGTGTGCCGCCCACAGTTTCAAAATGCAGCTGTTGGCTAGACCGATTTTTGTGAAAATGATACCCTTGGCTAGACTAGTTTCTCCATTAAAAGTGTCCTGAGTTGGCGTTTTCGAGAAAAAATTGCCAAATTTTCACATTCTCTGGACCAAAATTTAAAAAAGGGTTTTTTGACAGGAGTTACCGAATCTTGAAATCTCTTTGACCAAAATTGCCAAAAACCATACCCTTGCCTAGACTAAACTCGATTAAAATTGCCAAAATGTATACCCTTGGGTAGACTAGAAGTCCGAAAAAGTATACCCTTGCGGGCGGCACATCCCTAGGTACCTTTACTATGGAAGAACCCCCTGGGGGGTCTTTCTTAATTTCATTATACCGAAAGCTTGGGAAATCAAGCCGTTTTTTGCTCATGATAAACCCTTTTTGTTATTCTGTTTTCATACCTGCATCCATCCTTTCCATTCTTCAGTTTGATCCCTGTTTATCAATTTGTCAGCATTTGTTTTTATTGAAAATAACACTGAAACAATCAGCAATAATGCAAATACAAATATAAATGTGTCTCTTGAGTATTGCTTGTCAACTTTTGGCCTGAAATAAAGACAAATAAAACCTTTATTATTTTAGTATGAAAGTGGAAGGCCTTGGAAGCAGGGTTGCCAGATTTGAATTCTAAACATAAGCCAAAATGTGCTAAAAAACAAGCCAGATGGCTGGAAAATAAGCCAAAACGGAAAAGTTAGCGCATGACGTCATTGTTTCCTTCACTGCGCATGCTCCATAGTTTCTACTGTGCATTACATCCATAGATGCATTACATCTACTGTGCATAACATTACATCATTGGGCTTCTTTGCCACGCATGCCCAAACAAGCCAATTTTTCGAGTCTCCATGTGTCGTTGAACTTAATATGGCATCCAGGAATGGCCTAATTTGTTAAAATGGTACATTATTTCTACCATAAACACCTGGACAATGAAACTTTTGAAAAGAAAATACGACTTTCAAAAAAGCCAAAAATAAGCCAAATTTAAGAAAAAAGCCAAACTCGAATTTTCCAAGCCATAAAGAGTTGAAAAAAGCCAAAATCGTGAAATTTGGCTTAAAAAAAGCCAATATGGCAACCCTGCTTGGAAGAGCAGTGGACAAATAAAGACAACTTTTTTTTAGCCACAAGCATTTCCTGGTTTCGCTGTGCCTGGAAGGCATCCAACAAACTCAAATTTTGACGGATTCAAAGGTTCGCATCCCGCTACCGGGTGAGCCAGAAAAAAGTTCCCACTTTTGAAAATTCATAACAGCAAGAGTATTTCACAGATTTGAATGATTCCAATTCTAGTTAAGAGCCAAGAGGTTGAAGTATTTTTGTGACTTTTCCCTTTGTCGCGTGAGCACTACAAATATAGGTAAATTAAACTTTACAAAAATTTCATGGTTGCAAAATGACTGAAAAATAGCCTAAAACATCGATCAAAGAATAAATGACTTCTCACACAGAATAATGAAGGAAATGCAACTTCTCATAGATGAGAGATATCCTTCATACATTAATTGCCATGGGATTGAAATCTTTTGTATTTGTTTGAAAACCGATGTCTTATAACACTTGAGGGACGTGAAACGCCCCTTGCCTATTGTTCGTCTTGAATAGAGTCCTTACAATTTGATCGATGTTTCAGGCCCTTTTCCATCATTTTGCAACTGTGAAATTTTTATAAAGTTGAATTTATCAGTACTTCTAGTGCCGGTAGGACAGCGAGAAAAATCACAAAAATACTTGGATCTTTCGGCTTTTAATTAGAATTTGAATGATATAAATCTGTGAAGTATTCTTGGTGCTATGAATTTTCGAAACTGGGAACTTTTTTCTGGCTCACCTGGTATAAATGGGCAACGTGCAGAGATCAGTTTAGATGTCAGTTAAGACTCAATAACGTCTTTCAAACTGCGTGAAACTTCTGACAAATGTGAAAGTTTCATGTGGGACAATTTGGAAGAATGCCAACCTCAACTTTGGCTTAAACGACTTTCCCAAACACGTGCTAGCATGATGACAAACAGAGAGAGCAAAGGGCACACCGGAAGATTCTAAGGTCGTGGAAGGCAGTCCACTTTGATACAGGAGAAACAGCAGCTATACGGTATAACAGAAGCTACAAGATGCAGAGGAACCTGATCATTAATCCTAGAATACAATCCTAATTAATCCTAATAGCCATATCTGTATTATGTTGGCTGTTATTTTCTTGCTCACAGCAATCGTTTAATGAAATGTCAAAGAGTTTTCTGGTTTCATAAAAACCCAAAGATTTCTTTCAAGCAAGGGCCCGGATTGTACGAGATTGTGAGGGCCCCGGTTGCGTTCGCAACCTAGCATCCCTGCCAGTCCGCCACTGGGTGGAAACAAGTCATGAACCATTCGCGGTGTCATGAGCGATGGGGGTTTGGGGGTAGGGATTAGTGATGGGTATGGCTGTTGTCGTTGTTGTTCTCTGGGCCAGGGTTCAAATTGTTCACAATAGTTACCTATGTTGGTCTGACATCCAATGTGAAACCAGCTCAAATTCGTAGAAAGGCTTTTGGTATTTAGCATTTTTAATGTAATTGTATATATAGCTATATATTATTAGTTGTATTTTTGGTATATGTTTAATGCCAGATGGTATTCAAAATATCTTGCTCTCCCTTGTACTGTCTTTGTGGTGCGGCATAGTATTTTGGAGGTAGCGTCTTGGGAAATTCCATGGAAATTCGTTGTTGTAAACTTTTACATCGACTAAATGTATAACGAAATATCATGCTAGCTATTTATCTAGAAGGATCTGCAACATTTGAAGATCTTAACATTGAAATATTGAGACTCACCAAAGATGTAGGTGATCACATAACCAGAAGTAAAACATGATTCCGCCAAAGACACACATCTTCATAATAAACATTTCAAACTTTGGTTGATCTTTGTGAGTTGCTGTAAAGAATGAACAAACTTTTTGCCATAATGTTGGTTTCTTGTCTGCCACAATTTCATCGTCTTCATTGAGAGCTTCTGTATAAGTAAAAGGATAAGAACGTTTTTAAAAGATTAGCAACTAAAGAGCCGCATAACAAGCAAATGAGCTCTCTTGCCTTGCACCGGGTCTGCCTAAACGAATTTCAAAAGTTTGAATTGCCGTAGGAAGCATTTTAAACGTAGAGGGGAACGACACTTCATGGGCATTTTTTTCATGATGGATGTCCGATTTCCTCGACGACAAAAAAAGGAGAAACAAGCATAACCAAATGATAAAGTAAATATTCACGAAGCTAAGGAAAACTCTGTCCGCCATCAGTCTTGATAGCCAAAAAGCTTATGTTGATGCTCTTCTGTGAGTATTGACAAGTTTGGTAGAAAGAGATTTATGACGAACCTTTGCTTTAAAATGCCTGAAAAGGGACAAGAACTCTTGATGGAAGTTCAGTTGGCTTCTTTCTTATTTCGACTTTACTTGGCACCGTAATATTGTAATAAGTTGTTGTAAGGCACCGCAATATTGTAATAAGTTGTTGTGAGTTGTTGCATATTGTTCAATAAAGCTAAAACAACTTTTTACAATATGGTGGTACCAAATAAAGTCGAAAAGTGAAAGAGGCCTGCTGAACATCCAAAGTCAAGACAACAGGAGATTTTATCAATACACAGTTGGTGCACAAAGGTGGGCTTAATACTTCTGATTCTTGAAAACAATATATGATCCTATATAACACATTCCACGTTTCCTAACACCCATGGTTGATTAATTTGGTGTAACAGTGAAACTAGGGCGATTGTAATAAGTCTAAAAAGACAAAACAAGAACGATTATGAAAATTACAATATTAGAAAAAACAATAACAGTAGGTAATGAAAAAGTCAATACTTGTTAAGATGTCTTTGAGACCGTCCTTTCCAAGAGCTGCCTCCTTTCCATCAGCTTGACCATCTTCCAATATTCTTCCATTTTCTTCTATGTCTTCCAGTCCCTTATGTTGACTACTAGAATTGCTGCCTCGCAGTTTCCTTATCAACTTAACAGTTACAATGATTGCTAGTATGAATATGCATGACATCCAATAGAAAAACAATGCTTTTTGATGGAGTGTTACGGGTAAGTTTGGCGGGATCCTAGTACAAAAAGGTTGGATATTATTAGATCAGCTTGATGAAACTAATGGAAATTCAAATAAAATATCAGCATTTGCAGAAATATATGCGATCAACGCAAATGCTAAATGGTAAGACACTCTTTTCTAAGATCTGAACTAAATTTAAACATCAGAATCTTGCAAATCCGCAAAATTTACAAGCTTTGAAGTTCAAGTTTGTGCTAAAGCTAAAACCAGAGGCCCTTCCATAGCAGTTACAGTGCGTGCAGCATGGGGCTATAGCTAATTTGTTTGTCGTCTGTTTCTGGAAAGTGTTTTCGACAATCAAACTTTGTCCAAGATTAATTCAGGCGTATGGATATTTTGACTGACGAATTTCGTTGGGTTGTCATCTAATCTCTTTCGCCTTATCTACCAAGCATTCAATTTTGGTAGAAACAACCCCGGTTCTTGTAGCATTATTGCACGTGCTTACAACAACTTTTTGGCATACAGCAGAAGTGTCAGCCACTTCCTCTTGAAGAACATTCGTTATTTACCTCTACGGGATGGCTAATAGGACAAATAAAACCCCAGTGATTGCCGTCACTAATCACTTTGCATTGGCGTGTCAATTAAGAGTAACGGGTGCTACTATTATTAAAGCTGCCTTGCATCGAAGTGCTGAAAAGGAGAAAGAAATGGTCTGATCCCGGAGTAACTTTCCAGTTTGTTCGAAAAAGTCGACTCGAAATGTCAGGGAATTGAGAAATACCGAAACTAATCCTTTACCTTTACGAAAAACTAACAATGGGCAAAGGGCTATACACGTTTTTTTTATAAGAAACTGGTTTATAAGAAACTAGTACTAAGATGGCCAAAATTTTAAGAAACTCTAGTACTATGTCTGAGAAGTGCTAAGAAACTTCTCATGAATTTTATAGCAAATAGATCGTTGAACCTTTGTTATTGGGAAATATTATCTAACCATTTGTGTTTTCAACATAACAGAACACTGTTTATTCCTATATGATGTTTTGAATATCAAGAAACATATCTGCAGCAATGTTAGCGACCACATTGACAATTCATGCATTCAAAAAATAAGAAACCAATTAAGAAACTTTTAGTACTAAAATGGACAAAATTTCTTGTTAAATTAAGAAACTTTTAGTACTATGGCCTGATCCTAGTTTCTTATAAAAAAACGTGTATCTTTTCGTGACCAAAGCTTTGGAATAACCTTGAACTTGATGTCAAATAGGCACCATCCCTTGCCACCTTCAAGAAAAGAATCAAATCGTTGAAATCTGAATACGTTTTTGCCACGGATCCCTGAAATGCAGTTCTCATGGACTGACGACGGGGCTACCGTGCCTAGATAAATAAATAAAAATGAATGAATGAATGTTCTTACCGTCCGTAAGTTTTGACAGCATTCAAATAAATGTTGTGGAGCCTGTAGTGCATTTGACCACCATCCTTTGAAATTCCACCACCCATCTTTGCGGAGTATTATGCTGAAAATAAAAGCACGGCAGCACGGCAATCAGATCAAAATATATTGGGAAGGTAAAACAGAAAAGGGTGCAATTAAAGGTCGCAAACAAAATGAAAGACCGAGCTAAAGAAGTTCGAGAAGTTTCTTTCGCTTTACATTACTCTCCTAGAAAAAGAGCATTATGAGGAACCTGCACTGTTCTCCGTCAAACGAAGCGAATTTCATATGCTACATTTCATGATCCTTCCAGAAGTTATGATTTTGAGTGTTGATAGCCCCCCTCCAATCATGGGAGTTGTGGACACAATTTGGGCGTTGACCTGGCCTAAATTATCTTTAATGATTAAATGCATTTCGTAGCCTTGCTTGTCTTCAATTCACTGTTTATCTTCTCGTTCTTGTATGGGAGCACATCAGCATGCTATCAACGGTTCTGCATATGGCCTAACTGTGTTGAACTGCGCTGCGATTCGAAAGCCATATGCAGAACCGTTGATAGCATGCTGATGTGCTCCCATAGACTTATTACGTTGAGTCCTAGTAATCACTACCACCCACCCACCCACCCACCAGGAGCAAGGGGTGGGTGGGTGGTAGCGATTACTAGGACTCAACGTAATAAGTCTAGTGCTCCCATACAAGAACGAGAAGATAAACAGCGACTTGAAGACATGTAAGGTAACGAAATGCATTTAATCATTAAAGATAATTTAGGCCAGGTATTGTGGACACAATCAACACCCAAATTGTGTCCACAACTCCCATGCTCCCATCTAATGTTATCAAGACGCGCTGCACTGGATCTGTCAAACAACAAATGCTTACTGTTTAATTTTAGATCCAAGAGCCAGACACAAAAGGAAAAGTTATGAATCTTTCGGATCCATCAGCTATTTCAAATAACACAAGCCATGTGCAGGGATTGATTCCTTCAAAACATCAGTTTTTTGGAAGCACCCCCAAAGCTTTCAAAGTGGTGCAAAGCGGACAAAAACTGGCCTAAATCGTCGATTATCGTTGACTTTAGACACTCTGACAGGCAAAATCTAATGAGTCTGTGTTGCTCCATTTTATTTCTGCTGATTTTCAAAATGGTAATTATCATGATTTCAGCTGAGGCTTCACTCTCCAAGGCTTCTTTCCTATTGATTCACAAATTCTGTGTCGTACAAACACAAAGGTTAACAAGTTCTGTACCATCTGCGCCTTCCATGCAAACTGCACTTTTAATGTTAACATTTAAAATGCAGCAACTAAATATACTCGTTTGCAATCGACCATTCCATTATTCAACCGACCATAACCATATTTATCTATCTACCAGGAACTTCTTTTACTTACCTAATCAAACTCACAAAATGAATCGGAGATTTTGATTCTGAAATCCAAAAATCTTCCCGTTCTTGCTTCAAGACTCTCTCACATGATTCCATTAGTACGGTTTAATCTCTCCATTTTTTGTTTTCACTATAGCGATACATTTGCTGCATTTAAGCGCGCATTGCTTACAGTAACTCTTGATCCCAGCCCCAGATAAGTACCTGACATAATAGCTTTCTTCTCAACTGATAAATGCGAACACCCGTTTGCTCAAATTCTCGTTGCACGAGCTACAAGAAAAACCTGCTGCGAACTAACCTTGATTTATTGAGATCTATGACTTGTAAATTGTAAGCTGTGAATTGGATAGAACCAAGGTGACTGAAATTTGGCTACTATTAAGAGCGTTGAGCTAGGCTTGATGGTACTTCTAGCAGGAACACGCGAGTGGAGAAGCAAGGGTGAATTTCGTTAAAACCTGATAGACCTATTTCACAATCATTACGTTCAATTCGCGGCAAAACATGTGATTCCCTTTAACGCTAGAAATCTAAATCATATCATTGTGAATCAGGCTTAAACAAAAGAGTCAAGATTCAGAAATGAGAAAGGGATTTTTGCACGACCAAACGGATTCTAAACAGGGACTAAAATCTTAGGAAAATCGGAAGAAACTTAGAACATCGTCCATCATACGAACGTCGAAAGAAAATTCGAACGTCCCTTTGAAGGTCACTTCGAGCGTCGCTTCGCTTCGAGAAGTCGAACTTGAACTTATGAGCCAATCAAACGCTACAAATAGGCACGTGGGTTGACCATACTAAGAAAGTAGCCATATGATTGGTCGCGCCGTGAACGCAGCGGACATGGCCTAATTAGTCCCTGTATTGAAGCGTAAGGACATAAGTCCGTCAACTGAAGCGATAACAACAACAACAACAACGAGCGTAACTTAGAGGGACTTCTGTAATGTAGTCTAATCCAAATGCATGAAATGCGTAATCTGAAAGTGAGAATTCAAGATATTAAGGTAAAAATAATTGTTTTACAACGCATTTTTGCACAAGATTTCCGTGCCATATCCGTAAAGCTAATCTCAGGGCCTGTTCATATGGAGGCGAGCCAGCCCGCTTACCGGGCTGGATCTCTTTGCCGAGATCTCACCTCATCCCTAATTCCAATACAACATTTGATTTCTGTTCATATGAGTAGGCGGGCTGGCCCGCTTAGCGAGACCTCACTGGTGTAGTGGCGAGATCTCGGTAGGTGGGATGAAATTTTCCCATATGAACACTCCATCCCGGCTACCGAGACGAAAATGTCGCTATTGCTCATGCGCTGCGTCTCTAAACAATGGGCACGTGTCTCATTTTTGACACATGTCAAATTTCTGTCTCGGCAAGCGGGCTGGAATTTCTCCATATGAACACAAGATAAAACGGTCTCGCCTACCGGGCCAGCCCGGTAAGCGGGCTGGCTCGCCTCCATATGAACAGGCCCTCAGTAGCCTCAATCAAAAGAAGATTAAAATAAATAAAACGATATTTTGCAACTTGTTTACTTATGCACAATGCGCTCTTAAAATCAAGTCTTACGTGCAATATCGTAATCTTATCCGTCGTTATGAAGTAAAATGCAACACTAAAATAAAACATACTTGCTACGTACCATTACATACTTTGCTCTTTCTACAAAAGAAAACTCTATAAACAGTAAAAACAGCATCAGGCCATCTTAAAGCCAAACATTTTGCTGGTATATAAAACACCATTCGATCTACAATCTTTTCGGAATAGCTGAAAGTCTACTCCAAATTTGCTAGCGACACAGAGTTCCGCATTTTTCTTATTGGTGTATGTGCAACGATGTCCTTCAGTCGCGAAGCTCTATCTTCGAAGTTGAACTTTCCCTCCATACCCATTGAAAGCACGGAAATTAAGGAAAACGCTTCCTGCAAAAACGTCGTACAGATCCGCCTGAAGCAGTTTTTACAGTCAAACCTGTCAATGTTAAGACCAGCTTCCAGTCAGTGGAATCTTCCGAGCGGGCGGAAATTCTACTGTTGACGACAGAAATCGTTGCTTTGCAATTGTATAGAAATTTAAGGTTGAGTGACTTATTATTTGAATTGCTGCTCCGTCCGCTCAGAAAATTACATTGACTGGAAATCCGCCTTTACGATGTAACAAATTCACGAACGTAAAAAAGTTGAAGTACTCTTGATCTTGAAGCAGTTGTAAGGTTTGAGTACAACAAATTGGTAGGTTCGTTATAAAGTTGAACGATGAACATCACCTCGGGTTAAGACCATTTGTGCATAAAACAATTCTTTCAATATCTCGACCTCTCGTGAATAAAAGTACGCGAAGGATGAACTAAAATTCGTTTCGAGAAATTTACAATCATTTTGTCTCTAATTCTGGCAAGAACAGAAACTCTTGTTGTTGCGTGTATTGCAATTGTACAAAGATCAATAAGTAAAATGTAAACACCTCGATGCGATCGAAATAAGCACGACGTTTCGAGTTATGGCGTAATAACAGGCTAGCGAACCTATACGCACTACTGTGGTGGATACGCCATACAGAGGCGGGGTATTATGCTTGTTGTGGTGGACACGCCATACAGAGGCGGGGTATTATGCTAACGTGGTGGGGTATTATGCTTGTTGTGGTGGATACGCCATACCGAGGCGGGGTATTATGCTAACGTGGTGGGGTATTATGCTTGTTGTGGTGGATACGCCATACCGAGGCGGGGTATTATGCTAACGTGGTGGGGTATTATGCTTGATGTGGTGGATACGCCATACAGAGGCGGGGTATTATGCTAACGTGGTGGGGTATTATGCTTGATGTGGTGGATACGCCATACAGAGGCGGAGCATAATGCCCCACCACGTAAGCATAATACCCCGCCTCTGTATGGCGTATCCACAACAACAAGCATAATACCCCACCACGTTAGCATAATACCCCGCCTCTGTATGGCGTATCCACAACAACAAGCATAATACCCCACCACGTTAGCATAATACCCCGCCTCTGTATGGCGTATCCACAACAACAAGCATAATACCCCACCACGTTAGCATAATACCCCGCCTCTGTATGGCGTATCCACCACATCAAGCATAATACCCCACCACGTTAGCATAATACCCCGCCTCCGTATGGCGTATCCACCACATCAAGCATAATACCCCACCACGTTAGCATAATACCCCGCCTCCGTATGGCGTATCCACCACATCAAGCATAATACCCCACCACGTTAGCATAATACCCCGCCTCTGTATGGCGTATCCACCACAGTAGTGCGTATAGGTTCGCTAGCGTGAATAACGGGTTATGCTCGAAACGTTGTCCTTATTTCAATTTGCGCCGAGTGCTTTTATTTTACTTATTTACTTGTTTATCTCTGGCAAGAATACCTAGCTAAGGGACCTTACTGGGATCAAAGTCGGGATAAAAGAAAACAATTCGAATCATGACAGCAAAATTGAAGACGAATCAAAACACAAAAAAGAATGTCTATAAAATAGCAAATCTTCCCAGTCCCTACTTTACAAGGCTTACCTAGCCTTCTTCGGATACCTCTCGATGACCTTCTGGTATCAGATCTTTTCGTTAAGTATGTAAGATGTTTCTTTCAATTCCAAGAATTCATATCATTCTTCCTTGTATTAGTACCCGGAAGTGCATCTGCTCGATATGTTGCCGTTATTTATTAAGTATGTCAATTGATGTTAATCGGAGTCGTCGAATGCTATTTTGCTTCCAGCGTATTCTTGTATCGTTCCTTTGTTAGCTGCTTTTGCAGAGTTGGGAGTGCCTCCTCGACCTAGTGGGAGAGGAGGGAAAATACATTGCTACAGACCACAGGGTAGTCATTGTCTGTTGCTCCTTGTGGTATCGTCCCCGTAGTGTGGTATAGTCGTATGGTAATTAGAAAGTATAGTAGTTTGTAGCCTTGTATTGTAACATTTTAGGTGAATAAAAAAAAAAATACATTGAGGCCCCGTTTACACTATACCGTCATGAAAACGGTACGAAATCATGCCGTTTTGGCCTTCCGTTTACACTGAAACGTTTTTGACGATTTTGAAATGGTACGATTTGATAACGGCATGAAACGTTTCAGTGTAAACGCTTGAAAACGGAACGATTTCGTTACTGATTGAAAGGGAGGCAAATTATTCCTTTGTCTCTCTTGGCATGATTTCGTACCGTTTTCATTTGAAAACGGTATAGTGTAAACGGGGCATGAATTCATCAACTTTATTGTGGCAACTGGCAAAATGAAGCAAGAAAGTAACTTTGCTGGCATTGCCAGGATCGTGACTCCTCTGGTGTTTTCAGTTGGAAGCTAAATGAAGTCATTTGCGAAAATTTATCAAAGGCCTAAAAGGGTAAATTCGTTTTTACACGTGGATAAAACAAATTCCTTGCATGATTTTTTCACCCAACTCTAAACCCCTGGAAAGAAATCCGTTTACCTCCTTACATTAGGTAAAAACATGCCTCTGTCTGGTAACCGACAAACTCCTAAAGCAACAACCGAGGAACTTTGTCCTACTAGGGCCAAGTGAATGTATCAAGCCTGGTGGCTGTGGCCAAAGTGATACATTAAAATCGAAAACTTTCGGACAAATAAACTTTCGGACAAAGTTTTGTCCGGAAGTACTTTCGGATCCAACATAAAGAGCCGCCTAAAAAGTAGGGTTTGCTGGGGGTAAAATTTGAAAGTTTGGGGTAAAATGGGTAGGGTGAAAAATTTGGATAAATTTGCCAAAATCTTTGTTCATATTTTCTCTAGCTAGAGCCACTCAAACTACCCTCCTTGACATAGTGAATGTTGATTTATCAGTTTTCAACTCTACTGTCTTCCAGCAATCAACACTACCCACTTTACCCCAGCCTACCCACTTTCACCCAGTGGACCATACTATGAAAACTTACCTCTTCCACGGCCACCAAACCCTCGCCCTCGGCCACCAAACCCACGGCCACCACCTCTACCACCGCCTCGACCGCCACCATCTCTTGCTTTAGCGAAATTCACTCGAATGTTTCGTCCATCAACTTCTTTACCATTTGATTTCTTTTGAGCTGCTTGTGCTGATGGGATATCATCGTATTCCACATAGCCAAAACTGGAAAACAATGGTTCAATATTTAACCCTATTTTGGTTGGGGGGGCAAATTCGCCCCCCTAGTAGATTTTTTTAAATAACTCTGCCAGGAAGAATGTCATAGCCCTGAAACTTCTTGACTTTTTGCAACTACGTATTGTGCAACTTCTCAAAAAGTTTCATTGAAATATGGTGAAAAATGAGGGGGCTGGAGACAATTTTCTGGGATTGACCCAGGAAAAATCGCAAATTCTCAAATCTCAATTATCGCGAAAAAAGGAGCAGAAGTGGGATATTTTACAAATTTCTTTAGTAATGTAGTGTTATTTGATGCATTCTATCACAAGTGTCATGTCTGGATGGAAATGTGCTCCAAATTTAATTTTATCGTGATTTTCCTGATTTTGGCCAATTTTGCCGCTTTTCTTGACCACACAAAGGAAAATGCTGACGTAAGCAAAAATGATTGCTACTTTTAGGTTCATTTTTATATTTACAGAAAGTACATGCCAGAGGCTTTTAGCACACCAAATTTGGTTGCTCTACCTATTACCAGTCAAGAGTTAGGTAGGGGGGCTTTTTTGCCTCAAATAGCCCAACCACTATAGGGTTAAGTAGGCCTTAACTACACTTATGATTATGTATCCCTTGTATCCCAGCGGTAAACCTTGCTCAAAAGGGACTCATAATGAAACAGTGAAAAACCTGGCCCTATTTTCTTCAATCATCAATGAAATTATGATGGAACCATGACTTCGAATCTCGATCCCGTGGGGGTGTTTTAAATTCTTCAATCGAATCGAAAATTCCATTTCATTTACACCTTGACAAAAGCAATAGACCTCTTAGCTATTCTAAAAAAGAATCTGGATCGAACGATATTTCATTACATTTAATAGAATTTTCGAATGTGCACAATACTGATAGAAGCTCTAACGCCACTCGATCGAACCTCGTGTATAAAAATGAATAAAAATATCGCTCGATCCAGACTCTTTTGTAGAATAGCTAAAAGGTCTATTCACAAATCCCGCAACCTGATTGGTACTGTAGGAATCGCGAAGTTTGCGCCTAAATAGGGCCAGGTTTTTCAGAGTAATATTATGAGTCTCTTTTGACTGAAGCGCCATCATCAAGTCAAAGAGCACAGGGAAACAGGAGACTCATCGTCATAAGTCTACGTTTAACTACGTGGTGCGTCATAAACTCATCTTATTTCAAAGGCAGAATCAGAAGCAGGCACCACAACTCCCAATTCTTTATTTTTTCGCTGATTGGATCAGATACACGATTGTCGTCAGTGTTGAAGTCCTGCATAAGAACAGCAGGCAACTGTTCACAGGACAACGCTAAGACGCAAATTACATCATCATCTCCAAACAGTCAACAAACCTTTGATATGTCATTGTTAAATAGTTTGAAAGTGAAAACATCACAATATGACAATAAACATCTTGATGTTTGTCAGCATAACCATCTTGATGTTTGTCAGCATAACCATCTTGATGTTTGTCAGCGAAGTGCGCTAGATAGTTCAGGAACATGGTACAACACAATTCTTGTCGTGGTGTAATGCTCAATAGTTACCTGTGGTGAAAGCTTAGAGCCCCAACAGAAAGGGGTTCAGTAGAGGAGCCTTTACAGTTGGTGAAGGTTGAGGTGAAGTTGCGTTTTTCAGCGCCAGTTGTTAGGATCGCAGAAATAGAGCAAGACCTAATTCAGTTTGCGACCCCTTGTCATGACGCACAAGTGGTGGGGTCCTACCGTCCGCCTGACTGTTCTTGCTGCAAAGTCAGAGAATTACACCACTGCACCACAATACCTTAAGTTACATAGGTCCAAATATGGATTCTCACAAGAAACTTGGGGGAGGGGCATTTAGTCGTGAGTGGCATTCAGTCACCATAAGAAATCAATTTGCTTCTTCAATTTAGAAAATATTACTCAGAATGAAGCAGAGGATGCTGCTGGTTTCATGTTCCAACGAGTTCAATTTGTATCAGCTCTGTCTAGTGGTCTCAAGCTACGAACTTAATAAGGACATTTACTGTTTCCATAGACCACTTTCTTGGTTAACTACGACTCAGAGGTGCAAAATGGATCGGAAACTGGGAACTAGGTTCCCAGAAAATTGTCAGCTTTGCCAGAAAAATTTTCAATGAAAGTTTTCTCACACAAGGAGATGAATGTTTTACAATTTCTGCGAAAAAGAGAAAATACTTTAACTCTTCTATTATGCTGATCTGATCATAATCCCTGGTAAAATGGTAGGGTTTGCGAACATCAAGATGTCCAAGGATTCTCATGAATTTTCAAGCAATCGTCCCTTAAGTAGGTAAGGAGAGTTTGTGAAAGATAATTTTGATTCTCGGGGGTTTGACTGGAATATCCATTGGCCCTTTTCAGCACTTCATGGCCAGCAAAGACATTTTGCATAACATAATATGACTTCAAAGAAAATTTTCCCTACTTGCCAGGTTCTCAGAAAATAAAATATTATTTCCACCTCTGCACTATGCCTTCTTATCCGGGATAACTTTCATCTGAAGGACGAGCCACAAGCGGGTGAGCAACGGTACAGTTGCAAAAGATAACGAATATCCCAAAACGAAGAGTCGGTGTTTGACAAAATAATCATCACGCATTATGCACCAAATTGGAACCAAATGCCAATAATGTTTTAGCAGCAGGTCTAAGTTAGATCCAGAAATTTAGTTCACTAGGATTGGACGTACAATTCTGGAGTTAGCTAAGGGTTATTTTGTGTGGGACCTATTTTTGAACATTCTCTAAAGATAATTACAGTCTGTCTCAAATTAGATGTCACCTGCAAATAAATGCCCGCGAAAAACAACAAAGGATTTTCACGTTATCGCAAATCTTAGGTGACAAAAAATTTGAGACGGAATTTGGAAATCCTGATACCATTTACGTTTTCCCCGAATTTTAGCATTAAAGAAACTTTTCAGGATAATTATTTGGGATATTTTCATGAGCGAATCAATGACAAAACATAAAAAATAACTCTTACAGATTATCAAACAAACTAACCCAGTTATCATTTAATTGAAATGCGAAAATTCTCACAGTAATAGAGTATATCCAGGCCTCCAAACGTTTTGAATAAGTTGGTAATAAAAACCTGTCCGCAAATTCTCCCCTCTCCTTAAATAGTTTGCTTTGGTTATACTTACAATCTTTTTTGTATTAGCTAAATAGCATCTTGTGTCATATAATTAGTTCTATTTTAGGTCTTATGTGATCTATGTTAAATGCCAGGGGGTAGTCATGACATTTTCCTTCCACCTGGTATCGTCCTTGCAGTGTGGTATAGTGCTTCGTAGTTAGTGTCTTAGGTAATTCATCACTGAATATATGGAAAATGTTTCAATGGAATGGTCCAACATGCAACCAATGGAATGGTCCAACATGCAACCAATGGAATGGTCCAACATGCATCCAATGGAATGGTCCAACATGCAACTGCAATGCCTGTCGTTTTATTGTAAATATTGTATAAACTGCATTGAAAATAATTATTAGTTTTATTTCTTTTTTTATTAATTGTGTCCATCGATTTTGATTAGTTCGCTTGTACATATGTATATAGCTGACTAGAAAAACAGTATTTTTGTAAAAATAAATCGATGTAAAATAAAGTCACAACAACAACAACAACAAAAAAAACTAACCCTCTTGGTTTTCCGGTTTCCCTGTCGGTAGCTATTCTCACATCTTTACTTCCTTTGAAAACTTTCATGAGAGATTCTTTGGTTGCATCAAATGACAAGTTCCCAACAAACAAAGTGTTGCTTGGTTCATCAAAATCTCCTCCTCCTCTGCCACCACTTCCTGGGGTTCCTCCGCGACCACCACGACCACCGCGACCTGCAAATGGTTGCATTAGTCTTAGCAATTAACTGTAAGTTGAAACAATGATGGGCCCAACCTTTAGAGCGGAAAATTTTGTTGCACAATTCATATCTATAAAATACTTAAAACGCTATATAAAAATGCACGCTAAGGGATCGTCTCTAAATTATCGTATAGCTTTTATGCGAATTGATACGAATTCATTCGTATACGCGAAAAGGTGTTATACGATTTAATTCGTATAGCCGCACAAGAGATAAGAACTGTATACGAATTTTTGATTTCCATACGAATTTTGATACGAATTTGATACGATTTTGATAATAATTGTGTTTACGAATTGCTTCTACGACTTTGATATGAACTGCATACGAATCACATACGAATTGTATACGAATATTTGAAGACGATCCCTAAATGCATTGGGTAGTGCCCTTCGTCTGAAGTAAAAAAACTTACATAAAACGAAGAATATAGAAGAGAAAGTAAGTTTTTAACAGAATAGGGGGGGATGGAGCAAGTAGCAAAAGAATGTGACAAGCGAAGGTAAATATTCAAAAGAAAGAGAAGATGAATTATAGAAAAGAAAACTGCTTCTCAAGACTTTTCAGAACACGTGTGTTCAGTTTAAAAATTACTCTCTCTTCTCATGTCTTCGTTTGTCGTCTACAAGAGAATTATATATTCACAAAAGGAATTTCAATTTAAGATCCAAAGACAGAAAACTTCTAGCCATTTATAATATCTTTCTTGAAGATCTCATGTCGATCCTGCATTAAAGTGGACCAAATTCAAACATCAAGTTCTTCATCATCATCAACATTGATTTATTTTAAGTAGGCTATGATGAAGTTGAAAACGAATAGCTAAAGTACAGCTAATTGAGGCCTACTCTATACAATTTTTACAATGTCTAAAAGGATAAAAAAAAATTTACAATGTTTACACATAAATATAAATTACAGGATAAAAACGACTATCCTGTTAGGAAGCCAACTTGCGGATTAAATGTTTGCGAAGTCTTCAGTTGCATTCACCACCTTTCCAACATTTAATTCGTTTTTTGAAAATAGGAGGTAAGGCTTTTGAAAATAGGAGGTAAGTTCTAGGCAAAGCAATACGACTGACAAATTAGGCCTCACCTCCTCTACCCCTTCCTCTTGGAGTTGAACCTCGTGGTTGTGTTACTTCAATTTTTACGTTCCTTCCATCTAATTCACTTCCATTGAGTTCTGTAACAGCTTTTGCTTCTTCACTGGTTTCAAAGTCAGCATATCCAAAACTGTGGTCAGAAAAAATTAACAGATGAGAGTCAGTTTTGATTCCTCATGGGCTTTAACCCACTGTATGGGGGGGGCACATTACTTTCCTCGGACAATAAAAGTATCTACACCCAGGGGGGGCACTTGTGAAAATTTTGATAGGGATCCTCGTGTCATTTTTTTGGGTTTGAAATTTACGAAAATGTCATTTTTTTTTGGTTTCGCTAAGTTGGCGTCATTTTTTTGGGGTTGAAAAAATTGCCGTCATTTTTTTGGGTTCATTGAAAATTTGCGTCATTTTTTTGGGTTACTGAACTTTGAATTTAGAAAATTATAATCTCAATCAATTAATGGAAGTGCTATAGGTTGTTGAATAATTCTTTCTTCCCAATTACACTGAATCAGAACTTTTACCTACTCTATGTGTCAATTCATTGATATATTTTTTAGAAAGAATAGTTGGTTGCTAACAAATAACATGATGATTTTGACAAATCATAAGAGTTGCTGTGATGGTCTCCAAATTCAATATCAGTTTTACTATCTTGTGCAGAATTGTAAGGTGCAATTTTCTCAATTTAACTTGTTGTACAAAAAGGATAGTTATGGGGGCTCTCGAATAATTCCGTCATTTTTTTGGGTTTGAAAATTTTGGGCCTGTCATTTTTTTGGGTGGATTAAAAATCTGTCCAAATGAGCATCCCTATCTTAAATTTTATAGAGTGCCCCCCCTGGGTATCTACAAGTTATTGTAAAATAAATTGCTACAATGCAATGTATACTGAAAGTTTAAAACATAAAGGGAAACACCCCTATTTACAGCAGTAGGGATCAAGCAGACCTTACTTTGATAATGGTTCCCAAAGAGGTGTTGGTACAATGATATAAATGTAAGAAAAAATATAGAAAAGTAATGTGGTTGTCTTTGGTACAGAACATCGTTTATGAGATAAAACAGAATCTCAATAAAAGACACAAAATTGATCTTCCTCTTTCTGTACACCTTGAAAAAATTTTTAAAGAATTTCCCTTGCCTATCAGATATCAGTATTCCCTGGTGATGCTGATCAGTTAAACAAACATGGTTTGCCGCGTGTCACAGCCAATTCTCTTTGCACGGCTATTTTCACCAAAGCTTGCATACACTTGAAAGATTTCCTTTAACTGAGATTGTCTGAGCAGTAAAGAGCTACGAGTTTTGAAACATTTACTGGGTAGTCAAACGTGGGATGTTTAAAAAGCCATATTCTTATGAAAAACTAGCCACATCGTGTTTGTTGAGGTTATATTGCAGAACTTCTGTTGATTACGACAGGAGTTCGGTGAACAATACTTGTAAAAACTAAATAGAAAACATCAGTCTATTTTGGTACAACTGGAACCTTGATTTTTAGATATCAGAGACAGTCTTACCCTCTTGATCTGCCTTCTTCATTCATGATGACTCTCACACTAACTGGGTTGTGTTCATTTTCTTCCAAGAATTCTTTCAAACTTTCTTCATTTGCACTCCACGGTAAATTGCCCATGAAAACTGATTTTGACTCATTGTCTGCAAAAAGGTGAGATCTTTATCACACACTAAACAAATTCTCAGACAGCTAATTCATAAGTGGGATCAAAGGTACAAAGTTCTAGCTGGTTTCATGGCAGTGGATAGCCTTAATGGCAAAATGTGGACCAAAAAATGTTTGGAATGAACTTTCCTTGCATTCATCAATATTTCATTCTTTTCAGATTTTAGGAAAGTTCCTGGAATAAATTTTCATGAATGTTGGCATAAAAGTGTTGCAAAAGTTTTATCCTCTTAAAGTAGTGATGTGTCCTAGAACAGTAAAACTGCACAGATGAAAACCAACACTTCTGACCCCATTTTAGCACCAATTCCCACTCTGGAGCAAAGTTGTAGTCTTTATGGGTAGGTCTTCACTGTACTAGATTTGATTGAAAATATTAGCTGAGAAATGAAGTCAGCATTCAAAGCACCTGGTGAGTAAAACTAATTGGAACAAAGGTGCATTTGCTTAGATCAGAAGCAAATTTGTCATCAACAAGAAAGCTCTGTGTCTGAACAGCAGGCAACTGTTCACAGAACAATCCTAAGACGCAAATTACATCATCATTTCCACTACAGGCTTCATTTAAAACATTGTGTGCCTGCAACAAATGGCATGGAAAATTTGCCTGCAATATTTTATTGGGGCGATAGCCCTCACCATCCTATGTACATGGGTGATAAGAAACCCTGGTGGAAATTTCCCTACGAAAAGGCCTAGGTGCATAATGTGAACACATGAAAAGAGAAGTACCTGTTCCATTAGCATCAACTTTCTTTGCCTTTGCCTTAGGCTTTGGTGCTGGTTTTGCCTCTTCTTCCTCCTCCGACGATGATTCCTCCTCTTCTGATGAATCTTCCTCTGCACCCTTCTGTATTCCATTCTTTTTTGGTGCTTTTCCCTCTTCTTCATCTGACTCAGATTCAGATTCTGACTCCTCTTTTGCAACTGGTGCTGGTTTTGTGGCTGGCTTAGTTTCTTCCTCGTCATCACTATCAGAGTCATCTTCATCCGAGGAGCTTTCTTCTTTGGCAACCTTTGGCAATAGTATACATGTTTAAGTACCTTGTGAATACATCATCTGCCATATTAAAAACATTGTAATACAATGTAATGTAACGTAATGTAATGAGTTGTGCTTGTAAATTTATCACAACCCTGACCTTACATCTGATGTGGGACAGAATCTAGTATTGTAATAGCATCCATTAGATGTCAAATTGTTCGTAGTGTTTGTTTTATTTAGGTTAGCATTGCATGTCTTTTCATATTGGCTATGGAGTAGTCATTGTCTTCCGCTCCCCATGCTATCGTCCCTGTAGTGTTGTGTAGTAATTAGAACCATATAGTAGAATGTAAGATTTGTTGTATATAACATTTTTAAAGAATAAAAAAACATTAAAGAAAGGGAGTAAACAAGAATGGAACAGGTTAGGCCTTGCAACATGAGGGGCTTGATCTTGATCAGCCTTTGGTAAAAAGATAAGTGCTGAAGTGTTATGCAAATATATCATATATAACTAACATCTGATGTAACATTTAAGGGAATGGCTACACCAGAACAGAACAGGTGAAGCAAGTGGTGGTTTCTCGTTCCAGGAATTCGACTCACAGAAGTAGCTGAACGATAACTAAAATCCACTAAATCTTTCCAAGATAGGTATTAATGTTTGTGGGACTCCACTCAAGCCCTCTCCATCTGATTTTTTCTGGCTGAAACATCAATGAATTATAACATAACATCACAACCACTGCAGCGACTATCTAGCAAAATATCTGTTAAATGAAATAAGACCATCATGTTGCTACCTACATTCAATCCCTGTACCGAACAAATCCCATCCCAGTCAATTTCCGGCCCGCCCAGTTTAAAGCATTATAACAGTGAACAACTCCCTCAAAGATTTTTGGTGAATGCTTCTCCAACAACTAAGCATGATGCTTTTCTTCCACTTTAAAGTCCAACCTGTTTTATATTCTGGGTTTATTTGTACACTGTTAATGACAATTTTAAATAGATTGAAAATTGCCCGCCTAACTCTACCAAGGCGAGCAATGTACTGCTCACCTGCTAAAATACTCATGGCCAGGCCTTACATCATTACCATTTCATCTTATATCGGGCTGGGGTGGGAGTGGGGTTCTGATCATATTGAAGGGCTTTGGTACGCACTGCAGTGGTTTCACTGTTTGTTTTTCTGAGCAGTTCCCCTGATGAATGGGAAGATTGCACAATGATAATGCAGTTTGTATTGAGTTGATATCTGATTTGACCATTTACAAGATACTGGATTGGCCTCATGCCACTTTCAAAACATTTTCATTTGAAAATGCAAACAGCATGAAGCATATCGGATAAGTGCATTCTGACACACACACACCAATCCAATATGAAACAATAATGGTATCATGTAAATAAAACTTAGAATCTTATTTCTTTTTCTTGTAGTCACTACCAAACTAGCAAATACTGTATGTTATACCAATAGCTTGATTCAATATTCAATAGATAAATGAAGCCTGAATGTACTTTTCCAATTGGCAAAAGTTAATAAGATTTGCCTCATTTTACACAATATGCATCATCAGCTACCAAAGGTACCATTACCTGTTTAGCTTTCTGCTGTACTGGTTTGACAGGTTTTGGTGGTTCATCATCATCACTGTCGCTATCCTCATCTGAAGAGCTTTCTTCTTTTGCAGCAGCTTTCTTAGCTACAGGGGCTGGTTTAGGAGCTTCCTCTTCCTCATCTGAACTGTCATCATCTGAAGAACTCTCTTCTTTGGCAGCTGCTTTAGCAGGTGCCTTTTTGACAGGGGCAGGTGCCATCTCTTCATCTGAGCTGTCATCATCTGAGGAGCTTTCTTCTTTGGCAGCTGCTTTAGTAGGCGCCTTTTTGACAGGGGCAGGGGCTGGTGCCATATCTTCATCTGAGCTGTCATCATCTGAGGAGCTCTCTTCTTTGGGAGCTGGCTTAGCAGGTACCTTTTTCACAGGGGCAGGGGCTGGTGCCATCTCTTCATCTGAACTGTCGTCACTATCACTGTCATCAGAACTGTCTTTCGCTTTGGCCTTGGCTGCAAAATAATTTTAAAAAGGTATCATGCACTATATCAGACAATGCGAAGATACAATCATGGCTAAGATCATATTTAGAACATTTGAAGTTTGAAACATACTGTAGTGCACTCTTCAATTTGTGGTGCATGCAAACATATATCAATTGTATTTACTGTACTTCTTACTTGGATCAGAAGCAAATTTGTCGTCAGTGAGAGAGTCCTGCTTTTGAACAGCAGGCAACTATTCACAGAACAATTCTAAGACGCAAATTACATCATCATTTCCATTGTATATCCACAATAACTGAATGACTTGTGAAGTCGTTTCAAGTTCCCCCAAAGAATAATGGGGATGACAGCATCTTTATTCCCAATTCAATACTGGGTGACTAAAAAAAGTAGAAAAGTTAGGAAGGTTGTGGAATAAATAGCATTTGGCCAATATCCAAAATTAAAATGTTAGTCTTTCAGTAAAAGCTAACCTAGGTGCAAAAATTTTTTGGTAAACTAGAAACAACGATTGCCAGTGAGTGCTGCGCATTGTATTGTTTGCACAGGTCCATTCCCTGTTTCCGCAGCTTACACTCATTGAATTGTGATGCATGACAAATTGGTACATTGGCTTTGAGTTGATTAACTAAAGGGGAGATGTGACGTAAATGTCCTTTTGCTGCCAATAAAAGTAAATTCCGACCATTCCGATTTCAAAGCCGCTGACTGAAGTCACTTTGCTAAATTGTTAAAAACAGACAGAAAAACATACAAGCATCGAGAATCCACCATACCTAGCAAAGCCACTGCGCAGGAATAGGTGGCTGCTTCGCAGCAATCACTCATCTTATAGACCCAGAAATTGGGAAAATGCTGCTATGGGATTTGTAAGGAAATGAAAATTCTGCGTTTCATTCTGGTCCAATAAATTCAATGCAGTTGTCTGTTTGAGAAACAGGATTTATATTTCAAGTAAATCATGGACCAGAATGAGATGTAGACTTCTCATTCTCATAAAAACAAAACACTCTCCGTCATTTTCTAATTTGTGGGCCTAAACGATGAATGCTTTTCCAAACAAACTTTTCACAACAATGTTAGCCTTTGACTGGTAGATTAAAATTTAGTTTAGAATATTGGCCATGTACCAGTCCGCAGAAAGTGACGACTACACATGCAAGATTCTTACAAAAACTGTAAGCGCACACCGATTTTGAATGAGATCTTTTCTTCGCTACTTTTGATGCAAAGGAAATAAATACCTTGAATGACAGCATGCCACAACACAACTTTGTACACCTGCATCGTTGACAACTGCTAAACTCTGCAGACTGGGCAGTTTACTTTTTATTCCACGGCCCTCCAAACATTTGAATTGTTTCTGATTCATCTGGTATAATCTTCTGGCAAAGCAAATTTAGAAAAAAACTATATAAACATCTTACCTTTCACTTCAACTTTCTCCTCAACAACAACAGGAGCTTTCTTCTTCTTTGATTTCTCTTTCTTCGCAGGTTTCTCTTCCATTACTGGTTCTGGAACAACTTCCTTATTTTTCTTCTTAGACTTCTTTTTCTCTTTTTCTGGGACAACAGTAACTGGTGGCATTTCTTCATTGACAGGTTGTTGCTTCTTTTTCTTTTTTTCTTTCTTTGCAGCCTTTGTTACTGGTTCCTCTGCAACTACTTCTGATGTCTCCTCAATCTACAAAGATGCATCAAAGTCAACATACTTTCAAACCTTTGACAATAGTCGCCTGTATGGAAAGTATGGCACTTGCACATCACAAGAGACAATGGGGATCAAAACAGACAATAGATAAACAATAGAGGATCCTTCTTGCACACCAGAGGTCTTGGTGTGCAAGAAACGCTAAATCTCAAAGCAATGCTAGAATATATCCAGGCCTCCAAACGTTTTGAATAAGTTGGTAATGAAAACCTGTCCGCAAATTTTCCCCTCTCCTTAAATATATAGTTTTCTTTAATCGTTTATCTGTAAATCTTTTTTGTATTAACTAAATAGCATCTTGTGTCATATAATTAGTTGCATTTTCTTATGTGTTCTATGTTAAATGCCAGGGGGTAGTCATTCAAAATAACAAAATTTGAAAACGAAAGGGGGTGAAATCTTACAATCAATCCTTTTGGTTTTCTACCAATTGCAAGCATAAGGTCTTTCCAGTGCATGCAGCAAAGTTTCCAGTCTGGTTGTTTAGATGTGTTACAGGCTACTAGCCTAATACTATACACTACACATACTATATTATATTATTATTATTATTATTATTATTATTATTATTATTATTATTATTATTATTATTATCATTATTATTATAAGCTTTTTATAAGCTTATTATATTCTTTTAAGCTTTTAATGGTAGTATATAAGGACATTATAGATCTTACTTTTGAACTGTGTGAGTATGCAACCAATGCCCAATTTTGGAGAGTTGGCTGGATAGACTAGGTTTCAGCTTTTATTGTATTTTAAATTGTTTTGAATGAAAGTTTCCATTATTATTATCATTATTATTATTATATTTTTGCTCCTCCTGGTATTGTCCTTGTAGTGTGGTATAGTGCTTTGTAGTTTCTGTCTTAGGTAATTCATCATTGTAAAATTTATACTGAATACAAAAAAGAGGTCTTGGTGAAAACTGTGCTACTTTCCACTGGCAAACTGGCATGAGTCATACTCATATAAATCAGATGTTTCAAAAGAAAGACAAGAAGCAAATAAGTCCCTGCCCCTTGAAATGAATGACTGCTTTGAACTTTCTTTGCCAAAGCTGGATCTTCTCGGTTGGATATTTGTGTCAGTTCAATTTTTTAGAGGTCCCATGAGTAAATGACATTGTACATAAGTCAGATTTCACGACAGAATACGGATTCTGACAGTCATTTTAGCAGCATTCAGTCAGACTGGAAAGTTTGCACTGTGTGGGCAATATCTTGTGCATGCAGGAGTGTAGACGGCTTTCAACCTGAGCCACGCAGTAGGCAATAAGCAAAGGATCTATTGTTATAATCTATTCTTCTCAACCGCAAATTTTCCACACAGTCTTACTTAGGCCATCAACTTGCCCGCACAAGATAAAAACTTTCCAGTCTGGAAATTCAGAAACAAAACTGAAAAAGTCTTTATATTTTAGTAGTCAGGCCTTTTTGTTTTACGCGAGCGATCGCTCGCGATCGCGTCAGCACTCGCGCAGACATGATCACGCGAGCTCTTTATAGCTCTCGCAAAATTGCCAATTTTAGGGGAAATCGCTCTCAACGATTTCTTGTGAAATGCAATTAGGATAAGATTCTCCTTGATCAATGAACAAATCTTCTGTTAAGTTGTGAAAAACGGCATTAATGGATTTGACCTCAGGTGGAAATGATCATACTTCAAGAAAACATCTTTTTCGGGAAAACGAAATACAGTAGTATAAACATGCGATAGAAACCTGATATTAGAATAACTACATTATAAGCTCAGAGTTAAAGCTGGAAAGTATCTTACTGGGATCGGTAGGGGAGATGATTTAATTAAACATTGGTTCTAAGAGCAACGGAAATATGATTTAGAGAACTTCAACATCGTGAACGGGGCCTAAAATACTAAAAGAAGGGAACCAACTTTCGGAGGAAATTTTAAGTCTTTCAAGAAGACAAGGAATCATCCTCATAGAAACCGCAAATGGGGAATCAACATTGTAGCAGAAGGCTCATCGATGGTACAAATATGATTGCCAGACATCAGATTCGTCATTTCATCAATCAATGTGCATCGATCCTTTACGTTTATCATTGAATGCAAAACCTTTCTTCCCATTTAAAGCTCTTCGATATGAGAGCGTCGTACTGTCTACCGTATCTTAACTGAATTACGGCGAATAAAATTGTGGTCTAAATTAAAGAAGGAGCCAAGAAAATTCCCTGCCCGATGTTCAGAGTTGATAAATAGTAAGACCAAATACACTCCAGAAACAGAAGATAGAAAGTAAAGATTCATTGTGATGAGACAAGACGAAAAAACGATGGTATCCTTCCCGTGCTTACCATATGATTGAAAAGACTAACATTTAGTGTTCTAGCGATTCATTCTCATTTGACAATAATAATATCGAGATTCATTGTAACTTGCTTTTCCAAGGAATAAACAGTGCTTGTGAATCTTTACCTGAGCGATCGCTCGCGCAAACGAAATTACGCGAGCGTTCTGGCACTCTCGTGCAACTTTCCTCAAGAAAAGGCCTGAGTAGTCCATAAGCCCCTATGGAAAGAAAGGGTTGTGCGCCGCCGGACATGTCCAGCGCACAGGGCACTTAGTTTCTATTGTTTTCATTGTTTTATTGGCCCACTGTCCAGCGCACTGTCCGGCGCACAAAAATTTAACTTTCCATACTGGGTCCAAAGTGGAACTTTCAAACAAAAGGTGAAGAAACCAACATGAACCTGGCTAGAGGCTAACCTTCTATCCATGACATGTCAGTTAAACTTAGATTTGCAGTCAGGACGATATCGATAAAGCGACACCAAAAAGGTATCGGAAAGCCAATGCCTTATATTTCATGTAAACCATCGCAATTTCAGTAGGAAAAGCAGTAAATGCCCCTAAAATCATAAATGAAGGCATCGAATAACCAATATAATGAGATATTCGAGTTCTGGGGCCTTTTTGCTACAAATCGGTACTTTTTTCTTGTTCATAGCTTGATTTTATGTGAAGTGCGGCGACTCGCACGAAGGCCACACGATGTACTGTGACGAAAAGACGTTGATGGAGGTTGCACAGAATTTTCTTAGGTAAATGATTAATTTTCTCGTATTGACTAGGCATTGAGGAATCTAATGATATGTTTTTTGTTTTGGTGTCGCGTTTTTTTCATAAGTGACACGTTTTAGTAACTGTAAAAGTTGCTAAAATGTTTAATTTTTTCATGAATCAAGAGCGAGTTTTCTCAATGGGTACGGAAAACCGATACCTTATATATTGATGTTGAGATCTGAAAAATGTCTTTGTCTGTATTCCTATCATTATATTGGGAAGACAATAGGGGTATCGGTGTTTCGATATCGTCCTGACTGGTGAGACATGCCTAGAACTTAGAAGAAGTAGAAGGCTGTCCTCAGCAAAATTCGTCAGCTTTGATGTTAACTGGCAACTCTTCATTGTATCTCCTAAAGTCTCTAAGTCCATTCTTTAAAAGGAACTACATTCACGGCTTTTTTTAACAACGGGCACCACAAGATATTTTCAGAACTACGACTTTCAATATGATTCCTGACCAAAGCACAGTGGGCCAGAGGGTGGACAAAAATAAAAAAATGAAAAAATCTAAATAATAGTTTTATCAGTGGAATTTGATGTCATATAGCTCATAGAGTAAGGAAATCACATTCGTGTTATCCAGAAAAATCCTTTTTATCAATTAATCAATTTCAAATCACAGGATGTTAACTGTTATTGAATGCTGCAAGAAGCTTACTGTTTTCAACTTCAATTTTACCAACTGCGTATTCGAGCACCGATTTGTCTGCAAGCGACATTTCGATAGCATCTTCATAACGTTCACAGGCAGTGATCTAAGTGCAACTGACTGCATTTTGATTGAGTACAGACTCCTATTCCAAAATTGTGATTTTGTTCACAGTACTTTAGAAACACGTTGCTGCCCTTTGTACGCTGTGTTTTAAAGCTAAGAATAAAATTTCGCTTGCAAACGCCAAACATCTTCTTTGCATATTTACAAGCACGGAAGCATCCTCCATCCGTTTGATTGGCATTTGGCTGCCGAGAGGTGCCGTAGAAAATACAACGATGGTTATTGCTACGGCAAAAAATTGAGGTGTATAGGGAACAGGGCACTGCTGAATAACTGTCAGATCGATGAAATTCTATTCATTTTTTATGCCAAGTCTGTTTCAAAGCCTCTCCTTTTTTTAGAGTCATTTCAGATCATAGATTTATAGTCATTAATTCTGCTTTCCTTATTATGGGTACGAACTTATCAGAAGTTATTTGATGCATTGACTTTGGTTGTTTCAAATAAGGACTTAGAAGAATTTTCCGACAACTGCGCACATAACTAAGCAAAGAAATTTTGTCTTAAAGACGTTTTTCTTCGTAAGTTTCAAACTTTTATAGCATTCTTTACCATTTTGTGCCTTGTACGATTTATGTCCAAAAAAATCGTAATCTGGCCCACTGTGCAAAGTTAATCTGAAAACAGGTCAAGGGATTGCCTTTAACTGTATTTTAGATTTCTTTTTTTTCACTTCAGTTAACAAGTAACTTTTATCATTAATTTGCACCTGCATTAAACATAGATGCTACTGACCAATCCATTACCACAATGCCCCCTTGTTCCCTTAAATTTCCAGTCTCTTTTTGATTTGGTCTTGATGACAAACAAAAATTTTTCAGCAATTCTCATTTGACATGTAAATGTTCAATCTAATCATTGATCAGTGGCATCTTCCAGCACTTTTCATTAATTAATTTATTATTTCTTGCACTCTGAGCATTATACCGATACTCGGTCCTGCTCAGTATCGATGTAGATGTAGATGAAGATGTAATCAAGCGCAGCGGCCATTTTGTTCGATGTTTTGTTGGCCTAAAAAACCGAATCGTTCATCTCACCTTTCTCTTCTTCTTTGTCTTGTCTTTACCCATTTTTATTTCTGTTATGAAAGCTGAATTTGCTAAATTTTATGACACAACCAGTTTATGCTTGAATAAGAGCGATTTATGTGCGAATAACTTCAACGGTAATTGAGCAATCTTTTACCGTTACACCGCACGTGGAGAACATCAGTCAAAAGGACAGAAGCATCGCAATAAACGTGCTTCGCACTCGGCATGTCCATCGCAGAGGTATTCTCCGCAGCCAATGCACGTAATGTGCGGAGAGGACCCGAGGAATGGGGGAATTAATTTCTAACCCCAAAGAGTTTGGAAACGAAACGTTAAGGAGGATCAGGTCAGCCCTGCAGCTCTGCAAGAAGCAGTCTTGGACCATTATCACATCGATCAGTACAGTTTAAACCTAAACAAAGCTACGTTATTTCGAAGTAAAACTGAAAATCACATTCGACACCTTCTGCTTGAGGGCGAAACCTAATAGAGGATTGCGCTAAAGATGGCGGCGAGGAATTTTTTACCGAGATACACTGCGTTCGAATTACAAATCTTTAACGATTCTACAGGAATTCGATTAAAGAACGCAGTGCATCTCGGTAAAAAATTCCTCGCCGCCATCTTTAACGCAATCGTCTATTGCGAAGTTTTTTGGGGTAAAATCGTCAGAAACTTGTTCCGAGTGCCAGAAGAATTCAGACTTATCTTGTTCTAAATTATGTAGAAATGGAATTTTGACTGTTAACTTTTTCACTTGGGTGAAGCCACGAAACGAATGCAGAAAACCGAGAAAAACAATGGACACATACCAAGATGTGATTGCAGATTTGTTTACAATTTAGGGACTCCCTTGCTTTTAATCACTTGGGGCTTAGATAGAAGTTGCTCATGGGGCTGCATTGGAAATTATATCATCCAAAAAAGAGAAATATTTTAAAAACCTTCAAGAAAAGATGTTCTGAAAAGTTCTTGGGGTTCTGTGCCGACACACTGCTGCAAACGTGCAAATGTTTCGGTTTTCCATCACTCTCAATAAATTTACAACATCTGATTGGCCACGATTTTCTGCTTCAAGTACTTGATTGGTTCATTTTGCAACAAGAAACAGAATACTCATCGTTGATTGATCTAGAACAAAGAGTCAGAAACCAAAGCAAGCATTAGTTTCCAGTCCCTTTTCACCATGTCCTCTCTTTCCGACATCTTGGATTCGGCGAAGTTGCGAACACGGAAACCTGAAGCAATAAAATCACAATTGCTAAAGAAGATAGGCATTAAATAGCAACAAGACATATCCAAGAAACAACAGGAAACATTTCTTCAACTGCTTGGCGTCAAAATGAGCAGTAGGAGTTCATCGTGTAAAGTTTTTGTTGGGAGAATCCCACATGATGCAGGGAGACGTGACTTGGAGAACTTCTTCAAAGATCATGGCTTTTCAAAGTGTATCAGAGACATCAATATGAAAGTTGGATTTGCCTTTGTGGTGAGTAAATAGATTGACTGTAGATAACAGCAGCTAGACAGTTTAATTCTACTTAGAAAAGCAGGGAATAAGAGTGAAAGCCACTCCAACCATAACCTGTAAGCCGTGCTTTCAGGTAATCCAACCTTTCTTGGACGGATGAATTTGAAGTTTATGATGCCATAGAAAAACAAATGTCACTCAAAATTCGACAACTGAGGGTGCTCCATCTGTGATGAATTCATGCATATATATAACCTCTGATTCATTAAATGTAGAGAGAGACTAAATGTTAATTAAAGGGTTTGTGCAAGGATATAAGCCTGCATTTGCACAGAGCAGAAAAATCTAAATATAGCCCATTGAAATTGATGGTCCACACGTGTTGTTAGTAATCGATAGCTAAAGAAACAATGCTATATGTTTGCGCATTTTCTTTGTTCTATTGATAGAGAAGCCTATTTGCCATTGCATCCTCCCTTTAAAAACTGCAAAGTCTCCTAGGCCTAACCCTTGAGAGCCTAACCCTGTTGAAATTGGATACAAATTTTCAGAAGGTCCCTTACATGAGTTTCTTAAACAATTTTCATGTTCACCACCAGTGACCTTGTGCCAAACTGGAGAGTTTGTATTGTGCATAGAATGTCTTGCGCCTGCAGGAACATACAGGGTCTTCAACCTGAGCCACACAGTTGGCATTAAACAAAGGATCCGCTTTTCTAATCTATTGTTCTTGAGGCCAAATTTTCTGTGTACAACATTCTTTTAATTGCTTGGCCTTTTTATTGACCTGGTAGTATTGTTATTCATTTTCCCTTCAGGAATTTGATGAATACAGAGATGCAGATGATGCTGTTTTTGAACTGCATCACAAAGAGTTGCTTGGATCTAGGATTGCGCTAGAGCATGCCAAACCTAACAAAGAGAAGTATGGAGGGGACCGTAGAGATCGTTATGACCGATATGGAGGTGGTCGTGGTGGTGGCGGTGGATACAAATTTAGAGATAAGTATATAATCTTGTTCAATTAGAAACTACAGATCGCCAGTTCAATTGTTCCTTTTCAAAGACTAAACTCAAAAATGTTTCAACAAATTTAGAAAAACATTCAGAAAATGTAGCTTGAAGATTTGGTATAATGGAACATGACAAAAATCAATTAAAAATCATAACTGGGGACAACCCAACTTATTTTGGGATCTTCTTGATTCAAAGCGGAAATTTTTGTGGTGAAATCCTCTGGATGCTTCAAACCAATTTGCCTTATTATTCATAAGAAATGATGTTTACATTTGACGACTTTTAATGAGAATGTTGTTGTTAAACTTAGCTGAATTTTGCTGAAGGAAATTTACAGTTTAGTTTAAGTTTAGAACTGTGCTGGATAAAAATTCCCTCCCAAAAGCATACAACTAACCAGAGATACAATTACAATTGGTGGTAAAAAGGTAGATGATAAGTTATATGACAGGATTACATAATCAGGTTGGGTTCTTGAGCTGATTATTTAAAAAAAAATTTTTCTGCTCTGTAAATACTGGAAGAAAGAAGAAAACGTTGTAAATATCGGAAACATTGTAAAAATATGTAATTTTATGTATTTGTAGCTAATTATTCTGTATTTCATCACGTTTTTTTTCTTTTTTTACACATATTTTATTTTACTTTCTTAGATAGTAGGCTTGAATTAGCTCTTATTTATAGCTATTGTATATGCATGTATTATACTTTATTATATATATATGTATATATGTATATGTAGGCCTACTTTAAACAAATTGATAATAGTAATAATAATAATAATAGAATTTGTATGGAGGGCAATTTCTTAAAGGGGGCTCTCCCTCAGTTGATAGACTAAGGGCCTGTCCATATGAAGACAAGCCAGCCCACTTACCGGGCTTGAGCTCTTTGACAAGATCTCACCTCATCCCTAATTCCAATGCAAAATTTTATTTCTGTCCATATAAGCAGGGGTGCTGGCCTGCTTAGCGAGATCTCACTGGAGTACTGGTGAGAATCTGGTAGGTGGGATGAAAATTTTTCTATATGAACAACCTATCCCAGCTACAAGCACGAAAATGTTGTTATTGCTATGACAGAGCAGAAACTGCGTAAAATGACATCATCAACCAATCTGAGATAAGTAAGTGTTTGAACAGATAAGCTTTTTGAAATGGTAATTCAAGAGTTTGAATCCCAAGGAAGAAAATGTTGTGTTGGCTAATTTCCAGATCTGTTGTGGGGAGCTAGGGGGCTCAAAGTTATGAGTTTTTGCGCATGTGTGTGCAGTTTATGCTCTCTCATTGCTCATGTGTTGCTTGTCTAAACCATTGGTGCATGTTTCATTTTTGATGTGTGTCCAATTTCTATCTCAGCAAGCAGGCTTGAATTCCTCCATATGAACACAAGATGAAAAGGGTCTCGCCTACTGTCCAGCCTGGTAAGCTGGCTGGCTCAGGCCCTGATCAAGGAGAGAGTACCTACGAAACTGAAGACTTATTCTTCGAACTATGAACAACTTTAGATATTAGGATTAATTTCAGGAAAGTTTATCTTTGGGGGTAATGAGGAATGGTATTTGATGGAGAAGAGGTGCAGTATCAGTTCAAAGTGGAAAATCATTAATGAATGAGACTGCTTGATATTTGAGGGAGCTTTATTCCAGGATTTACCCCCAGCATATCTATTGGATCTTAAGCCACATTGCAAAGAATTCTTATGCAGCATAAGGATATCTCTCTTGCCTGATATAATACTGATGAACAAATCACAAGGTGTCAGAGACCACACCAATGATTGTATACTGTTGTAACTATGCTAATGACCATATATTTGTCTTTCCTTATGCAAGGTATGGATCACCATATAATACAGACTACAGAATCATTGTGGAGAACCTTTCTACAAAGGCTGGTTGGCAGGTAATTCTATTTATCATTTATGCTTGCATAAGTTACTATGCTTGTATTAGGTATTAAAAGTTTTTAATCAGATCTTGGGGAATGTGAAAGGAAAAGAATGCAACATACAAGTTTAAGATATATATCCATGCATAAATCTTTATTTAATCCAGGATTCCTTGCATGTGTCTTATCTTGGTTAGCCTTTGTTCTCACCATTTTCATGGCCCATGAAAATGGCAATCACAAAGGCAAACCAAGGGATGACACGTGCAAGGCATGATGGATGAAACAGACCCTGTAAGGATGGGGATAACTTTAGATTAGTAAAGTGGTTGAGAAAAGACTCCAACAGACATGCTTCTGATGAAATTCTTGGAGTTCCAACTCCATTGCATGCCTAAAATGTGCCAGTAGTACAATTTGGGTGACCCATACCGCCCATGCCACACTATTCCCAGTAGGGCCTGCAATAGGTTGTAGTTTACTAGGAAAGTTCATCGAATAATGCCTCCTTACAAACATTTATCTGAAGAACCATAGGGTCATTTTGTAGGAAAGATAGAGTAATGTCACACCCGTTGTTATGAAATGATATATGCCTTCTTTTAATCTTAGCATAACTAACAAAGGATTCTGTGTATTCTGCCTATGTTTTCAGCTACTGTCATCATTCTATTTTGATTCTCCCGTCTAGTAATGGTATGCTTTTGAACTGGGCAATGCAATTAAATTGGTAATAACCTGGGCTTGCATTTGGAAATTTGGTCCATGCAGCGATATGCATGTGTAGAATGGAAAGGGAGATTTGATCTGGTAGCATGCAATTTGGCGGCACCTTTTGGAATGGCCATCAAACAGATATAGGCTTTGGTTAGCTTGGAAAATGTATATTTGCCCAAAAATTGTTAAAGCTTGGAATGGTGCACTTCGAATTGCCACCTATGCTAACTTGTTTGGCCCGCTTGGTAGCAAATGAGCTTTTGGTTATGGTGTATGGTAACATTTAGATGTGGTAGCAAAAATGGTAGCATACACATCGCCCTTGAGGGTGTTTTGGCAACTATAGATCATAAAATTGGTTGCTTGCTCATACAAAAATGAGTTGGTAATGATTCAGAAAGAATTGGGCTCGCAATGGCTATTGGTTGAATGGGCTTTTTAGAAACTGGTTAAGATATGAGGTAAGTTTGTCCATTTGATGTAAAGGAATTCAACCACCAACCTAAGTTAAAACCTAGTTTTTAAGTGAATGCATCCAAGTGCATCTGTAAGACTTTCCTGTATAACTACAATAAAGTCCTGTCTTTCAGAAACGACTTTATGCTGTATAAAAGTCAGACCAAGATAGATGGGGGAATAGCCTAACCATCTAACCAAGTGCCTAACTACAGTTTTTAAGGTTTGTAATTTTTAGAAGAGACCATTGTGATTAATTTAAGACAATGTGCCACTTTAAAAAATCGACCATGTAGATTCCGATTCTGCAGTTGAAAAACACCAATCATTCATAGGAATGTCAATATGGGCATGACCACTTTCCTATATATTGTGTCAGTAGTAACACAATAGGGAAAATTATGAGACCAAAATTGACATTCTTATGAATGATAGGTATTTTTTTACTGTAGAATCGGAATCTACCTAGTTGATTTATTAAGAATCGATGAAAAAGTCTCTGCTAAAATGGTTTTTAAAAATTGTCAATTATGACGTCATGTCATCGATGACGTCATAATTTTTTCTTGAATTTCATCAAAATGCAAAAAATTATATATCAATCGAAAGCTCTTCAAAAGCTTTTTTCAACTATGCAAATTCCATGTCAATACAACTCACCTGTCAAAGTTGTTGCAGGATTTAGGAACATTTGGCCCTTCCCTGACATCATCGATCACATGACATTTGAAAATTTTTTAAAGTGGCACATTGTCTTAAATTAATCACAATGGTCTCTTCTAACATTACAAATCTTAAAAACTGTAGTTAGGCACTTGGTTAGATGGTTAGCCTAATTCCCCCATCTAAGAACTTTTGCTAGAACAAGGAAACAAAAAGTGGGTTTCTTGAAGGAGGGACTTTACTGTATGAGGGGTTGTTTTAAAGCCATAGACTTTGACAGATGATTAGAAGGTAGAAAAGCTTAATTTTTAGGAGAATCAACAATAGTTAAAAGCTGGCCCAAGCCAAGTTAAAAATATAATCTGTTGTATTTGACAACTTTGACACATGCAGTATCATTGCGTAGCTACAGAAACAATTGTTGTGTCGGCATTTCTTTAGCCTATTTATAATAGCTAAGAGGTATAGCTATGACAATTCCCTGTATGTTTTAGCGAGCATATGCAATTTGCTGCCTTTCAGGCTTTTGCACCAGATTGAAAGAGATGAATAGCAAACCCTAGAGCTGCATATGCAAGTGCTGGATTAGTCTAACGTACCTGATGATTTCCACATGTGCACGGATATTAGCTAGAAGACCAACAGCATACATAGGTGTTTCTTGGTCTTAGTTATAGATGACCTCTGCTTGTCTCCTTCAACTAACTTTGAGTTGATATCAAGTTTTGGAAATTATCCAAAAGCAAAAATTTGAATCTCAGCTAGATGTCGTAAAGTCTGCAAAACATAATGTGGAGTTTGTAAGTAGAGATGGAAGAAAGAAGAACACGAGAGACTGAAAAAATGACGATGTATTGTTCTTATTTTTCAGTAGGCCTAAGCCTTGGATATTGCTGCACACATATTAAGAGTTGATCCTTGATCCTTTCAGGACTTGAAGGATTACTTCAGACAGACTGGAGAAGTGACATTCACCAAATGCCACAGAGAGAACGTTGGAGAAGGGTTGGTATTTGTTAAATAGAGGACTTTGTACTACCAATGACCTCACGTCTGCACAGAACAGTAAAATATCCATTGTTTAAAAAACTAATCCTGCGAAAACAAGATACGTAGTACATTAAGATCCAAACACTTTGAAAGTAAACTTTTGGACCCGTAAAGTTTTGGGCAAAAAACATTGGACAAAAAAGCTTTAACTCTTTTTGAAAATCAGAATTACTTTTCTTTTGTCCAGCTTGATGATTAAAAAATCCTTCACTTGGAATGTGTTATATCTGCATAGAAGCAGCCAAATTTTGACCAGAAATCAGCAATGAAAACTGCAACATTAGTATCATGGGCAAAAGATTTAGCTCCACAATCTTTGTACACTTATACAGGTAATTTGAATAAATGTTTCTGACAATTTTTTGCCATCAGAAACTTCTGGATTCTAATGTAGGATTTTTCAAGTATTCAATATTTCCGGGACTTACAAATTATCCTATCTAGAATTTGTTGTTGGCATTAACTAAGAATTATAATACCTTCTGCTTGGCTCCGGAATCAAATAAACAAAATCAGCGAGACAGAACTTTAGATTTACCCTATTTCTTTCATTATTAGCAGACAACTTCTCTTAAAAACCACCTTTCTTTTGCACAAGTTGGGAGTTTCCACTACTGGTTTCAGGACATGTTTGCAGCCGTTTTTGCATTGATTTACAGGTTGAGAGAATTCCCTTTGTCTGCAGTCACTAATCGCCTTGAATTGAGATGTGGATTAAAGCAACTGTTCCTATTGTATTACAAAATCTTTCCTTGTTGTTGGCATTATTTCTCATTGAAATCTGGACAAAATCCAAAGAAAATGGTCTTTGATTCACCCACAATAATTTGAACAGATTGAAGTAGCATAAAAAGGCCTGTGTGAATATTGCTTCCTTTTTTCAGTGTTGTTGAATTTGCCCGCTACAGTGATGTAAAGGAGTCCATCAGAAAGTTGGATGGTACTGAGCTAATGGGAAAACGCATCAGACTCGTTGATGTAAGTACAGTATGAATGACATTCTTTCCATACAAGCCTCAACAAAGGAATGAATCTTACATCCAGTTTTGTACCAAAATTCTCAACATAAACACACTGAGATGGTCAAAATTTGTTCTGTTAAACCTTTTTATTTTACTGAAGTTTTGAGGCTTTGGAAAGGAGGGAGGGGAGGGAAGGAAGGAGGGAGAAAGGGAAGGATGGAGGGAGGGAGGGAGGGAGGGAAGGAGGGAGGAAAGGAGAGAGGGAGGGAGGAAACCTATCTTTCAAGAAAGTCTACTGTCAACCTGATATTCTTCACGGTTTGTCACATCCGCCTGCTTAGTGCTGAGCACGCTTCTATGGAAAGGTTGTAACAGTTCCTAAGAAAGTTTAATAATGATAGTTATAAACAGTCTTGTGTTGTATTGTTAATTGATAAATGCACCTATGTTTTAGGACACACCAAAGGATATGAGGAAAGGGCGCTCTGCTTCAAGATCCCGTTCAAGATCACGATCACCCAGAAGACGATCTTATGACCGATCCAGATCCAGATCCCCAAGAAAGAGATCGTATGATCGATCAAGATCTCGTTCTCGCTCAAGATCTCCAGCTGCCAAACAAGACTGAGAAATCCTTGAAAGAACGAAAAACTTTGTTGAAGGAATGGTAAATGACTGTTTGCGAAAGAAGCTCCGATGAACGAGCACGCTTTTGCATTTTCCTAAAGACTAGACACTAATTTAACTTCTTATATATTGTATGAGGGTGTATGAATAAAGTAGGACGGTTAAAGAGTCATAGTGTCACCCTGGGTCCTCTGTGACGGGAAAGGAAAGGAGGAGGAAATATTTCCTCTTTCCTTTCTTTCCGTGCCCCCGTCCCGCCTCGTTTTTAATTTTTGCTCCGTCCCATTTCCTTCTGTAAAATTATTTTCTTTTTGAAGAAAAGAAATAGACTTGGAGCAAGTCTAATAAAATAGTTGAGGGCGCACCCCTATAATAGTTAGAACCACAAGCTTAACTATGTTGGTCGTTGTGTTAAAAAACTAGTGTTTACCATAAAAAGAACCTTTTCTCTCTTTATGGAGGTCTTCACTCCGAAATTCAGGTCCTGGATGCGTCTTCAGAAGTAGAGCCACTTGCACGGCCATCGTTCACTACCGAGCGAATAAAGTAAAAGAGAACCCGTTCGAAAGGTTACTGCTTCCTGGATCCCAGGGAAGGGTACTCAAGTATATTAGAGATTGGAGTGCTTAGGCTGGGGTACAAAGCATCAACCCAATAAAAATAATTCACGCCGGCGAACCTACACACACTACTGTGGTGGATACGCCATACAGAGGCGGGGTATTATGCTTCCGTGGTCTGGTGGGGTATTATGCTCCGCCTCTGTATGGCGTTAGAATGCGTGGTAAGTCACGTGACGCGTAACAACCATGGGGATTCAAAATGGTAGCAACACGTTGGCAGAAACCGCGGGAAATCACAGCTGGCGACAGTGTTTCATATTAGTCTTCCTCAGTTTCTCGAAACGTCTTCGCAAAGTCAAAGCTTTTATTTAAGAGATCGTGTGAAAGCTTGGAAAATGGTAGTGTCTTGTGCAGCATTTGGCTGCGAAAATCGCTGGATCCCAAAAAAAGAGTTGCGTCCTGGACAGAAAAACATTTCGTTTCACCAGTAAGTAGGCCCGTCGTGGAGCGGGGTACAATCCTCTTTGTTTTCAAAGTACGAGATAAAATTTTCATTCTTACAGTGTATTTCTAACATTTGCATCCATATATATGATTTTCAAACTTCAAAATAGTTGTCAAGAGGACCTTCCTTAGTCTACGTCGGGTCGAAAGGACATGCTCATTACAAGGCCCATGATGAACTTCACTTCGAACATACAGCGAGTGCATATCAGGCCCTTGACGAGACATTGTTCCGCATTCCCCAAAGTAAGATGATTATTGCAAGCTGCACTATTGCCTGAATTATGGATATAAAAACTCTTTTTGCCTAGACACTCAGCAAGATCTTCCCTTTGATAACAAATTTTCTGAAAAGACCTCACTCAGACCCACAGATGTAAACAAAGTCACAACAACCTATGCTCTTCAAACAAAGATTTTCAATAATAACAAGAACTCCGAGATAAGTGGGCACTTTTGATTCGCAATTAACAATAAATTCAAAATTAACTTTTGATTAAATATTTGTATAACAGGTTTCCACTCCACAATAAGAGATTGTTAGACAAATGGCTTGTTGCAATGCGTCGCAAAAGCTGGCATCCATCTGCATCACAACGAATTTGTGAGAACCACTTCCTTCCTAGTGATTACAGCTACCCTCCTTCCATGCCAAACTCTGAATCTCTTGGTAAAAAATATTTGAAAAAAGATGCTGTCCCATCTGTATTTAGTTTTCCAGAACATCTAAAAAAAAGAGTCCAAAGAAACGAGCCCCAGTCAAAAGGGCTAATCCTGCTCCTCCAGAAACTCCTCCTGTTTTGGATCCTAAACATGTGCGAATAGACCACACTTATGCATCCAATATCTCACCTAGAAAAATGAAAGCAAATTATAAGAAGAAGCTTAGGCAAAAGAACAAAATAATAAATAGACTTCGGACCAGAAACTTTAGGAAGGAGAAAACCATTAAGGGACTGATGTTGCAGTTAAAAAAATTGAAATTACTGTCTGAAGAAAATGAAAAATCAATTATTGATAACTTTGGCCACATGGCCACTGAACTATTTAGAAATGAGGCAAAGAACTGTAACAAATTATCTGGCTCCAGGTACTCCCAGGAAATTAAAGAATTTGCTATTTCACTCCATTTTTACAGCCCAAGGGCATACAAATTTGTTAGAAAGTCCCTAAATTTGCCACATCCAGCAACAATAAGATCATGGTCAGTAAATATTGAATGTGAACCAGGATTCTTAAAGAAGCCATTTGAGTTCGTTGAGGGCAAAGTTAATGAAGGCCAGAAAGACTGTGTTCTGATGCTGGATGAAATGTCAATTAAAAAACAACTCCAGTGGGACAAAAAACAGTCCAAATTTGTTGGAAATACTGACTATGGCACTTTTAAAGCTGAAGCTAGTGACACAATTGCCACTAATGCTCTTCTTTTCATGGTATGCGGGCTCCAAAAGCCATGGTATGTCCCCATTGCATATTTCTTGACAAACAACTTAAATGGAGACATTTTAAAACAGTTGATATATGAAGCTATCAACCTGCTTACCGAGAAAGGGGCAAGGTATCTGCAGTCATTTTTGATGGTGCCTCAAAGAATATTAGCATGGCTGAAAAACTTGGGTGTAACATTAAGAAGCTTGAAACATCCTTTCCCCATCCATCAAAGCCAAATCAAAAGGTTTATGTCATTCTTGATATATGCCACATGCTCAAACTTGCAAGGAATGCCTTTGCTGATATCAAGGTCTTTTGTACTCCTAGCGGAGAAAAAATATCATGGGAGTATGTTCTTGCTTTGCACAGAACACAACAGAAAGATGTATTAAATCTTGCAAATAAACTAAAATCAAAGCATGTCCAGTGGCAAAATCACAAAATGAAAGTCAGTGTTGCAGCCCAAACTCTGAGCCATTCTGTTTCAGCAGCAATAACTTTTTTACGAAACCTGCAAGTGCCAGAGTTTAAAGATAGCAAAGCAACAAGTGATTTTATCCTTTTGATGAATAATCTATTTGACATATTAAATTCAAAAAGCAAATTTGGAAAATATACAAAGAGGCCCATTACCTTAGAAAACTTCTATGAGATTGAAGGATACTTGATGGATGGAATTGAAACTCTTAAATTTTTGAAAGACACTGCCGGTACCCCTATTATCAGAGGGCCAAGGAAAACATTTGTTCTTGGGTTTACCATATCAGCCCTTTCAATTATCAACATAAGTAAAATGTTATTAGAAAGAACAGAAGCACCTTTTGAATATATTTTAACATATCGCTTCTCTCAAGATCAAATTGAAATGTATTTCTCAAAAATCAGAAGTCGCTTTGGTTGGAACAATAATCCAACTGTACTCCAATTGACAGAACTGGTGCTTCACGTTGACAGAACTGTTTAATTGGACAACCATTATTAGAAGGTAATCAAGAAAATTTAGATTATCTACAAATTCTGGTTGAGGTTGATCTGCAATAAAGGCCGGGCCTAGCACTAAATTTTGAGAAATTTTGCAGGTCTGGGCGCTTGAGTTTCCTCCAATTCCCCCTTCGTCAAAGCTCCAAACTTCCTCAAAAAGATGCAAATGACCAAAGCAGAAGGATATGTGGCAGTAAAAATGCGTACAAACATGACAAAAGTATAAAAATTGGCAGTCTATTGCCAGTAAAGCACGTCAAAATTAATTTCAAGTCGGCTGATCCGATAAACTTCGGCCTACGTTGCCACGTTCTAGGGGTCGATATTAATGCATAAATCGACAAAAAATGGTTCATAATCGGTTAGTATCAAATACTTATGGCACTACTTACTTAAATATGACTTGTTCCCGATGTTTTATTGCCTCTTTGCAAGCCAGCAGCACCAAAAGTGAAGAACGGCGTAAGTCTTCCCACTGCGGGTCTTTTGTTTACACAATTCTTTTGCCAACGTGTTGCTACCATCTTTGCTCTCCATGCGTATTACACACCAAACAAAAGCGAAACAATAGACCGCGCATTCTAGTCCTTCTATTTCTATGGTATCCACCACATCAAGCATAATACCCCGCCTCTGTATGGCGTATCCACCACAGTAGTGCGTATAGGTTCGCTAGCGTGAATTTCTCACATAATAGTTGGCCCCAAAAATAACAGCAGTGGCCTTTCATACGGGCATTGTTTCTTCTTTCACTCACCCAAAAGTATTTAGATTAAGTTCAACCACCTTCGTGTTTTTATGCAACGATTTCTGTTGGTTTTAGAAACTAGTACATAGCTTCAACTATATCTTCACTTTACTTGAATCATTATGAGTCTTTTCTGATAATATTCTTAAAGAAACAGTTTTATTTTTCATCAAAATGACAACTGACAGTGCAAAGAACAAACACATAGAAGACTTTTTGCGAATTTTCATTCTTTTCGAATTACAAATTTTCGATCAGTGCGTTAATGATACAATATTTTATCTTAACAAAAACTATGTGACATCCCCTTGCAAAGTCGGTATGCTCTATAAACTTCACTCTATTCTGAGAAAGAATTTCAATCGAACGATACTTTGCTACATCTTGTAGAATTTTCGAATGTGCACAATAGTGATAGAAGCTCAAACGCCACTCGATCGAATCTCGTGTATAAAAATGTATAAAAATAACGCTCGATCCAGGCTCTTTTGCAGAATAGCTAATAGGTCTATTAATTAGAATTATCATATTGTGATGTACGTATACAGGGTGCCCAGAAAAAATGTGCCCCGTTTATGGGGGCCACTATGGCAGAGCTGTAGCGTTAATTGCCCGCGCAATGCCAATGGCCTTGACGACAACGACGACGTAGCTTCACTACAATAAGGACCCTCAAGTTACGCTCATCTCATTGAATTGAATTGTTGTTGTTGTTGTTGTTGTTATCGCTCCACTGCGGGCCTTATGGACATAGAGCAGTAAAAACGGCAAAAAACTTAAATCGGCGACAGGATTCTGTCGCCCCGTCGTCTACTGATCAGGATGTGGTTTAGAGCAAGGCGGTTTTTGCTTTTGTGGCAAGAATGATCCTTTACCGAAGTACTGATACCTGGTTTCATGGTACAGCAGTTCTAGAAAACTGATTTGCAAGGCATTTTAGACCCAGTGGTTGTGAGGAAAAAGTAGCAGATGATTTAGGCCCACAGCTACATTCTAAAAAAGAATGCGAATCGAACGACAGATTGATATATTTTGTAGAAGTCCGAATGTACACAATAGTGATAGAGACTCCAACACTGCTCAATCGAACTTTTTGTGGAGCAGCGGAAAGGTTTCAAATAGAATCAGTACGGAGCTCTACCGTTTCCGCAAGCGTATGGGAATGAGGCGTAATTGGAGCGATATCAGTTCAGGCAAAAGGCTAAACTACGACATGTAATCGAGTCAAAACGACGACGGTCGAGTGTTCCCATTCCTACAAATATTACCAAAAACAATCTCTTAATTAAATAAATACCCCCACAGTTACTTAAGAGTGCAGTTGTGCATTTAGTGGAACCAACAACACGTTGTGCATTCCACAGTGATTGTAGTTTAACTGCTTACAGCTTCGAGTATCCATGGCCTGGTCACGCTTGATACGTTGTGGAAGAAACATTACCACCATGTCCGGTCCAATTTGTGTGTTGGAATTTACCAGGGTTGGACAATAGCTCGTATGTGTGAGCTCCAAAGTAATCTCTCTGGGCCTGCAAATAATCAACAAGTAAATAAGGCGATATTATTGACAGAGACGAATAAAGCTGCTTTGGTTTTTTTGGGTGGATAACTGGGTGCATCTCTTCCCTCACAAATCCTAAAGCCTGGCTCACACTGGGTCTTTTGAGTCGTTTCAGAGGCACAGAAAGACCCAAAAGACAAAGGACCCAAACTCTGAGTCTTTGTCTTTTGGTTCTTTCTGCAATACCCTAAACGACCCAAATGACATAGTGTGAACCAGACTTTAACCTAACAGTGACAGTCTCTTGGGAATTTCATATACCAAATCTCGTAAACCTCGTAATCTGTCAAATTGCTGTGACAGCAAAGCTAACTTGAAGGTGTTGTGGCGCAGTGGTGCAATCCTCCGCCTTTGCAGCCAGAACAGTCAGGCGGAAAGAGTTCAATACCCGGTAGGACTCGATTAGGTCTGCTCTGTTTCTGCGATTCCAGCGCTTGGCCCGCTTGGCGCTGAAAACTCAACTTCGCCTTCACCTAACTACACAAAACGGCAGCCCCGTCAATCTGTGGAGACACTATTTTTAAGGAGGGGGGGGGGCATCCATGGATGGATACAAGTGTTTCACTATACTTTCATTTCAAGACAGGATCGAACAGAGAAATAATGAAATTGAAACACACCTGAATCAAGTTAGCTGGAAGCATTGCAGACCTGCAATTGAAATGATCAGGTTACTAGCGTGATACAATGGGTTGGAATCGAGATGTTTTTCATTAAACTGTTTTCCGCTAAATCACAGTGTCGCATAGTGTCACAGAATTATATATGGTTTTAGTTTCATATTTTAACCCTGGTTTCCTTTAAATCACCGAATGTCGCAGAAGTGTCGCTGAGTGCTGCACCACGTGTTATATGAATTGTGTTCTGCATCCCCATCGCGACGTATGGAAACTGCTGTACTCAAATGCTACGACACTTTGCGACTCTCTACAATCTGTGTTGCAGAAATGCAAAATATTCTGCCTCTGGGATACTTTGCGACAATCTGTGACCGATTGCGATCAATAGAAACACTTGTCCCAAAGTTATGAGACCAATTGCGATCCAACGACAAAAGAATCACGTGATGTTGCTGTAGCTGTGGGCACGTGATGTTGTTGTCATTGAAAATGGCGCCTAAATTTGCAGCACGATGCGATCAACACAACATCCTGCAGCAAAGAGTCGCAGAGTGCAACAAATTAAACTTCACGTTCTTAAAGACAAATGACGGATAAATATCATCTCGTATAAAAATAGAACAAAAGATGGGCGCCTGCCATCATTTGTCCAATTGCTTTGATAACCTCTAAAGATCATCAAATACAATGGAATACAATAGACTATATTTAGATTGCCCAGGCCCCTGATTTAAGTTGCCTTATATCTCCGTTATTTGTCTTTAAATTGGTTCTTATTTCATTCAGGGCTTTCAGGTATTTCTTTTGTTCAGATTGAAACTTAAAGCCTATTATTTACCGTCAGTTCACAGCACCTGAGTTCATGAGGGCTTACTCACAATGGAATTGCAGAAGAATCAGAAATTTTACAGAATACAGGATTCTTTAGAGTTCTCTGCAAATAAACTGGAGTTTTGATCTAATCTGATAATCTCTACCAATAAGAACCTATTTCCAATTTCAGGCTGAATGGGTTCTTCTGTAATGGGGGTCTAATTTCAGAATTTAAGCCTGTAGATTCTTAGTCACTAGGTTCTTATACGCGGGTTTTACAGACTGGGTTTTCTCAATCAGTTTTGAATTTATGGACCTTTTAATGTTAGTCAAAGCTTCAGATTCCTCCTATCATAAATCCTTTCTTAAAACTTAAAGACGCTGTAATTCTGAAAATAATATTGATATAAAATAGTTCCCTATGGAAATACGACAAATCACAAAGTTTCCTTCAATCAATTAAATTGAAAGAATGGGATAATAACATTTTACACATTTCATTTAAAATGTTTGCAAAGATTCAAGCCCTGTGCTTTGAAAAAGTATGATTCAACAATAGCTACTGGGTAGCTGCTATTCACTAAGCTGCTTACTACAAACCTGTATCCATCATAGAAGGCCAAAGCTGTGCTGAATGCAGGTGTTGGAACACCAAGAGTCGCTCCAGCAGCAATAACTTTTCTCCATGAATCCTAAATATAAAAATAACATATGATTGCAAACAAATCAACAGCATGATGTAAAAGGAATAAAAATGCCTGAAATTTGACAATAATGAGATTTTTCGTCCCGGGTACATGTAGTACCTCGAATGCTTAGTCTTTAGCCCTTTGTTCGCATGACAATACCCAACATTGGCAGAAATGTTTGCCTGCCTTTCCCTTCCATTAAAGTTATTTGGCATAACTTTGAAAAGTAGTTTTTATTCTTTCAATGCAAGTGCACTATAGATTAGAACTCCTTGCAAGCATACTTTACCTTGTCAAGATAGTTACATGTACACCCTGATTTTTCAGCGTTTGGCCACATACAGCGCCTCTGTCCACTTTTTATTTGCAGGAATCTTCATGACATGTAACCTACAATGCTTGCCAAAATTCATCGGTAGACTGACAACGTGATTCCTTGTATTCGTTCATAATTTTCAATCTTATATTTCACGGCGATAATACTGAGAATTACGTAATGAGTGTAATGAGTATATAGGGTGTTTCAGAAAAAAACACAACCCAACAATAATTCAAAATCTTAAAGAATTGGCCAAATTTGGGCAGATGTAATGTATAACTTCTGAAAGTAAAATCTTTCTTCTGTCTAATGATATGCAGTTTGGAGACATTAATAGAATCATTTATCATTAAATTGATGTCAGTTAATCCACCCAACCGAGACGTCATTGGAAAGACGATAGATTGAACTTTTAGATGCTATGCCTCAAATTGATTCAAATCTTATTATTTCCAGAAGAATCTCGAATGAAAATAGATTGCATTTTTTGTAAACCAACCATTTTTTCAAAGAGACAGATTTTCGCAATTTTAGCCATAGCAAAATTAGTTAAAGCATCCCTCTCCCGCAAACAATGTTGATTTGCAAGATTACTGTCCTAGCATTCCATCAGAGTTGCAAATCCCCTATCATCCTCATTTTATTTATCACCAAACAACAATGTTCTAGCGTGGAGACAGAGAAAATTGCGAAGCGCGGCAAGATTGCTTACGGTGTCCCAAGCCATTTTGCAAGCACTGTAGCTATAATACTACCTAGTAAAGTGAAACTGACGAGAGACGAGCACACAAGCTTGAATGCAATACATCTATATACCTGACATTTCTCGATCTCCTTGATGAAAAATTCGTCCAGAAGTAAATTCTTAAGTTCTGAATTTTTATCGAAGGCATCTTTGATGTTTCCCAAGAAACGGCTAGAAAGAAAAATATTAAATTATTTGATGGCTTCATGCAATAAAAGACTATCAAATTATATTGGGGGGGGGGGGGAGGGAATAAAGATACATACCTGGTGAGCCAGAAAAAACTTCCCACTTGTGAAAATTCATAGCGCCAAGAGCACTTCCCAGGTTTGAATGATTTAAATTCTAGTTAAATGCCGAAAGATTGAAGAATTTTTTTTATTTTTCTTGTTGTCTCACGAGCACAACTGATAAATGCTTTAGGCCCTTTTCAGTCATTTTGCGATCATAAATTTTTTATAAACTAAAATTTACCGATACAGCTAGTGCCGATAAGACCACGAGAAAAATCACAAAAACGCTTCGATCTATTGGCTTTTAACTGGAATTTGAATTATTCAAATCTGTGAAGTACTCTTGGTGCTACGAATCTTTAAAAGTGGAAATGGATGAGGCTCCTTCAACACCAAGAATTTTCACGAAATATCTTATAACAAGAGAAGAGGGCAGCCGAAAATCGAAAAGGAATTACAAAGTATATAGTATTTTCACTAAAGATTAAATCGAATTAGATCATAAATCTTACAAATTAGTCAAGTTTGCGATTCATCATCGCCTGTCAAAATGGATATTTTTTGGCGCATCTGGTAGTTACTGCTTCGTGAGCTTTCCGATTTCATGACACGACCGGGTGAGCCAGAAAAAAGTTCCCACTTCTGAAAATTCATTGCATCAAAAGCACTTCACCGATTTGAATGATTCAAATTCTAGTTCAAAGCCAAAAGATCAAAGTATTTTTGTGATTTTTCTCGCTGTCTCAAGAGCAATAGAAATGAAGGTAAATCTGGCTCTATAAAAATTTCATGGTTGTAAAATGACTGCAAAATGGCCTAAAATATTGATCAAATCATAACGGTCTCCTCGCACAGATCAATGAAGAAAAAGCAATTGTTCATGGGTGAGAAATATTCACTGTATATCTATTGCCATGGAACCTCAAAATCTTTATTATAAGCTTGGTGGTTGATGTCGTATAACTCTTGAGAGAGGTGAAACGCCCATTGCGTATTTTTCTGTGTAAGGAGAGTCCTTACAATTTCATCGATGTTTTAGGCCGGTTTTCACTCACTTTGCAACCACGAAATCTCTATCAAGTCAAATTTACCGATGCTTCTGGCGCTGGTAATACAGGGAGAAAAATCACAAAAATATTTCGATCTTTCGGCTTTTACTTGGAAGTTGAATCATTCAAATTTGTGCTATGAATTTACATGATGCTATATGATGCTATGAATTTTAGAAAGTGTTAACTTTTCTCTGGTCCCCCGGGAGTATAGTCTAAGCATTCCCCACAAGAAAAGAATATTTCATACCTTCTAATGATGCATCCTCCACGCCACATGAGAGCAATACTTCCATAATTCAAATGCCAGCCAAACTCCTTCGCAGCTTCACGCATCAACATGAATCCTTGTGCATAGGAAACTATCTTTGATGCATACAGGGCCTACGAAAGTATACTCAATATTCAACAAGCTCAAATATTCACCCACGTCAAGTTAGAAAGAAGGTGCAATTTTTGCAGCATAGGAATCAAATTTAAAGAAAATTATTGGACGATTGTTTGATCAGCATGCGTGCAGATTTCACTGGCTTACTAAAATTGAATTTAGTTGAATGGAAAATGGAAAATTCACTTCCAGAGTCTATTGGGGGTCAATTTCAATTTCCCATTCAACTCGATCCGATTTCAGTATACCAGTCGAGTCCGCATGCAGGCTATTGGTTGATGCATCTTTCAATTTTTCGGCAAGTTGATCAAAGACCAAATTATTATGCCAAGTATAGCTGATCTTGCAATTGGTTTGAAATTAGCAAAATACACCTTCTTAGAGCTGCCTGGTTTTTAAAGGGAATAGAAGCATATATCAGGTGCTGTCTATAAATAGATACAACCAGAGCGTGCGCATAACTATCGCTTCGTAACTGTGCACGTGAAAGTGAGCTCTCCAAATCTGTGGTGGAACGACAAGCTCGATTTTGTTGTGCACTGTGGCTTCCCGACGGGCCAGATTCACTCTTTCCAACTTTCAAAATTCTGAAGTCATAGAATAATAACAAGAATAACAGGTAATTTAGCTTCACCTCCTTAATCGTATGAGTTGTTTGTTTGCCATTGCCATCAATGTCGCGATCGATCCTGTATTGAAAATTAGGCCCAGCTGCTTTGTTGAATGTTTGAATGCGCTTTATCATCAATATTCCTTCTGGAATACTGGCCTTTTGTCCATAGATTCCGTTATGTTAGCTTTGGTGATGAGTCCCCTGTCCCAAGATACGCTTAGGCCCAATGAGATTTGCTGTGTTTGCCATGTTACCATCGACTTCAGCAATTCGTAACTGAACTCAAAGCGCTTCGATTTATTCAGGAAATTTAATTCCTCAGCCACCAGCTCTGCTTCACCATGGTAGGCAATGAAAAGAGAGCACTTCTTTCCATTTCTTGTCTGTTTTGCCCTTCTCGGCGGGTTGACAGGGAAGCAACTTCCTTGGCCAACTGATCGCCCATTGCGTGCGGGCCGCAGTGAAAGTGATCACGTGAAATATCAAATAGCTTCTTGTGATTGGTTAAAATTTGATTGACAGTTTCAGCCTTGTGGCTCGGAGCCACTTATATATGCTTATATTCCCTTTAAGCATGCTGCAAAAAGCACTGATGATAACAAAAGCGATTCATTTTTGGATATCAGTATTCTCTTATCAACCTGATCATAAACGTCGAAAAAAACGCAAACTGTCATTGTGTGCTTGATTGATAATGAAAAGTCTCAAAATAGCGGCCCTAAGGCAAGATTTATAACACAGGGTGAGCCAAAAAGAAAAACACCCGGCGTTTGAAAGGCTACTGCTCCCTGAATATATAAGCACTGATATTTTGCAATATCTGATTAAATTGCTAACATATTCAATTATTTTTAGAAATTTTCCTGGCCAAAATGGGTCACTCCGTTCAGATTCCGTAGGCAATTTTCCAAAATGAATCCCTTTGAGAAGCATTGAAAAACATGCTAAAACTGCAAGCAAAAGTCCGTAATGTCTTTACCTAACAGCGATGACTTTCAAAACGCTTTAGCACGTGCTTTCGTTTTGGCGGGTTGAAAAGTCTTCCCACTGGTGTGAATAACCTATTCAGGGGGATTCCATTCTCCCATGAGGAAAAAATAAATGAGCACATCCTAGAGTCATTATTGCTAGGAAGGAGAACAAAGGGAAATTTTGCTTGCTGTTTTCGCTCATTTTCTGCAGAAAATCTCCTATTTCGACGGGAATGATCGATCAAAGCCAGGTAAATTACTGAACCTAATTTGACATATCGGGGATAAAACAAGACAGTCTTCAACATCATTACTTTGATATCAAGGGATCGGGATTTTTTCAAATGCCGGGTGTTTTTATTGACTCACCCCGTACTGCTCAAAGAGTATAACTCAGAGTAAATTTTGTCAACTTGTCACTTTGGGAGTCCCCAGTTACACTGTGCCGGATTGCTATCGGAGCGGAGAGACTTACTTATCCCGTTGGGGGTTGAGTTACATTACGCCGCACCAATCCGATACAACGCTCTGATTAGCGGAGTGAAATCAGTCCGCTCTGAAGCTGATACAAAAACTACTCTGGAGTCGCTACAGAACGAAGACTTTTCGTATCGTGTAATCACACGAATGCGCTCTGCTCCACTCCGAAGTAATCTGGTATAGTGTAACTCTTACCTAAGCAATGAAAACAATTTTTGTCATCTTTAGAAATCAAAGATAAAGCTGTATGATAGTCATTTGAAATTCGAGTTTTAAAATCCATTTCAAAACTCGCACAATCCATTCAAAAATTGAAACTAAAGAAAGGGTTATGACCAAACTCAATTGATGTTCCTTTCTGTAGCTATGTATTTTCCTTTTTTCTTTTTGATAGGACTAATTAGAAATAAGGTTTCTTTTGGAATTTATCAGACAATGTATTTAAGTAGTATTTAGGATTTTATTGATTAATTTTTTTCTGGTGTTATTATTTTTTTCTATTTTGACAGGGCACACTGTAAAACAGTTTTTTTTCTTCTAAACTGGATGTTTTTTTACCCAGTATAAGCAATATAAAATGAATGAAATGAATGAATGCTTGAAAATCCATTAGTTTTGTTTATTCGTTCGCAGTGTACAGTCGCTTGTCTTTATGTTTTGGCCATGGGATGGGTGGTCATTGTCTTTCGATCCCTTGATATCGTCCCTATGGTGTTGTATAGTAATTAGGTAAGTAAAGTAGCATGTAAAATTTGCTCTAGATTTTCTTTATCCGAATTGTAAAAAAACATTGAGTTCTACTTTGATATTTTCTAAACAAGAGTACTTTTCTGAGCGACACAGTAGACTGCTGACAATTTCTCTAAGAAACAATCAGTACGCCACTGGCAATAGACTATTGACAAAGTGATATCAGCAAATTCGTAGGACAAAGTATTTTTAATTAATTAGTTGGTAACTGTAACTTTTTTATTATAATTTGGATAAATAGAATTAAATGAAATGAAATCAAATCAAATCAAATCAAATGAAATCAAATCAAGAACGAAGGGAAGAAGGGATGAAAAGGAACAAGTTTACATTAGCAACCTGTGAATAACCAAATTTACCTTTCTGATATGTTCAATAAATTCAGCTTTGTCTCCCTCATACTTTGTATTAGCTGGCCCTTTTAGCTTTGTGCTTGCATGAACTCTCTCGTCTTTCAATGCCGATAGGCAGCGTGCAAATACTGATTCGCCTGAAATTGAAATAAAGCGTTGCCTTTGTTAAAATATCTTTGGTTTTGAACAGTCTTCAGATCAGTGTGATGGCCATTAGGCCAGTTAGTTTTCCCGTACTCTATTTTGCCGTGTAAGCTTCAGTCATGTGCTTCAGTATGATGTTCTTGGAGCATTAGGTTACGTTCAGTTTTATATTTCGCATATTGTTTATTTCAGCCAGGGCTTTATTCGGTTTCCTCCACTGGGCGGAAAAAAATTTCCAGCAATCTAATTGGCTAATCGAATAGACCTTTTAGCTATTCTACAAAAGAGCCTGGATCGAGCGATATTTTTATACAATTTTATACGTGAGGCTCGATAGAGTGGCGTTAGAGCTTCGATCGCAATTGTGCACATTCGAAAATTCTACAAATTGTAATGAAATATCGTTCGATCCACATTCGCTTTCAGAATAGCTAAAAGGTCTATTGTCGCCACGGAAAAATCTTTACTCGTATCAATCTTCAACACTGTTTGATGTAATCTTGCACAGATCCCCTTATGAACAAAATTGTTGCATTTTGTAAAAATGCTACGCAAAACATCTTACCAATTAGTGTAACAGGCATCCCATATTCTAATGCTGAGATAGCAGTCCATTTACCGGTTCCTTTCTGTAACAAGAGAAATCATCACTGACAATAACACAGGAAGTCCACGCAGTTGACTGAACAATAATAAGACTGCGTTCACACGATGCCGGCACATTTTGAAAACGGTAAAAAATTCGACGGATAGGCCTTCTGTTCACACGAAAACGGCACATTTTTTGCCGGCAAATTTTGAAAACGGTAGATTTTGAAAACGGAACTCTAATCGGCACATTTTGGAAACGGCATCGTGTAAACACTTAAAAATGATGAAAATAGAACATTTTCAGACGCTTTTGGAACGAGACTGAACGATTCTTAGGGTTTAGGTACACTTATTTGGCATCAAAGTCTTGCAACGAGGTTTTTACCAGCAAATTTCCAACCGTTTTCAAATTGTTCCGGCATCGTGTGAACGCTAGCTCAAATTTTGCTACCGTCACATTTTTCATCGTTTTCAAAAAGTGCCGGCATCGTGTGAACGCAGTCTAAGTTTACAATCTAATTATTGTTGATTCTAATTATGATACCTCTGTGTGTTGTTTGTTGCACCTCTCCACGGCTGTGTTGTGTTTCACTGACTTCTGTATTGCACTGCATAATTGTTCCAATGCAAGAGGTCGATATGGTTTGACGTGGATGTATTTTTCTGTATCATTTACTTACTTCTGTATTATTTACTTCTGTAAACCATATCGACCTCTCGCATTCGAACAATTATACAGTGCAATACAGAAGTCAGTGAAACACAATACAGCCGTGGAGAGGTGCAACAAACAACACACAGAGGTATCATACTTAAAATCACCAAAATTTCGATTGTAAACTTAGAGTGCCCTCACATGAGCAAACTCAGACCGGTCTGAGTTTCAGATCGGTTTGAAACTCATTTCGCTCTACGGTCAAAGCCCTTAGCGCGCTCACATGACACAGGCGAAACGAAACTCAGGTCGACCTGAAACTCATTTCGCTTTCTCAGGTCGGTCTGAGTTTTCAGGTCGACCTGAAATTTTCATGTGAGCAGAAAAATTTTTCATTTCGGGGCGAAATGACTTGTCAAAGTAAGTGTGATTGACATTCCAGGCGTTCCTTTGCCAATCAAAACAATAAAGATTTCATTCAAAGTCACCCAGCTGGACCTAAATGCTATGAATCAATGCCAATATCTTCCACAAAACAATCGCAATTGTTCTAATTGTGGAAGGAACGCGCGCATTGTTTAATATTCTCAAACCGGTCTGAAACCGTTCATGTGAGGGGGAAGCAAATTAGCAAACAAGGCCTATACTCAAACCGATCTGAAACTCAGATCGGTTTGAGTTTTCTCATGTGAGGGCAGTCTTAAACCAGTTTCAACTAAACCAGGTTATCGAATAGGGCTTTCTGATTGATCAATCTAACAAATCCAGTCATTTTGACTGGTTGAAATTTTAAGCTGGTTTAGATAAAGCTGGTTTAACTATGTCAGTGTGACTGCAGTACTACATTGGTTATTTTTCACAATTTAAAACACTATCTTTGATACTAAATAGCTCTGAATTCTTGTCAAGTCTTGGCTACCTTGGTATCTACAAGCAAACCAGTGACAAAGTTTCATTTCTACATGAACTGGATATTTACAACAACCTTGTCATAGATTTGGAACCAATGTTCAAGGTTTCAAGTCATTGAAATAGAAATAAAACAGGCTAAGTAAATTGCTACAAACCTGACCAGCAGCATCTCTGATCTTTTCAACCAAATATTCACCCTTATCATCTTTGAATGCAAGAATATCTTTTGTGATTTCAATCAGAAATGAATCCAATTCACCTTTATTCCATTCAGTAAATACCTGTCCATGATAAATCCATACATAATAATTTTGCTTGTGATTTAGATATAAGACACAGTGGGCTAGAGGCAGACATTCGGAAATTTTGAAGTTCTCAAAAATGCAAATTGTTATGCAGTTTTAGAAAGCCGAACAACTGGGCTTAAGCGTGCCTTTTAAAGCTTTCATTTATCTTGTGTTACCACAGAGTTATAGATGTTTGAATCTGAGAAGGTTGAACAAAATCTTTCAAAATGTTACACCCAGCTTTCTAGTGGCAGAGAATGTGGATAAATGATTTTCGGCTAGAAAAATGGATTGCAGAATGTTTGATAGCCATAACCAAGTCGTAGATAGTCACTGTTTATTGAAAAGCAAGACGAACATTCTTTGTCTGGTCTACTTGTACAGCTGCAATAATTTTCTTCAGACAACTTGTCAGATCTGTTGTCTTCTTCAGAGGGCAAAATTTGACTTTAATCAAGAATATTTTAAAAAGTACGAGGAGAAACATGACACCAATACATTTTCTGAAAGAGCAGTTTATGAGAATTTTATTTTTGAAGGTTACAGTTTGTTTCCCCTCGGAAAAAATCAAATAAACAGGGGAAAGGTATTTTTAAGAGAAAATTTGGGGGGGGGGGGGTGTTCCAAGGAAAGATATTGAGACCATGCCTATTTTTTTGAGAACACTAGAGAAATTTTGATTAATGAGTATCCCCTACGTAATATCATGCTCATAGGAAACTTCTACATAGCTTTTTTATACTGAAATGTACCAGAAAGGAGATTTTTGTTAGAATTCCCAAAATTGGAAAATGTGTCCCAGTTCCCATAATATGGGTCCCAATCCCCCAAATATGGTGAAATATTCAACTTTATCTATTGTTTCAACCGAATACAATGAAAAGATCCATCAATCACTATTGCTGATTTTCTTGAGACCGAGAAGTGTAATAGGGGTTCTGGTCTCAGAGTGTAAATATAGAGTATTAGGCCCTGATTATAGTATTAACCCCCCTGAATATAAAAGTTTTAAAGCTGTTTTGTGAACCATTTGATTTATCCCTCTCATACGTCAAAACGAGCTGCCAACTGCCCCTGTAACATTTAGTTCCCTTGAGATATCCACGAATGTCTGCAAAATCCCCATTGTGGCCCACTGTGTAAGAGTGACTTCAGTTTGATGGCATGAAACCTATTTTATATGAGAGCCTCTTGAAATGTAAGCTGCTTGCAGTCCCGCCACTGTAGTGCTGCATAGTTGGCACAGTAAAAAGAAAGTATTATGCGCATACTAAGCGGTTTTGTGTTGTACAGGAAAATATAAAGCCCGAGGTCTTGAAGGTACAGACCGAGCCTGCGAGGTCTGTACATTAAGACCGATGGCTTTATATTTTCCTGTACAATACATAACCGGTTAGTATGAGTTTTATTGCCTGATAGTTTCTAATTTTGAATCGTAACATTTAGTCAAACACGTTTTGTTACTATCATGTGGTTTGAGTTTATTGTAAATCTCACAGAAATAATGCAGTTGCTGTGGTGACTAAAATGCGTCCTTGTATCGTATCATACAAGGCTACAGGAAAAGCGCGGGAAGTGTGATTAACCAATAGGAGTGGCGGGATTCTGCATTGCCTCGTTTTTGAAACTACAGTCAGGTAATAAAGCAGGATATAGATGGAACGTGTATTGTAATATTTATACCAATATAAAAAGTCAAGAAAAATAGGGCTCGTGCGCAAAGAATTTTACCTTGCTCATCTCTATTGGTGTCATTCCCAGAGTATTTTTCATCAAGTGGTATGCCTCGCATATCAACTATGAGAAAAAAGATCATTAAATTCAAATTTGCCCTGAAGAAGAACAAGAGCAATGCCCAAATACAGAAAAGGCATGCAAAACGGAATTTTTGTATTTTCTTTTTTCTTCTTTTTTTTCAAAAATTTTCAGTGTTGCCAAGCAGTTTCTTATCATTTGGCATCAAATATTCGAGTAGGAGTGATTTGTTAGTTTTCTTTTCCTTTCAACTTGCTTTGAGTGGGCTTGTCAGGATTTCTAGCTACTTAAAGCTAATTTAGGCCCACTATACATGCCGCTGTGAGGCATTGGACACCTGGTTAAACGTCCCTTCCGAAGGACGGCGAGGTAAGTGGCGAGGTCAGGCCTCCGGGGTTACCTATCCGGAGTTTGACTTCACTCGACCGAGCTTAACTTCAGTCACCTGACGAAAACTGTATAAGCCGCTCGGCCACTTACCTCGCAAGTGAGCCGCCACAATAAGTTTAAAAAGGCATGGTTAGACACGGAAGAATTTAAGCCGCACCCAAGGGCCAAATACCGATTAAAACTACTGGCTGAGTAAGAATTTGTTAAGGGCTAAAATCTAAAAAAGTAATTCTACATCATACCTGCATGTCTCCATATTCAATTCCATTATGAACCATCTTTACAAAATGTCCTGCTCCCTCTTCCCCAACCTATGGAATAATAACGAGAGTACAATATCTCTGCAAGGTGAAGTCGTTCACATCAGTTCATACCCGGGGGGGGGGGGGGGGTACTTCACTATAAATTCATACGGGGGTGTGCGCCGCAAGGATTTCTGTTACGACCCAATCCCAGAAATTTGGTCCGATATTGATACCCAATCGAAGAAGTAACAAAAACAATTCGACGTCATTGGGATAAGGGATTGACGGCTGGGAACGATTATTTTGGTTCCAAGTGGCCATTGGAACGAGGTTCTGATCTGAGGACGTTTTCCAACACCAAAATACTTGAAATCAGTTCATCTGAAACTGACCACTTGTTGCTCGAAAATTTATCCAGTTGTACTTTCATTCAACACCCATTACAGAATTTTGAGTATAACAGTAAACCCCAATCCCAGAAAATTCCGAGTGAAAGTATACCCTAATCACAGAAATTTTCCAGTAAAAGGATACCCCAATTCCAGAATTTTCAGGTCAAAAACTACCCAAAACTGGCGCACATCCCCGTCTCACCCATAGTGAAGTATCCCCCCCCCCCGGGAGTTCATAGGTCTAGAGCTTATTCATTGCAGATTCGATGATATACATTTGTAGTTTCAGCATATCCCAAATATCAATCTGAGCCACCAGAAAATTCATTCATTGTTAGTAAGCTTAAGCTTGAGTGTACAAAAACAGGTTTCCACCTCTCTGGGCTGAAAGCCTGGAATGAAATACCTATTAAAATGAGGGAAACCTCCTCACTCTGTCAGTTTTTAAAAGAAAATTAAAAACGCATTTAAAGAGCTCAGCAAATCCTAACTAAAACACGACTCTCAGGAAGATCACACCTCAGACTGAACTCAGTCCAACTTAGTCCAATGGAATCATAACGAGAGCATTTCTTTCTTGGGATGTAAACTGTGGCATGTAATCTCAACTAACATTAAACAGTCACTTGATATCTCCGTCTTTAAAAAACGTATAAAAGAGTACAAGAGTGATGAATGCAATAGACCTTTTAGCTATTCTACAAAAGAGCCTGGATCGAGCGTTATTTTTATACATTTTTATACACGAGGTTCGATTGAGTGGCGTTAGGCCTTCTATCGGTGTTGTACACATTCGAAAATTCCACAAAATGTGATGAAATATTGTTCGATCCACATTCTTTTTTAGAATAGCTAAAAGGTCTATTGCCGATCTCTCACCTCTTATGCAAGATTTTCTATGCAAGAGTTTATGCAAGACTTTCTTAGCAAAGGTTGGGTTCTTAAATTAACCTTGTTTTTATCTAAATTCGAAACTCGCCCGTAAATATGTAACATATGTATTTATTTATATATAAAGATCATTTTCATGTTAGATTTGTAGGTTTATCTTATTTTTTTATTTTGTTTTAGAAGACTTCAATTAGCAGTAACTCTGCTCTTAATTTAACCACCTACAGTAAAAACCCGCGTATAAGAACCTAGTGATTAAGAACCTACAGGCTGAAAATTCTGAAATTAAACCTCCAATATATAAGAACCCATTCAGCCTGAAGTTTAAAATAGGTTCTTATTCGTGGAGATCAACAAACTAAATCAAATTCTAGTTGCTTTTTCATTGAGCCTATACGTACTGATTCTGCCATATGTGCAAATTGCAAAGAGCTCTAAAGATGCTTTGAAAGCTTTTCATTGTATTTTGTAAAATTTCTGATTCTTCCACAAACTGATGTTTTGAATAAGACCTTATGAACTTAGGTGTCTCTCAACTGACAGCAAATAATGGGCTTGAAGTTTCAATCTGAACAAAAGAAATACCTGGAAGCCCTGAATGAAATAAGAACTGATTTAAGAACCTGAACAGCCTTATTTCCTACTAAATACTCAATACATAAGAACCTAATCAGGCTGACTTGCAAAATTGCAGGTTCTTATACGCGGGTTTTTACTGTACTATAAAGAAATTAATAATAATAATGAAATAATAATAATTACGAGAGTAAAATATCTCTGCAAGGTGAAGTTTTTCACATCAGTTCAAAGGTCTAGAGTTTATGCATTGCAGCTTCGATGAAAAACATTCGCAGTTTCAGCATATCCAAAATTCAATCTGAGACACCAGAAAATTCATTCGCTGTTAGTCAATTACAGTAGTGTCCCGCATATAAGAAACAACATTTTCAATTTGAGGTCTGATATGTTTCTTATAAAATGAGATATAAACTTCCAATCAGGGTAAAATTTCTTAAGTTTCCTATTAGAAAAATCATGTAGTAACAATGAACTAATAAGACAAGAGCTTTATGATTGACATACAAAACACACATTTTTTTGTATTTGTAAATCTTCACTACCAAGAAAGATTACATTTATTCCAGGAAGGTAATTTTTGCTTCATTTGCATGCAAATTTCTTGTTTTCATTTGAATAGGTAATGGCTGATTCAAAAGCAAAGCTTAATTTCTCATGTTTTTCAATTTTCTAATGAAAACATAGTTTTTTTGAATAAGAAACATGCCCTTTTCAGACCTGCACCAGTTTCTTATAGGAGGGGATATTATTTTGAAAATCAAGGTCTGATGTTTCTTAAATTCATGTTTCTTATATGCGGGACACTACTGTACCTATACTGCAAGACAGAAAAACGAAATATTTTGAGTCTTTTTAGGTGTTTTTGTGAGTGTATCTTTTTGCCAGCAAATTTCAGTATCTGTAATCAGAATACAGAAAAGTCCGCAGACTTGCACGTTTTAACGGAAACATTTTCCACCTTTTGATGTCAAATGGATGTGTTTAGGATGTGGCATAAGTTATTGTTTTGTTTTTGGAGACCCTCCTCACGGTCAGTGACCGTGTAATCGCAACGTTTCCTGACTCTGTCGATAATGTCACTGCAAATATCCTCCTTCACGTTACAATCAAGACGATTTACATTCCATCATACAGCTGTATCTGAACACTTACTGGAGAAGATACAACGGCAAGCAATTCACTTTGCTTAGCTAAGTCACTCAGCATAATCCTTAAAAGTTTGACAAAGACATTCTATCTGCAACCGCAAACTGTATGGATATCTAACTTAATCATAAAAGCAAATCTAATATTTAGAAAATCTTTCAACTCACCCAGTCACAACATGGCTCGCTACCAGCCTTTGCAGCGATCGACTGGAAAATGTTTTTGATGTGTGGCCTGTAAGAAAATGTATGTAATTTACGATTAAGGGGTCATCGAGAAAAAATTTTCGTAACTGTTCACGGAATTTAAGCTGCGCCAGTTGATTTCAATACAAATTCGACTGACATTGTCGAGCAATAGACCAACGGTTTGATAACTGATAAATCTGGAATCTCGTTTACTACATTTCTGGTTGGTCGCTTGTAGCTGGGTCTAGCAAAACGATTCTCCGCAATTTTCTAGAGAAGCTCCACCTGGCCAAAATTTGTAGTTGCTCCGAGCGTAAGGTGAGTGTGGGCCAAAACAAAACTTCAACTTTTGCACTATCAGAAATCAATTTCTCTTCATCAGCTCTTTGAGTGGACACAGCATCTTTGTAAATATGCTGGCATCCTTCCAAAACGTTACAAAAATTGCCTTGTTGATTCATTAGACTTAACAGTTGAAATTTCAGCACTAACTCAATTTTTTTCTATTCTACTTCGCTTGGCTTTGTGCCTTTTGGGTGATTTCACAAGGATGGTAAGTCTTTTCGAGAATTCAAAGATAACCGCACTGAAAGCAGACTTGTTTCAAAACAAAGTAAATGTGTATTCTAACGTTGTATACATGCGCACGCATATACGACCGTGCCTTTTGCGTCATTTGTGTCTGTTTGCGCCTCCAAACGTACAGTTGAACACAAGGCAGTATATCTTATTTTAAGTACTGTTTATTTTTTTGTTTTGTCTTATCGATGTTCAGCTATCCGCTCTATACCTTGAATTTGTTTCAAGGGTATTTTAAAGATTTGCATACTGCTCCGCAGCGCAAATCAACAAGACTTTCTTTTTCGCTTTAGATAAAGGGGATCATCCGAACTGATAGGTTGCTTTAGCCGAATGCTACCAAAACAGCAGTCAATTATATCTGCAATTCAAGTATTCGGACATGACAATTTTGGAAATCAGTTATTCAGTTTATGAAACGAGGCGCTCGAGAGCAAACTCTACTCTATTCGCGAGAACCTCGAAATTGAAGACTGCAAATTCGAGAAATTTCAAAACTGACCTATTTGCTCCACGAATGGAAACAAGTAATGGCCAAAAAGCATTTTCGTTCCGTGGATCAAAGGTTTGGAATGAATTAGAATATGAGGTCAAGCTAGCCCCCTCTCTGTCTACTTTTAAATGTAGACTGAAATGTAAATAGCTTTTAATTCTTCATCTATTCTTATTTAACATTTTAAATATTCTTTTTTTATTTTAGTAGCATTGCAATTAGGTTTTTCCACAGCCCCCTGAAAAGCAGCCACTCCTGGTTGATGGGGCCACCGTGATTAAAAAATTTAAAATGAAAATGAAATAAAAACTAAACCATATATTACACAGTGTGCACGTTGTCTAGCAACGGTAGCACGAGAGGAGTTCCTGTCTGACTGCAACGTGTAAAATTCTTTCTCGGCGTGATTAACTGCATTTTCATTGGCCATGCAAAGGTTGAAATATCATTGCATGTGATTTCATGAGTACTACTCGGCGCTGCAACATAAGACAATTCTTTCCGATACTACATTCCCTAAACTATGTGCAATATGACACCAAGTCTGTGTCAAAATGAAAATTTTATCACAGCCAAGACAACTTGACCTTTTTTGTACCGTTAACTTGATTTTTACTTGGCAATAGGTCACCTTCTCACTTGTCTGTGAATTGCCGAATTTTTTCAAAATGTGAGTCATGTTCAATGCAGATCCACCGTAAACACATGGAGGTTTATGGAAAAGGTGGATCTGCACTTGAGGTGGCTCATTACCGAAAAATAGAAAGTCACAAACTAGCGATAAGTTGGGCCTACAGGCAAAAAATCATACCGATACACTTTTAGTCCTACGGATCATGCCTAAATATGGCTTTTTACCATTCATGGAGCCTCCAAACCAAGATTTCATGATGTACGTACCATGCTTCAGGTGCACCACCAGGCATCAAGGATGGCCCATATCTGGCACCATCCTCACCACCACTCACACCACTGCCAACATACAAAAGGCCCTTCTCTTTCAAAGCCTTCATTCGTCGCTGTTGATAAAAAGGGGAATATCAAGGAACCAAGGATTGAAGCTTGCAGGATGGCATCAGACATGATAATTGAAACGAACATCGAATTGTTCAGTTTATTACTGACTTTCAACACAGAGTTCAGAAAGAGTCATTGCTCCATAGATGTGAACCGGAGAAAGGTTTTACCTACTAATGCTATTTATGAGGACGGTTTAGAAGTTCTATAAGAAAACTAGGAAAATCTTGGGTTATTTGAGCAACAGAAACTGAGCTATCAATTTCATAATAATAAACAAATAAACTCATTCAAAATGTGGTGCTACAGAAGAATATTGAAACAAAATGGACAGATATGGTTTTAATTAAGGATGTTCTCAGAAGAATGGGACTAGTTGAATCATGTCTCACAAAGGAATTGTTTGAAAGAAAAATGGAATTTGCAGGTCATGTATTACCAGAGGCTCTTGTGGGACAATGTATAATGAAATTATAGAAGGATACATCCATGGAAAGAGAGGCAAAGGAAGGCAGCGTAAAGCCTGGAACGACGATTTGAAAGACTGGAAAGTAATGAAAAAACTTTGGTGCATTGACACGAATAGGTGAAGACAGAGTGAAATGGAAGTTTATGGTTTCCAACCTTCGTGTCGAAGAAGATGGTACCAAATGATGATGATGAAAGGAGTTCAAAAACTCTGATATTTTGACTTAAAGAAATGAGAAAGGTCTCACTAATGACGTAATTGGCATTAGGAGGAAGCTTTGACTTTTTTCCAGGACTCTAGGTCAACATATCGTTTATTTCACAACCTAACTTCTAAGATCATTGTGATGGGGCATAGAGAGGACAACTACACCTGGACCAGTGATGGAAGTGAGCCCTTTAAATTCCTAACCAGATGTATTATAAAATCCATAGAGCTGAATAGCAAGTTTTCCAGCGTTTAAGTGTTTAAGAGCTAAAATCTTGCCTGATCTGCGGCCAAAACGATGATCTGTGCAGGGCGACAGGGCAGAAACTGCATAAAATGGCGTCACCAACCAATAGGTGATAAGGAAGTGCTTGAACAGATTAGCTTTTTTGAAATGATAAATCAAGAGTTCAAGGCCCTAAGAAGAAAATATCAAGTGCTACCTATTTTGGGATCTGTTGCAAGGAGCTAAGGGGGCTGAAAGTTACGAGTTTTTCGTGCATGCGTGCGCAGCTTCTTCTCTGTCGTACAAGGCCTAAACTTAACAGTCATGTCATGGCCTGAGGCCTGCCTTTGATGTCAATACTCCTGCCACCGCACCGACAACCATTGTGGCCATTTTCAAACCAGTTTTTGTGTTACTTATCTTTTTTCCTTCGTTTCTCAGACAGAATACTGCTGAGAATGTGAAATGTGTTTTATTTAGGTTTCCAGAACACGTTTGGGCAAGATTCAAAAAGCAGAGCGTTCAGAAGTTCAAAACAATTTTGCGAAAAGTTTTAATATTGTATGATTTGCACTCACATTTGTATCTCTGTATTCGGAGTTACCTCCATCAATTATGATATCACCAGCCGATAACAATGGTACCTACAATGCAACAGTATCGAAGATAAGGATTCTCTATCCAAACGAATAGGAGAAAACTTTGGTTTCTTTCAACAACTTGCAGCTATTTAAGACAATTCACTGTGCAGAAAGTTTACCGATCATCCGGGGGAGGTACTCATGCATTTTTCCCAGGGAGCGCCTTCCGTACGGGGACGTGCATCTGAACCAGGTATCATTTTCAGGATTCCGACATCGGGACAGGGCGTTATTTACGGGACAGGGCGTTATTTCTGTATACTCAGCTCCATGGCAGGGTTCATATTTTGCATTATTGACTCCAAAACGTATTCGTAGAATTCGTTTGTATGGCAGCATTTCCGCATTTTCTGATAGATTTCCTACAAATTTCCAAGACAGCGCAGCATAAGCATAATTTCGTTTGAAGAAAGTCAACGACAGGGCAATGCTTTCAAAAATTTTACTCCGGGATAGGGTAGAGCATTTCAGATTTCCCAGTGGCACCTCCCCGTATGTTCGTAGACCAAGAATCTGACAATTTGGCCCAGTACTGAAAGTTTCTTAAAATTATCAGATTTTGAGTACTCGGAGTTTCTTATGAGTTTCTTAAAAAGGTTCGGTAACCTAACTGTTCCCTCATGGACCTTTCAAAGAAATGTTTTTTTAAGCCTTGCCAATTTTTAGAACTTATGCAAGTACCTTACGAGTAATATGATACAGGAACCAAGAGAAAATAAAGTAAAAGATCTTAAGGATTGCTTTGTCAAAATAGATAGTTTCTTAAGTAATATTTTCCCAGTACTGGAGCTTCTGAATTTGTTGGCGATCTGAAAAGTGAGCTTCTAATAAGCAGTTTTTTTATAAGAAAATGTGTAATGATGTTTCTTAAAAGCCACCTTACGAGTGCGTGCACAGTGCGACATTTTGCCCCATTGGTTTCAGAGCAACTTTCACGGCTTTGTTCGTTTTGAATTGCTGGTTGAGATAATTTCCTTTGCCTGCAATCGCTAATTGCTTTGAATCAAGGTGCTAATCAAAAACAACTAATGCCAGCATGTCAAAGCCAGCACAAAGCCCAATATTGTGGGTCTGTGCGCTGGCTATTACGTTATATACAAAATCTGTCCATGTCCATTGGAGTACCAGTGGGGGGCACTTACTGGTAAAATGCATTGAAAAATTGTACTCACAAGTTTATCAATGAACGCGTCAACTGCAGATCCGGCTTTTACCAACATCATCACTCGTCTGGGGCTTTTTAGTTTTGACACCATCTCTTCCAAAGAATGCGCACCAACAATTTTTGTACCTTTAAAAAATTTGTCACATAATTTATATGTATCCTATAAATTTGAAAGCATTGTTTCATTATAACCAAATCCTACTGGGTAACCAAAAACAACTTCATAAACAAGGTATCAGCATGTAACTGAAAGGCTCCACTATCTCTTAAGATGTTGCTTGGTCAGTTTAAGATTAGGTACTGTCCAAAAACAGTTTCAAAAATATGGAAATTAATTCATTTCTCAGACCATCCCTCACTTTCGAGTCCAATTTTTGGAAAGTGTGAAAAGGTTCAATTACAAATTTGCATTAGAGCATGGAATTTTAATGAACAACAGAGGTCAATCATTTTGCAAACAAAAAATTCCCCAGACGACTTCCAATCCATCGCCACATCGAATTATCATTAAATGTTGACTGGAAAATGATGGTGATGATTTCACTCAAAATGAGGAGTCCGGGATTCGAGCTTTTCTTTGAATCTGGTTTTCCAGATGGTAAGCATTGCTTAAAATGACCATGCAGTATCTCAGAAGATAGCAAAGCCTTTCAACTCAACTGTGACAGAGCGTATTTGCCTAAATCTGCACCAATGAAATTCTTTAAGTACTGCTGGTATTTTAGTATTTTACGGCTGGCTGGTAGTAGTCCAGTCCTCCTATGGAATTGAAATCGAATTGGGCTCTAAACAAACTAAGGAAATCTTTCTTTTTGCACCATGATAGATAAATATCATTTGTGCAAACTCTCCGTCATGTAATGGGTACCTCCGTCAATGCCAAAGAATCAGCACGCTCCGACATCTCCATTGGTCTCTGTCATTTTGTGGAAACATCACATAACCTATTTTTATCAACACAATAACGAAACGTCAGAGGTGGTGTCGTCAAAGCCATTTTAATGTGCTCTTATTCCATGGAATAAATGCGTGTTTGTATGACTTTGTTTTGGTCTTTAAACAGTGAGCGGGGAGAGTCATTTTGTGATGCAATGCCAACAGAACTGAACTGACTGCAAGAATGAGGGGTTACGAGACAGGGGAGGGGGTAAACGCCCTCCCCTTTTGTCTCTGTCAACATAATGAGAAAGGCCTATCACTTTTATTCCATTCCATATGATGGCGCAGTTTGTTCCCATTTCCAAAACGCTGCACCCCGGGGGGGGGGGGGGGTACATAACATGTTGAAAGTACAGGCATGTGCCGCCCATATGGGTGGGTTTTTGGGCCCCAAATTCTCTAAACAAGGGTCCCTTTTTCAGCAAATTTTCCATAAACAAGGGTGGGTTAGGCAGAAATTGGTGAAAAATAGCAAAAAATGGGTGGTTTCCCGCCAAAATTCATCATAAAAGTGGGTATGACCACAAGTTTCGGTAATTAGAAGAGGGTACCTTTCTGAAAACTGGGCGGCAGACCCCCGTCTATCCGCAAGTCATGTACCCCCCCCCCCCCCCCCCCGGGCACTGCACTCACTAACTAGTATTATTGCTAGCAGAATAAATACATACTTGAAATACCTTGGATAAAATCTTACAAATAATCGAATAAATCAAATCAATGATTCAACATCACAAAAGATCTAACCTTTTGCCTCATTTGCTAGGAAGTTGTCAACCTTCTCTACAGTTCTGTTGAATGCACAAACCTACAAATGACAAGCAGAAAATCCAATTTTCAAATATTCTTCAAAAAAGATTAGGTATGCACACTAGGTGAGTTACTAAAAGATCCAGCGTTTGAACAATGTTGCTTCCTGAATATCGAAGCAACGTTGAAATCTGTAATTAACCGGGATTTGATCAGCTAATTCTTCACATCCATATGGACGATTTTCTACCGAAAGGCCTTTTCAAAAACCTGCAAAAATACCAGCAACATTTCCCTTTGCATTCCTTCCTAGCCTTAATGATATTTTTGTGTATTTATATAGTTTGCCCTCTTGGGCGTGTTCAGTCCCCCTAAATGAGATATTCATACAAGGGGACGATTTTTCATTCCCCAAAGAGGATAACACATGCTAAAGCATAGGGAAACTTGCTCCTAATTTTTGCACATTTCAAGGTTCCTTTAAAGGGCTTTTCTAAGAAAACCCCTTAAGCAAAGAAATATCCTAAAAGTAATTGAATATGTTAGCTACCAGGTGAGCCAAAAAAAGTTCCCACTTTTAGAAATTTGTAGCACCAAGAGTACTTCACAGATTTGAATGATTGAAATTCTAGTTAAAAGCTGAAAGATCAAAGTGTTTTTGTGATTTTCTTGCTGTCATGCCAGTGCTAGAAGTATCGGCAAATTCAACTTTATCAAAATTTCATTATTGCAAAGTGACTGAAAAAATGCCTAAACACTGATCAAATTGTAAGGACTCTCCGCACACAGAGCAATCTGCAATGGATGTTTCACCTATCTCAAGAGTTATAAGACATCACTTTTCAAGCATATACAAAATATTTTCAGTCCCATGGCAATCAATGTGCAGTGGATACCTCTCACATATGAACAATCGCATTCTCTTTCTCGATCCGTGCTTGGAGTCCTCTATGATTTGATCAATGCTTAAGCCATTTTTCAGTCATTTTGCAAGCATGAAATTTTTGTAAAGCTTAATATATCTACATTTCTAGTGCTTGTGAGACAACGAGAAAAATCACAAACATTCTTCGATCTTTCGGTTCTTAATGAAAACCTAAAGCATTCAAATCTGTGAAGTACTCTTTGTGGTATGAATTTTCAAAAGGGGGAACATTTTCAGATATTCCTAAATGCCAATGCTGACATATTCAGAGAGCAGTTGTCTTTCAAATGCTGGCATTTTTCACTCACTCAGTATATTTCAATTCATATCATGTCTTGTAGGTCAGCAACTCTTACCAAAAGTTTCATTTTTTTGCTGGGAACAAAATTATCAAAACTAGTTCCCTGTTACATCCTTTCGAACGTAATACAAAATACATTTAAATCTTCACTCACCACAAAACCATGGTCATTCATGTTCAGAATGAGATTTTGACCCTGCAATGAAGTGTTTCACAAATAAGCAAGTTGCTATTTCTAGGAAAATTTCATTTATACAATAGCATCATTAAGTTGTGATCACAAGAGACATTAAATGTTATATAATACTGTTGGGAACATGACAATGACATTATGTAGCTTTACCAAACACCATACATATTCTAACATTGGAATTTCAAATTATTTACTCTCAAATAATAGTGACTTTTCATCAAGGGAATGAAGGCTCCTGGGCTTCATCAAAAGTCTCCCAATATCATGAGCTAAATTTTTCTGTGGTCGCTGAAGATACTCTTGTGGGAGGGGTCCCAAAAACAATCAAGAGCCTCAAAAACTTATGAAGGAAAGAATGAACAAAAACTCAACATCGAACAATTTTATTGAGCCTGCAAAAATTATACTGCTTCCAGAAGTCAAATCAAAGGAATAAAATTGTCCTTGCAACTCTATGACATCTTTGCTGAAGAAGAAGAACAGAAGCTTGAACATGGATGAAAATGGAATAGTATCACTTACCATAACAGCAAGGCCAATTACAGCAATGTCAGCACTACAACGGAAAGTTTGCACAACACAATTAGATATAAATGATAGATCATGCACTAGCGCATTTGAAGATAAGATTTGATAATCTCATGTCTTGCTTGATTCCTACCCTTGATTTTCCCTTTGGGCAGTTGAAGGGTCAAACAAACTTTCTTGCATAAATGCCTAGGGGTGAGGCAATGAGAGCATGCCATATTCCCAGTAACTCCCAGTGCATGACATGAAACTATTGTCAAAAGCCCTGGAGTACAGGAAAATTTTGATTCAAATGCCTGGGGGTGTCCAGGTGGATGGAAAGGGTAGGAAATGAGCAAGGAAACTTTTGCAAATGGCTTGAAAATTAAAAAGTTTGATTAATTTTTTACCACTCACAATACATGTTCACAGACCCCCATGCAAAATTTGAAGTCAAAACCTTGGCCAGTTTTACTATGATAACTAACATGAATCATTACAAGATGGTTTTCACCGTGCTATAGGAAAAGAAAATAAAAATTTTTGAATAAATAAATATGTAAAAAATTATAGAATTATAAGTTACTTTTAGGGTACAATGAGTCACTTTTGATAATAAGTAAATAGAATATATAAAAACAAAACTTAATAAGATTAGACCCTAGTTTTTACAAAATTCTTTACTCCTCTTTTAAAATTTAATTTATATACTGTCTTCATTTATTACTCCTCGGAATTCTGAAGCTTGGGTCATAAAGTGCAAGAAAACATGTCAGTATTATCAATTAGCTAATGCAAAGAGTAATTAATAAATAAGCAATTAATAAGGTACGACAGGTTAGTTATGACGCACAAGATCCTTCATGGAAACAGTCCGGACAATCTGCAAAATAACTTTATGCAAAGGTCCCAGATTTCAAGCTATTCAACAAGGAATAGCCAAAATCTGCATATGCCGAACCTCAATTGGAATTTACTAAAAAGAGTTTCCAATTTACCGGAGCCTTGACATGGAACGAGATCCCGCAACAGTACAGAGACTTTACCCTCTCTACATTGCTTCAAAAAGGAAGTTAAACAACTCTTAAGGAGCTATGGTAGGTTGATGTGTTTGGGTCCTTGGGGCCTAGTGGTGTTTTGGGGGTGGTACCCGGAAGGCCCTGATTTGGTCTCTTGTGGACCGGACTAATATCTATGAACAAAGTATCCACCCTCTCCAGTATAAACGGAATCCAATACTTCTGCTTTGCAGTGTGGGGTATTCTAAATTTATGCCCCCATCCACTATCTGACTGCTCTGGCACTAAAGACAGTGGAATACAGAAGTGCCACAACCCCTTCAATCTTCTCCATTTTGAAAGGCTGTCAGCCTTCTAAGACAACAAGAATTTGAAAAGTGGCAACATCAATGCCAAATGCATTTTTTTGCTGTATGAAATAGTACTGTCCAAGCATCTCCCATTTTTCATGAAAAAACTCAACAGAAACCTATCAATGAACACCCAAAGAAAAATTATGCATATACGGTATAACTAAACCAGCACTGAGGGACAGAGCAGAAACCGTGCTTGCATGCATGAAAACTTGTAACTTTGAGCCCCCTTAGCTCCCTGCAACAAATCCCAAAATTTGGCAACACTTGATATTTCCTTCATGGGCCTTAAACTATTTATTTATCATTTCAAAAAACTTAAATCTATTCAAACACTTCCACATCTCAGATTGGTTGATAACGTCATTTTACACAGTATCTGCTCAGTCGAACTAAGGCAAAAGACATTTTTTCTTCAGAATTTAAAGGTGAAAGAAATAAAGCAATGTAACTAAAGGACAAACCACAAAACACAGCACATAGGAATACTCAATCAAACAGTCATTGAAATCAAACAGATCAAATCAAATCAAATCAAACAGTCAACTCAGCTTCATTCCAAATATCTTATCCATGAGAATTAGCAACTAATCCGCACGTAACAATAACAACAGCCACACTTATTTCCTGAAAATGTCAGGCCAGCAAAGTTGTGTGTTTATCTGCATCGACAGAAATGTGTCTTTGATAACGTCAAGGACAAGATTTAGTGGATAAACTTTGGGAAAAGAATTTTCATCTCGTGCATTGCCATTTCAACTGAAATATTTCTAGCTTTCAACATTTGAACGTTTTATGGCAGAATGGTGTAGCCATCTGATTTTACAGCTGTAAACCGTTCTGGTAAACAGAGAACTCCACCCACACACAATGAACAATATGATCAGGGTTGCAGACTCCTAGGCCAACTACTGCAATCCCTGTGCTTCTGTGATTGAAACTGCAACTGCATGTTCAAATCAAGCTGATATTGATGACTGAAAGCAAAGATAAATTCTGGAAAATATCTCAAGAAAGTAGAGGAAAAGGTAATTCTGAAACTGGAAAATGTGCATCTATTTCTTTGGTATCATGTGATGACTCATTGTATAATGTAGGTTTGGAATGTGCTGGCATACTGCTGGTGCAGTTTCCTGGCCCTTTGGTTGTTTCTTGTTTATCAGTTTTCTAGAAGAATCACTTATGTCTTAGTCTAGAAACTTTGATATGAAGACGGGAACATCAAAATTTGAAGCATAAGAGACAAACTGTTTATCCAAACTTCTCTTCTTCACATATTTCCAAATAACTTCACTTATCACTGTTAAATTCAGCACTTAGATTGAGCTCAAGTGGACCAAATCTTTTACCAAACTTTCGCCTACAAAAAATGGTTTCTCTCACGGCCATATTTCTTTGTTTCACTTTCAACAAACGATCAATCCTCAAGTTTATGTTTCTGCCCACACTTTAGGCCACATCTGCAAAAACAAGAGTCGATAGCTTCAAATTTGATTTAATCACCACGTTGCGTTCGTTTTCAAACTTCATAGCACTGAGTTGCAAAACTCATCGCAAACTCAACTTACCATGGTTGGGACGCCATTCTGTTTGCTTGTTTCTTCAAACTCAAATTCTCGCTTGCTCTGAGTGAGACAGCACTTTGCTACAACCAGCCAACTTTGGAAAAGAACTTTGAACGAGGACCAATGCACCTTGTATCCCTGTGAAGGAGAGAGCCACGCCTCCTTCTAGCCTCAGTTTGATGTGATTGCGTGTTTTGTTGCCTGTTGCTAAAAAAAAAAAAAAAAAAAAGCTTGTTGCATTGTTTGGTGCTGCATTGTTGCAGAGCATGCCATATTCCCAGTAACTCCTAGTGCATAACATGAAACTGTTGTCAAAAGCCCTGGAGTACAGGAAAAATTTTGATTCAAATGCCTGGGGGATTCAAGTTGCCGTTGTAGTTTCGTAAACTCTTCTTGTATGTCTTGCGACGGTTTTCAAGGTTGTAGTAAGCAACTTGAACTTGGAAGCATGACACTTCCAGGGCACTTTCGTATTAACCTAAAATTGCGCAAGAACGCTTTGAATCCTGTGAACATCCACCTTTGCAAGTCTTATTCACTGCATCAAGCATAATACCCCACCTTGTAAACATGCTATTACCCCTCCGTAAGGCGTTCGTATCCACTGCATCAAGCATAATACCCTCTACGTAAGCATAACACCCCGCTTCTGAATGGCGAATCCACAACAGTAGTGCGTATAGACTGATAACGATGAGTCCCTTGTATCCCTGCGGTAAACCTTCCTCAAGAGGGACTCATAATGAAACTGTGAAAAACTTGGCCCTATTTTCTTCAATCATCAATGGAATTACGAAAGAATCACGGCTTCGAATCTCCATCTCCTGGGAGTTCGAATCGAAAATTCTTCAATCGAATCACATTTACACCTTAACAATAGTAATTCACAAATCTCGCAATCTGATTGGTACTGGAGGAATTGCGAAGTTTGGGCCTAAATAGGGCCAAGTTTTTCATAGTAATCATCATCATCATCATCATCATAATAGATGATTCCGTAAAAGATGGCGGACCTCATTTCACGCAATGCATGATAGGAATATGCCCCCTAGTAACGCATAGCTACCAAAACTTACAACTGCAGCATAAAATCTTGACCGCAGCTACGATAGATTTAGGCCGTCGCAACTTCATCGTGAAATCTACACTCTCATAAGCCTTCGCTAGCAATAATTTACAGTTTGTTTTCCAACAATATCAAGACGTAGTGGCCAGCTGTTTTCGTTGTTTCGTCAAGATTTTCAAGAAGATTTTGTCCTTGTTTACATAACTGATCGGAGAGGTGTTGAAGAGACCCTGAATAAACATTTCTGAAAACATTCGAAAAAAGAATGAAATATTGTAAATTCTTTTCGCTTGAGATTTGCATAACAAAAGTATTGCAGTGGCTTCTGTTCACTCGACCGAACACAACATTCGAACTTTCAGAGTTCTTATTCTTTTGAGATTTTTCTCCACCAAGTCTTCCGACTCTTGACTCTACTGTTTTCAGAACTTGCATCCTTTGGTAGCAGAGGCTTTATCTGCGAAGTCTACCGTTTTCAGAAGACTTAGCAGACTTCAGGTGTCCATGATAAAGTTACGATGCGACGGCCTAAGTTTATCGTAGCTGTGGTCAAGATTTTATGCAGCAGTCGTAAATTTTGGTAGCTATGCGTTGCTAGGGGGCATATTCCTATCATGCATTGCGTGAAATGAGATCCGCCATCTTTTGCGGAATCGTCTATTGCTATCACGCACTATATAAAAATTATGTATGGCAGCTATAGGAGTAAAACCCAGTAAAACTGAACTAAACTTTGAAAACAACCAAACTAACTAAAACATATGGAACATGAACGGTAAAAAATGAATAAATTGAAAGAGAAAAACGTAAAAACATAGGTATGTGATCATCCAGGTGCAGATCCACCGCACTGTTATTTGGCTAGAATTTCCCCTTATCTGCTTGACTTCAACAAGGTACGATGCTAGGGCGGCTATTGTGACATTATCATTAGAGCTCATTATCTTCTGGAATTGCAAATTCGTTGTAAGGGATTCGACCGAGGTGTGCGATAAAAGATCCGATCTAGGAACGCTATAGGCCGGGCATACAAGGAGAAAATGTACCTCATCTTCAACGAGGCCAAGGGAGCAGTTTTTGCAAATACGGTCATTGACATCAAGCCCTTTTGTGTCTTCCAGTCTCAATCAATAATGTATGGTCACTGCATCTGAATTTGCACAAGGTTTTACGGTATTTAAAGTTCATACTAACTGACAAGTACTTTTCTAGTTTCAGTTGAGACTTGAAAGTTTTGTATGTGCGCAGTTTGCTGTGCCGTAGAGAGCCTTGATGTGCAGAAGTTAGCTCTGACTGCCAAAAGCTTTGAAAAATTTTTAAAACCTTATCCTTGACTACTTTGTTAACCTGGTCAGGACTGAGAGATGAAGGGTTGTTCCAAAGGGTAGAAAGTCCTGTGGCTTCTAGTGCCCATTTAACTGAACTGAACCATACTATGAGTCTCTATTGCCCGAAGCGCCGTCATCAAGTCAAAGAGCACAGGGCAACAAGAGACTCATCGTCATTAGTCTGTAGTGCGTATAGGTTTGCTAGCATAGTTGTAATTGCAAAATCTTGGATGGCAAGTGCCTCAGGGCCTCAGTACAGTGCTCTCACTGGTTCCAACGTCCCTCATAGAGTCCATGACGGTTTTCGAAAGTATATCGTCATAGCCTGTGGCCAACAGGCTACTATCGTCATAGCTTCGTATGAATTTTGGTGTTCAGGATCTCTATTGATGCGCAACTTCCAGGGGAAAAGTTTTCATTGTTATCTATGGAAATCTCTTCTGAACATTCTGGTTTTATTTCTCATCGGACTGGCAAAGAATTTAGCGGGTTTGTGGGAAACCAGGTATTTTAACAAGATTCCATAAATAATAGTTTCAAAAAATAATAAATAGTAGCATGTGAGGCATGAAAAGTCTCAGTTAATAATTGCATCAACTGGACAAGGCTGTTCATTTTGCAGAGGAATTGAAAGGTATTGAATGTTTACTTTATGGAAAGTTTGCAACTAATAACAGTAAATGTTTCAACAACAGCATCACTTGCAGGACACGCTACTTCAAGGTGACTAGTGTAAGAGAGAAATGCAGTGTGCAATGTCATAGAGTGAAATGTAAAGGAATGCAATGTAATGTGTCGTATTGTAAAGTGTAATGTAGCGTAATTTAACGCAATGGGAGAGTATTTTTTTAGGCTGATTGATTTCACTTGACGCGGCAGAAATGCGACCTTTAAACCAGACCTTATATGATGTGAAATGTAACGTTACGTTGTACAGTAATTCAACGTAGTATAGTATAATGTAACGTTGTGTAATGTAACGTAAGGTAACGTAGAGCATGATATGTAACGCTTTTGTTTATACATTAATTAAAAACAAAGATTATCGTTATACTCAAAACTACAAACCACCATTACACACATAACACAGTGACATTAATGACGAGGAGAGACAGAAGGTCACCGAGTTCTGACCATGAATGCCATGATGTGATGTGCTGTAATTTAACATAACGCAGTGTAGGCAATGTAACGTGACGATGTAGCGAGCGTGATGTAGCGTAATGTAACACCCCCAAACTAATGTAACGTACCGTAGGTAGCCTGTGTTCCAGACCAATCTTTCGTTTCAAGTGGTCTGGAACACAGGCTAAGTATAACGAAATGTGCAGTATGATTTACATTCTAATGTAATGATAGTATCTTGATGTAATTACCAGGTCGGATAGTCAATCTGATGCAAGTGCACGCTTCTTAAATAGCTGTTCGTTGAAAGGTTCAAGGAAAACTACCGCATGAGTATTTTTGGTTCATTCAAAAATCCTCAGTTAACTAGGAGAGAATCCCGGGGAGAAAATCCGAAGTCTATCTTGAAAAAGGAGTTGATTAAGATTTGTTATGATGTGAAATTACCGCTGCAAAACTTGTTAGTTGATTTGATTTGCTGGCTTTGTACCTGACATCTATAAGGCCTCACTTTGACATAAACAAAATTGTGATTCGAATAGCAGAAACGTGTAACACTTCAGGAATTCACATCGCAAAAGTACGAAATCAAATTCAGCAAAATTAAGTCACTAACAGTAAATCTGTAATGCTTGCATTGTTGAAGAAAAAATCTTCATATGTAGGCCACGCTTGTGAGCATAAGTGTACAAGCCAGGGGGCTGTGGACAGAAGCTCACGAGCACTGTGAAAATTTGCAAAATATTCGGGCAAAAAATTCCCCAGAAGGACTGTAAGTTGAGGAAAATGTTCCTTAAAGGCTCTCATCATGCCTTGTGTATGCCATCTCATTGTTAGCCTTTGTTGTCGCCATTTTCATGGACCATGAAAATGCTGACAACAAAGGCCGACCAAAAGACGACACCTGCGAGGTATCCTGGTTCACTCTCCTCTGTAGAGGCTTGAGAGGGAAGGGGCTTTTGGGAGGGGAGGGAGGATTTGCCGCGCAAAACTAATAGTAAGCCTCTGCGGAGGAAAGTGTGCTGGTTGAATAAGAGCATCTAAAAAGCAAAGAATTGTTTCAGGCAAGCCCCTAGATCTTTCCTCTAGTGGACGTGTGCCAACGAGGAAAGACTGGTAAAAGAAAACTAGCCAGTCCGCCATTGTAGATTTACTTGCATTTCAGAACCTGAAGAGTGTGGGACCCAGTAATTTCGCGCCAAAATCTCAAGCTGCATTTCGCCATGAGCATGTTATTGGTTCAAGGCCCTTTCATTTATTTATCAATGCTGCCTTTGTTTGTTCATTATTTGAATTGTTCATTGAATTTTCGTTGATTTTCTTTGGGAAATCTGAATCCCAGACAACAGATTTGATCAAATAAGCTTATCTGTTCTACAAAGCACTCACATCGATAAATTCATTTTGTTAACTCAACTGCAACGTCACGAAATTTTTGCAAGCAAAGTCTCTATAACTTTTCAGATTAATTGTTTTGGCTTTATTCATTGCTAACATTATCATTCATCGAAATTTGTCGACCAGGAAGGAAAGAAAGATTTCATTCGATTATCAACCTGCTATCTTCACGAAACTACAAACAACAAATTATTTATTCGCTGTAGTTCAACATTCAACATTGTTCAACGTCCGTAAGGCATTTACAGACCTTGCACATAAACAAGGTAGGTTGGTAGCGTTATTTACACTCAGCATTCTCGAATTGCATGTCATAAGAAACTAAGAATTTGGCCATTCATGACGGTTTGATAACAGTAAAGCCTGCACAAGAAGAACCATCATCATGGACCACTGTCTCCGCCTCCGGCAGATTGCGCACTACCATGAGAGAGTCTTTTCGAACGGGCACGGTTTCTGCTTGTAACGTTCAACTCAGCGAGGTCAAGTTGTGACCAGGTTGAAATGTTATCACGCCACCGTTTCTTTGGTCTTCCTTTATTTCGTTTTCCTTCAACAACGCCTTCCAGGCAGATTTTTGAAAGGCCCACTTCTGAGAATTTGATGTGTCCAAATAATTTCAATACTTTGCTCTTGATGGTTCATATGAAAGGGGTAAGAACCAACATTTTTCAAACCAAGCTGTTCGCAGACTCATCAACATTCAACCAATATCTGTGCCAATAGTTGGGTCCGAAATCTTGCCATAATAGTTAGGGTCTGTGAAATAGCAACATAGACAAATTTCAATGTTTGAAGTCTTTAAAAGGGTCTGTTTCATCCAGCATCCCTTGCACGTGTTGTGTCTTGGTTTACCTTTGTTGTCGCCGTTTTCATGGCCCATGAAAATGGCGACCATGAGACGACACGTGCCAGGAATGCTGGATGAAACAGAGGAATCTTAGTTTCACGCATGCTTTGAAAATAGGACTAGAATGGTTAGAAGTAATCACTTTTGTATCACTTTTGCGGCCGTAGCAAGTTTGGGCACTTCGTTTTGCTGACTCTTTCTCCTTTTTTGGAAAAATTGGTCGACGAGGTGCCATCAACCTGCTTAGGCCAAAAATGACTCGAGGAGCTGCCTTTATTTTCTTGCTCTTAGTGAAAATTTTGTCAGTGTTGCGTTATAAAGGATTGCTGTCATATCTGCGGGTTCTTACTGTATTTGAGCAATGAAATTTGTTTTCGCAACTGTTGCGAGGTACTTTCTCAATGCTAGTCGTTTACATAAGCGGTAGACCTCAACGTCCTTGGCTAAACTGCGAATATCGTAAACAATAACACAATGTGCATTCGGTTTGATATGAAGTGAAGTAAGAACAACGTTTCAAGCACAAACCATTTTGTTAAGATAATGTGTGCCGGTGCGTGCCTTCGTCAGCACCAGATTGGAAAGTTTGCCTTGCGCGGCCGATTTCTCGGCCGCGCACTTTAAATTTCAGCCGCAGTTCCAGCCGCGAAATTTTCGTAAAACAACAAAAGGAAACAGTAGAACTATTGTTTAGTGACACAAATACAGCCGCGCAAGCAATTTGGACGCAGGAGAGATCCCCCGCGCATTCTGCAAACTTTCCAATCTGGCGTCAGCATTTTTTGTTTATCAATGCCTGCGTCAGCATACAAGTCAAATCTTTCAATAGGGCACAGGGAAACCCATAAATCTTCCAATTTCACGTTTATCAGCCAATGGTGTTGCCGTATTCTCGTCACATGACCGAAAATAAGCTCTTTGAGACGAACTTTCGAGTACTCTTACGAAAATCAAAATGGACATTCGAGTAATAAAGATACAGAGCTGCTTTTGCCACGAGTCGATTCTACAGGCCCTATTCCATATTTCACATTTTGCATTTCAAGAAAATCTCATCAGGGATCAGCGCTACATCGAATTTCATGAAACCGAAAATAGGCCTATATTCAAATATCATTTGGGAGCGCAACAAATAAGATATAAGTTCCAAAATTTCACATCTTACGTGAATTATAATAAGGAATAAGGTGAAGATGTTTCTTTGCTTCAGTTTCCCAAATCCTTGACGAGTCTCGGCTATTTGCGACGAAGAAAGCTATTGGGCCTACCTTCATCCACTGCATAATGCTATTATTCTGTTTCAAATCGGCTTCTTTGCTGTAGCAAGGTAGCAGAGCTATTCACCAACAACATAACACCAATTTCCACTATTCTCCGCTGAAAAATTGCCATCAACCTTGGTAAAACGCGATGAACTTTCAACAGCTCTTCGCCACACTATCTATTCCAAGTTTTGAAACAGTGTGCTCACGTGGAGAAAATTCTGTTATTATCAAAGCGCTCAAGATGTCATGGTCAAGAGGTAGGTCTCGTATCATCCTCTCTCAGACTTGGCCTTTGTTTTAGTATGAAAAGTGGAAGGGATTGAGGCCGGGCTTTCAAAATTATCTGTATTTCTTAAAAAAAGGAAAATGTTGAATGCATATTTCAAAATAATTTGAATGAATATGAGAGTTTTTTCATGGAAGTTAAAGGGTATTGGAGCTTGCGAAGATACCTAGGCCCCCTATCATTTGAATAATTCAAATTCATTTGAAATATGCATTCATCATTTTCCTTTTTTTAGAAAATAAAGATAATTTTGAAAGCCCGGCCTCAATCCCCTCCACTTTTTCGTACTAAAACAAAGGCCAATCTTTGTAGAGAGGAAATGATACGAGACCTACCTCTTGACCATGACATCATGAGCGCTTTGACAATAGCAGAATTTTTTCCACGTGAGCACACTGGATTAGATAGTGTGGAGAAGAGCTGTTGAAAGTTCATCGCGTTTTACCAAAGTTGATGGCAATTTTTCAGTGGAGAATAATGGAAATTGGTGTTATGTTGTTGGTGAATAGCTCTGCTACCTTGCTACAGCAAAGAAGCCGATTTGAAACAGAATAATGGCATTATGAAGTGGATGCAGGTAGGCCCAAGAGCTTTCTTCGTCGCAAATAGCTGAGACTCGTCAAGGATTTGGGAAACTGAAGCAAAGAAACATCTTCAGCTTATTCCTTATTATAATTCACGTAAGGTGTGAAATTTTGGAAGCTATATCTTATTTGTTGCGTTCCCAAATGATATTTGAACATAGGCCTATTTTCGGATGCATGAAATTCGATGTAGTGCTGATCCCTGATGAGATTTTATTGAAATGCAAAATGTGAAATATGGAATAGGGCCTGTAGAATCGACTTGTGGCAAAAGCAGCTCTGTATCTTTATTACTCGAACGTCCATTTTGATTTTCGTAAGGGTACTCGAAAATTCGTCTCACAGAGCTTATTTTCGGTCATGTGACGAGAATACGGCAACACCATTGGCTGATAAGCGTGAAATTGGAAGATTTATGGGTTTCCCTGTGCCCTATTGAAAGATTTGACTTGTATGCTGCCTGCGTCTTGGTCCTGGAAGCCCCGAATGATCCTCGACACGGGCCTAGGACCTCCTGCAAACCCGTACAGTAAAACCCCGCAAACAAGAACATAGCAAAATAAGAACCTGCAGACTGATTTTGTGGTAAAATACACCCAAAGATAAGAACCAAAAACATACTGATCTACTCCAATATTCTTCTGAGATCATACACTTAATTAAGAAATTTCATCATATCAGTGCAAAAAAACTTGCAACTATTGAGAACTGAGCACCTCTAACAGATTTCAGGAATATCCAAATTATTTTATCAAGCTCTATGATATAAACCACTTCATCAGCAACGAAGTACCATACTCTCTAATATTTAAATTCAGTCATTCCACTCTCAATTTTATTAAACACATGCTGAATAGCTATATATTCATCATAGTAATTAGTGTCCTTGTGATAAGAACCACACACTGAAAATGTCACAAGTACCTCATTTATAAGAACCTAGTCAGTCTGTTTTTTAGAAAAGTATGTTCTTGTTTGCGGGGTTTCACTGTAATGTCAAGATTTCTAGTAGACATTGCAGGTTTGCAAGAGATCCTCATCCCCTGTTGGGAGTCGTTCTCGGCTTCCAGGAGAGAAAAGACATAGGTTTCCTGGGTATTGAAAAGGATAACTACAGTACTCATTGAGAAGTTCAATTTCTTTGCAGGAAAGCAACATTGCTCTACGAGAAGATCAAACAAAGACCAAGATGGACAGATTTCTTAAATCCTTGAGGTTACATCGCGTCAAATTGAAAATGCAGCGACATAAGCAAACAGATGACAACAGCCATCTTGCAGTCCCTACTGTGAATAATCTAGAAATGAGCCCAATTTTACGCCACACATGCATCTCAGACCATATTGTAGAGGACTGTCCATGGGACATTAAGGATGCAGATCTATATATTGGGGTTGGGAAGAGTCTGTTTCCTGTTCATCGTTCTCGAATTGCCCTTGGATCCTCTGTCCTCCGTAGTGTCATTGTAACCCTTGGACAATGCGATGAGGCAGCCTCAATTCTATGGCTTGGTGATTACGAGGTCAATGAGATTCGTCAGCTGTTAAAGTTTATTTATTTTCCAGAGAGACCTATAAAAGGTGATATATAATCCTTAAACACAATTTAGTGTTCTGGTGTCTTCATAAAGAGCTAATGTTACCCAGAATCCTCTGCGGGCACGCTGAAATCTCTGCCCGTCTGAAAATTAATATGGCCAAGGAGGAAATTGTGGATTTACACCGTTTTAGAGTAATCCACCTTTTCAAGATAAGATGTGCAAACAAAACGTAAGTTCTTTCTAGTTTGAGATTTGCATTTTGGATACTAAAATCTTGTTCTATGTACAAAGTTTACTATTCACACAAATTTTCATGTTCATGTCTGTCTTCATTTGAAAATTATGGTGATATAAAGAAATAAAAATTATAAGGGCTTCAACTCAATCAAAGCGAAAGCAAAAACATTATGGTGGAAGGTTGCGTTCAACGTGTTCTCGAGGCTGTTAGATCGTTTTGTCTTAACCCTATAGTGGTTGGGCTATTTGATAGTCCTATTTTGGTTGGGGGGGCAAAAAAGCCCCCCCCCCTACCTAACTCTTGACTGGTAATAGGTAGAGCGACCAAATTTTGTGTGCTAAAAGCCTCAGGCATGTACTTTCTGTAAATGTAAAAATTAACCTAAAAATAGCCATCATTTTTGCTCACGTCAGCATTTTCCTTTCTGTGGTCAAGAAAAGCGGCAAAATTGGCCAAATCAAGAAAATCGAGATAAACTTAAATTTGGAGCACATTTTCCATCCAGACATGATACTTGTGATAGAATGCATCAAATAACACTACATTACAAAAAACAAATTGCAAAATATTCCACTTCTGCTCCTTTTTTCGCGATAATTGAGATTTGAGAATTTGCGATTTTTCCTGGGTCAGTCCCAGAAAATTGTCTCCCGCCCCCTCATTTTTCAAAATATTTCAATGAAACTTTTTGAGAAGTTGCACAATAAGTAGTTGCAAAAAGTCAAGAAGTTTCATGGCTATAAAATTCTTCCTGGCAGAGCTATTCAAAAAAATCTACTAGGGGAGGGCAAATTTGCCCCCCCCCCCAACCAAAATAGGGTTAAACCGAAGTGCATATCTTTTGTTTTACAAAAAGAGTAGACTTCACACCTTCTGTAAAGCCAACCATATAATGTTTCTTCTCTCTGTTTACTTTGATTTGATCAACTCTCGGAATTGTGATGAAATCCATTCCTATGAATGGCAAGTCAATTTTTGTCTTTTCGGTATTTACAAAATTGGACTAGCAATTGTATACAAACATGCCTAAGGCAAATGTTTCAAGAGGCAAATGTGAAAAACAAGACACTAGGAAAGAGCGAAATCTAGGTGGCTAACTGACTCTTGCTACGTGCGAGAAGTCAGGGCGAAAAGTTAATTTCTCGTTATTTCCGCTTTGATTTCGGCTCTCTCCTCATTTTCATCAAGTTCTATTTTGACAGTTTGCATCAGGTACAATGCCTGCCAAAAGTTTTGGAACACCTCTGCTAATTTTGCCTTGTTTTGCGATTTCCCCCTTTCCCCTCAAAACAATGTTGTTTTGTGGTCAAAAGATCGGAATGACGGGGCGATCCGAGACTCTGCTGAAATGCTGGGACAATAACCTTCGAAATCAACACTGTTTCGGGGGTGAGGGGGTATTTGAACCTGATGGCTATGGTTAGAAATGCGGATTATGAAGAAATGGCCAAGTGTTCCAAGGGCTTTTGGCAGGCATTGTAGATCGGTCCCTTTGTTAGATTGTTGTTTCCATGTTACCCAGTTATAGTCTATGTTTTAGGGAGTCCCTAATTATAGGAAGATTCGTTCTGATGAATCAAAAGCGAAACGTTCTAAACCCGGGGGGAGGGGTAACTTCCTCAGTCAGATGATGGACGTGTAATCTTCCAAAAAACACACCCGAGAATTTACGGGCTATGGAAAATAAAATAAATACCCTAAAACTGTGATGGAAATGCAAACTTCTAACCATGGACATGAAATTAGATCAAATTTAAGACCCTTTAGAATAATTCTTCCAGGACGACACCCCAATATTCATTTTCTGCGCATTTGTGATCTTACCAAAATTTACACCCAAAAATAATTTTTACCTGAAAAAGGTGCCCAAAAATGGGACATTCTGTACCGTTATATATGGTAGTTAGCCCTCCTCCCTCTCCCGGGTGTCTAGAGATCTTTTAGAAAATCTTTTTTGAAACTTGACATATAACATGATTCGAGTGTGACATGACAGAAGCGAGCCTAATTTCATTTTGTTCGTGTTCTTTTACTAGCGAAACACCTGGAAACCTGTTCATTCCTTGCAGAAGAATTTGTACTGCCAATGCTGAAGCAAAAATGTGACAATGCAACAAAACACAGCGAAACACAGTCGAAACCAAGCACATCGAAAAATCTTGCAGTTGAATACATTCGTGATAAAATAAGAGAAAAAGACCATTAGCATTGCCACAGGAATTGCAGTTTGCTGAGGAGCCACTGCTTGAAGGGATTCAGACCCGAAGACCTCAAAATGTGGTCGTTAAAACCTGGCTCACACATTTTAGGTCTATTTCTTTGGATTGCTCGGGTCGTTCAGAAAGGCCCAAAAGACCTAGTGTAAACCAGGCTTAACCATACGGGTTCTACTAGTTCGTTTCAGTAAATATTATATCTCACAACGACCCAAAGGACCCAAAGAATCAAAAATGAAACCGGGCTTTGGTCACTTGGCTCGTCGTTGTTTTAAATGCTCTCGAGTACCGAATAAACGGGGGGGGGGTAAGAATAATTGGGGGTTTGGAAATGTTTCAATATAGCAATAATTAGGGGGTTGGAATAATCGGGGGAGTCTTGGAGAAATAGAAAATAGTCGTTTTCTTAGGTAAACACGTATCTTATATATATTTATGTGAACAGTGATGTTACTAATAAATTTACTTTTGAGTTCTGGTTCTGTTGAATGCACTTCTTGCGACTCTTTCTTGCGTTTATTCAGAAATTATGTTTACTATCATGTCATTTCTCCAAAAATTGATAAAAGGGGGGGGGGGTTAGAATAAGAGCGGGGGGTTGGAAAATTTTTCAAAAATCAATAAGCGGGGGGACGATTATTCGGTACTCGAGAGTAGATAACAACTTGAACGATCTTGAAAACATGTTTTCTAGCAACCCTAGCAACCCAAACAATTACGTGGAACAAAGACCTTATGTTGTACATACTTATGCTGTATATAAATGGAATAATGTATGATATATAGATGAAACAATATAGAGGAATGACGATCCATATGATCTCCGTAATTCCTGCCTTAAATTCTGGGAACATATACCGGGTGAGTGAAAAAGAAGTTTATATACGTTTGACCGGCTATAGAATATAAGTATGTGGCCGATATTCAAAACTGGAATGTTAATCTATCTGTCAAAGGCCACCTAAGATGAGAGAATTTTGTTGGGTAAAATTGAAAAATGCCTGTAAGGGGTTTATAGGGAAGTGGGAACTCCAAGTTCCATTCTTGTCCATGACTTACTTGGGATTTAACTTTGAATTCTATACAACCGTTAGTTTCAGAAATATAATTTGAATTGCAATAAAAAGCAAATCATGGGCCAAAATGGAACGTGGAATTCTCCTTCCAAAACATGTCCCTTGCACACTCTGCAAATTTTAGGTCCTAAAGATGAGCGATTTTACCACAGGAACTTGGAGTTCCTACTTCCCTATAAACCCCTTACAGGCATTTTTCAATTTTACCCAACAAAATTCTCTCATCTTAGGTGGCCTTTGACAGATAGATTAACATTCCAGTTTTGAATATCGGCCACATACTTATATTCTATAGCCGGTCAAACGTATATAAACTTCTTTTTCACTCACCCTAAATCCCACTTGAATCATAAAGTATGGAATCTGCATCACAAATTTCGAGCTCTTAGAGTTGGCTGCTTGCTATCATAACTTTCGAGTATGCCATTGTTTGATTTTTTAATAGGTTCTTCTGCCTCATAACAGAGCTGCAATGATTGGAGCACAACCAAGGGAAAGCTGAAGTCAAGCTACTTTGGGTACCAGAGCCTCAAAATTAAATGAAAGGAAAATTGGGAAGAGGAAAAGAGAGAAGGAAGAACGGAGAACGAAGAAAGGAACTATCTTTCCTCCTTTATTTTTCTTTTTATCATTTTTGGCTCTGGTACCCAGGGTAAAGTTAAGCACCTTTTGCATGGAATGATATCCTAGATATCTGTCATCTAGATACTTGTTATCGATTTCTTTAATTTAGGAAAGCTCATCTATCTAAGGCCCGTTTTATACGTCGTACCGCCCCGCGCCGAATCATAGACATCCAGGTTCGACTTGGAGCGCCTTTGTTTTACAAGAAAAAAACTATCGTCGTGCCGTGCCATGCCGAACCAAAATGAAGCCTGCGCACAATGCTGATTTTGGAAATTTTCTTTTTGATTTCATGCATTTGAATACATTCGCTCATTAAATGAGAAATTTGATGTGAGGATAAAAGTTTATTTCTTCGTCACTCCATAAGCTATTGACAATATCGCAATATGTACAGTCATGGCCAAAAGTTTAAGACCACAATTTTGTCAACAACGTTTCTTGGCATTACGAAATAGAACCCTAGCGCTCTGCCTACTTTACTCTCTTAGAGTTTGTTTAGATAAACTTTCCATGTAGATTCCGAATTTCGATGTTGTTTTATGAATTTCTGCGCCAGCTTGCTATGACGTCACAATGAAATCTATAAAAATTCTCGGAAATGGTATTGGTTCTGCCGACAAGAGGTGTGACCGGAAAATTGTGTTACTAAGCTGGATTTTACATCTATCTATGCATAATTCACTTCGATAATTTGTTTGCAAAATATTGAAATCTTACAGAAAATATTGCTGCAGGGAAAATGATAGTGGAGAGCCTTAAGTCCAAGGCTGTGGCCAACTGTTTAAGACCACCCTTAGAAAAGCGTGAAAAAAGTCCTGTGATTATGATGTAATAGCATTTGAAATGCGACAATTCGAATGATAAAGGAATTATTGAATATCAATTCGAATAGCTAGATATACAATTTGTTACTTGAAACCATGTTCAAAGTGCTGGTCTTACACTTTTGGCCAGAGCTTTGGACCAATTATTTATAACAACACATATTATAACAATTATCTGCCATCAACCAATTATTTATAGTAACACATGCTCCTCCTCGTATCAAAGCTCAAATATTTAAAGGACAAGTCCAGGGTTGTTATAATTGTTGATTATTCCAGAGATTACACTGTTGTGAATGGTGTGTAGTGCTTTTTTCAACTTTGATCTCTTTTCATCGGCGAAACTTACATATTTCAATCTGCTAAGAAGTACGAAATGATGTCAATTTATATGACGTCACTTCACGTTAACCGGAACAATGCGGCCAAATGTGTTAATATTATACCACTCACATTGCTAGCCTCCTTATCGCGCCTTCATGCACTCGTACAAAATACAAAACCGCGACGATATTTGACCTAACTCACGAAGATTCATTAACCAATTTGTGAAAGTTGGAGGCATCAAACTTGGAAAGAAATCCCGATTGGTGTTCAGCAGTTGGTAAGGTTGCTTTTCAAAAATGATTTTATCAACCCCGGAGTTGTCCTTTAAGGATAGCAGTGCTGCTAAATGGCCCCGAAAGAGGCACCTGAAGGTATAAAAATGTCCACAGGAACGATCGAAATCTTCCTGACATTAAAAGGTGGGCTGGTTCCATCTCCCCTTGTATAAGAATGTGATGGCTATCGTGAGTGGGGGTAAGTTTGTGAATGGGCAGAATCAGACCCATGGCGGAAATATCATACCCTTACAAGTTACTGCTTGAATGTCATCGATCGCGATCCGCTCTTTTGTAGCTTCTTCGAATCTCGTATTACACCCTATAGATAAAAGAGATAGATCATGACCTGTTTTCACATAACTTCACATAACTACCGGGTGAGCCAGAAAAAACTTCCTATCTTTGAAAATCTATAGCATCAAGAGTACTCCACATATTTGAATGATTCAATTTCTAGTTAAAACCAAAAGATCAAAGTGTTTTTGCGATTTTTCTAGCCGTCTCGCGAGCACTAGGAATATAGGTAAATTCAACTTTAAAGACATTCCATGGTTGTAAAATAACTGAAAGTGGCCTAAAACATCGATCAAATCATAAAGGACTGGACTCCCATATTGTTTTATAAATCGCAGTCATTAACGACTGTAAAACAAAATGGGAGCTTAATTCTAGTTTCATGAAGGAGATCTTTGTCGAAAAACACAGTCTTTATGGGTTAATAAGCTGCCATAATCTACTGTTGCCACAAGCACGTACTACGTGTTATGGCTTAGAGACGATATCGTTTCAGGGGAGTAGATTGTGGCAGGCTCTTTCCAATGACATGAAACAACCTTTACGAACGTCGTCTTCTTGTGGGTTCTTGTTTGGGAAGTTCTAATAATCGAATTTCAGCCTGAAGGTTCTTATAAGCCACGTTCTTTTAAACGGGTTTCTACTGCATTCGTCTTTGAGTTATTGATAGGTATTTAACTTAAATTTAGAGATAAAGTTTGGGTCAGGACACTTCCTGGTTCATCATTTTGGTGTCATAAAGGTGTTCGTAAACTCAATCGGCGACAAATTTTTGCCATCTGTGTGCTCTAATAAGAATATGCCTTGGAGAAAGGCAGTTTTGCAACTATGCCTTGAAGAAACATTCATCTAAGTGCCGATGACTAGTGATATGGTACTGCAGTTCTGGAAAACTGATCTTTTTTGGCGTTTTACGCTCAGTGGTTTTGAAAAAAAGAATGATGATTTAAGCTTTAAGCCGTGTTGAGTCAGTAAGAAGCTAATCTGCTTCTAGAAGCACCGTGAAATGAGTCGCAGTTGCAGCGGTATCAGTTAAGTCAAAGAGCAAAACTAAGACATGTATTGAGTCTATTGCAATATAGATTCAAAGCTTTTGGTGGTCAGGCCTATACTAAAAGTTGGTCAGTTTTTTGCCTGCAAACAACAATGACAAGTTCTGTCGCATAATGGCATTAGCTGTTTTTGACTGACAGCTCAATTCAAAGCGATTAGCGACAGCAGACAAAGGAAATTCTCTCAACCAGTAATTCAAAACAAACAAAACCGCAAAAGTTTCCCTGAAACCAGTAAGGCAAATTGTCGCCTTGTGCACGCGAAAGGTGGTTTTTAAGAGAAACTGGGAGTTAGAAAGAAGGATGGTTTTAAAGGATCTGCAGCAGATTTTGCTAATTCATTTCTGGAGCTGAGTAGTAATTGTTTCAATATGTGAGAATTGCAATGTCATCTGCACGGCTCCTAAATTAAATCACGGAGGGGGGGGCTACTTCACTTTCAATTGTACGGGAGTTTGCACCCCCAAGGAATATTTTTTTCACCCGGCTTTAGAAGTTTCCCTTCGAAATGATAGCTAACTTAAGAAAAAAATCAGCAAAAAGCATACTCCAAAACATGAAAAATTCATAGAAAAACAACGAAATAACATTTTTTCACAACCGGCTTTTAAGAAAATGCCCACTTTCAAAACCTGGACTTAGAAAAAGGAGGCGAAAACGATACCCAGGGAATGCAGAAAACGATAGTAGGCAGGCGAAAACGATAGTAGGAATGCACATCCCGCCAGCAAAATATACTAACTAACTCATCCCAGAATCAAAGAAACAAAATCCACCAGACAGATCGGCGTCAGCATGCAAAAACCAAGATAAATTCAATTTTACCTTTTTTAATGGCTCTTCGATGATCTCCCCCAATTGGTGCTCTCCTATCTTGTCTTTTGACTTTCCAGACATAGGCTCTGTTTAAGATTAGAGAAGTCGTTACAAATGAAAGAAATGCATAAAACACGCAACAAACATAAGGCTCAAATCTTAGAAAAGGTCGGTGAAAAAATTTTATCACAACTTTTTTCGTAGCAAATGGCTTTGAAGGAACTTAGGGTCTCTTGCAGTTAAGTCTACAGTTAAAATTTCTTGATATCTTAATGACATAGTTTAAAAACGACCACGTTCATTACTTATTCGATGTGGGACTACGTTGTTATCAAATTTCTGAATCCATGAATCCTTTAAACAATAATTTGAAAATAGCCTGAAATAACGAACTCATCATAAGCCCGTAGGCACAAAAAACTCTGTAATCTGTATAAAAAAAGATCGTAAACTCCTGTAAAAGAAGAACAACCAAAATTAACCTGTAGCTAGAGAGAAAACTGTAGAAATCTGCAAGAGAAAAACGAATTAATCTTAAAACCTGAAAGGAAGGGAACGAGTTAATACCTCACCAGCAACTGCATAAAGAACAATGTTGAATAACCAAAAACGCGTTTCGTCGCACACTCTTCAATTCGGTTCGTGCTAAGAACAAACGAACAACGCAGACAGGCCGCATTATTACCGGACGAACAAATGAAAATCGAAAAATCACGTGTTCGTGGCGCTCAGCGACTCATTGGCTAAACTAAAAATTCAAACATAATTAAACTGGTAAGAAATATGACGTAAAAATTCTAAATCTGACGTCACAATCATGAACTAAAATATTTCATTAAGTGACGTCACAAAGAAGTGTTAATCAACTATCGACTATAAAAAGGCGTCAAGTGCAAGATTCGCTAGTTGAAAGTTTTCACAGACGACACAAGTTGGGATCAGCATTGATTATCGAGTTTTCAGAATCATAGTTTTCCATATTTACACTGTGAGAGTGTTGGTACTTCAAGAGTCGGTTAGCAGTGGTTACCAACTGGTGGATTAATCAATTCAAAGAATCGCTTGGTACACAGATCATTCAGAAAGATGACTTGTAACAGTGGAAATACGCTTACCCGCGCAGTTGCAGTTGCAGTCATTGCGTTGTTTTCAGTGTCATGGATGAGAAGGCCATCACATGGTAAGTAAGTTAGACTATCTATTTCATGGTAAGTAAGTTAGACTTCGAGTAGGCGTTCATTCAAATGAATTGTAAGAGATTTTCCTAGACTATTGAAGGATTCTAAACAACGTCAAAGATTTCAGAAGACTTAGGAACATTTATCAAAGAAGGTAGCATACTGCCAAGAGCAGCAGTTTTACAAAGGATTTCCAAGTGCTTCAAATATTAAAGCATGAAGGGTATCGGCATAGCAGTATTGACCAGCCGCCATAAACAGGCTCAAAAAATACCCACACACACCCACTGTTTCATTCTCAACACAATGAAACGGCGCGTGTCAAAACTTTCAAATACGAAATTATAAATCTTAACTTGGCCCACGTTTCTACCATTACAAAAATCTTCAAGAAATGATAAAGCTAAAAGAGGTTTTGGGTCAAAGTGGCACACTATGAAATGGCTGATACATGCCAAATAATGGGAAGCAAAGTTGATGTTGCAGATAAAACAAAAGGTCATTGCTCACACAGAACCTGTGGGAGGCTACGCTCACTTGCCCCCTAGTGTCCTCCACTGCACTCTTCATAAATAATTGCTGGAGTTAGATCGTTGAAGGACAGTTTATAGTATCCTGTGATGTCAGCAAATAAAATAGCAACAAATAAAGATCACATTGCTGGACACCATCACTCAATCTCATGTCATTTCTTGAATCTTAGGTCAAGATATGGTTACGGCATCTGAGACAAGACGCTTCATTGCTAGAGAGGACCAAGATGGGAATCAAATCATCGATAGATATTCAAAAAATGTTGTAAGAGGAAGAGGATTCGGATCAAATGGCATCGAAGCAAGACAATTTCATCAAGGTATTTAAGTGGAATCAAAATTCTACTGCATCCACCATTAAATTTCGGTACTCATCTTAGCACTGAAGTTTCATGGAGGAAAGTCTTCAGGTCTTGGTATGTCTCTCAAGTACTTCCAAATAGCAATTGCATCATAATTTTAAGATATTCTCGTAGCTATCAAACCTCTCAATCCATCTTAAAATCGAGCAATCGCTGCATCAAGGACGTGCAAAAGCATCAAGGACGAGCAATCGCTGAGGCCAGCTCAAAGCTCTGCTACCCAGAAAGCAATTGCGGGCACATTCAAACCCCTCTTAGCATACCGTTTACAGAACTGAAACACTGTCGCTACCATTCTGAAGTCAATACCATAAGATCCTTTACAAGTAGTAATCTATCTTTTTACAGCAATCAGTCCCTGCCTCCATTTCAACATACTAATAAAATATCAACAGTTCTTCTCTGTAAGTTGGAAGATGAATTTACATTTCAACGAGAGCTGTAACAATTTTGATTAGGGAAAAGTCAAAATGCGGGAATTACACTGATTGTATAAATAATATGATTTTATCATTTCTATCAAGATCGGCAACGTGAAGAATTGCAAGAGAAAATTGTCATCGAAGAAATATCTGACAGAGGCCCAGAACAGGATTCTCATAAATATGGCTGTCCAAGAGGGAATGTAAGCATAAAATATCTCCTACTTTGAAAGTCAGTTTTCTATTTCCCTTGCCGCGACAAAACCTCCTCCTCCTATCTAAAGAACATAACAGTGACGACTTTAGTTCCAACCTATCGAGGAAAGAAACGCCATTTAACTAACTACAATTCGAGTTCAAAAATTAAAGGCTCTTATTCAACCAGCATACCTTGCACGTGTCGCCTCTTGATCAGCTTTTGTAGTTGCCATTTTCATGGTCCATGAAAATGGTCACAACAAAGGCCAACCAAGAGTTGGCGCCAGCAAAGCATGCTGGTTGAATAAGAGCCTTTAATGTTGGCAATGCTAGGAATGTCTATTTAGCACAAAGATTACGCCAGGTCTCAAAGGATTTACAACAAACTTTAATCTTTGCGCCGCCTTGTTGCTTGTTTGGCACCTAAACTTCTATCACTGCCTTGAAAAATGAACTGAAAAATGTTAAAGTCCGCTTAAAATCGGATGTAACGTGAAAATGTCTGCAAATAAAAGTGACTGAAGTAATTTGCTTCAGCAATTTTGCGTAGTCGCAAATCTCAAGTGACATCTAAAGCCCCAGCCACACGACTCGACAAAGTTCAGAGAACAAAGTTCAGTGAAATGTTTAGTGAAATGTTTGGACGTATGACCACCTTGTTCAACCTTGTTTAGCGATGTTGATCGATGCTGCGCGTTGTTTAGTGAAGTTTGACTTGAGATAGACTTTGTACAAGGGCAGATTCTGTAATACAATAGCATCAGTTGCTTTGGTTCGTACCTCAATTATTATTATTATTATTATTGAATTATCGCACACTGATAAAATGTCATTTCATTCAGCGGTAACGGTTCCTTGATATTGGTAACAGCAAGTCTCCTCAATTTTCAAGGACTTTTCTTAGGATCCGTGCAGATTGCAGGATTACAGTCTTCTGCATCTCTTCAATCCTGGTCTCAATTCCCAGTTCTTCTACTCTCCTTTTGATGTCTTTTGGTGGTGTTCCTAATGCCCCAATGACTATGGGTACTACTTTTACTTTCATATTCCACAGTTTCTGGAGTTCTCTCTTTAAATCCTGGTATTTCTCAACTTTCTCTTTCTCCTTTTGCTCTATCCGGGTATCATATGGGATGGCAAAGTCAACGATAATGCAGTTGTTTTCCTCCTTCTTGATCAAAATTAAGTCTGGCCTTCTAGCTTCAATTACATGGTCGGTCTGGATGGTAAAGTCCCACAGTACCTTGCAAGTATCATTTTCAACCACACTTTCTGGCTCATGGTTGTACCACTTCTCGCTTACATTTACCCCAAACTTCCTGCATATGTCCCAGTGGATTCTTCTCCCGACCCAATCATGTTTGTTCTTATACTCCTTTTGCGCCATTTTGCTGCATTCGCTGATGAGATGATTAATAGTTTCATCAACCTTACCGCACATTCTACATCTACTGTCCTCCTGCGTTTTGTCGATTTTGGCTTTAATGAGGTTCGTCCTAATGGCTTGCTCTTGAGCTGCTAGGATGAGAGTCTCGGTCTCCCTCTTAATGCCACTATTTTTCAACCATTTCCACCTTTCCTCTCCAGCAATCCCCTCAGTTTGTCTAATGAATTGGCCATGTAAGACTTTCTCCTTCCAGTTTTCTTTGCGCTCCTTTGCTCGTCGATCTTTATATTGTTTCACTGTTTCCTTCACTTCCATGTCCGATGTTTTAGCTGCACTCAACAGCCGTTCCTTGCTCTCCTGTACGTATCTCTCTAGTCCAATTTTTGATGTTTCTATCGTATCTTCAACGCTGAGAAGTCCTCTACCACCTTCGTTTCGTGAAATATACAGCCGGTCTACATTGCTTTTTGGATGGAGTGCTTTGTGCATCGTCATAAGTTTCCTAGTACGTCTATCTAATTCTTGAATCTCTTCTTTACTCCAGTCTAGAAAGGGAGCAGAGTATCTTACCACTGAAACAGCCCATGTATTAATTGCTTTAATGACGTTGTTTCCATTTAACTTTGTCTCTAACACTTTCCTCACTCTTCTCTTATACTCTTTACTGACTCTTTCTTTCATCTCAGACGTCTTTATATCATCTAACTCTTGAACACCAAGGTACTTGTAGCTTTCGTCTTCTTTTAATTATTATTATTATTATTATTATTATTATTATTATTATTATTATTATTATTATTATTATTATTATTATTATTATTATTATTATTATTATTATTATTAAATAAACTCAGACCATCTTCAAAATTAACAGAAAAAGTAAAATAAAAACACAACTGTTAAAATGCCATACGTTTCGATTATAAAATCTTCCTCAGTGCTTTACATTGACAACAGCCAAGTATTTATAGGTAAAATTGCTTACATACACAGTCTCTAAGGTATAACTTGAAAGTAGAAAATTTATAAACCCTTTATTTTGTGCCGAATTAATACATGCGTAGCAGTTTTAAAATGAATGAAAGAAAATTTGCTACTGTTTGTCCAAGGTTGTTTTTCATCTAGCTTCAGCGGTTTTAAAATCGACAAGGGACCAGAATCCACGCTATTGAAACCAGAATCCACGCTATTAAAATCGACAAGGGACCAGAATCCACGCTATTATTATTATTATTATTATTATTATTATTATTATTATTATTATTATCATCATCATTATTATTATCATTATTATTATTAACAATTTGTTTGTTTACAGTTGGCAACATAAAAAATAGCTAAAGCTAATTAACGCCAACAACCCTAACCCTATTTACAATTTTCGAAAAAATTAAAGATATTCATAAAAACCCTAAGTCTTTGATAAAAGTTTTGCACAATCTGCAGACGCAAGAACTCCCATCCCATAGTTTTATTTTTTGTTTGAATTCAGAGAGTGTGTTTGAGTCTTTGATTTCTTTGATTTGATTTCCAAAGTGGACCACAAAAGGCAACCTCTGTATTGAATGCTTTCTATTCCACATGTTGTTGTCTTTGACATTGGCAGTTGCAAATGATTTTCACTTCTTAACTTGTAATTATTATTTTTCCCGGTAAAAACATCCCGCATAAAGGATGGATTCAAATTATTTTTTGTCTTGTATATCTCAATCATTAACAACTGCAGATTGTAATCTCAATCAATTCAAAGCGATTAGCGAATACAGACAAAGAAAATTCTCTCAACCAGTAATTCAAAACAAACATAGCCGCAAAGATGCCCTGAAACCAGTGCGGCAAAGTCTCACTTGGTGCGGGCGAAGGGAGGTTTTCAAAAGAAGTTATGTGCTAAGACTAAAGAAGAGGGGTAAATCTACGGTTCTGTCAGGCAGATTTTGCTTATGTTATTCAGAAGCCGAGCAGAGGTCATTGTAATAGTTGCATATTTGTTGCTCAAAAGTAGACAGTTACTCCTCAGCTCCTGAATCAAATAAACAAAATACGCGAGACAGAGGTTTAGATTTACCCTTCTTCTTTCGTTACAAGCACATAACTTCACTTAAGAACCTCCCTTATCCCGCACCAAGCGACAGTTTGCCTTACTGGTTTCAGGACAACTTTGCGGCTATGTTTGTTTTTGAATTACTGGTTGAGAGAATTTACTTTGTCAGTATTCGCTAATCGCTTTGACATGAGGTGTGAACCAAAGCAGCTGAGGCTATTGTATTACAAAATCTGTCCTTGCTTTTGCTAAATGTTCGTGCTTTTAGACGTTATCTTACCAGGCGTACAACGTTACGTTTCAACATTTTGTTTATAGAACGTATGGCATCATCGTGGAAGTGCTGCAAGAAGAGAATTATTCAGGAAAGCAGTCATAAAGACAAGCACCCACATCCCTGACAGAAATGACATTAGCTGGTATACAAAGATGGCCGCTAGTATTGGAAAATTTATGACAAGCAGTATCCCCATTGACAGTGACACATCGTTTAATCTCGCAAAGCGATTATCATACCGATAGAAATCAGAGTTTTAGCCATTTTTAGCAACATGAGACAGAAGAGTAATTGAAATACACAGTTGAATTTTAGTAGCCTACTGAGTAGTATTGTTTGCATCTATGTTAGTTATTGATTTATTGTTAATATTTACGTTTGTTAGAAGTTGATTGCGAAAGTTAAGTTGTTCGAGATATACAAAGTGTTTCTCTTGTTAATTTCCTCATAAATGGATGGAAAAAAGCAAAGCAGATCAGCATGTATATCAAATCCTTATAAAATGATCGGACAAAGCGGTTATTGACATTTCCTTTTGAATTAATGGTTCGAATGGAACTTCAGGTCCCGGTATGTCAACTCTAGAGGTCCAAGTGTAACCATGCATGTCTATGAAATCTGCGAGAAAGGGGGTAAGACCTCCAGAAAAACCAAGAAAAGGGCCATGCTTTCATTCTTTACAGTACACAGTACATCAAAACCACTATCTTCTTCCCAAAAATACCTCTGAAGAAGAGGATTGTAAGGTAACAGCATTATATAGGCACTGATATGTACAGGTATTTAGAGAGGAGCTTGTAACAGGGGTAGATTTTGCAGCCAAAATCAGAGAAAAGAGTCAGTATGAAAAGTTGCTGGACAAGCAAAGTTACACGTGGGACCATAGAGTCGACATACCGGGCTATAATTCCACCGGGAGAGTGAGAGAAATGTATTCACCAGATGTGGAAAAAGTGTGTGAAGCCAAGAAGCAGCTTTGCAGGAAGCTAGTTTGTCTGGAAGGAAGCAAAGGAGAAGAAAGAATGAAGGTGAAATAAAAGAAAGGGAAAGAACGGAAACGATGAAGGGAAAGAAGAAATGAAAGGAAAAAGGAAAGAAAGAAAAAGAGGAGGAAGAAAGAATGGAAAGAAGATAGGATGAGAAAGAAAACAAAGATTGAAAATGTAAAGAGAGCAGGAAGGAAAGGATAGACGGAAATCAACGTTGGATCATTTGAAATTTTGTGATCCAACGAGGCTTTAAAGAGTAATGCAAGTTCCTAGCGAATTGCCAACTACACTGTACACAAAATTGGAACCAAACCGAAATCCAGGACTACCCAAAATTGATGAAACAATGGCAGAAGAAATTCTGGTTTGACTGTCCTTTGCATGAACGTAGGAACTGGTGGGGGCAATGAGGGCACGTGCCCCCAAGATTTTGCAATAAACAAGGAAGTGTCCTTTTTATTTCGTGCCCCCCAAGTTTGAGATGCTTCCTACGTCCCTGTGCATAACGGCAAATATTTTTTCCACCACTGGCATTCATTGTTTCAAATGTCGCAGAGACAAAGCTGCGCAACCAACTTGTAAAATGATACTTCCGTTTTCTTACTGAGGCTTCCACTGAATTTTTGAAATCTTCCTGGTAGACGCATAGTTTAGAAGAAAGATTTACGTATCATAAATCAAGTTATTCCTATCCTAACTTATCATTTCTTGCGCGATATATATATACTGACTTGTTTCCCTTCAGTTTGTACTTCTGCTGCGACGGCGCCATTTTCATCCCTGCGCGTGGCGGCAGATGTCCATGACCTCAAGTACCCTGGAGAAATTATGCCAACAAGTAGTGTGGTTACAACGAAACGGAAATGTTTGAAGGAAGGGTTGCTATTTGAGTGGCATAATTTCTCCAGGGCTATTAAGATCATGTCAATCCGCCGTCACGCGCAGGGATTAGAATGGCGCCTTCACAGGAGATGTACAAAAAGAAGGAAAATCAGTCGATATATCGCGCATGAAATAATACATTAAGATAGCAATATCTCGATTTATAATACGTAAAATCTTTCTTCTTAATTCTGCGTTTCCTACCGTAAAAGCAACGCACATGTATGTAGACTTGAGAACAATTCCTTAGCAAAAAACTGTTATTTGCAAAGGCTACGAGAAATACTCTCGGGATCCATGGCTTGAAGATTCCAAATATTAGGTGTGTCCTCGGGTGTCTCCATTGAACAAGCTAAGAAGGGAACACAAAATAAACACAAGTTCGCCGAGCAGGTCGAGAGAAACGGACCAGTTCGCCTGTTCGCCTCTCTGACTTTGAAGAAGTAATTTGGAGGAATCTACGGATACAGGTGCAGGCTTGTTATTAGAAAGTTATGACTGAGAGTTAAAAACAGGTTACCGTTTTGATAGCTGAAAAAGTGGATTTAACTGAGTCATTCACTTAAAGTTATAGCCAAAGCCTACCAAGTTAGTTTTTGGGAATTCCAGATTTGACATTGAAGTCTTACTGTCGCCACAGGAGGCCCAACGTATTGTAATGAGGGGGCCCTCGAATATTCTAACGTATGACTTACCAAGATCTTTTCTTTCTTCAGATAGAATATCTTACTGAAAAAGCTTGCAAATCAGATTTTGTTGTCTGTGTCTCATATAACAGTCACTTCGTTTTGTTTTGCGTCGTTGCTGTCGATCAATCCAATACAGCGCCGCGAAGAAGGCTAGCTATCAACGCGTACGCGTAGTGATAATCGAAATGCCGTTCGTTTTGATTTGTGTTATCTAAGTATAGATATACGTAAAGGAACGCAACTTATTCCCAAATAGATCAGCAACAACTGTTTTCTTTCCACCCGCGTTGCATCTAAAAAACATTGTTTCGCAATCTCAATTAAGCAATGTCTATATCGTGCGCTCGTAGAGAGTCATATAAGATACGCTGATGTCATATGGGGTAGTGTATCCAACTAAAAAATGGAATCATTACAGCGTTTTCAAGACAGGGCCATTTCGATAATTGACACTGATAGGGTAAAGGATGACTGGTCGAAGAATTTTTTACAAGTTAAACAACTCATTACGTTTGATCGATCAGTCATGACATATAAGATCATGAACAGGCTATGCCCAGAAAACCTTTGGAATAAATTTCAAAGGAGATCTCATTACTCTAACTATAATACTAGATTTTGTGAGAACCTTCAAATCCCAAAGTATAATCTGGAATATTCTAAAAAGAGATTTTCTTACACAGCTCTGAAGGCTTGGAACAAGATTCCTATGAATATCAGGGAGCTCCCCACCTTGTATCAATATAAAAAACAGTTAAAAAGTCATTTGATGAGCTGAAACCAATGCAAACACGGCCCCCTGGAAGATCAGCAGTAGTTTTCTCTTTTTGTTTTAAAAAATGATTGTAATTAGATTTATGTTTTTTTAGCTAAAGTTATTTTGTTGCTGAAGGGTCTCGGTGTATAAAGAATTAGAAATAGAAATAGAAATAGAAATAATCTCTATTTGTCCAAACATACAAAACAATACATCAAAATGTTGCTTATTCATCAGGCAACATTCTTAGATACCTTTCTGTTTGAATGTTTCACCAAAACTCAACAAATTTCGCTGCTAAAGCTCATGCAGTCGGCCTTATTTATCTTTCTCGGTAGGCTCTGTAGCTTCCCTTAAGCCTGGTTTTCATTAAATCGTAATTCATCGCCGATGATCGGCGATCTCAACGGCGATCATCGCCGATGAATTAAGATTTATGAAAACCAAGTTTTTGGAAGCATCATCATCATCAATCAAAAAATTTTGTTTTTCACAGCACATCGGCGATGATCGCCGATGCTGCAAGTCAACAATTTCATATGAAAACAGAACATCGGCGATCATCGGCGATCATCGGCGATCATCGGCGATCATCGGCGATGGGATCGCCGTTAATCGCCGATGAATTACGATTTAATGAAAACTAGGCTTTAAGCCCAATATTCGAAATTCGAATTCGACGGTACCTGCTGAATTCGACAGAATTCATCACGAAAATCTCAATCAACCCCCGATAGTCTGCAAGTGCATCCTTGATTGTGCAGATTAATAGGGGTTGTACGTCTTTTCAAACAGTGATACACTTTTGTGATATATCCTTGATTTGGGGAAATTTTTTTAATCTTGGTTTTTCAGAATTATGGCGTCTTCTTTATTCCAGCAGGATTTTTGCTTACCACCATATTGTAGACCTTATCAAACTCGATTTTTATTTTAAAAGTTCATGAATTCTTTCCACAACAAATTAACCAAGATTAAAATCCGACAGAAACTTTCTTTACTATCTCTGATGCTCTTAATTATTGAATTTGAAGATCTCAAAACACAATCTAAGAACCTCTCAGAATAAATAACCCTGTTTAATGTTGTAGTGGATTAAATGTGACCAAAAAAAAAGTCACTGAAAATGAGCATGAATTCCGACAGGACCACAAAATTATTGAAAATTCGTTCCTTCATTAACTTCCAGGAGGTACCCCACACAAAAAATCCCTTCTGGATTATCTTTGAGCTGCCGTTAAAAGAGCTTAAGCCTGGTTTTCATTAAATGAGAATTTACGTAGCTTGAATCTGACATTCCTTGCCGACTCAGAGCCTGGTTTTCATTAAATCATAATTCATCGCCGATCATCGGCGATCTCATCGGCAACCATCGCCGATTTTGATTTGTGTTGTCTTAGTATGGATATACATACCATATATCCATACTAAGACAACACAAATCAAAACGAACGACATTTCGATTATCACTACGCGTTGATAGCTAGCCTTCTTCGAGGCGCTGTATTGGATTGATCGACAGCAACGACGCAAAACAAAACGAAATGACTGTTATATGAGACACAGACAACAAAATCTGATTTGCAAGCTTTTTCAATAAGATATTCTATCTGAAGAAAGAAAAGATCTTGGTAAGTCATACGTTAGAATATTCGAGGGCCCCCTCATTACAATACGTTGGGCCTCCTGTGGTATCACTACAAGTAAATTCCATTCAAAAGTCGCATTACTAAAATATGTATTTGAAAAACACATAGTCTGGTAAATAGAGGGAGAATACGTCTATTGATCTCAATCTGCCAAGTTGTAAAGATCTGAAGCCTATGCCAGTGCCCACCTGAATAATAATGTCCATACCTGTTTTGATTTTTGCTTTGGAATAATCGAATGGAACAAAGGCAGGGCCAGTTGCAGCTTTTTCATAAGAAAATTGTACTGGCGATTCAGATCCACTACTTGAATCAACTACAATCGTTCCTTTCTTTCGTTTCTTTGGCAGCTGTGAAAAGAAAATTATCATAGATCAAAACTATTTTTTGTGAATTTGTAATTTATTCGTACATAGACGCAAGAACCGGGGGGCACTGGCAGGTCCGTTGAGAAGGGGGTAGCCAGGAAAGTTACCAGGGGGTCCGGAGCCTTTAAGGACCCGGGAAGATATGCTATGAAATTTTCTTTGTTGTCAGTTTTCCTCGAGGAACGTTTCTAGGCCCGAGTGGTCCAAGAGAAAAGGCCGTAGCCCAAAAGATTTTCCGGCGTCGGAGGGCCCCTTCTGCTCTCAACCCTGGGGCCCAGTCCGCCTCTCGGCGGCCCTGGGCACCGGGGTCACCTGCCCCAAGATTTTGTAATGAACAAAGAAGTGCCTTTTTACTTTCAGAAAATTCCCCTTTTTTCTTAAGGAAAATGTGCCCTCGAAGCTTCGTGCCCCACAAGCTTGAGATGCTTCCTACGTCCCTGGATTCGTACAAGGCGTGCAATGTATCTCAGTCTGTATGAACAACTGCAGAAAATTCCGTAATCCATGCTTGTGGGTAAGCGTTAGACCTTATGCCTGTTCGTCTCTTGTTTCCCTGTGTTCATTGACTTACTGGATATCACTTGGTCAACTAGTAAACTAGTTGCTGCGAAGCAGCCACCTATTCCTGCGCGGTGGCTTCGCTAGGCGTGATGAATTCTCGGTGGTTGTATGTTTTCTAACCACGGTCACTGCAGTCAGCGGCTTAGTGGCTTTTGGATCATTGAACTATAAATAAGACTCTGAAACGATAACCCATCGGTTAGTTTGTGTAACCAATAATGACTGCCTGGGGAAATTCCTGCACGTATTGAATTCTCCACATCCCGTTGCAACACATATGAAAAGATGGAAATGGCATCGAAATTTTACGGCTTTTTGCATAGCAAACAGAAGGCAACTTAAATCAGGGGCCTGGGCAATCTAAATATAGTCTATTGTATTCCATTGTATTTGATGATCTTTAGAGATTATCAAAACAATTGGACAAATGATGGCAGGAGCCGATCTTTTGTTCTATTTATAAACTAGACGCTATATATCCGTCATTTGTCTTTACCTGGTTGGGGGAAACATAATTTAGGTAATTGCAGACCATGTTTACAGTTGTAGTGCATGAAAAATAGGGAACTGCCGTCTTTATACAAAAGTTTAGCGGTGACGTATCAAGAAGCAGCAGCGGTCGGAGGCTACAGTTATCATTAAAGTCAACATGGAATAAATTTTTCAGACATGCAGACACATAAATTCTCGGTGAATTCTAGTTCTAAATGCAGACACTATTACAGTGTGCTATGCATTGCAATGTAAATATGTAACATATGTATATAAACATCGTTTTTATGTTAGATTTCTTAGATTTATTTTTTGTTTTGTTTTAGTAGGCCTCAATTAGCAGTAATTTTGCTATCATTTTAAAAGCCTACTATAAAGAAATTAATAATAATAATAATAATAATAATAATAATAATAATAATAATAATAATAATAATAATAATAATAATAATAATAAATAAAATTCAAGGCAGTAGAGCAATGATTGAGAAGAAATTTACGAATTTGAATTGGTATTCTTTTCTGTGCAGGAGTACGCACAATTACAGTGTGCTTTGCATTGCAATTTCTCTTCGATTAACGAGTGGTTGGCAGAATTGGCAACCACGCCCAAAAATTGTTCAGCAGGTCAGCGCCTGCTTTTAACGAATTGCCGATAGCCGCTAGACGATTGGCCGAATTGTCCTTGAAAAACAAATATTACCGACCACCCTATGCGTAATGTAGGATGTTGTCCATGCGGCTGCTTACTTTGAATTTGCGCATGCGCACAAAGAAACAACGATTTGTTCTTTGATTTTCATTTTCATTCATTTTCCACTTTTATTCAATTAAGGCTACGATAAACATTTCCTGGGTGAAAACACCCATTTATTGATTTTTTCATATCCTATCTTCACAAATCCACGATGTACTGGCACGAAAAAGCCATTTTGCACCCTTTCAGCCGATCGAATGGCTCGAAATTTGCACATGGCCAGGACAAACTTGGAGCTTGGAAAGTGTGTCCCAAATTTTTTGTATGTGTCCTGGTCCGTCTTTTATGGCCAAATACAAATGTGGGAGGGCAGAAAAATCAATTGCTAATTTTTCACAGCATGTAGTTTCAAAGTGAGAAGGAATTTGAAAAATTCCAGACACACTTTTAAAGATTAGGATTTGCATGTCCTACTGATATAAGTTAGATTCTGTTACCACGGGGGGGGGTTCTCGGCTAAATTTCGGTTGGGGGGGTGCCGCCCACAGTTTCAAAATGTAACCGTTGGCTAGACCAATTTTTGTGAAAATGATACCCTTGGCTAGACTAATTTCTCCTTCAGAAGTGCTCTGAATTGGCATTTCCTGGGCAAAACTTGCCAAAATTTCCCCTTTTTCGACCAAAATTCCAAAAAAGTTGGGTCTTTTTACCAAAATTACCGAATCTTAACATCTCTTTGACCAAAATTCCCAAAAAGCATACCCTTGCCTAGACTTAACCCGACTAAAATTGCCAAAAAGTACACCCGTGGCTAGACTAGGAGTCCGAAAAAGTATACCCTCGCGGGCGGCACATCCCCAGGTACCTTTACTATGGAAGAACCCCCAGTGTCTGTTACCTCAAACGCAAGGGTAGCTTTTGAAGGTGGTACACTCTTTTAAGGAATACATTTGCCTGGAAAATATCATTTTACAGTACTTGCCAATAATTTTAATATTGTTAAAATCCCCACTTTCTTGTGCATCGAATGATGTATAGTTAAACTACATTCCATCAAATAGTTCGGCTTTTAGGGAGCGAAAACCAAATTTCGTGTCACAAACGTTTACCGTAACCTTAAAAATTGGGCCCAATTTAGGCCTGCGTAGAATGATTCCGTATTCACCAATGAAACTGCTGGAATCTAGCATTTTAACTATCAGACGGTGCCAGTTATGAAGCTGTTGTTATTGCATACAAAAATGACCGTTGACGAGGCCTAGAGTTTTCGCTGCAGCGATGGATCTACCTTGTTTCTGCAGAGGAGGATTACTGCTTGAATGGTATGCGTTTTATGATTTGTAGGTCGGTAAATCGTCATTCTTTGTTCCAAAAGTTTCCTTTTCAATGTTCAAGCTCTTTAGACAAGACTTTGAAGCGATTTTGTTGAGTGTTCGAGAGCTCCCGCTAGTTTAGGTCATTTTGAAAGAGTGGACCCACTTTTTCAGAGTAACATTGTGAGCCCCTATTGACCAAGTGATATCAGCAAAGCAAAGCACAAGATCGTGTTTCTCACGTGAAACTATTAGCAGAATTTACTCAAACTATTCTTCATTCGATGCATAAGACTAGACTACATTACATAAGTCCCTCTAACTTACGCTCATTGTTGTTGTTGTCATCGCTTCAGTTGAGGGACTTATGTCCTTACGCTTCAATACAGGGACTAATTAGGCCAAGTCCGCCGCGTTCACGGCGCGACCAATCAGATCGCTACTTTCTTAATATGGTCAACCCACGTGCCTATTGTTAGCGTTTGATTGGCTCATTGGTTCAAAGTTCGACTTCTCGAAGCGAAGCGACGCTCGAAATGACGTTCGAAGGGACGTTCGACTTTTCTTTCGACGTTCGAAGGATGGAAGATGTTCTAAGTTTCTTCTGATTTTTCGTCAGATTTTAGTCCCTGTTTAGAATCAGTTTGGTCGTGAGTCCTTTGTATGAGTGAAATCAAAACATCAGATTATAAATGTTGAACAAATACAAGGAATCACGTCGTCAGTCTAGCGTAAGACTGCAAGGATTCCAGCCATATCAAATAATTGGCAAACACTACAAGACGACGCTTACCAGACGCAAATCTTACCAGACTACCAGACGACGCTTATCAAAGAATTGCCACGGCAGATTTAGAGCAAATTACCCAAAGTTTCTTTCAAGCACTTTAATTCAAAGAAAAATGTGATACAATTTACATCCACCTTTTTAAAGATTTGAAAGATTTGAGCACTATGCTTGCAAATCCAAAGCTACCAAAGAGTGCCTCAGATTCTTCAGATTCCTCCTTACCTTGAAAATATATGTTTTCAGAAATTTGCATATAATTTCCTGACCTCCCAAAGTTGCACTTGGCTATAAAAGACGGACCAGAGGACAATTCAATATTCAGAGACATCCTTTGCTGGCCTGAAGACTGCACTGGTAGGAGAGCAAAATGTGGAGCCATTTGATTGGTTTATTGGGTACAAAACAGCTTTTTCGTCCCTGTACCTAGTCGAATTTTGCGTCTGTGGAAAAGGAGATGTGTCCGATAGCATGTTTGAAATTAAGATTCCACAATAGACTATATTACATAAGTCCCTCTAACTTACGCTTGTTGTTGTTGTTGTTGTTATCGCTTCAGTTGAGGGACTTATGTCCTATCGCTTCAATACAGGGACTAATTAGGCCAAGTCCGCCGCGTTCACGGCGCGACCAATCAGATCACTACTTTCTAAATATGGTCAACCCACGTGCCTAACTTTGGCGTTTGATTGGCTCATTAGTTCAAAGTTCGACTTCTCGAAGCGAAGCGACGCTCGAAATGACCTTCGAAGGGACGTTCGACTTTTCTTTCGACGTTCGTAGGATGGAAGATGTTCTAAGACCCCGTTTACACGATGCCGGTAGAATTTGAAAACGGCATGAAAATGTGTCGTTTTGGCCTCCCGTTTACACGATGCCGGTAGAATTTTATGCTAATTCCATAGACAATAACAACTGACGTCAATAATCAATCAAGATAGACAAAACAACTACGACAAAAAGGATAATAGGGGGATTAAAAATATTAGCCTCGTGACGAAAGCGACATAAAATTCTGGCGGCAAAGTGTGTTTACACGATGCCGGCAGAATTTGAAAACTGCAGAATTACAAACTTTGCCGTTTTGCTAACCGAAACAAAATTCTGCCGGCATCGTGTAAACGGGAGGCCAAAACGGCACTTTTTATGCCGTTTTCAAATTCTACCGGCATCGTGTAAACGGGGTCTAAGTTTCTTCTGGTTTTTCGTAAGATTCTAGTCCCTGTTTAGAATCTGTTTGGTCGTGAGTCCTTTGCATGAGTGAAATTAAAACATCAGATTATAAATGTTGAACGAATACAATGCATAACATAGATAATGCATAACCTTAGTGCAAAGTTATCATTGGTTACTAGCCATTCTGAGAATTCAAATGAATCTTTTTCTCCTGAGGTAAGTTTTTTTATACTCATTGCAATTGAAATTAAAACCGCAGTCCCACCACCTCTGCGACCTGCTAATCTTTCCTGGTCCACAAATGTGTATCCTTCTGGCTGATATGCTGCCCGTACCGCATCATCATTTTGTGTCAGCCATATTTCTGTAACCGTGCATAGATCAATTCTATTAGAAATTACATAGTCTAAGAATCCATCACATTTGTTTCTTATTGATCTGGTTTTTACGTTGTAGAATCGTATATTTTGTCGAAACGGTTGTACAATGGCATGGCAAGGAATCTTGACGAGATTATTTTTGTTTATTCCATTGGGCCTAAGCCTAAGCATATTTCCTTATGTGCAATATCAAGCACATAAGGAAATATCTTACTCGAGACCTGACTGAAAAGATTGTGCATGCTCTAATCACAAGTAAACTCGACTACTGTAACAGTCTTCTGTTTGGTTTGTCGAATTCTCAGTTGCAAAAGTTGCAGCGTGTTCAAAATGCTGCCGCAAGAATTATTACTGGGACTCGCAAGTATGATCACATCACTCCAGTACTGCGAGAATTGCATTGGCTGCCGGTAAAAGAAAGGATTGACTTCAAGATTTTGTTGTTGACATTCAAGGCACTTAACAACATGGCTCCAGCCTACCTGAAAGATATGTTGAGGTTGCAAACAAGTGATAGATACAAATTGAGGTCAGAAAAAGCTGTGGCCTTAATAGTTCCAAGGACAAAATTTACATCTCGTGGGGACAGAGCATTTTGCACTGCAGCCCCTAGGCTCTGGAACAAATTGCCCGTTGAAATTAGAAGATCTCAGAGCGTCCATACTTTCAAAACAAGATTAAAAACCCATTTATTTGATAATCATTTTAACATATAAAGGACATCTTTTAGCTTTTCTCGCTGTAATGTAAAGGTTTTTAATTCGAATTTGTTCAGCGCTTTAGAATATGTGTATAGATTTTAGCGCTCTATAAGTGCATATTTATTATTATTATTATTATTATTATACAAGGAATCACGTCGTCAGTCTAATAGACGATTGCGCTAAAGATGGCGGCGAGGAAGTTTTTACCGAGATGCAATGCGTACTTTAATCGAATTCCTATAGAATCGTTAAAGATTTGAATTCGAACGCAATGCATCTCGGTAAAAATTCCTCGCCGCCATCTTTAGCGCAATCCCCTATTCCACAACACACTACACAAAAATCAAAGTTAGAGTTTCGTGTATAATTCTTTGATTAAGAATATGCAAACACGAAACGGCAATAAAGAAAACTGCTAATACCTCGTCTCGCAAAGTCTTTGTAGATTCGTTCTTTGATAATTCCAGAACTTTCCGCTTAGATGGAGATTTCTCTTTGATATCTGAAATAAAATCGATACAAATTTCAAATTACAGTGGTTTCGAAGTCAGTGTTCCTCTTAATTTTCGTCTAGTTTTTTCATTCTTTGTTTCATTTTGAAATTCTCTTTCCACGATACCTCCGTCAGTCAGCTGAACTGATTTTCAATGGGCAATGCCAAATAAGTTTACAATCTAAATCTTAATCTATCCACTTCTCTACGAATACCCCTGTGCCCTAACCCTCCATGTATTTAGTGTTCTTGGTTACTTTTTGTGATAGTTTGACGTAGTTTGCAACCAAGTACGAAATTTTCTTCAAACCAACAAATCTTTTGGGTTTAAAGTCTCTGACTTGTTAAATCTGGAATTACTTGGTTACCAGCAACCTTAACTCGTAGCTTAACGTCGTATTTACTTGTAGTGTGTTGTTCGTCGATGTTTTTCGTCCCCCCGCTATTTCTTTCCGTACAGTTTCTTGTATTGTCCTCGTTTTGTTTCATGTAACCATGGGGTAGTCGTGTCATTTCGCTCCTCTTGGTATCGTCCCTGTAGTGCCGTATAGTTATGATTAGAAAGTATAGTGGAATGTAACTAACATTGTAAATTTTTATATGAATGTAAACAAAATCTAAATCTAATAATCCAATAAGAAAGTTAATTACTTTGATGATACATTTGCAACTCTTTAAAATGTTCTTGAAGGAAGCTAAAGAGGGAGCTTATTTGAACTGACGGCTGAGTTTGCTCCAGATTTGCACCCCACGAAATGAAAACGCTTTTACTCATTATTAGTTTCGCCAATGGGAATGGCAAGTCAGTTTCGGCTATTCTCAGGCTGATATTATTGCGAGGAGAAGCTTTGATAGTGTGAGCAGAGATACCTGAAAACCATATATTATTCTTTGAAGACAAACATTCAAAAAGACTGAGTTGTACTTTGGGTGCTTAGATCTGCAGTACAGAACGCCAGAAATTGGCTTTCCAAGTTGTGAAATTGAAAAGGACAACTTCAGAGACTCTCAAGGGAGGAAAATTCGAACGAAAAACAAGGAATCTTTTGAATCTAACGCCCCGTTTACACGGGATCGGATCCAAATGGGATCAGATCCATTTGGATCCGATCCATTTTCTGAGGGGTGTTTACACGGGATCGGGTCCAGAACTGTTAGCGATTGCATGGGATCGGATCCATTTGGATTTTATGAACTCCTAGCAGCGCTCTAGTAAACCTTTTCTCTTACTTTAATCGGATCCTTTGAAATTTTGCACTCTGCCTCATCTCTGATTCCCCTCTTTGCAATTTTCATCCTAATCGTGTTACTTCCTATCCGTACCAGTTTGGATTTGATCCCACCCGTTTACGCGAAACCTTTTTGGGATAGGATCCAAACAGGATCACTGTCGAAATTCCGTGTAAACGCCAACAGTTCTGGATCCGATCTCGTGTAAACGGGTCCTAACGTTCTGAAACAAAAGCAACATTGCGTTGCAGCTGCCGCTGCCGTCGTGGTTTCGTAAACTCCCTTTGGCATCTTTTCTTAAGGCTGATTTCCAGTCAGTGGAATTTTCCGAGCTGGCGGAAATTCCATTATTCGCAAGAGAAAATGTCGCTCTGAAATTAAATAGATAGTTACGGCTGAGCAACTTTTTATTGTGTAAAATTCCACCCAAACTGTAACGGATAGGCCTTGTGTTTACACGGGACTCGACGGATCAGAGCCCATTTGGATCTGCTGTCCGTACCCAAACGGGATCACTTTAGAAAGCGATCCCGTTTGGATCCGACCCCAGAAAGGTCTCGTGTAAACGGGTGGGATCGGATCCAAACTGGTACGGATAGGAAGTGACACGATTTAACTGAAAATCCTTTGTTGACATTTCAAAGAGGGGAGTCAGAGACGAGACGGAGTCTATTAGAGTGCAAAAATTTCAAAGGATCTGATTAGAATAAGAGAAAAGGTCTACTAGAGCGCTGCTGAGAGTTCATAAAATCCAAATGGATCCGATACCGTGTAAACGCTAACAGATCTGGATCCGATCCCGTGTAAACGCCCCTCAAAAAGTGGATCGGATCCAAATGGATCCGACCCCATTTTGATCCGATCCCGTGTAAACGGGGCCTTAATCTTATCTTGTGAGACCGCATTTCGTTTTAACATATAAAGCTTTAACAGTTTTTTTTTCAATTTATTTAACGTTGGCTATATAAACAATACAATTAAATAGCACATGGTGCTAATTTAGGCCAACTACAATCATGTAAAAAATAATAATGAAAATAAAGAAATTAAATGTAACCTAAATTTTCTTCTAAATTAAATGTAACCTAAATTTTCTTCTAAATTAAATGTAACCTAAATTTTCTTCTAAATTAAATGTAACCTAAATTTTCTTCTAAATTAAATGTAACCTAAATTTTCCACATATCGCTTGCATAGTCTACAGTCACAACTAACCGTGTACGTTTTAATTTTTCTTTTAAACACTGAAAGAGATTCTGATTCCTTTATTTCGGTAGGTAGTGTCCTCCAGAGCTTCTGCCCGAGGAACCGCACAGTTTCTGTTCCAAACCTCATTGTTTTAACTTTTGGTAAACATATGTTTCCGCCATCCCTCAGTCCATATGAAGGCACCTTTTCCATGAAAATCTCCTTCATAAAGCTAGGGGCGTTTCCTGATTTTGTTTTATATATTTTAGTTAAAAGTAACCGCAGATTTCTCTGATGGACAGATGCCGAATTTTGATTCACGAGAAGGGTTTCAAAATCTGAGTGATTATCTTTATATACAATACGTAAGGCCCTCTCTTGTATCTTATTGACTTTTTTATCTATGTTTCTATCATGAAACATCCATACCAATGGGCAATAACTAAAATGTGACATGATGAACGCATTCATCAATGATGCAAGCTGTTCAGTTTCCATGTAATTCGCAATTCTAGCCAGAGCATGTAATTTCTGGGCAGCCTTCTTACAGAGCGTTTCAATGTGGGACTTAAATGTTAGTTTATTATCTATGTTGATTCCTAAGAGCATTTGCTCCTTGGTCTCTTTGATCACAGAAGTACCAATTTTCACACGTATATCGTCATGTATTCCACCAAAAATCATTACATGGCATTTTTCTTCGTTAAGTTTCATATAGTTATTAGGAAACCAGTTTAAGACGGCTGCAATGCCATCTTCTAATCTTCGCACAACATCATCTATTTTATCACTCAAAACGTAAATAGTGGTATCGTCAGCGTAATTGCAAATTTCGGCATCCTCCATCAGATAGAGCATGTCATTTATATATATGTTGAATAAGAGTGGTCCCAGAACGGAACCTTGTGGAACACCGAGATTTGTTTCACGCCAATTGCTGAACGAGCCATTTACCTTTACACGCTGTTTCCTCGCTGATAGATAACTATAGATAAATTCAAGTGCAGATCTGCCTAAGCCATATGCATCGAGTTTGGCTATCAGCAGTTCATGATTCAAACAATCAAAGGCTTTTGATAGATCCATCAAAATTGCACCCGCAAATTTTTTGTTGTCTAATCCTATTTTGATTTTTTCTAAAAAACGCAAAAGAGCATTTTGTGTAGAGAAACCTCTTCGAAAACCGCATAGCAATACGGAGAGAAATGTGCCTGCGAACTGCATTAACTGAGAGTGCATCAGTCGTTCAAATACCTTTGATACTGCAGGGAGAACAGTGATGGGCCTAAAATTCTTCTTCAGAGAAGCGTCATCCTTTTTAAAGAGTGATGTTATCTCTCCAGCTTTTAGTTCCAATGGAAATGTGTTATGAGCAACACTTTGATTGAAGAGGTTACATAGATTTTGCGCAAATATATCTGGGTACTCTTTTAAAATTTTAGCCGGGATTGCACCAACAGGCGAAGATTTCTTTGGATCTAACCGTGCCAGTTGCAAAGCAACCTGCTGAATTGATACCTCACTGAAAGTAAATCTTTCAGTATATTTCATGTTGGACTGAATTCTTCTAATGCTGGGATGTAAACAATATTTTTTAATAGCAACATCTATAGGATCAACTAGTCCAGACACAGAAGAAATATTTTCTGTGATTTCCTTAATACCCTTAATACAACAGTACCCTTAATACCCTTAATACAACAGTGCTCTCAGTGCCTTCACTGTTGTTAATACAACAGTGCTCTCAGTCTCTTAGTGCCCTCAATACAACAGTACCCTTAATACCCTTAATACAACAGTGCTGTGCCCTGCGAGCTATACAACAGACAAAACAAGGTTCTGAGCTATATTTTCGCATTTTTTGAGAGAATGAACCGATCTTAGGCTTGCGTGGTTGTCACATGACATACCACATCTCTGTGTGACTGAGTGTCGTCGTACCGTCATAATGCCATACTTTCTGGCGACAAAAATAAACTACAAGGAAATGAAGCAGTTCACATGATAGCGGGAAAATAAGAGTGTTATCTATTTTTGCAGCCAAAAAGTACAGCATACTAGCAGCAGTAAAACGGCACAATGACACCCGGCCACACAATGTATCATGTGACAACTACGCGAGGCTGTCATTGGCTTATTCTATCAAACAAGGCTAAAATATATTTTGGGATCTTGTCTTGCCCTTTGTTTCGAATCTCATAGTATTCTTGTGGAATAAGTTCCCAAGGCCAAAGGGCTGTCATGGCGTTATGCGTTACATGCGAGAACAAAATACGGTCACAAGTTACAGAGCAATGAACCTGTTGTTTTGAATGGGATAAAGAAGTAGCACCGCAGCCGGTACCTTCCAACGGGTGAGTGGCTGAGTGGCTACTCACGGTGTGAACTGACTTGAACTGAACACCGTGTGAACTCAATTCAAGCTCCGAGTGCTAGTTTACGAGGTGGGTGGCCGAGTGGCTTTTAAGCCTGGTTTCCATATGATCGTAACAGTCGGCGACGCGTCGCCGAGACAGGCTCGGGGATTATTATTATTATTATTAACAATTTGTTTACAGTTGGCAACATAAAAAATAGCTAAAGCTAATTAACGCCAACAACCCTAACCCTATTTACAATGTTCGAAAAAATTAAAGATATTCATAAAAACCCTAAGTCTTTGACAAAAGTTTTGCACAATCTGCAGACGCAAGAACTCCCATCCCATAGTTTTATTTTTTGTTTGAATTCAGAGAGTGTGTTTGAGTCTTTGATTTCTTTTGGCAGAGTGGACCACAAAAGGCAACCTCTGTATTGAATGTTTTCTATTCCATATGTTGTTGTCTTTGCCACTGGCAGTCGGACACGTCGGGGACGTTTGCGTTAAATGGAAACACTTTCTGAAGGACGTCGCCGACGTCGCCGATCAGACGGGGACGGTACGGGGACGCATCGAAAGAGTTGAGATGAGTTTAAAGTGTGGTTTCCATATGATCATGACAGTGATTGTTTCCATACGTCGCCGACTGATCGGGGACACGTCGCCGAAGTGTCGCCGACTGTTACGATCATATGGAAACCAGGCTTTACAGTCTTCATCAGGTGACTGAAGTTAAGCTTGGTCGAGTAAGGTCAAATTCCGGATGGGTGACCTCGGAGGCCTGACCTCACAAATCACCTCGTCATCCTTTGGAAGGGACTTTAAACTAGGGGTCGCATGCCTGGATGCGGCATGCACAGTGGGCCTAAATAAGCTTTCAGTATCTAGAAATCCTGACACGCCCACTCAAAACAAATTAAAAACAAACAAACAAACAAACGGCGTACCTTGATCTGTCCTTGTCTCGCTATATTTAACGGGCCTTTCAACGTTTTCAACATTCGGCATCGATGTTTCTTTCCATCTCTTATTTATCTAAAACAGATTGACATTGCAGAAGAATTAAAGAACTGAAAAATTCACGGAAATCATGTACAGGGCGCCCCATAACGGGTACTACCACAAAAGCTCTATTATGCCCCTTCTCTATTAAACCCCTCCCCTATGAGCAGAAATTTTAAATACTCCCCCTCTCTATTAAGCCCCCCAACACATATCAAATTCCAAAATTACCAAAAATTTTCCATATATTTCGCTAGACAAGCTTGGATGTTACTTTTTTGATAGTGTTTGGGATGGAGAATGTGTCGAAATTATGTATTTGACTCGAGAAATTGCATCCGCAAAATATAGGGTATAAAAGAACTGGAAAGGTCTCATAAATATCCTTGTCATTTGACTTTGTAAATAAGCCCCCCTCTCTGATAAAAGTATCCTTTCTAATAACCCTCCCTCTGGAGTGTCCGAAATCAAATAAGCCCCCCGGGAGCTTGATAGAGCTTTTACGGTATTAAGTTAAGAAACATCGAGACGGACTTGCGCGTAACTCATAGGAAAACGACTAATGGGCAGGAATCATTCTCATATGGTAGTGTAGACTTATGCCTTTTCGTCCCTTGTTTCCCTGCGTTCTTTGACTTGCTGATATCACTTGGTCAATAGGGACTCATAATATTACGGTTATATAATGGGCCCACTTTGTCAAAATGGCCTAAAAAGGTGGGAGTTCTCGTACACTCAACAAAATCGCTTCAAAATCTGGTTTAAAGAGCTCGAACATTGAAAAGCGAAGTTTCAGTACAAAGAATGATGTTATGTTGACCTACAATGCGCAAAATGTTTACCTTTCAGGCAGTAATCTTCCTCTGTAGAAGCAAAATAGATCCATCGAAGCTGCGAGAACTCCAGGCTGCTTCAACCGTTCTTTAAGAGCAACAACAACAACATTCTGAATAGCGGCCCCTGATTGGTTAAAAACTGAATTCTAGCGATTTGATTGGTGAATACGGAACCATCCTACGCGGGCCTAAAGTGGGCCCACTATTTCAGAGTAATGTTATTAGTCCCTCTTGACCAAGGAACGCAGGGAAACAAGGGACGAAAAGGCATCAGTCTAATGGTAGCGCACATCTTTGGAACAGCCTTGAATCTGACGTTACGCAGGCACCTCGTTATATGCTTTCAAAAGTCGACTACAAAGTATGACTACGATATATATAATTTTGGATCTTTAAGTTTTGTTATTAAATCATTTATTTTTAGTTTTGGACGTATTAAAACGCAAATCGTACATTTTTTTCTTTAAAGACGATCCCCTGAAAAGCAGCCTTAGTTGACGGCGATACCACGCGGAAAGAATGTAAAATGAAAATGAACATGCAAGAACCAAGAAAGGTTTACATGCTCTACTGTATTCATTTATATCAGGTGTCTGAAGTATACGACGTTCTTGAATGTCCTCTCGTAGTTAGCCCATTAAAGTGGAGACAACAAAGGCCAAGCAAGGGATGGTACATGCAAGAATGCTACTTGAAAAGGACCCTGCCATTAAAATCGCTACAACATATCTTATCCTTCTTAGTGAGGACCTGATGAGCCTCCTAATTAGTTAAATGACTGAGAAACATTTTTTCGTAAACAACTATTCAAAATGGGTGATTTTTGCTTGACTTTTGAGATGAGAAGGCCTATATCTGAAGTTCAGAACGACAAAAAAAATTGAAGTATTCGTAAGTTTTGCAAAAACAACTTCGTTGTCTCTCAAGAAATCTATTGAAACTGAAAAACAAGGCAAAAAAAACAAGGAAAACAAGGAATCTTTTGAAGTTGAAATTCTGAAACAAATTCTGACATTGTGCTGATTTTTCAGCTGCCGGCATGGTTTAACTTTCTTGTATTTGGAGTAGAACGATTCCACGGAGGAGAACTGTAAGAATAAATCTTTCTAACTCATTGTTATACACACCTCCTCTGGTTGCGCAACTGCAGTGTTTGCTCTAGGTAGATACTAAAAAAAGAAACAAGGTTATTTATCACAGGAAACTCAAATATGAGACAAAAATTTTTGTTGGAGAAAGATTAAAAGAGATGAGAAACATTTTGGGTGAAATTTGAATTCTTTCCATTCTCTTAAATTTGTAAAAGAGTTGAGATTCACATATGACGATCTAAAACTTTGTCAAGAATAAAAAATTACTGCACTTTCTACCAAGTGAGTCAGAAAAATGTATGAGCAGTCTGAAAAATCTTACAGGAAAAGTTATGCGGCCAAATTGCAATATCTTCCCTTGCAGCTCGGCTGCATCTCCCTGCAAACTTGAATTATTATCGATTTATTTGTACCTCCAAGAGTCACACGATACTAGCTTAGACTGGTAAGTGTTTTCTCTGGCTTATTTAACCAATCCGTCATCCTTTTACTTTTTAATAAACCAGTTGGTTAATAAAAGGTCCAAAACAACTGAGATCTTGTCTCTGAAAGATGGCGAACACACAATTTCTAAACCCCAAGATATAGCGGAAACCATGAATAAATTTTTCTGCAACGTTGGTAAGGACCTCAGCGAAAATATACCTAACAAAGAAAACCCTCTTTTAAATGGTGATTATGGTGAAAGAGAGACTGATTCCACCTTTTCTTTTAAACCTATTACTACTGATGAGGTTAAAAAAGCATGTTCTAAGATTAAAAATTCAAATGGATCTGGTACTGATCGCATTTCTAGTCACTTTATAAAAGTAGGTATTGAGATTTTGGCTCCTTCGCTTGCCCAACTCTTCACAATGTCTCTGTCCGTCGGCTGCTTCCCTGACAACTGGAAGACTGCTTGCGTAGCGCCGATTTTTAAGCAAGGCTCAAAAGATGATAGGTCGAATTATAGGCCTATATCGGTGCTACCTGTTGTCTCTCGTTTATTTGAAAAGCTTGTCTATAACCAGCTGTACGACTACCTTGACAAAAACAAGATGATTTTTACTGATCAGTCTGGTTTTCGAGCCCTTCATTCGGTCCTGACGTCTCTGTTGAAGTGTACGAATGACTGGTACCTAAACATTGATAAAGGTAAATACACGGCTGTTGTTTACATAGACCTCAAGAAAGCTTTTGACACAGTCGATCATGATATTCTATTGAGGAAGCTCAACTTCTGTGGCCTAAAAGGAAAAGAACTAAGCTGGTTTCGTTCGTATCTCACCGATAGACGACAATGCTGCAAGGTAAACGGTCGAATTTCCGCTACAGACAGTATAACCTGTGGGGTACCACAAGGATCTTGCCTTGGTCCCCTTCTCTTTCTTGTCTATATCAATGATCTTCCTAGTTGTTTGAAAAATTCCCTTGTATCCATGTATGCAGATGACACAAGCATTTACTATGCCTCTGAATCTGTTTCAGAAATTAATCAGGCAGTTAATGCTGACTTAGAAGCTTTGAAGGGCTGGCTTGAAGGAAACAAGTTGTCTCTGAACGTAGCTAAGACAGATGCAATGATCATAGGAAGCAATGGAAAGCTTAGAAAAATCGACTCTGTCGATTCCAATAAACCGCAATTTAAGATTGGTTCCGAGGATATCAAGTTGGTAAAGGAGGTCAAATACCTTGGTGTCCAGGTTGACCATCAACTAAAATGGACATCTCAATTGGCCTTAACAACTAATAAGATCTCTAGAGGTATTGGTATGCTTCGTTATGCCAAGCAGTACCTTCCATTATCAACCGTCAAGACTATGTATAAGAGTTTAGTGGAGCCGTACTTTAGATATTGCTGTCCTGTCTGGGGAAACGCTGGGGTGACTGTCATTGAAAAATTGCAGAAACTCCAAAATCGTGCTGCAAAACTCGTTACCAACAGTCCATTTGATGCGACCGCTTTACCAGTTATTCGTGCGCTTCAATGGCCCACTGTTAGGGAACTTATTGATTTTGAATCTCAGAAAATAGTTTTCAGATCCCTTAAAGGAGACGCGCCTTCCTACATGAAAGACATGTTCACGAGAGTCAACAATTCCACTGCTCGTTCTCTTAGGAATGCTGAAGTCGACCTCAGGTTGCCATTGTTAAAATCAGCAGGGGGGCAGAAATGCTTCTCGTACCGAGGCGCTAAGCTTTGGAACAGTCTTGGTACCGACGCTAAGAACTCTTCAACCCTGAGAGCCTTCAAGAGAGAGGTGGAAAAATGAACACTTAAACCTTTTCGTTTTTTCTGTTGATTTTTGAACAATTGTAATTTTAATTTAGTTCGAAATACTGGTTTTTATTGTAAATTATTAATTATTGTAAGTTTTTAGCATGGCCCCCTGTAAATCAGTTATTCTAACTGAGGGGCTACCATGGGTAAAAAATATAAAATCAAAATCAAATCAAACCAAATCAAATTTTACCAATTGGTGAGTGTATTTTGAGCAACTTTATTGCTGGTATTGGTCCTCGTCTTTGAAGCGGCTCAGTTTAGGCCAAACCGACCAACAGGCCTAAATTCAAACTCGTGTGAACACATGCAATAAAGTGGCTCAAAATACACCCATGAATGGGCGGAAGGATGGCAAGACGCCTTAAAAAATCCAGACAAAACACTTAACCATACTAAACAAGCATCATGCAACTCTTAAGAGATGCAAATGAATTGAAAATAACTCGAGTACGCAAATAGATGCGACCGAGACACGAGCCATAAGCTTTTTACCGACACGCGGAGGGGATTCCCCTAATTTCCTGCTGTTGCCCAGGCTGTCAGAGTGGGCCGCGCTCTCCACAGTCCCTTTCTCCTAATTGCGAAAAGGGCTTTTCTTGATTTGAGATTAAACATTGTGCGTCATAAATCATGAATTCCAGAAATTAAATTTAACCCTCAGCGAGATACTGGAGTTGAGAAACGAATCAATCGAGACTCTTGTACAATGGTGTATAAATCTTTGAATGAACTCGCACCTAAAAACCTAGGCAACATTTTCTTCATATTGTCTGATGTTCATACCAGGGTACTTCGCGATACCAAATGCAATCTTGCAGTGTCAAAGATGAGAACTGCTTATGGCCAAAAATCACTTGCGTTTCGTGGAGCGAACGCATGGAAAAAACTCGACTCGGAAATGAAATTCGCCCCTTCGATTCAGTCATTCAAAACGAAACTAAAAGCTTTGAATTGCGGATATTCAAGGAAAGCTGATTTGCATCGAAAGAGTCTTCATTATTTTTCCTTTTCACGTTTTGTAGCCATGTAAGTAGAAATTATTGTAAACAGGTTTATTTCTCATTAACTTTTTTGTTTCTTTGTTGGGACAATGGGAAAGCAGTTACTTAATTTACTTTTAAACTGAATTGTTTCCCAGGGTATACATCTTTTAATGAAAATGAAAGAAAGAAGTTGTGATTTTCAAAAAGATTTTATAGTTTTTATTGTACGATTCTTCAAGCAGTTAAAAAATTTTCCTTATTCATGCAGTATGACGGTTACTAGAATGAACTCCTCACCAGTTCAAACGGGCTTCTAAATGAATCCATAATGAAACGAGCTTTTTTCTCGTTCTCTGTTTTTTCTTCAGTCATCTACAAGAGAAAATATCCCGATTTCAAAAACATAAAAAATGGGCAAGCAGCGCAAGCATTGGGCTAAGATCTTTTGTTTGGTTTCAATTTGTTTTGTGTGAGCTTGTCAGCATTTCTAGCTACTGAAAGCTAATATAGGCCTCTTACTTATCTTTCTGTATCAGATCATCTCGGGTCACTTTTTTTGGGTCACCCAGTAGACCTTCATAAACTATGGTTTTAATTGGAGATTGCATCAATTTTCCTCAAATAACTTAAGATTTACGATAATTTTCTAATTGTTTTCAAAATTTCGATGAATTTTTGAAAAAATAGTCAAAATGCTGTTATTCTGAAAATAATCAAGATATCAAAAAATGCCACGGTAGATTGACAGCAAATTGCCCAGAGTTCCTGTCAAGATATTCGATTCACAGAAAGATGTGATACAATTTTATATCCACCTTTTCAAAGAGCTGAAAGATTCGCGTTCTATGCTGCAGAGCCATCTTTCTTGGCCATTTCGTTTAAATTTCCAATACCATACACTTTTTCCATTAAATACATAATTATGGAAAGGAAGGGCCAATTCTAGCAAAAAACGTTTTTTGGAAAACAAATTTAGATTACAGCAATTCTAGTGCATCGAAGAAATGAAAGGGCAACTTACGGGTTCTTCAAGGAAGAGTGATATTGATGAAGCTAGCTTCTTTATCGGTGGACCAGTCACTGGATAAAGTTCGAAGCCAGTCAGAGCAGATGGGTAGTGGTCACCACCTATGAGATCAATCAATCAATCAATCAATCAGTCAATCAATCAATCAATCAATCAATCGGTTAACCAATTATCAAATACCAGTCGATTTCATTTTTTCATTTCATTTTTCATTTTCAATTTTTTAGGCATGGTAGCCCCTCAGTTAAAGAGAAACTGTTTTACAGGGGGCCATTCAGTTAAATACTCTAAAAACTCAATAAATGATTTACAATTAATGACTGCAATAAAAACAAAAAAATCAAGATAAAAAGAAAAGAGTTCATGGTTCATAAAGCATAGTATCCAGTTTAAGCCTTGCGCGATTTTATCAGCCCTTCCTGGAATTTCCTTAGTGTTGGCGCTCCTTTTAATTCATTCTGCAACCCATTCCAGAGACTGGCCCCTCTGAATGAAAAACATCCTTGACCAGCTGATGTCCTTAGCATTGGAGTCCTAAGGTTTATGTACGAATTTGTCGGACATTGAAATCAGTTTTGTCCGAATTTGTGAGAATGTCTTGTGTGAAACAATTTGGCATGAAGCACACGGATCTAATCTTTGCAAATGGGATGACTATTTTGTTTTTCTTTAACAGTTGACAGCTCAACTTCCTAGGACTGAAGGAACAGGAATAGGTTCAAGTAGTGTCATCTAATACTAAAGGATTCTCCCTCACCCAAGTTTCGCTACTGTTGTGATTGCTAAGTCATATTGAGCTTTTGAATTTGTGAAGAGTAAATTTCACTTCCATAGCTCAAAAACTTCCAAAAATAATGTATTATTGAGCTGCTCCAAAAGCTTTCTCCGAATTGCACATAGACGGTAACTGCATAATTCAATAACCATCTGCCTTAGGCTGCCTCAGAAATTTTGCCGGCTTAAGTGAATTACTCTGTTAATACAATCCCGATTTGGACCATTTTGGACATGTAAGGTCGCAAATTCTAAGTTAAGATCTGATCTGTACAATGAACTGAAAAAGAAAATTGTTGAATCCAAGGCTCCTTCGCAGGAACTGTTCAAACGCTTTTACTTTCGGGGAAACCCGATAGTGTCTGTTTTGATCTTGTAACTTACCCTCTAATGTTTCGACTGACATTGTCTTTGAAGGCTATGAGAAAGAAAACGAAACTCATTCAAAATTCAGTATATTTACAGGAATCTAATAAAAAATACGTTATACCAAGAAGCATACTGCACTTGCATTGTCGAACAGCATAGCAATCATGGGAATCGGAGTATTGGCAGGAAAAAACGGAGCTTGATTAGGAAACGAAGAGCAAGAATAGAGGATTGCGTTAAAGATGGCGGCGAGGAATTTTTTACCGAGATGCATTGCCTTCGAATTACAAATCTTTGACAATTCTATAGGAATTCGACTAAAGAACGCAGTGCATCTCGGTAAAAAATTCCTCGCCGCCATCTTTAGCGCAATCCTCTATTGCGACGATAATCATGTTCATAAATTTCATTCCAATTGTAATAAATCCAAGTTTTAGTGATGCAAATCCATACGAGACAAATCCATGTGACAAATCCGAGAAAATTAAAAGACTAGGCCATATATCCCAATTGGAGGAGCCTCGGCGAACTCCGATTGGAGTTCTTCGAGCCTCCTCGAAGCTTACAAATCCTTCACGAAATATAAATAATGAGGTACGCCCAGAGGACAATACCTAAAACAGAGCTAAGGGAATAGAAGATTGCTGAGAGTTAAGTGACGGACGATCACGCAAAATTAATAAACTTTCATGAATGAGCAAATCAAAATCGTTGTTAGCTCTGTCCAAAACTGAAAAATCTCCCATACTTGGACGTACGGATGCTTTCATCAACATCAGCTTAGACCGAAGTTACAAGTATCGCAACAACGACGACAAAAATATACTTTAGAATCAACCATGAGGGATCTTACCGTGCGTTTTTCAGCATTTTGGCGGTATGATGATGAAGATTCGTCTGGCCTTGCAAGCTGAAATAGTTAAAGAATAACATGAAGCGAGTATTTGCATCATTTCTTGAATTCTACTTGTTAATATTCAATGGATTACGGGCAGATTTTGTAAGACAATAGCATCATTTGCTTTTGTTAACTCCTTAATTCAAAACGATGTGCGATTGCAGACAAAGAAAATTCTCTCAACCAGTAATTCAAAACAAACAAAGTCGCAAAGTTTCTCCGAACCTCATGTAGCTAGATTGCTTGTTAAGCATTCCAGAAATGGTTAATTTGCCCGCTAGTTTCTATTTCTTTCTACGTTAATTGCCACGGGTGAGTCAAAGTCTATTACTCCTCGTGGTATTGTCGTCCTTGTAGTGTTTCGCAGAGTAATTAGTAGGCAGTGTAATGGGTGATTTGTCTAGTAAACTTTTAATAGAACTTAAAAACAAAGTCGAAAAAAGTGACTACACGTTTTTTTTATAAGAAACTGGTTTATAAGAAACTAGTACTGAGATGGCCAAAATTTTAAGAAACTCTAGTACTATGTCTGAGAAGTACTAAGAAACTTTTCAAATTTAAAAGCATTTATAGCAAATAGATCGAACCTTTGTCATTGGGCAATATTATCTAACCATTTGTGTTTTCAACATAACAGAATACAGTTTATTCCTATATGATGTTCTAAATATCAAGAAACATATCTGCAGCAGTGTTAGCGACCACATTGACAATTCATGCATTCAAAAAATAAGAAACCAATTAAGAAACTTTTAGTACTAAAATGGACAAAATTTCTTGTTAAATTACGAAACTTTTAGTACTATGGCCTGATCTTGGTTTCTTATAAAAAAACGTGTATTTCGAGAACAGCACTTTGCTTGGTCCCTAAAAAATGCCAAAAATCGCTTAAATTTTGTAAGAGTGTTCATAATTGCAGTTTTCAATATTTCAAAATGGTTCAGTTGCATTTCAATACTTGTTTTGGATACAATAGACCCTCCTTAATAGACTGATGCCTTTTCGTCGCTTGTTTCCCTGCGTTCCTTGGTCAAGAGGGACTGATAACATTACTCTCAAATAGTGGGCCCACTTTAGGCCCGCGTAGGGTGGTTCCGTATTCACAAATCAAATCGCTAGAATTTAGTTTTTAACCAATCAGGGGCCGCTATTCAGAATGTTGTTGTTGTTGCTTTTAAAGAACGGTTGAAGCAGCCTTGAGTTCTCGCAGCTTCGATGGATCTATTTTGCTTCTACAAAGGAAGATCACTGCCTGAAACGTATGCATTTTGCGCTTTGTAGGTCATTTCTATTTGTAGGTGGCTTTGTATGGTCCTATTGACCAAGTGATATCAGCAAGTCAAAGAACGCAGGGAAACAAGGGACGAAAAGGCATAAGTCTAAGTATCTACTTGATTTTGGCATTTTTGAAGAACAAAGAAAGTGCTGCTCTAGAAGCAATCATTTTTTTTATTTTCTTGTCGCATAAATCAGCAACCACTTGTCAGATTGGCAACGACAAAGTCTCAAATTCTAAGTTGAAGCTTATCCTGTCAAACTGTATCAAGAACGAGACAATAGAGCGTACTGCTTCTTCGCAACAGTGACAAAAATTGGGGACAACTTTTTGCAGATTTTGTACATAGAGCAACCACCCAATTTTTTGCACTTAGGGAGCAGTCATTTTTAATCCTGGGTAACGGGGTGGAAGATTTTTGGCAGGGGTATGAAACGTTTCTCATCACTTTGTGGGGGTACAAAATTTTAAGAGCAATTTTTATGAGGTACAAAACTATTTTGCTTGAAAAATTTTGGATGAAGTCATCGAGCAAAGATTGAAAGAAAAGTTAACAGACATCTAGAAATGACAAATCACTTGACCAGTATGAAAATCGCCTGGGACAACGTGTTATTTGCCTATATATCTATGTTTTATGGACAAAGAGTTCTGGATGGGGTAAGATGATGAAAGATGATGAGGTATGAAAACGTCTTCTATGTTCAAGATGGGGGTATGAAATTTTCTGTAATTGTGCGAAAGTATCCTCCGCCTTGGTACCCAGGATTAAAAATGATCGCTCCATTAGCACAAATAAAAATCACCTAAAGACACCATAATAACATACCATTCTAGAATCAAAAGCTCTTGCTTGTTTTACCAGTATGTAAATCTCTGCAACATTTTGCCGAACTAATGGAGGAATTGGGTTACAGCATGCCAAAACTCCTTCTGGTTCCCTTGGCAGTTGCTCCGCAATGCGTATCATCATATGGTTTGGTATTACGTATCTATCAAAAAAAATACGAGAGTTCGTCCGAACTGTCTACCGGGTGAGTATCAAAGAAATAATGCTGAAAACTGTCTTGCTTTATTCTCGATATGTCCAGTTAGGTTCAGTAATTTACCTCCTTTAATCGGCCATTCCTTCCCATCAAAATTGAGATTTTCCGTTCAAAAGTCTGTAAAAATGAGTAAAACCAACAAGAAGATTTCCCTTTGTTCTTCTTCCTGGCAATTATAACACTTGAATGTGTACATGTATTTCGTCCTCTTGAGAGAATTGAATCCCCTTGACTAAGTTCTTCATATCAGGGGAAGGACTTGCTCATTCCCCCAAGAGGATGTGCTGCTAAAGCGTGTTGAAGTTATCACCGTGAGGTAAACATATCAGGGAAACTTGCTCGCAATGTTAGCACGTTCTTTAAGGCTTCTCAAAGAGAACTTTTTGAGAAAATCGCTTGCAGAATCTGAACGGAGTGAGGGATTTCAGCAGGAAAAAGTTATGAAACTATTTGAACATGCTAGCTATTCCATCAGATACTGCAAAATAACATTGCTAATATACTCAAAGTGCAGTAGCCTTTCAAATGCCGGGCCTTTTCTTGATTAACCCGGTATGGTTTTGTGACTGGAAAAGTCGATTTAACCGGATTTGTCTCTTGTCTTCCAAATGATGCTCCTTGTGGTCCTAATACTGAACTTTATAGTAGAGCTACGCTTCCAACCAATTCAATACTCTGTCTCAAATCAAGGGCGATATGAAATGAACAGCTCTGTTAAAATAAAATCTGCCAATGAAAAAGATACAGCGAAGGAAAATCCGCTGTGTAGGAGAGCAAGGGCTCATTTTAGGAAAATGCTGGGAGAGAAAAACTGTCTGCAGAGGTAAACCTTAGACCATTATCAATGGGAGAAAGATGATGTTTACGGAATTATAAGAGCAATAAATGCCATGGAAAGTTCGAACGTGCCGCCAGGAAGCTTTGAACCATTTCTCGTAGCAAACAGGCAACGATACATGTGAGCGAATTCGGCCTAGAAACACATGCTTTCCTGATCGGGCCTAAACAAATACTAAATTGTCAACAGAACCACGCATTTCATATCGCACTTGATGAAAATGCCTGCCAAAACGATAACTGAAATGTTTTGCATGAGCAATTATTCGCTATAGCAAATCTCACTTGATATTTAATTTGAGACAAACTTCAGTTAAAAAACATCATAAAATATGGGTCTGCTTACTTGTGCCAATGTTCCAAGGCACGAGAGACTTTCTCCAGAATGCCTCTTCAACAACATTCAAAACATGTCTAAAATCACACATACTTCTATCTTGTGGCTGCGGCAATAACTTCACCACGTTTTAGCATGGAAGATCTTCTTGAGCAGGATACATTCATCCTCTCAAAGAGGTAAACATGTAAAAGTCATTGCTATGGGACAGGAGATTTGATCGTATTCTTAGGCTTATTTGTAGGTTTCTTGAAGGCTTTTCTTGACCATGATGGAGTGGCTCATTTCAGTCAGGTAAATTTTAAAATTTATTGGAACAAGTTCAAAATTGAAAAATGTATCTGCCAATATTATAGCCTTGATATCCATGGGAGCAGTGGCCTTGTATGGAATTTTTGTTATGCCCTCAGAAATGAGAAAATCCTTCACTCTTTCAGATTGGAATGGCAGATATTTTGAAATATATATAAACATGTTCACTATTGAATGATACACTTGATAATACAGTATTACCCCGTCAATTAGAAACTCATTTTTTAAAACCAGGCTGCTTGGGTTCTTATAGATGGAGAAAAAAAGATAAAACAGGCTGAATAATTTCTTATAATTACAGCAAGAAACTCACCAAATGTGCATCAAAAGAAACCATAAAATTTGTTTTTTATGAGGGTTATACATTAAACCAAATGTTGGACAATGACAATTCAAATTCAGTTACTGTAACCTTAAATTGACAATGCCTTCCTATGTAAAATAAAAACAGCAGAAAACATTAACTACAATAGTTACTAGCCATGTGATATTTTTTAATTTTAGAAGCAAATTGTCAGATTGTTTCGTTTGTTCGACACATAATAAGTTTTGTATTATGAAATGCTTGAAAAATACCATTTTTCCAATCAAAATTATTTTTAAGATACCAAATTTTAAATTTCAGGCTGATTGTTTTCTTATATCAGGGTAGATGTTGGGCCATCTGGCTGGCTACAGTTTCTTAAAGTCAGTTTCTGAGTGACGGGGTAATAGTGTATTACGTCCAGGGAGCAATAACCTTACAAACGAGAATTGCTTTTTACTCATCCGGTGATAGTATCAGCTTGTTTACTCGGCCTCGTAACCACCATATGATGTAAAAAGAACCCCAAACGAGGATGCAAATATTTATGATTCGTGAAAGCAAAATGAAATTTTCCGCACCCGTAACTTTCGTCTTCTTCCCTTGCTGTTCTGTCTCTCCAGGCAACGAGAAGTTTTAGACATTCAAGCTAAAATGAAAGGAAAGAGTTATCAAACCTAAGTATATTTCAGCCTTTATTTTGTTGCGAATGCATTGGAAAATCGAGCGTTCATACGGATGCTTGGGCATTCAGCTTTTCCTTTCCAATATTTTCATGTTATTCATATCTTTGCCATCAAATTAAATTACAAATTATGACCAAAAATGAAAGCGAATTAAAGAATAGTCCAAGATACTACTACAGTATCACTGATTGCTAACCTGTTGTCCATTGAGATGCTTCTTATACTTATTACAAATATCCAAATATGAATCAGGTGTGAAAATTGGCTTTTCATAGATCTAAGAAAAAAGAAATTACATTGATTGTGAAATCCTTACTTTTACTTAAGCCTGGTTTTCATTAAAGCATAATTCATCGCCTATCATTTTCTTACAGTATCGCTGATGATCGCCGATGCTCTAAGACAATGGTCGGCGATGAATAACGATTTAATGAAAACCAGACTTTACGATGAATCTGATTTTTAGGACCATTGCAGTTGCCTTTTCAGAAAGCTGCCTTTTCTTCCATTTGGAAGCATTGCAGGTGCCCTTTTCAGAAAGGAACTTGTTGCATATTTCATTCTAAGTGAGGAATTTCACTCCTCAGTTGATAGAAGAGTCTGCTACATATGTAAAGGGCCGAGTGACGATATTTTGAAGGTGTTCGTTGCAATCATAGTATTGTGTCAAAGTTGATAAGCCATGTTGCAAATGAGTTTCAGTCAAATGACTGTTCGGCGCAAAATGTAAAGTTTTCTAATGCTGACATGATTAACCTCTTGTTGTTTGGCGATGACAAATTAAACATTGTCTCAAACAGAATGATTCTGGAAGCTACAATTTCGTTCATCGAAAAAACTAAGCGGCTCCATTAATATTCTCGGCATGCTAATATTCACCCTGTGTAGCATCCTTTTTTTTCGGCTTTTGTCTGTTACGCTTCTCTGTGTCGTTTTTCTTGTTGTGATGTTATTTCTTGGTTTTTGTTTTGATTTTGTTTTTTTTTTCTTTTTTGTTGTTTTCGTTTGGTGTTTGTTTTTTTTTCTTTTTTATCTTATCTTGAAATTAATAGTTGAATTGTAAGTGTCATCCATGGTAGGGACCAGATGACCTTGTGTCTTTCCCCGCCATGAATGGCACATGTAAATAGTATTTCTTCTTTATCTAGATTTAGGTTTTGTTGTTATAGAAAAAAAAAAAAAAAAAAAAAAAAAAAAATTTTTCACTCCGACTCATGGAAAATACTTGAATTTTTCGTGAAATATAACAAATAGCTACGTTGTGAGATTTTGTTTCCAAAATCTTTTAGTAGATGCAGTGTCTTGTACGATAGGTTGTAATTTGGTAATGTTGTTTTTGTGACCATTCTCTTTCAGACACATGCAATAACTTAATTCTAAAACTAAACACCGTTACCTCAAGATACCTCAAGATACCTTGAGATACCTCAAAATACTTTGAGGTAACGATGTTTAGTTTTAGATTTAAGTTATTGCATGTGTCTTAAAGAGAATGGTCACCAAAACAACATTACCAAATTGCAACCTAAAAAATAACTCTTATTTGGTAAAACAGGCTCCAGATTTTCACCTCAAATAAACTGCATAGTCAGAAAGATGAGTAAAAAGATAAATGGTTTCGTCATTTGCTTGAAAGAAACCCAGACTAAATCAATTTTCAAACCTTGGAGCAGATAGTCTTGCTCATACTGTATACAGCTTTGATGAGATTTGGTTGGCCATTTGCTACTTCAAACAACGTTGTTCTCAATTTGTCATAAATATACAGGAGATAATGAGTGTCTTCACGGGCATATTTCACCATCTCATCCGGTATGGGCCTAAGACGAACAATGAGGTTCAAACAAAATTGAAGAGTGCGCTTTATCAAGAGGTATGTTCTACCGAGAGAGTAAAACACAAATAAAATCACGTCTGAAATGGCACTGTTCCATGAAAATCAAGACGATGATATTTGCAAACATATTGATTAGCGGACATATTCAAATCCACTTAAAAAATTACCTGACTGAAATCAGCCAATCTAATCTGAAATTATTATCTCGAAAAACAACCTTTAAGATACCTTCAACACATGCCTACGATTATGACAAAAATCTAGGAAATTTGATCAAGAATTTAGGCCTATTTGTAAAATTCTGAGATAAAGCATTTTGATACAATTAGTTATAATTTGCGAGCGATGCGACGGAATTTGACAACAACATTTTCTTTCTAAAGTTGGTATTTTAGCTATGCATGTACCATCAAATTATACGAATCTAATAAATCATTTGAGAGTCATAGCCTTCAAACATCTACAGATGCTTCTAATACACCCAGCAGTTAAGCAGAGTCATCAAACTTTTAAACTATTAGAATAATTAACTATCTGAACTCAGTAAAGGTGTCGTGGCGCAGTAGTGTAATCCTCTTAGTTTTCAGCCAGGACCGTCAGGTGGGCATGGTTCAATCCTTTGTAGAGCCGCGGCGCTAAACTGCAATACCATCTTCATATTCACTGTAACCATAACCGTAACCATAACCGCAACAATAGTAGTTTTAAGTTTTAGATTTTAGGTATAGGTTTTTTTAACTAGGACAACATAAGGTAGGAACAGAAGTAGTACTGTAGAGCGCAAATAAATTATGCATTATATCATCATTAGTAACCGCAACCATAACCGTAACCGTAATAGACCTTTTAGCTATTCAGCAAAAGAGCCTGGATCGAGCGTTCTTTTTATACGCGAGGTTCGATCGAGTGGCATTAGAGCTTCTATCACTATTGTGTGCATTCGAAAATTCTACAAAATGTAGCAAAGTATCGTTCGATCGAGATTCTTTTTCAGAATGCTAAAAGGTCTATTGCGGTTATGGATGAACGACAAATTCAATAATACCTTAATCTCCAATCTGCCAGCTGATATTGCTTATTGGCATCGATTTCACAATATTGTTTGAGAAGAAATGCGAGTGAATTTCTTGCAAGTTGCAGAACTTTAGAAGCTTGACCTGTATCAAACATATTTACGATGTACAAACCAAAGTCACGTTGAAGCCACTCGATGTCTTTATCTGCTCCATGCAAAACCTGAAAAAAACAAAGTCTTCAAGCTGAACCGAAACTTAACTATTGGGAGATGTAATTAGTCTGATCCAGAAATATTCAACATCTTCCCCCAAGATCATCACAACGATATCAAAACGCAAGAAAGACTGCAGTCTACTGCGCCGCGCCATTCAAAGCGGGAAAAGACAAGTCTTCTTTGTATTTGTATTTGTGATAGGAAAAGTCTTCTGGTCCATACTTTGGGTGACACTTACAATTGGGGCTCTAATAGGAATTTTTGGGAGCAAGGGAGCATGGTCTAAAAGGGGCGGAGGGAGCAAGGGAGCTTGAATAGAAAATGCAGGAGCATGGGGCACATGAATTCTGAAGAATTTACTACAAAATTAGTGACAAATCAGTTCTGAGGAGCATACAGAGATTTTGTAGCCAGTCTACAAAGAGATCACTTTGAAATCAAATTTTTGCATCTAAACAAAGGAAAGAAGCATCATAGAAATTGCTGGGAGCACAAGGTTAATTTTGACGGGAGCAAGGGAGCATGCTGGTTTTTAAGCGGGGAGCAAGGGAGCTGCCATCTCCCCTATCAGAGCCTTACAAATACATTTTAACAAACAAAACACTTACTCCTACCCTGCCAGTAAACTAAGGCAATGTCATAAATATTCCATTGAAGCTGAACACACTTTTCTTAGGGTCTGCTTCATCCAACACTCCTTTGCTGGCGCCATTTCATGGCCCATGAAAATAACGACAACAAAGGCATACCAAAAGACCGAACGTGCATGGAATACTGGATGAAACACACCCTTTGAGTAAAACTTGGATCTACACTTAAAACAAAAGTTGGAAAACTCAACATGAAAATTTCCGCCTGTTCCTAGCGAGGAAAGTTTTTCAATTCGTTTCTTAGTTTTTGGGGCTAGAATTAAGATGAAGTATCTTGTTAGAAAAGGGGCTGCTGGAAATATTTGCTGAAATTATTTAATTAGCTAGAAAGAAGGAAAGGAAGTGGAAAGAGCATTAATAGAGTTTGTGAAGCAAGAAATAACATCGTCATTAAAGGAAATACTTTACCTTCAGAATGTTTGGATCTGTAAACGCTTCATTCAGGATATGAAGATCTTCTCGTAAACTTATCGTATCCACTAAGAAGTCTTCGTTTCTCGTTGAAATTTGCATGAGACAGACAAAACCAAGAAAGGATCGATAGGAATGATGCTACAAGGAAATGAAACAGACTTACAGTAAGGCATGCCCTTTACCAGCATTTTCCAAATTTCTGGATCTATAAGATGAGGGATATTACTAATCAAAATTTTCTCATCTAAGACTGCGTTCACACGATACCGGCACATTTTGAAAACGGTGAAAAATGTGACGGTAGCGAAATTTGAGCTAGCGTTCACACGATGCCGGCACAATTTGAAAACGGTAGGAAATTTGACGATAAAAACTCGTTGCAGGATTTGATGCCAAAGAATAGTACCTACACCCTAAGAATAGACCTGTCTCGATCCAAAAGTGTCGAAAAATGTTCCGTTTTCATCTTTGTTGAGTGTTGAAACGATGCCGTTTCCAAAATGTGCCGATTAGAGTTCCGTTTTCAAAATCTACCGTTTTCAAAATCTGCCGGCAAAAAATGTGCCGTTTTCGTGTGAACAGGAGGCCTATCCGTCGAATTTTCACCGTTTTCAAAATTTGCCGGCATCGTGTGAACGCAGTCTAAGTTGACATGTGACTGATGGATTATCATTTCAGTTTTGAATATCGGTCATATACTTTTTATTACACAGTCCGCTAAAAGTTTTTGACCCACCTGGTAAAGGTCGGTATGTGGGACACCAGTTGCAAAAAATCATCATCATAACGTACCTCTAAATCAATAGCTATCTCTTTGACCATTTTTAGTTTCTCTAATAGATCTCGCAGTTGGTCAGTATCATCTATTATCGTTAACGAGGTTTCTTCCAGTGGTTTATAGGGCTGAAAAGGAAACATTTTTTCGTCAGTTGAAATGACAGAAGATGAAATAAGTATAACAAGAGTAATCTTATTCTCTCAAACAAAATTATGACAAGCTATAGGGTTCTTCCTAAAGTCAATATGGAAACAAGCAAATACTCTTTGCTTGGCAATCAAGTCTTAGGATTGCACGGTTGTTCAAATGTCCATTCAACAGCTATGAGACACCAAAGAATCCGTCTATTTAACAGCTATTTAACTCATTAATAAAACATCCTGGACAGATAACATCAAGAGGTGGACTGGTTTGAGCTATAATGAGGCCATAGTGATGGCCAACGATAGAGAAAGATGGAGAATCATATCATCCAGCCCTCGGGAAACAGAGGACGGAACCTGAAGAAGAAGAAGAACAGCTATTTAACGGGCCACCATCTACAGAATACAACTGCTAGACTTTTTCTTGTGCTCCTTTGACTTGATGATGTCGCTTCGGTCAACAGAGACTCATAATATTACTCTTAAAAAACCTGACCCTATTTAGACTCAAACTCTGAGCTTCCTGGAGTACCAGTCAGATTGAGGGATTTGTTAATTACTATGACTACGGCAAATGTGAGCTTTTTCACTGTATCACTATGAGTCACTGTTGAGCCAAAATTCACCGCAGGGGCACAAGGGACTCGTCGTTATAAGTCTATACAGCTGCCTGCTACACATTAGTTCCTCACTAATGACACTCTGCAAAAAAGATCAAAGCCTTACAATAATGCTTCCTTCTTCTAGCTGCCATGGCATCGGCTCAAAGGCATCAAGCTCAAACTTGTATGGATGTCTGAAAAAAGATGAAATATTACCAGGCGAGTTAGAAAAGAATTCCCACCTTTGAAATTTTATAGCACCGAGGATATTTGATGGATTGGAATAAGTCAAAATTTTGCTTTAAAGCTGCGAGGAGGAAGTATTTTTGTAAATTTGTTCGTTCTTCACGGAAAATTCCGGGGTTGGAATGATTAAAGTTTAAAACAAAATTACCAACTACTGACGTGAAGTTTTACCTTTTTTTCACAATTTGAGATTCCCAAAGTATTTTCATGACTGTGTATCAAATAAATTACATAAAATCACCACATCAGTAGAACACAGCGTTGGAAGTAACTAGCTAAATATTTTAGCTATCAGTTATTTTTGTTGCAACGAAAAAGAAATTGATAATGATAATGATAATAATAACAAAAAAAACTTCACGATCTTTCAAACCTGGGCAACATTGTCAGAGTTAACTCGTACGAACTACTCACGACACATCAATGTATATAAAAAAATTGTTCATGAGCATTAGGAAGCGTGGACTGTGTTATGTGGGAGTAGGTATTGTTGCAGAGCATCAGAAACATTAGGCCTACCTTTGTGGATCATCTGTGTATCGATAATATCTTCTCTTGCCTTGATTTTGAATGTTGAGATGGCAGCTTCCCCAAATCGACTTCACTTGCACAGAGCCTTATCAAAATAAGTCTTGTTATTCAAGCTCCTTCAAAGGAGAGATTGCGGAGCGACTATACACAACAAATTATTTCAATATGGTGCTGTTCAAGCGAAGTCGATTTGGGAGGGCAGCCATTTGAACATTCAAAATCAAGACAAGAGAAGCTATTATGGATGCACAGATGATGCACAAAGGTAGGCCTAATGCTTCTGATAATATACAACAATACATAACCCCATATAACACAGTCCACATTTCCTAATGCTCATTAATCATTAGCAATGAAATTGATGACTAACCTATCTTCAAACATATCAAAATCTACTCCCATCCTCTGCTGGTGAATAAAATCATCGATGATTGATGAAACCTCCATTCTTGTACCCATTTCTCGAAATCTTTGTACTACAGTACGAAAAAGTAAACTTGTTCATATCCACTAAAAAATTACAATATAAATTTACAAACTACACTACTTTACAAAATTATCATACAACTATACAGTACTACTGGAACGATACCCCGAGGAGCAATAGGCTCTGGCTACCCCGAGACCAATTTAACATAGAGATAAAAACAAGTGTCTATCTCAAATTACATGCCACCACAAGAAATGTCTGCGATCGAAACAACTAAATTAATGATGGGATGGGTAATTAGACATCATGGAAGATATCGTGTGGTATCTAATTTGCTGTAGAAGTTAAATAAACAGTTAAAAGGAAATGAAAGAAAAACAAAACAAACAAAGAAATACACGTATTACTTAAGTGGGACATGGTTTTTGTGGTTTTACGGCTTATAACGGAGTGAGAAATTTTCTAATCAAATCGACCAGATTTGTGGATAAATTGTAGAGCTAGCAGGAGACTATTTCATTAACTCATTAACTTCATAGGGAAAGTTTTGATCACCATACTATAAAATCTGCATTAGAACATTATTTTGGAGATTTTTATATCCAAAATGGTAGTAATATAAGCAAAAAATCCAGCGAGAAGATCTCTGCGTGGTACTGCAAGGGAAGGGCAAAGCAACAAAAAGTGTTCCGTATCCTCGATACCATCGTTCGCAGGGAAAGTAAACATTCTGGCTAATGATGACAGCGTAACGAATCTCATCTCGTCAGTGATACGCAATATTTCTTCCGTGCCATTTTGCAAGAATCCACCTTTTCAAGGTAAGTGGCGAGATTCGTTCCCAGTTCCCCGCATGGCCAGTCCTTGACATTAGAAAATGCATGAAAATCGCCCCCGTTTCCGTGGAAGGAATCCGAATTTTTCAAAAACTTTTTAATCACATTCTACGGGTATCATTCTTTCGAAAAGCAAAAACTCCCTCGCACGTTTAGTGGCACTTTAACTTTGATAGGTAAAAAGAAGAAAGAATAGCACTGTCAGGTCGCAATCTAATTATTGTCCACTTGTATGGATGTTTCATGACAGAGCAACAAATTCGAAGTTAAATCGCATTCACGAAACAGCATTGCGGTTGGTATGCAAAGATAGTGAATCAGAGCTAGAGAAATTGAAGAAAAAATATGGAACTATTCATCAGCACAATCTGCAACTGCTAATGATTGAAATATTCAAAACGAAAAACAATCTAAATCCAACATTTATGAAAAACATTTTCACAGAGAGAAATATTCCATACAATTTACGAAGTGAAAATCATTTGCGGTTGCCAAAAGTTAAGACAACAACGCACGGAATAGAGAATATTCAGTACAGAGGTTGCCATTTGTGGTCCTCATTACCGAGGGAAATTAAAGATTCCAACACACTCGTTGAATTCAAACGAAAAATAAAATCATGGGATGGAAATACTTGCATCTGCAGATTGTGCAAAGTTTCTATCAAAGATTTAGGGTTTTTGTAGGCTCGTTTGGGACACTGTAAAGTAGGTTTTAAATTATTTTGTTGGCTTTAATTAGCTTATTAGCTATGTATATATATACTTTTTCTTGCCAACGTAAAATAAATTGTTAGTAATAATTAATAATAATAATAATAATAATGAAAGAAGCACTCGCAAACAGGGAAAAATAATGATAACAACATACCTGGTCGCCATTCTTTGATTGCATTTGGTTTAATTTTCAAAATTGGCACAAACGGTGCATTACTATTATCTACTTTTGTCTTCCATTTCAATTGTGGTCTTTGAATGTTCCGAGCTGTGATCAAATTGAATTTCTTCCACATCTCCGATTTTTCTTTCTTTCTATTCTGTTGAAAGGATCAGTTTGACAATCAAGCAATTCTGAATAATCCAACATACAGCGGTCACATAGTGTGATTTAAACACACCACCGTTACTCTTAGGTTTCGTCTGATTGCTAAGAAAGCCCAGGGGGACTTCTTTTGGCATGTGACCGGGGGGGTCAGACACAGTATATTTTTGAAAAACCCAAAAATATACTAAATATAGGAAATTTTAGACCCCAAAAATATATTCATAGCTTCATGGTACATGAAAAGTAAAGGTTTTATAGCATTTCCGGCAACTGCCCTGCAATATTTTGGTGAAAAACTCAGCCTAGCACTCATCTTGTCAAATTTTCTCATCAGCAATCCAAAAATATACCGATTATGCACCAAATAGCGTAACCAAAGGTATACTAGACAAGTTTACAAACCCAAAAAATGTCTGACGCCCCCCCCCCCCGTCACTTAATAATAGGGAGTCCCCCTGGGTAAAAAAGGCACTGTTTGTTAAAAAGGTACATTAAAAGAAAAGTAGAGTTATCGACTTTAAATAGTGTTGAAACTGGAATTCAATATTCAACGATACATTGCCATTTCAAAACCTGTTCAGCTCAGGCATTTTTGTCTCCCTTTCGGAATAAACGTAAACAGCACAGGGCTCCAATCTTTCAAATCTGATAAAAGTTGGGTATAAAATTGTATCAATTTTTTCTAGTTATTAGTGATTTGGAAGGAAGTTTAAGCAAATTGCTGTAAATCTGCCGTGGCAAGTATTTGATACCTAGATTATTTTCAAAATGGCAGCATTTTCACTGTTATCGTAAAATTCATCAACAATTTTGAAAACATCAAAATCATCGTAAATCTTAAATTACTTGAGGAAAATTGATACAATCTTCAAAAAAACCGTAAGAAACCCGCATAAAAGAACCTAGGTTTTTCTTTGGCAGCCTGAATAGGTTCTTAATTAAGTAGCTGTTATTATAAATTCCAGCCTGCAAGGTTCTTAGAGGTTCTTATATACAATATACACATTAATACTGTTTTCAACACAAGAAATCAAGAGAATTTTTGAGAATTCCTTGAGAATTCTTGAGAACATTTTTAGGTTAGAGTCATTGTTAAAAATCTGATAGTCTTTTGTACCACTGAAGGATTCTGATCAGAATGTTAAGAATTGTTTAAGTGAATTCTGAAGACATGAAACCTGTTATATAAGAACCTCCACCAGTTTCAGCCTCTGAGATGTTCTTATTTAGGGGGTTCGAAATATTGAATTTCAGCCTCAAGGTTCTTATAAAAGTAGGTTCTTTTAAGCGGATTTCTACTGTAGTTTATGAAGGTCTAAAATATGATGGCAAGCAGCAATCTGTAGCTCTTCTGGTTGAGGGTTTAGAAATTTTATGACGTCACTGCCCAAAAATTCATACATGGCGCCATTTTTAGTTTAAACAAGAAATCAAAAGATTGCCATGACAGATTTACAGCAAATTACCCAAAGTACTTTAATTAAAAAAAAAGTGCAATAGCATTTTACACCCACCCCTTGAAAGGTTTGAGCCCCATGCTAATATAGACACAGACATTGTCAAAGGCATGATCTGTTAGCTGACGTAGGGCTAAAAAATTATTTTCTTCCCTGGTAGCAAGCTAAACTATGTCGTTCCTTCTTACCACATTTTCTTCTTCTTTGCCATTATACCGCCCCATTCTTACCCTTTTCCTTTCTCTCCTTCTTTCTTTCCCTTCTCCCCCCTTTCCTTACATTTATTTTTCCTGTCGCCCTTCTTCCTTCTTGGCAAGTTTGAGCATTTCAGCTTCCTTCCTAGTAACGCCACTGCCACGCTACTTCGTCCTTTGAGCCCTGCCTGACAGTATTAAAAAGGCATTTACCTGACAGTATTAAAAAGGCATTCCGAACCAACTTAAAACATCATGTTTCCTCCTTTTTTTGACTCCTTGCATCTCTTTCATACCTGAAACCCTTTGTTCACCAAAATCATCCAATATTGCCTACTTTCTGCGTGGACTAGAGAAGTTTACAATTCAGCACCCTCTAACCACTCTACATTAATTTCATTGCTAAAAATCAGTCCAAACAAGTCATTCTTCGATCGCAAAGATGGCTAACCACGATTACACTAGCAAGGTGAACTGTTTGTGTGCAAATAGTTGCTATAATACATTGAAATAGTGAATGCACCATCTCGTATTTTTCAACCATTGTCAAAACGGCTCACATATTACAGCACAGCATAGGGCTTGAATGTTTGCAAAAACTTTCAAATTAAATATATACGTAAAATGTTATTGCTTAATTCTTTCAACTAAATGGATCAAGGAGGACTTTAGGCTATTCGCGATAATTCCAGAAAGAGCATTTTTTGACATCGTCAATGTTTTTAGAGTTACGGAATTTTTAAATTTCTGCTAGTTTTGCAGTTGCGACGTCATCAAATTGCCAAATCGTAAACCAAAACATTCTACCACCCTGTAAGTCTTCAAAACTGAGTATTTCTTGTATTTGTCATCTTGACTGTCCACAATCAGTTTGCAATTTATGATCCTTTCTCTATTTGTCAAAGCCTCCAATACCTACTCTCTTACATCCTTTCAAAAAACTTAAAAATGTCATAATTCCAAAAACAATGATGGTATTGAAAATGCTCTTTCTGGAATAATGGCGAACGACCTGAAGTTCCTTTGAATTTAATGAGTTGCAAGAATTAGGCGATGTCATTTTACACATTCAATTTTAAAGTTTTGCAAGATTCGAGCCCTATGCTTCACAGCATTGTCCTCACGTTTGGGTACAAGGGCATATCCTTACATACCAGATGCCCTGACGTCTGCCTCTTACAGCACATAGAAATATTTCATCCCTGTTTTTAGAAGCATAGGTTTCAAATCTTTAAAAAGCTGGGTGTAAAATTCTATGACCTATTTCTTTGAACTGAAAACCTTCAAGGAAACTTGAACTGTTTAACAGTAAATCTGTCATTGGACTTTTCTGAAATCTTCAATATTTTCAGAAATACAGTGTTTTTCTTCTTTTTTAAGATTTCAAGAAAATTTTCGAAAAAACCTTAAAGTAACTATATATCGTAATTTCAAAACCCGTTGACGGAAGATCAAATAATTTTCAAGAAAATCATAGTTTATGGATGCCTACAATATGGTATCAAGCAAAACTCTTTCACTTTTCTGGTTTGTGATTTAGAAATTTGATGATGTCATATCATAAAATGAGCTGAAATATAGAATAGGCTGTAATTTCGACAAATATTCAAGATTTCTGAAAAGTCCAACGGTAGAATCATAGAAAAGTGACTAAAGTTTCTTTAAAGCCGCTCAGTGTAAAGAAACAGGTCATTGAATTTTAAACCCGTCTTTTTTCGTAGATTTAAAGATTTGGAACCTATGCTGTTTTTAGAGCTGTTTCAATTTTTAGATTAAATATTGTAATACATTTTTAAAGGCAATGGCAGGATACTCATGTCAAGGAGAGAATGAATTAGAAAGCAAACCGTTTGTTTATTCCATGTGGAGACAACTGAAACAGTCATTGGTGCGGTGGCTGATACAATTGGCTTGTTTGCTTTAGAAGGATTTGCAATTTCATCCAGTTGTGAATCCTGCATGAAATTGTACACAAATTAAAGTAAATCAACGGGGTTAAAATCAAACTTAGCTAAGGGGACTGGGTAATCTAAATATAACCTATTGTATTTGATGTTTTCGATCTGTGAAAACAATACGAAGATTAGTGGCGCCTCCCGTTCTTTTGTGCTATGTTCACAGGGGCATCAGATTAAATATTTTTAGTTATCATACAGTATAGAGAAATAGTGAAAATATTCAAAATAAAAATATCGAGAAATACTAAATGATAACTAAAAATATCTAAACTGATGCCCCTGTGGTTAGGAGGATGAACAAGTCTTCCCCCAGGTATGAATAACCTGTTCAGGGGATTCCATTTTCCCAAGAGGACAAAATACATGAATACATGTGGGAGCCATCATCTCTAGGAAGGAAAGTTTGCTCATTGTTTCCATTCATTTGTCCAGGGCTTTGGAGGGGACTTCCTGCAGAAATTCTCCTACATCCAAGAGAACGAATAGCCGATTAAACCTGGGTAACTTACTGAACCTAGCTGAACATATCAAGGGTGTTAGGACAGGGATGTTTTGATCATTTACCTCGTTTTGATCCCTGTGCCTTGTTTTGTTATCTTGTTTTCTGTTCTGTTTCGTCTTCAACTGAGCGTGCTTAGGCCCAACCGCTCTCAAGTTGTTCGAATAGAGCTCCCTTGTATTTCTGCGTCTTAGTGCACCTTCGCACAACAAAGTGCGGTTTTAAAAACCTTTCTTGTGCGAAGGCGCACTAAGACACAGAAATACAAGGGAGCTCTATTTGAACAACTTGAAAGCGGTTGGGCCTAACCACGCTCAGTTGAAGACAAAACAGAAGAGAAAGCAAGACAACAAAACAAGGCACAGGGATCAAAACAAGGTAACTAAATAATCAATCAAAACATCCGTGTCCTAACACCCTTGAACATATTGGCAATGGAGCAGATGGTTTTCAATATCATTGCTTTAGTATTCGGGGGGGGGGGGGGGGAGTGCCCTCTCAACTGGATTCTTTCTTGTGACTCAGCCAATTCTAAAGTAAAATAAACAACGCATGATGATCACTTACTATTCTCTCGAGTAACATATCATTTGCTTCAATAAGACTTTCAAATCTCTCTTCAATATCATTATGAGGATATCTTCTCGCTGATGGTTGTGACCACTGACATTGTAAACCTTGATGATGTAGCACCTCTCCTATCCTACAAAAAATCAACATACATTCCTGATAAAAGCTACACAATACCAGTGATTAAAATTGGCATGAAAAAGGTGAACTGTATCCTTGTGCGTAATAAAAGATTCAAAAACACGGTGATAATGAGGGCTTGCAGACTGTTATTGCAAAGTGTCTTTCATTTGTCAACGATGTTTCAAAGACAGAGGGCAGATTAATGAGCATAAAGTCATATTTTGACAAGTTCTTTTGAGTTCATCTGCAGACATTCATCACCCTTCCCTGGATTTCACTTGTGTGCCATTTTGACTTCCATGTGTTATTGACCAACTTGTGTGTTTCTGCTGCTACGTAATCATATGGTCTTGTGTGATAATGCATAAGTCAAATTCCAGAATTCTAGAATGATTGGCAGGCTCTGGCTTGCAGTTTCGCAGAAACTTTCTTTATTTTGAACAATGGGTCTGTGCATGGGCTATGATTCTTAAAAATTAGAGACTTCTTAAAGGCCTTATGCAGTCAAATTTTGCTCCTCCGTTTTTTGATGATTTTAGATAGCTCATAGTGTCATAAAAACTTTGTGAAAGTTAGAGAGGGAAATTATGAGTTTAAGTCAAAGAAATTGAGTCTCAAAATTGAGTGATTTTGCTATTTCAACGCGACATTGCACTGGCAAATGTGACGTCACAACTATGATCAATGATACAGCGTGCATTAGAGACACTGTGCAAGCATGGCCACTGATTCAAAAAGTATGGGGAACACTTCGCAAGGGAGGGTCATTTGTCATTGGAGCATCAAATGGAGAAAGCTGCGAGAATAAACAATCTATAAAAGAAGTATCCGTTCACACATTCCCGAAGGAAAGCATTCAATCTTTATTTATATTTAGTGGGCTAGATTTATTCATCACCATCGACGATTGCACCAAGGCCTGTACTGTACGTCCTTTTAAAACAAACCCAAAACTTGGCACAATATTTTGGCTACAATCAAATGTTTATACAAAATCTACAAACACAATTACAGAAAATGTGTAACATTAACATCAAAGATGAAAAAACTGAAGCTCGAACAACAAATGCAAATAAAAAACTAAGAAAATGACCTACAAGTTTAATACTTCTGTACCCTTTGTTGCACAGAAATCTTTGTACTGCTCAAAACTTGTCCAAAATTCATGATCATCATGGGATCTTGCCATCTCGTTGGATGCTTTGGTGCATTGTACAATATTCTTCAATAGTGTCTGGATAACATAAGCATTGTTATAAGATCATAAAATGAATAGTCTGTACCTTAAGGGACCCAAAAGTAAGGCATCTGCATTCATCAACAAGGTTTTTGGACCAAGAGTCCTCAAGACTTCTTAAGAAGAACATTATGGTTTGTTCAATTCCTCCTGTCTTAACCATCTCCACTGGGACAGAGCAAAGACGTGGAATGAAATCCCATTAGAAATCAGAATGAGCACCACGATCACCATTTCAAAGGGAAACTGAAGGAATTCTTGAAAAACTAGCATCCTTCCTGAAGCACGATCCCTAGGAAGACCAGCAAATTTGTAAGATTTTATATTTAAATAGATATTTATTTGTATATCGATAGTTTTTCTATCTTCTTTTTTAGCTGATAGGGTTTTTGTGTTAAAATACGATAAAATGAAAAAATGAAATGACACCCACAGGCACTGCTCATACAAAATTCCTGACCTCAGGTATCTGAATGCCAATTTTCCCCACCCCCAGAGCATTTGACAATGTTGCAAGGTGCTTTTGCTTATAAAGTTAATGGGAATATGGATATTCTCAGTGCCTGGCCACTAGGCATTCACCAAACAAATTTGCCTGGCCCTTAGGCAATTGTGCAAGAAATTTTTGTTGACCCCTAGGCTGCTTGGGGAAATGCTTAGGGAAGGAGTTGAACAAAACATAAAATCTTTGTCATTTTGCAAGAGCAGAATAGTGCAGTATAGACCATTATGCTAAAGATGGCAGCAAGGAACTTTTTACCAAGATGCATCGCGTTTGAATCATGAATCTTTAATGATTCTATAGGCATTTGATTGAAGAATGCAATGCATCTTGGTAAAAAGTTCCTCACCGCCATCTTTAGCGTAATTGTCTATTGTTCACAGATCACAGTCAACATGATATGAGAATGCCATGATAATAGCTCAAACTTTGTGCCAATGATGCCACTATGCAGTTATTGCAAATATAATTTCACAGCTAAAAGAAGCAAAATGGATGAAAAATTATGATACACCATCACAACATTGTAATGTTTTGCCAAAATCGCTTGGGGGTGTAACAGTCATTATTCACAGTCGAATCCCTCATACGTTTTCAAATCGTTTATCCCCATGAAATTAAATTCGCTAACACTAAGATCATGAAGGTTAGCAGTTAGACTAAAATCAGGGTGCTGAATGTGAACATGGTGTCAGAACTTTTTTTTTATATCAATGTCTATTAAAAACTAAAAAAATACAATACAATATTCTGTGCCGTTCATAGCAGAAATAGACATGTCGTCATCTGGTTCTGGCTATGAACGGCACTTAACAAACTCTTTAGCAACAATAAAAAAAACAAACAAGAAAAGCAAAGGAAAAGAAAGGAATTTAAGCACTCTGTGCACCATGACATCTCCCCGCCTCCCGACTTGATAAGCGCTAGTATGCGCTATCCCGGGTGGTTGATTTTATGTGAAAGAAAAATTGCACCGGCAAAGCCTGTGCTAAAATGGTTGAAATCTAGGTTGCCAATGGGTGATGCCATGGCTCACAAAGAGCTCACCTAAACCCACTATAACACAAGAGAGCAATAGGTCGCTGATCGTTCGGTCTTTAAAGAACTCCCTAAGGGAAAACCCTGCAAACCAAAGATGCCCCAGACCGCAGAACCGCCACCCCACCGCCGTGCAGCGCAAACCCGAAACCGCCCAAAAGAGCCCAGTGAGTGGAGCCCGGACCCCACAGAGGCCCAGGATCCCAGACCAACCCAGAAAGCTCCCCCAAGTGACACCCAGCCCGCAGCAACCCGGCAATGAAAACAGCAGCCCCACGGCCAAGGGGCACCGTCAGTCCACAAAATCCCCAGGAGCCCTTTAGTTAAGCCTGTTTGTTGCTTTAATATATGCTATGGATGCCTCTAAAACAATTCTGTTTTCAGTTACTTTGAATTTTGGACTGCCGTAAAGAAGCAAATTGAGTAAGGCTTGTGAATCTATATTACTTAAATCTAGTCCTGGAAGGTGTGAAAGTTGGCCAAGAAGATCATTGCGCATAGGAACAAACAAACGGCAGTGCAGGAAAAAGTGCGCATTATCTTCAACTCCAGCATTGCAAGCACACATCGGACTCGTACTCCGAAAATTATGTCGGAATTTATGCTCATTTAACGTGCTAAATTCAAGTCTAAGCATTGTCAGATGTTTTACACCTTTGATATCGAATAATCCAAACAAGGACTTTTTCAATGGTCTTATAAGAGTAAGCAATTTACGTTTAAACTCAGCTATTGTCGCAAAATTTCTAACATTTACATCAAGCATATTCCATTCATGCAAAACATTCTTGAAGTATGTATTTGAAGAGCGCTTTGTCTTACTGAAAGGTAGGTCATAGTCACGTTTGCCTCTTAGCCCATAATGAGGCGTTCTTTCAGTTGGCAATTCTGCAAAAAGATAAGGAGGAGTGCCTGTTTTCCTTAGGTTGAAAAAGTGACACAAGTGCCTGAACCATCTTCGCTGGCATAGACTTTCCCAACCAAGTTTGTTATAGAGCATTTGTCTATTAGTTCCTCTCCACACACCTGCAACTGCAAGCGCTGCTGAATACTGAGTTTGTTCGATTCTTTTTGTGAAGTTTAGTATCAATTCAGGATCGTGTCTGTGATAAATAATGTCACCATAATCCAGATGCGGGCTAACGTATAGCTTATAGACCTGATCAAGGACATCCCAAGATACATATTTAGATAGATATTTTATCATTCCTATCCCTCGTCTCTCCTTCATTATAGCTTGTCTAATATGACTTTTAAAGTCAAGCTTAGAATCAAGAATTAGCCCAAGATGCTTGTGTTCATCCTTCCGTGCGACTTCATCCAACCCCAACTTCAAAGATGGATGCTCTGTTTTAGACCTTTTGACTGAAAAGATCACCTCTTCTGTTTTATCACAATTAAACTGCATCTTCCATTGCCAAGCCCAGAGCCGCACTCTTTCCAGGTCTTGATTTAGGGTCTCAGTAGCTTCATCTTTGTCCTCAACAACCGAAAAAATAGAGGTATCATCCGCGAAAAGCTTCATGTCAGAAACTTCATATGATGCAAGCTAAGGAAATTTTGAAAAATTCCAAAAGGAGGTCACCTGGCTGAAAAAGGTGTGTTCAGATTCAGTCTATTTCAGAATTTAAAATCTCTTACAGCAATGATTAGCCATTTGAATCTAGTTGACCTCCAATAGACCTGATTGGCTAAGGTTATTTACTCATTTTAAGTCATGTGACCATAACTGTGGGAGGTTTCAGTATCATGCTGCTTTTTGCACTCATGGCACAACTCTGCATGGAACAAAATATGTTTTTAAAGAAATCAAAAGATGTTTTATAAAGAGACTGATGTTTTACAAAGAGACTTGAAAGGGATGTAAACAAACCTTAGCCAATTTTCCCTATGAAAGGAAATATCATGTATATCTTACTGTAGTTACATCACTACAGTATTTGTTATGCCAGTTATTTGCTGCATCATTTTACCAACCTGGGAAAACTCTTGGAATGATGGATAACCAAGGAAATCCTTCTTCTCTTCTGCCATAATTGTAAATTGTTTTATATACAATGAGTTGTTTTTGGCCAAAGTCCCTGGTTTCTGAAAAGGAACGAGATAACATTCTGAAAAACAAATTAGTTCTTTCACATGGAGTTTGCTAGCCTGCATGCAGACCAATGGTCTGAAGGAGGAAAGGGTCTGTGCAACAATGAGCCAAAGCTTGCCGGCCTTCTCGTAATTTATTCTGACAGCCTTGTAATAAGTCACTAAATATTGCTGCCTCAGTCTTCCCAAGTGGCATACTTTCTATGGCTGTTGTCTCCTTGCTTTCAAACTTCCTTGCAGAGCATTGTTCTTTGGTCAAACCATTGTTTCAAAGACACAGGACAGATAAACAAACATAAAGGCCTATTTGAAAAGTTCTTTTGAATTTCATCTGCAGAGATTCATTACCCTTCCCTTGATTTCCCTTGTTCATCATTTTGATTTCCGCTTATGACTGCTGTGTGTTTCCTGCAGTTGCATAATTTCGGATCTTTTTTGATACTGCATAAATTGAATTCTACAAATCAAGCATGAGCAGCAAGCTTTGGCTTGCAGTTGCACAGCCCTTTTCCTCCTTTAGGCAGTGAGGTCTATGGGGTCTGTGTACAGGCTAGGAGTTTGTGGACAACAAGGAAACACTGCAAGTCTACTGCAGCTCATTTCTTTTCCATTAATTTGAAGGTGTCGTGGCGCCGTGGTGTAATCCTCTGACATTGCAGCCAGAACAGTCAGGCAGAGTGGGTTTGAGTCCCAGTAGGGCCCCACCACTTGGGCGTCATGACAAGGGGTCACGGACTCGATTAGGTCTACTCTATTTCTGCGATCCCAGTGCTTGGCGCTGAAAAATGCAACTTCACCTTCACCTTCATACCTTAATTTTTAGTGTACAACTGTTTCTTTTTGTTGAAAGTTTTGTCATGTACTTTGACACAAACAAGTTTCTAGAAGTTACCCTTAATTTTAAGGTGGGGGATATTTTTCTTGTATTGACAATGCTTTGAGGATAAAATGATAGGTAATTCTTGTTGTGTCACATATTTTCTAAAGTGACATTGGTGAAAGTTGTATTTCTCATGAAATGATGATGGATTTTCTAAGTGGAAAACTAATACCTTTCATAATGATTTTAAGAGCTGAAATACGTTGACTGTCAGATTGTCTTGTGTTCTGCAGAGAAGACAACTAGGGTATAGGGGTATTATTTAGACTGGAAAGTTTTCATTTTGCTCCACACAGGGCTCAAATCTTACAAATCTTGGAAAAAGGTGATAGTAAAATTGTATCACATTTGATTTGAATTTAGTGGCTTGAGAGGAAATAACCGTATTTTATTATAAATCTGCCCTGAAGATTTTTGGTACCTTGATTTTTTTCAAAATGTTGCATTTTCATTACTTTTGAAAGAGAAATTCATGGAAAATTGTGATAAAGTGAAAATAATTGTACATCATAGTAAATCAACAGAGGAAAAATGATAAATCAACAAGAAACCCATAGTTTATGAAGGTTTACAAAAAAATGATGGCAAGCAAAAATCACTTGCTTCTCTAGTTCTGGATTAGAAATTTGATGATGCCACAGCATCAAATTCATAAATTCTGCCATGTTTAAACTAATCGTGATATCAACAAATTTCCATATATGGTACAGCTATTCCCTTCTCAAGCACTTTAATTCCAAGAAAAATGTGACAGAATTATACACCCACTTCTTATAAAGATTTGGAACTCACATTATTTTCTGAATCCAAGTTGAGATGGCGAGTGAGATTTCTAAAGAAATTTACTTTTTTTAGCCTATTAGTAATTAGGCCCTATTCATTAAATTCTTCAACTGGCTGGAAAAATGAGCTCAGGTAAGAAACTGGATCTTAAATTATCACAATCTTCACATATCAGCTCTATTTGATGATAAAAAAAGCTTGCCCACTAAATATTCTTCCAAATTCTACCTGTTTCTAGACGCTGTGAATGTTTTCTTCGCAGGGATTTCAGGTATTCTTCACGTGCTCTTTGCTTTCCAAATTCGCCATTTTGCCTTAGCTTCCAGTCCACCTCGAAATCAGAATGAGGCTGGCACTCGTGTCTGTAGGGGGGAGGATGGAGGGGGAATATGCTATGCTTGGTACCTTGCAGGGGAACCTATGGGGAAAATGAAGATTTTTAGGAGATTATAGCCAAAAGGACCAGTTTCTATCTTCTTGGGAAAGTAAAAAATGGAGGCAGGTCTCAGGACAGTAGAATCCAGAGCAGAAGGAACATTGGTGCAAAAGTCAACCGCCATCTGATTTTATTTCATAAGCTTGGGAAACTTCTTAAAATTATGATCGTTGACTATAGTCCTAACTCCGGAACAGGGCCGCGGAGAGAATTTGTGGGCCCCGGGTTAGAATGCAGCATGGACCCCTTGTCAAATGAGTTCTGAAAGGTACGCAAAAGACGCACCCACCTAGGGGGTTCCGGGAGAATGCTCCCCCGGGAAAATTTTTAAAAGTAAGGTTGCTAGAATCGCTCTGGTCACTATTTCCACTTCTAGATACAATCGTAAAATCATACAACAAGCTACTCGTCATGCATAAGAATCATTATATAATAACAATTAACAGTTAGTGAACAACAATCTGTATGGGATTCTTTTTTGGGATTCTTCAAATTTTTCAAACATCAAAAGCTGAAAATTGATCGATTAGAAAGAAGCGAATTTTGCTTGAGAGCCGAGATATTGCAGTACTTTTGTAAGTTTCTTGCGTATTTACGAGCTCTGGAAATATAGATAAATTTACTCAACGAAAATTCATGATTGCGAAATGCCTGAAAATTGGCCCAAAGCACTTGATGAAATCACAAAGAATCTCCTCATACAGAACAACGAAGAATGTACAACGTTCAGTTCTGCGCATGTTTGCCATGGCTTTGAAAATCTCCAATAGTTGTTCGAAAATCTGTCTCTTATCACACCTAAAAGAGGTGAAATGCCCTTGCGTATTTTTCCGTGTGAGGAGATTCCTTGCGATTTGATCAAATGTTTTTGGCTCCTATCTAGCACTTTGCAACCAAAATGTCAGTGAAGTAGAATTTTCCTATATTTTCAGTGCTCAAAAGAACGTTGAAAAAATCAATAAAATTTGTTCGTCTTTCATCTTTCAACAAGAATATGAACCGTTCTAATCCGTTTAACATTCTTGGTCTTATGAATGTTCGGGAATTTTTCTAGCTCATCTGGTAAAGTTCAATGCTTAAGAAGATGTATTTAACTTCATTGGAACTGTTGTTTTCAGTCTCTTCTTGATTTTTGAAGCATTATGACAATTGAGAAAATATTGATGGATAGGCCCCCTATTAGCACTGGCCGTGGTCTAGAGACCCGCATTTGAGCCTTATTTCGAAAAAACTCAGCTATTATTTATGGGCCCCTTATAGCTATGGGCCCCAGGTTTCTGACCCCCCTAGCCCCCCTCTCCTCGGCCCTGCTCCGGAAGGAACCTTCTGCGATCGTAAAGTGGTGATTGTGTCATTGCAAATTCAAATCAATGCCTTCATTGTGAGAAGAAACTGGCAAAAAAGACACGAAGGGAATGTGCAAGAAATGTGGGGGGATGTAGCGGAATACAGAGATTTTGCGTGTGGGGATGTAGGGGAAAATTGCATGCGCAATAAGGGGAAAAAGCAAATGAAGAGCGACAGCACTGGACCCTATATGAGATTGGGCATCTTTGAATATTAGTTTGAAGTCTTTTACTGCTTCCCCAATTGATTAATCATACTCTGGAGATATCTATTTTCAGCTACCACACGAGTTTTTTATGGATAGAGATTATTTTCTTCAAATGCCTACCATAACCCTTTGTAACTGAAATTTCATCTGTTAATCTTCAATTAAAGAGTTAAACGTAAAGACATATTGATATTTTGGGCTCTGAGACTTTACGAAAATCTTTCTATGGGCGAACGTACTTTGTAAAAATATTTAGAAGGTAAATTTTTCATCAATTCAGGGGACTTGCAATAATTTCAGCCGCTTTACTGAAGCCTTTCTCCTCTCTTTTTTTGAATGAGCATAGGGATACCGAAAAGTCAGTCAAGTGGGCTATGGATGTAACCAAAAGTTAAGTCTGGTTTTCACTTGGCAGTTCAGGTCGTTTGCGTCATTGTGAGAAATCAAAGGTCCCAGTGGAAAAAAGTATACCAAACTGCCCTAAACGACTCACAGGACCAAGAGGAAACTTGGTCTTCATAATAACAACGGGGCAACTTGAACTCCTAGGTCTTTTGAGTTGCCTTCATTTTCGACAACTACCCAAACAATCAATTGGAAACCGGGCTTTGTCAAAATAGACGTAGGAACGAGGGGCACAAACGTGTCACAAAGATTTTTCAATAAACAAAAGAAGTGCTCCTTTTATTGCTGGAAGTGTCCCTTTTTCTTAATAAAAAAATGTCTCCTCAGATCTTGTGCCCCCCCCTCCCCCAAAATTCGAGATGCCTCCTACACTCCTCTTTGTCGATCTATTTCAAAGCTAAAGTGACAGCGATCTTGACTCCACAGCAAAGAAGCTAGCAAATTTGTAATACCATTCTAAAATTTATAAAATTTTCTTGAAAATTAACCAAACCATATAATATCTATTTCCATACTTTAATTACACCATCTCTCGAGCCACTAATAAGGAAATTCTGAGGTATCCTAGTCATTGCAATATCCGTTATGCAGTCATGATGCCCCATAGGAGTTTCATCTGGTCCTCTGCGAGGTGATTCATCATGGAGTTGTTGTTTTCTCTCACATGTTTCGAATATAACTTCTGTGCCATCGATCAGACGGCTCCTACGATGAAAGAAGAAATGTTGAAACTCGTTAGAGCTCACTGTCAAATAATCCAGTGCAAACTTAAATCTGCCTTATCTTGTCCTGGTAACAAGTCAAATGAGTTCGATTTTTTGAATTAAGCAAACAGAAGGCAATATTCAATGATCCGATTTAACTCAGCTGGTTTATCTCGCAAGTGTGAATCAGGTATAAGATATAAAGTTCAAGAATAAGTTACTCAAAAGGTAAACGAAAAAGTTTTAAGTCAAGTGATCAAAAGTTATTACCTTTTTCTCTTAAAAGAAATATGAAACGGTTGTGTTTTTCGTTCATTTACTCCTGTAATTTATTGATGGCGGCTTAGCTTATCATATTTAATGTAAAACTAACTAATGTAAATACACAAATTCTTCTTGGCGCAGAACGACACAAAATCAGCTGGTCCCCACCAAGAACCATATTGATAATTTTATAAATTCAGCTTCAAGACAAGAAAAAGAAGCCAGAAAGACAACTTAGACTGCTTTCATACGATGCCGGCACATTTTGAAAACGGTGAAAAAAGTGACGGCTGCAAAATTTGAGCTAGCGTTCACACGATGCCGGAACAATTTGAAAAAGGTAGGAAATCAGACCACAAAAACTCGTTTTAAGACTTTGATGCCAAAGAAGTGTGCCTACACCCTAAGAATCGATCAGTATCGTTCCAAAAGCGGCTAAAATGTTCTGTTTTCATCATTTTCAAAGTGTTTACACGATGCCGTTTCCAAACTGTGCCGGTTAGAGTTCCGTTTTCAAAATATACCGTTTTCAAAATCTGCCGGCAAAAAATGTGCCGTTTTCATGTGAATGGGAGGCCTATCCGTCGAATTTTTCACCCTTTTCAAAATGTGCCGGCATCGTGTGAACGCAGTCTTAGATACGGCTAAAAGAAGACAAATGGCTGGCAGTTCCATGCCAAACCATGCTGTTGGTCTAACCTTTAAATTTCTTAGCCTTTCATCAGTTTTGCAACGTCAAAAAAAGAAATTCAAGAAATGAGATTGACGGAGAAAATGAAATGAAATGGAATATCAATGTCTTCGCATGTCTGACCACAAAATTCTAGGGACCAGTTGCACGAAAAAGGTCCCGTATATTAGCTGTGATATCCAACTCAATTATGAAGGCATGGAAAATGTCTACCGTCATGTTAATCGTCTCATAAGATCACACCTTATTTGATTGTTGCATCTTTTAAGGAATGCAAATGTCACGTCCAACGTTGTATTGTATGTCAATTATACATATTCTTCTGTCTCGACTTTGATGTCACCTTAATATCTATGATATTAATTTATTCTAGTTTTCATGCTGTTGTAATTATGGTTGGCATTAATTAGCCTAGTGCTATCAGCTACGCCAACCTTAAACAAAGAATTTATTATTATTATTACATTATTATGGAAAGGTTAACAGAGACATTGGACTTAACCAAGTCGTAAGGGAATGTCCTCAGAGACATTGGAGATTATCTCGTTTCATTTTTCTTTTAATTTACTTACGAATAATTTATTTATGAATTTTGGCATTGCCATTAATCACAACACAGTTTACTTCAGTCTCAGATAACACAATTTGTAAAAAGATGCCAAAAAACGTTCTTCGGCGAATTTTTAGAGTCATGGCTGTTGCACGTTAGCCACAACCAGCGCGCAGCCTCAACTCCTCCTCAAAGGTTTGAGGCTGAGCGCAGTCTAGTTAGCTGAAGGTCTAAAAAAACATGCAACTTACGTGTACGTTAGATTAATATGATCCAGATTGTCAGTGGCTGCTCCTGCCACCAGGGAGGAGTTTTCTGGTTGCCTCAAATCCCAAAGTCGTATTCTTCTGTCATTTCCCCCTGTGATAAAATATGTTCTATTTTCTTGATCTGAGGCTTGTAAAGCAAGAACTGCATCATTTGAAACCTATCGGTAAGATGATACATCCATTATGTAACATGTCGTAAACTTCGTTGTAATCTGTTAGTTGATTATATTCACGATTACATTTCACACAACTACGAAAAAATAAATTTGTTTTGACCTAGATCAAACTTCGTCCAGCACTGCAAAGCAAATGTTATGCGACCAAACAAGGTGGCCACACTTGTTTTTAAAATGCTAGGTGAAATGCTTGGTCTGTTTGACCGAAGCTTAACAAATTGCTAATCAACTTAAAAACGTTCGTCGATAGTAAACTTGTACATAACAGATTCCTCATTTGTTGAAACTAGCGCTTTGAGAGCTAAAATATTAATCTTTAAAGCTCAAATTTGCATCCACGTCCAAAAAAGAACTTTGGCCTTTTGGCCTAAGCAAAGTCCTCGAGCACATCCAACATTCTAACTAAAATCAAAGAAAATTGAAAAAATGCTGCAATAGATGACTTCTAGCAATTATGATATAACCTGATCAAAGGATTTTTCACATTTCATCAAGGCTATCGTTGTTTTGCTTTGCTTCAAGAATGTGCCTAAGCCAAAACGCCGAAGCTCTAGTTTAGAGATGGCAGCAAATTTGAGCTTTCCACATTGATATCTCTGCTCTCAAAGGAACAATACCAACAGACGAGGTACCCATGATCAAGTTAACTATCAAAGAATATCTTGAGAGTGCTTGGCTACTGATTAAAGCAAAGGAAACATCTGTGGAATCATTCAAATCTCTAGCCTTCTGATTAAAGCAAAAGAGACATCTGTGGAATCATTCAAATCTCTAGCCTTCTGATTAAAGCAAAGGAAACATCTGTGGAATCATTCAAATCTCTAGCCTTCTGATTAAAGCAAAAGAGACATCTGTGGAATCATTCAAATCTCTAGCCTTCTGATTAAAGCAAAGGAAACATCTGTGGAATCATTCAAATCTCTAGCCTTCTGATTAAAGCAAAAGAGACATCTGTGGAATCATTCAAATCTCTAGCCTTCTGATTAAAGAAAAGGAAACATCTGTGGAATCATTCAAATCTCTAGCCTTCTGATTAAAGCAAAAGAGACATCTGTGGAATCATTCAAATCTCTAGCCTTCTGATTAAAGCAAAAGAGACATCTGTGGAATCATTCAAATCTCTAGCCTTCTTCAGGACATCCGGTATAATTTCAGGCCCCGTCCACACGTATCCGGATATTTTTGAAAACGCATCTTTTTTTATCCGTTTTGGGTTCCCGTCCACACGTATCCGGCTTTTTTTGAAAACGCATCTTTTTTATCCGTTTTGGGTTCCCGTCCACACGTATCCGGATATTTTTGAAAACGCATCTTTTTTTATCCGTTTTGGGTTCCCGTCCACACGTATCCGGATATTTTTGAAAACGCATCTTTTTTTATCCGTTTTGGGTTAGCGTCCACACGGAGACGGCGTTTTCGATCACCAAAAACGAATCTTTGCGAAAACGCTCTCCAGAGTGGATCTTTTTCAAAACGCCGTTTTCATGTTCTCGTGTGGACGGGTGAAAACGAAGCTTTTCGAAAACGCTGACGTCAAGGCATCGATTTACGACGTATCAGAGCATGCGCACGGATCTTTGGGGACAACAAAAGGGCATTTTGATTGTCTGTTTTCTTTTGTCGAAGTTCGAACAGCGAAGTTTGAATGTAGCAGCGTCTTCGTGTGGACGGGGATATTTTCGAAAACGCTCCTCGTGTGGACGCGAATCTCTTTGAAAACGGATAAAAAAAGATGCGTTTTCAAAAATATCCGGATACGTGCGGACGAGGCCTCAGATTGATACAAAAAATATTCGTTCAATTTACTGTTATGGATCACGTGCCAAAAAGAGCGATGATTCAGATGTAATAACCTGGCTACCAGACTCCGGTACCTAAGGTGCAGCTGAATAACGGAGACTTTTTGTAGATGAAATTTAGAAGCGAACTCTAAGCATGAGCAGCTATCACAAAAAAGTCATCATCATCATCATAATTGCTATCACGCACTACATAAAAATTATGTATGGCAGCTATAAAGTGTTCAATGCCTCCTCAATCTCAATGGTTTTCCTGCCATTACAAAAAATCATATGACAGAAATTAGTGACACAGGGTATGCACAGGAGAAATATGGAAACCACTTACATGAGACTGGGACAAAGGTGGATGAGGACTAGCCCATAATGTCTGCTGCCTCGCACTGGTTTCAAGATCCCACATTGAGACTTCGTTATTGCCTTGAAATGAGGCTACGATCCAAGATTGTTCAATTGGATGGCTGGTAACCTTTCTCACTGGAGCATCTATCATAAGATAACGTGAATGAAATGAAGAACAACAATCGAAGGATACTCCACACAACAGATTTAAGAAAACGCTTAAACGATACCACTACCGTGGTCTTATTTTTGGGCTGTATCCGAAACTGATCGTTCCACTTTGTCTATGAGGCACTTTACATGAGACTCGACATAAAACTCAAGGCGTATAATGCACTCATGCTGCGATGAAATTTTGAGAAATTGTACCCTTGTTTACATGAAACCAACATCAAAATGTCCCAAAAAGGGCTTTTTTCAAGTGACTTTGGGTTGATATTTGAGAAAGAAAACAAAGGAGATTTGGTTTTCAATACACCCCGATATAAGAAATTATCTTTAGATGAGATAGCGACATTTGCCGGCAAAGCAGAAGGTCAGACAAGCAAGCATCCCATATGAAACTTGTGCTGGCAAGAAAACTCGTGCCGGCATGAGTTTCATGGCGGATCCCAAGCATGGGGTCTCTAATAACTGGGTAACTATATTTAAAATGGCAGAAATACACGAATAGCACATCTCTAGCGTTTGAATTTAACCAAATTAGTGAGATCAATGCTATGATGTACTAATATCCCATATGTTGAAAAGCAGGAACACCACAAAACAGCGCGAAAGCAAACACGACTATTTGTTCCATTGAATATTATGTATGTATGTGTGCGCTATTTTCCTACAGCCTGCCTGATCAGCTTGCAACGGATTTTCACCTTAATTTGTCGAGTACACTTGAATTTCGAACGACATATAAATGGCTAACCAAATCAGTTATCCAAGGCAAGCGAAAATTAATTTCTAAAGAGTTCTTAATACCGAACATGAGTAGTCCGTCTCAATCCGATGTCACGCAGACGTGCCCCGAGGTTATTTCGTCAACTCTTTCAGACAGACTGGACTCATTACAGTCGACGAAATAGACATAGGGCAAATCTAGATCAAGACTTGCTCCAAGTCTGTTCCATGGTATATCAGCACTAAGGAACATAGTTACCTCTGCGGGGGCGTAAATTACGAAGAGGAAGCTGCGAAGGAAAAGCGAAGGAGATTCGCAGCGTCCTCTTCATAATTTACACCCCCGCAGAGGTAATTATGTTCCTTAGCGCTGATATACGACGGAAATAGACTTCGAGCAAGTCTAATCTAGATCTGACGTGAGATTTGCGATAATGCAGAACTAGTCATTTAAAATACTTCAACTGGCTTTATTCGCGGACATTTTCAGGTGGGATCTAATTTGGGAAAGACCTTAGCAACTTACTTCTTGGATGTTGAATCGTTGTTATTGGTAACTGGAATCTCATATCCCAGCATACAATTGTTCCATCGCTCGTTCCACAACAAAGCCAACATTGGAAAGGGTCCACAGTGAAACTTGTAATTAGTCCTTAAAGGAAGAGTATATGACGTAATCAGAAATAATAACCAGGCACCCCTAGCAGACCACTTATTGTAGAGTTGGGCTGGAAGACCATTGAAGAACTCATTGGTAATGAGTCTAAAACAATGGTCTTCAAGTCGCTCAATGATTTGGCTCCACAATACCAGTGTAACCTGTTCACCAAAAACTCTGCTTGCTCCTCCCGCAACCTCAGGAACACTGGGACTGATTTAAGGTTGCCAAAGAAAAATTCAGTAAATGAGCAAAAATGCTTTTCTTTCCGGGGAGCTAAACTATGGAATAGCCTTCCTGCTGAGTCTAAAACGGCATCCTCCCTGAATGGTTTTAAGAAATCAATAATGGGTTAACTTTTACTTTCTATTGTATATATTGTTTAATCGTTAATTTTCATACAAATCCTCTAGTGTCGTGTATCTTTATCCTTCTATATGTGCTATTGTCTTATTAATTCATATGTATTTATTTATTGTTGTAAGTTTTTAATTTAGAGTGTTTGTATGTAGTGGAATTTAAAAAATGAATGAACTGAACTGAACTGAACTGTAAATAGGCTTTTAAATTATGGATTTTATATATTAGTGACTTATTATTTTTATCGGTATATTGTAATTAAGTTTTTATCGGAGGGCCCCTTGGAAAACGGCTTCTGCTGAAAGGCTACCCTCCTTAAAAGATTCAAATATGAAATATATATATGAAATATATGGAACCGTTGAGCAACAGTAAATCAGGTGGGGAAAAATTTCAATCATTTAAACATTTAAAGCATCTAGAATTCTCGATAAATTTGAATCAATCAAGTTTTTTGTGTTGATACCATAAAGAATGAAGTTTTCTTGAGATTTTTCTTGCGTTTTTATCAGCACAAAAAATTGATAAATAAGGAAATCCCGTTTAGTAAAAGCCCGCGTGTAAGAACCTTGGTGATTAAGGCCCGTTTTATAAGTCGTGCCGCGCCGCGCCGAACCATAGAAATTTGAGTTCGACCGAGGTTCGACTTGGAGCGACTCTCCTGTTTTATAAGAACAAAAACTTTTGCAGTGCTGTGCTGTGCCGAACCATAATGACGAATGCGCACAATACTGACTTAAGAAACTTTTCTTTTTAATTTCATAAGCTATTGACATTATTGAAATAACTACAGTTCTTTTATGCACGTGTGAGTATGATGTGGCACGGCGCGACTGAAATTGGTTTTATAAGTCGCACCGGGTCGACCCAGTCGAGAGGCCTTTTGTGTATGGTTCGACTTAGTCGAACCAAGTGTCAGGTTGGTTTTATAAGAGTCGCGCCGTGCCGAACCAGGCAAAATTGATCGAAATTCACTTGGTTCGGCGCGGCGCGGCACGACTTATAAAACGGGCCTAAGAACCTAAAGGCTGAACGTTTGAAATTAGACCTCCACAATATAAGAACCCATTCAGCCTGAAATTTTAAATAGGTTCATATTTGTAGAGATCATCAAATTAGATGACAACTCCAGTTGCTTTGTGATTGAACCTATACAGACTGACAGTACCATATGTCCTTATTACGAAGAACTCTAAAGATGTTTGAAAGATTTTCACTGCATTCTATAAAATTTCCGATTCTTCCACAAACTTGTGTTGTGAATAAGACCTCCTAAACTCAGATGCTGTGAGCTGACAGTGAATAATAGGCTTGAATTTCAATCTGAACTAAAGAGATACCTGAAAGCCTTGACCGAAATAATAAACGATTTAAGAACCTGAACAGCCTCATTTCCCACTAAATACCCAACATATAAGAACCTACACTTGCAAAATTGTAGGTTCCTATACACGAAATTTTATTGCATTCGTAAAATGCCAAGAAAAGGGCCTAAAACAGTTGATAAGTCGTAAACAAATTCTAGCACCTAACAATACAAATTATAATTTTTCACGGGCATCTGATGACGTCCACACATCTATTGTTATGGGATCTAAAATTTGTTTTGAATTTGCATCTGTTTACAAATTCATATCATGTAACTTTTGACGGAGATTGCATCTTGTTCTGTGTGAGAGATGGTCTGACTGATTTTGATTCAAAATTTCACTTTTTATGTTTTCCATCCCTTAATTTGATTTGTGCAACATATCAAATTAAAGAAAATAAACATCATTATTTACCATGATGAATATCGTTCTTGAATCTCCATGCAAATTTTTCCGATGGCTGACGTAAATCCCAGCCGCAAATGTAGCCAAAAACCGTTGCATAAGATATGATACTCTGGGAACCTGTTGACAAAAAAGAGCTTTCTCTCAGTCTTCCGTTTCCTGATAATTCTATCTTGGAATATGATATGTTTGTAGACAGAAACACAGTAAAACGACGAAAAACAATGGCAAATTTGTATGAATTTAAAGAATATACAGGCTATCTCGTAAAGAGATCCCCAGCTTTAGACTCAAATATCTCAAGACTTACTTATCCAAGCGAAACAAATGCGTCGTTTTCTAAAATAATACTAATGCAGTTGGTTAATAGGCACTACTTAGATATATATAATTGAGAAACTGCAGCATAGGTTCCAAATCTTTAAAAAGGTGGGTGTAAAATTCTATGACCTATTTCTCTGAACTGAATAGTTTCATAAAATCTTTAGCTACTTTACTGTAAAACTGCCGTTGGATTTTTCTGAAATCTTCAATATTTCCAGAATTACAATATTTTTCTTTTTCTAAGGAATCAAGAAATTTTGGAGAAAAGAACCTAAAACCATCGTACTTTCTAAACCTGTGGACGAGGTGTCATGAAACCTGTCCGATATTGTGTGAACGGTCGTATCTGGTATCAACTCAATACGGAGACTCGTTATCAATTCTGAAAGCCTCCAATCCATCTGGGGTGCTGCGCAGTGGACGCAATGCAAAAAGCATACAGTGAAACCGCTGCAGTGCACAGCGAAGCGTTCTTGAGCGAGCATTTTGAAGCGTGCACATGAGGCCAATCCGATAGAGCTGAAAATCGTATCGTGTACACGGGGCCTAAATCACATTGCTACCATATCACAGACCTTCATAAATTATTCCTTTTAATCATTTTCAAAGTGTTTTAACTATCTCTAGTCGACAGGTAGTACTTAATATACTTAACTTAACATTAACATTATACAACTTAACATATGCACGATGTCTCGTTCAATTGTTACCTTGACCATCCCCCCCGAAACCCCCTCGGGTATTTGCACTTAAAACATTCCCGACCCCTGGGCATCTGACTGCCAATTTTTACCCGGCCCCCTGAGCATTTAACAATAAAGGTGCTGGTAATGTGAAGTTTTTTCAGTGCCTGGACCCTGCGTATTTGTGGAAAAATTTAACAAAAAAATTTGTTGACCCCCGGGTTGCACGGGGGATGGTAAATGTAGGAATTGAACGAGAAATAATCTCTGCCTCCTTCAGTTATTTACAAATTTGACAAACCTTACCTGTATCAAAGTGATTCATATCAACTGCCAAGCCCTCCTCAGCAATATCAAGTCTCCTTTCGATTACCAATGGCAGTCTTGCAGGGTTCTGCTCTATCCTGAAACAGCAAATGTCTCATTAAATATTACGGCGAGGCAAGTGGGCCTTCAAGTTATATGCTAGCTAAAGATGCTAAAGATTGCTAACAAATTTCCTGGGCTGCCGTTAGAGACCGACGCCGTTGGGTGACTCCACAGTGAGGCGAAACTGGCAAGTCACTGTTTCAATAGATAGTTGCAATATTTACAATGGATTGTTGCATTTCATGTAAAGGTCTATTGATGCATTTCTTTCGTAATCCACATTGTTAATTGAATTTAGCTGCTGCGTGATCTTTTTTATCACAGTTAAAGCTAAAAACAACGACACTATACAATGTTCTGTGCCGTTCATAGCAGCAATAGTGACGACGCCATCTGGTTCTGACTTCAGCGATTTCAGCTAAAAGCACTCTGATCATGGCACAATTCCACTGAGACTGATCCATGCAGTAAATGCGCCAAATTCTCAAGAAAAGACAGGACGACGGCCACCATGAGACAGCCCACGCCAGCCCCTCCCAGGTACACAATGCCGATTTGTCTTATCTAACGCTTGCAATCAAAGGAGAGAAGACAATAGACTCAGTTTAGCATTTAGCGCCTCAAAGTTTAGTCAGGCCCACGGTGAGGGAGCAGAGAGGCAGACTGCCCTAAGCCCCGACAGATTGCACTAGGCCATAGGCCCCATTAAGTGCCTACAGACAGAAGTAGTACTAAAAATGGTATTCAGTGGCGGATACTTTGGGGGGCGAGGGTATTGAATTGCCTCCCAATGTTAGCTACAACAAAGATCTTTTGTTCGAAAGCAATAGGAATAAACAATGCTTTTACTGAAACAACAACTTCGCCCTCCCAGTATTTGGCAAAGTATCCGCCACTGAAGCTGTTCCCCCCTTTCTGAGAATTTAGAAGGTTTGACTACAAAAAGACATCAAAACAAGTCATGTAAGTATTAAGGGCTCAGTTTCCGCTTTCTGTCTCAAGTCATCCCGCAAAGTCACTGAAGGGCCTGACCAAACCAATGACAAATGGCAATCTTAATAGCAGTTTCTAGGAGACATGACTCATTGCTACGTGAGCTTGACAATTGGTAGGAAAAAACCAAAGTAACAACGTTAACAAATATAATCGAGTGCTTGAGAGTCGGCTTACTTCATTACATGGATTGAAGCGTCATCCGAAGAGCATGCCAGGGTGTGCGAATTCTGACAGAAGGTCAAGCAGTTGATCTTTCCAACTAGAATAGAAACACGAGTTAGGTAAAAAAGAAACGAGTGAAAATAGCAGAATGAAATATATAATTGATTTACACGTGGCCTCAATGGATATTTTCATGTTGATATCCCTCATATTACAATACACAGTAGCGCAAATCCTTGATTAAGCCCCCACCTTCGAATAAGCTCCCCTCCTCGAATAAGCTACCCACCTTATAACGATTTTGACAAATTAGCCATCCCTTAATAAGCCCCAATAAGGGCATTTGAATTCCAAAAATAAGTGAGTTTTACATAAATCCATACTTCATTTGTTTCGGTATGATGTGAAGGCGAAGGTGAAGTGAAGGTGAAGGTGAAGTTGCGTTTTTCAGCGCCAAGCGCTGGGATCGCAGAAATTGGACAGGCTTAATCGAGTCCGCGACCCCTTGTCATGATGCTCAAGTGGTGGGGTCCTACCGGGTATCGAACCCACTCCACCTGACTGTTCTGACTTCAAAGTCAGAGGATTACACCACTATGCCACAACACCTTCAATTCCAACACCTTCAATCATGTCTCTTGTCATCATAGTTCAATGTTACTGTTTTGGCAAATGATTTCTTATGAATTCTAATTCGAAATTGAAATTTTTTTCATTTTTCTCCGTACCTTTATCAGCTAGAATTGTAGTATACCATCAAACGTCTACCTTATTACGAGCTTCCGTCTATAAGTCAGTTTTTACATATAAGCTTCTGGAGCCCTACCCGAGGATAGCAGTGAATCGGTTGGTTTTTGTGCATTTTCTTTCCTCGGTATGTCTTTCAAAATCAAGTACAGGGTGTCCTAAAAAATTGTGCCCCGTTTGGTGGTTCCTGTGGAGGAGCTGTAGATTCAATTATCTCAGTCTTTACACAGTCGCATAGGTCAGGCTTCAACGTAGAGTTTGAGACCTCAGATGAGTCAATCTGATGAGTGGTTGCTGATTTACGGCAGAAAACATGCAAAATAAGTGGTGGCTTCAAAAACTATTGTTTTCCAGCAATTCCAAAATAAAGGAAATTTTCAAAGAATGGGTTCTAGCATCGTATTAAAATTTTCATTGCACGTTGTAACAGTTAGAAAG